>CM076578.1:45570836-46170836 GCA_034641835.2 Pinus albicaulis
AGGAAAATTCTATTGAACTGAGTATTAGATGTGTTGAAGATGCCATGGACCTGCGGGTGGACATGCTGGATGCGTTTAGTAAATTTGGTTTCTTTATCAGCCTCATACAGTACATGTTTGGATTCTGTATGTGTAGTTGCAGGATGTATGGAAACATCAGGTGGTGGTTCATTGGGAGTCAGATCAATGGAGTGCTTGTCCTGACAGTGTAGAGGAACCTCTATGAGTGAGGAGAAATTGTCATCGTATTCCTCCATGACTTTGTCCATCTGCTGCAGCCGTGAAAGGGAGCCCCGTTTCGAGGTTGTGGCCACAATATTCTTCTTTCCCTGTGAGCGAGTCGTAAGGAAAATGAATTTCCTGGTCTGGGAAACAATCTTACTGCGTTGTTTTGCAGTAGTCAAAGAGATGGCAGAAGGCGGTACTACCTCCGGTATCCTGTACAAGTTATTTCCCAAAGTAATAATAACAGCACGAGGCCTAGACTCATACACAGCATGTCGTCTCCATAAGTATGGTTGGCCCAATAATACATCAGCTACATCAAGAGGAGCAACATCACACAATACCTCATCCGTGAATGGCTTGACACTGTATGGAAGGCGGCACTGCTGGCGGATGCGGAGATCTCTCCCTGGGTGGAGCCACTCCACCCAATGTACTGTATACCATAGACTTGCCATGTGTTATGGTTTTGGTTGGTAGGCCGAGCCGCTTCACGACGTCTGCTGAAATGAGGTTCTTTTGGCTTCCGCTATCGACGAGAAACCGCAGCGGAGAACCCTTCACCCACATCTGCGACTGGAAGAGGCGCTCCCCCTCCTCTGGATCCTCTGGACCCTCCTTCTGGATCTTGGTGGTGGCAACAATGGCACTGGGATCCGCATCAATGATATGCTTCCCTTTGTCATTACCTTTGTCCGGTTCTAACTCAGGATCAGAAAATGCATCTGATTCGGGTGCCTTTAGTTCAACCACCAAAGATTGTTTGGCCCGACACTCGTTTGTGCTGTGAGTGGGGCTGTTATGAAATTCACACCACTTCCCTGTGTCCTTCTTTGGATTAGTATTGTTCTCGAGTCGCATTGCTTTGGCCTTGCCCCTTGTTCTTCGGTTCGGGGGCACCTTTCAGATTTGCAGATCCAAAGTCTCGCTTCTTCTGCTTAAATTTCTGCTCGATCTTGGCGACATAGCGATATTCCGTGCCAAGCGATGTAATGTCGAGGAACTCCATTTCCTCCTGAATGTGTTTGTGCAGACAGTCGTGGTACTTGAGCACCAAATCTCTCTCCGAATCTTTAATACCCATCTTTGTGCACAGGGTATGGAACAGATTCGTCAGTTCGTGCACATCTTGATCCTTTTGTTGCCGTAGTGTGGTCCATTGGATGTATTTGTCCTCATAGCTCCCTGCTGCAGGTCATTCCTGATGCCGTCTCGAACGACCCCAAGTGGTGGCAACAGAGAATGAGAGGGTTCCCTCTTCGCCTCGTCACTTGCGTAGGTTTCCACCGCCAGGGGCTAAAAGAGATCCCACGAAGAGTGCAAAAATAATCTTTTCTGCCGGGGAGAAGTCATGGACCCAGAAATACTCTCCCAGAAATACTCCTTCCAACAAATTTAACCATCCGTCTCCACAAATACCGTATCTATTTTTCCTTCAAATATAGGAATGTCAAAGTTTACTCCGTACTCAAGGGAGTGGTGCCTCCGTAGAGTCGTTGATGGCAGTATGCGCCATATGTGCGCCGTTGAAGGATCTGAGCAAAGTTATCCATCATCACGTTCCTTTGTCTTTCGAGAGCCTCCTCGAGCAATATTTTGATAGGATCTCTCCCCGCTTCTCCCTCGTCTTTCTTTTCTTCCGCAATGGGAGGTCGTTTCTGTGGATTCGAGGTTTGCGAGGCTGATCTTGCAAAGGTTCCACCAGATCAAGCCCTAGCTCCTTATACCCCGACCGCGTTGGGGACATGCAAAGAAGGATCGAGAAAAAGCAGACCGCTCTGATACCACTGATCCGGATTTATGCAGGAACGCAACAGAATAAACACATAACCATAAATACAGAGATGCAGCGGAAATAACACTTCATTTCATTAATATCAAATAACAGAAAGATGCTTACATACATAATGGAAATAAAATAGCTAGGGTGCTGGTAGCGAATCTCTGAGAAGAGATGTGGTGGCTACAGACCTCTGAACTGTGTTACAATGAGGCTCGAGGGCCTATTTATTGTTGAGAAAGAATGTAGAATTTGAAACGTCCAAAAACCTAACCGTAGGAGATGAGGCGCCAAAACTGTGGGCGCCCGTTTGGGTAAATTGGTGGTTCAACTTCCCGGGGGCATAACTTTGGCACCCGATCTCCGTTTGACGCGTTCAATAGCTCGTTAGAAAGATATATCCGAGGACTACAGCTGTCAAGACGAATTTTATCAAAAAATTCGCTGGCGCTTTCATACCCAAAAAACGTCGTTTAGGGCCTCAAAACGGCTCCGGAAGTTCAGGACCCGAAAAACTGCTAAAAATAGTAAGTTATGCCGAAACTGAAAGACTGAAAGAGACAATGGTGGGGGGCCAAGTGGAATAGGTGGGTGGCCACCAATATCCACCCGGATCATTAAGCCCCCAAAACGGCTCCGAGAGTGGAGGACCCGAAAACCTGCTAAAAATAGTAAGTTGTGCTGAATGTGAAAATCTGCAAGAATTGATGGTGCTGGTCCAAATGGAATAGGTGGGCGGCTACCGATATCCACCTGGATCATTCCTCCCTCCTTAGGAAGCAATGGTCCCCATTGCGTTGAGATCCTCCATGAGATGAGGAAAATTCTATTGAACTGAGTATTAGATGTGTTGAAGATGTCATGGACCTGCGGGTGGACATGCTGGATGCGTTTAGTAAATTTGGTTTCTTTATCAACCTCATACAGTACATGTTTGGATTCTGTATGTGTAGTTGCAGGATGTATGGCAACATCAGGTGGTGGTGCATTGGGAGTCAGATCAATGGAGTGCTTGTCCTGACAGTGTAGAGGAACCTCTATGAGTGAGGAGACATTGTCATCGTATTCCTCCATGACTTTGTCCATCTGCTGCAGCCGTGAAAGGGAGCCCTGTTTCGAGGTTGTGGCCACAATATTCTTCTTTCCCTGTGAGGGAGTCGTAAGGAAAATGAATTTCCTGGTCTGGGGAAAGACACCCCATCGCGTTGCTTTGCAAAAGAGTCAAAGAGACAAGGTGGAGGCGTACTACCTCCGGTATCCAAGGCACGAAAACGCGAGAAAGGTTTCACGATAAATGCGAAAACGGTTAAACACCTACCAGGGTAACTGAACGAAGTAATATGAGCGAACACATGACTAACCCCGACTCGATGGACGTCACATTGGGTGCAGTACCTAGTACGTGGGCCGGCGATCGCAGATCTTATCTCATTCGCAGATTATACCAGTTTCTCCGTGATAGTAGACCCCACAACTTTCACAGAGGGAACAAGCACTCACATGATAGGGGCTTACAGCACACAGTGGACAGATTCCATCTACCGACATTTGACGGGTCATCCAGGCGCTCAGAAAAAGCTTGGGTGGACAAGTTGGATACCTCTTTCCAGCTTGACCGAGTATCGGAGAGGGAAACCATTAAAATGGTTACCTCGCACTTGGAGGATGAGGGAACACAGGGTTGCAGGGAGTCCGAGGTTATACCTAGTGTGACACAGGATTCACCCTCATTGGAGACCTCCTCGGCCGGGACGGTTGATGTGGTAGTGGAGAAGGTAGAGCCTACCCCAGTAGAGCCATCCATTGAGTTGATGACCGGAGTCGCGTCCGAATCTTCGGGTGGTAGCAGCACACAGATGGGTGCAGTGTTAGGAGATGCATCCCCATTCGATGAGGCACTAGGAGATACAGAGGTATCGGATGATGGTCGCAGGCAGCAGTATCGTCGGCTTCGAGCAGACCTTCGAGTTTTGAAAGGGAAGGCCACATCAGTTCGGGAGGCCATTTTGTTGCAGGACATGGAGCTGGAGGGCATGAGACCATTTTGTTGCAGGACATGGAGCTGGAGGGCATGAGAGTGGCTTGTGCCGAGTCGGCTGCCAAGTTGGCCCGCATTGGGGAACAACTGGATTCCCTGATGGTACAACCCGAGGGCACATTGCAGCGTCGGATCATTCCCCTTCAGGCATGCATGGATGGGACTAGCAGTGTTATTGGGTCATCTCTTCCCATTGGAGAGAGAGAGGCAGAGCCACCTAGTCAGATCTCATATGTTGACTTGGATAGCGGTATGAGACGATCAGAGTTGCACACGGTACAGCATCCACATGTTGAGGTTGGATGGAGAGAGATTTTGAGTTGGTACTCGGTGGAGCGGGCTATGGAGATGGTGATGGATCCGAGTGTAGCTCAGCAGGAGTTTCTATGCATGGGGATTACAGGAACCCCAGATTGGCATTGGGATCCAGGTGGGATCACCTATCATTTCCTAGGCAGGTTGGTTGCCTGTGTCTTGGAGGGTACAGTTGGCCAAGCAGTAGAGCATGTGCATGCACTAGGGGAGTTTGGGTCAGCTCCAGTGGCCAACCAGTTTATGGGCAGACTCCCTAGGTTGTTTTGGTATGACACTCGTACACGGGATCACGGGGTGGTCAACATACCTTGGAAGGAGTTTGTCGGAGGAAATGGCATTGGCAGGCCACCAAATGGCGCCTTGTATGGGGCCAAGGATTCTTCACCTTTGTGTGGGGCACAGAGGACGCAGCGGAGCCGAGCAGTGGTGGTAACACTACTGACCCATAGGGAGATTCACTTCTCGGACCCCTTGAGGAGGATTTGCAGTGATGATCCATTTGTCGGCGGGTATAGTGATGCGACGGACATGACGATACCGATTGGTGGTAGTCCGATATGTAGAGGCACAACTCTAGGACATCACATCCATGGATGTGTGGGAGCCTCTAGCAGTGATCAGTGGACTACTAGTGGACATGGAGCTACATGGTGGTGTACCGTAGTGTGTGGGACTGCATTGTGGAGTAGGAGTGCCCTACATCACATTGAGAGCACGCGGGGAGTGACAGATTCCTGAACACAGACAGGGCACGAGACGGTACAGGGTGGTACAGCAGTAGCATGGGGTATCCAGCAGTATTCACGGGTATGCCTTAGTGTGCAGTGGCATGTTGAGGAGTACATGGATGACAGGTGGCTTGCGAGGGCGTACGGCGCGGCACAGCAGGGTCTTAGAGTATTGCATCCAGGGAGACTCACAGACAGGGACACTGGGCTTACCTTTGGGGGTATCTCACCCAGGATCAATGAGGAGACAGAGGAGCGATATTTGATGGTATCTGTGGGGACTCACACATCCGACACTCTTCTACATCACTCATGGGCACAACTGATTTTGTTGCTGTCCTTTGGCACTTTGGGCATGAGCAGCAGGGTCCGTGAGGCACACCCAAGATATTTGGATGGCCCTCAGCACACTAGGCGAGAGACTTCTCAGCAGTGGCACTGGGTCAGTACGCTAGTTGACAGCCACAGTTTAGGGGATGAGATGATCCTCTGCAGTGGTGGCACATTAGTCATTGCCGAGCCTACGCTTGGGGAGCAGGTCATGAGGGAGACATGCATCATTTTTCCCTCAGGGCATGTTGAGATCATGCATGAGCAGAGGATATTGGGTTCAGCAGAGGTAGCATCCCAGCATGCGTCTGGACTCCAGACATTGTATTGACACTTCATCGAGAGGGTGGATGGCATATTCAATGCAAATGAGGTGGCGGAGGTAGAACAGGAGGGCATTCCTTCTGTATGCCAGAGTGAGGACTCTCTTTCATATGAGTCCATAGGATCCGTTGAGGTTCCTTCTGTGGAGCAAGAGCAGTCATGCAGGTATGATGACAGTAGATTGCAGCCGTATTACAGTGTGCAAGGTGAGCAGTCAGGGGACTGTATAGGAGATACTCTGGGTGATGAGTCACTTGTGACGCTTCAGCTAGAGCAGCACATGAGGGAGCCTGAGTCAGCAAAGGAGGATACTATGGACATCAGGCATGACATTTCCTTGGGTGAGGTCCAGATGGGTGCCCACATTGAGCCTATGATGGATATGTGGCTAGCATTGGGGTCATCCTTTGAGGTGGAGCAGTCAGATGCACAGACACCGAGGACCGTGACAGCAGCTACAGATCCATATCCTCTGGAGATGTTGGAGGTAGATGTGACAGTTTGGCAGTGGGAGATGATTACGGGTTGGCGACAACCTTCCAGGCATGTTCCACATGCAGTTGTTGTTGCTACATCAGATGCTTCCTCCAAGATGGACTGGCAGGAGATCATGAGTTGGTACCCTCTTGATGGTACGGTATTCTTCGTAGGGAGCACAGTGGAGCAGGGGCCCTTGGACATAGTAGATGTTACAGATCCCAGTCGGCAGGAGGGCACCAGTTGTCGTTACTTCAGGACTCCTTCCCAATTTCAGGAGAGTAGGATCAGCATGGGATTGAGTCATGACTGGGATTGGAGAGAGGTGATGAGTTGGTATGCAGTTGGAGGGGTAGCATATGTAGCTACAGGTACAACGCAGCAGGAGCCCAGGAGCATTGATGCTTATTGGTGGTCTTCACCTCTTAGAGCATTAGTCATAGCCAGAGGCAGTGCACAGTCCGAGCCGTGGGACTTGGGCGATTATTGGCCATGGTGGCGATGGGATCCGGGGGAATTATTGGTTGACTGGTACTGTGAGAGGTCACTTTGGGATCCTGGCATTGAGATATCCCTTCGTATCAGGGTGATGCAGAGGTCAGAGAGGTTTCAGTGGGACCCAGGCACATTTTGCAGTATCGGTAGGGAGCATCAGCTAGAGAGGAGGCTTGTTCAAGCGTTGCTTGAGGACAAGCAATTTTTGCCGGATGAGGATGCCACTTGGGAGAATGAGAAGATTTTGCAGCATCCATCACTTCAGTTGCTTGAGGACAAGCAACATTTTGCCGGGGGAGACTGTAATATTCCTAATTAGCACCGCTAATTGGAATATTTGATTTTTGCATAGTTTTGCCGACTATAGTTTATTAATAAATAAAAGTGAGAAAAGGGGTCTAACTCACTTAAATAAAATAAAGTGTTTCCCTAGTAGATGCAACGTTGTAACCTAAGGGGGGAGCCAAGGGGGGCCACACACCACGTGGAGGAGCCAATGAGAGAGAGGACGTTGGTTTTGGAGGGAAACCAATGCTATAAAAGGGGGAGGAGCCTTCTCATTTGGGCATTATTGATATTGTTGATGATATTGAGCTAGACTTCTGTCTATTTGAGCACGCTGGCTGTTTAGTCGGTCTGCAGCACTGTTTAGTGCGACTGAGTGTCTCCGGTCGGAGATCTCACCCTTGGCCCCGGGGGACTTCGAGTGCCTGCTCGGGCAAGGTTTTTCTTCAGTCTTTAGCAGGAGATTTGCAGGTGTTTTGTTTGGGAGTTTTGTTGAGGAGCTGAGCTTCATTGGGTGACTGCGCAGTCCTTGGAGGGAGGACGCAGTTTGAGTTGGAGTTGTTCAGTGGTAGAGATTTCCTGCAGGAGATTCAGGCCTATTCCGGTGTGGAGGTTCAGCGTTTATCATTTGGTGAGTTTCCTGAGGAGTTGTGGCCCCATTTCAGTCTATTTCAGTTGGTGTCTGCGCTGGTCCTGGAGGGACAACGTTTTTCTAGGAGGAGGGTTTCTGGGGTGATTTTCGGAGGTGGTCCATTTTGTATATGGTTTCTGGGTTTTGTCCAGATTGGTGAGTTCAGGTGGTCTGCCGATTTTCAGCTCGTTCCAGCAAGGGGATCAGCCCCTAGCTTCAGTTCATTCCAGTAGCAACAGTATACGGCAGTTTCTTCCAGCAGCTGGGATGCAGTTTCTTGTAGCAGCCATTTCCTGTTTTTTTGAGAGGGTTCTTCACTTGCCTTGAGCAAGGATAGGTGCATTTATTCTGATTATCCATTGTATCTCATTATATTCTCAGATTAATAAAATGGCTTAGCATTTCCGGCATTTTTATGTGTATTTGCTTTATGTTCTATTTCCGACATTTTCTATATTGTCGTATCACAGAGCGGCAACCTACGGAGTTTCAGTGACGAGAGGAAGCCCAACTGACTTATCTGTCAGAGATTGGGCGGGAGTCCTTCAGTTGCTCACTCACAGCAACTGAGTTGCAATGCAATAGTTGGTAGCACGATGCAGCAATTTCAGAGGGAGCTGCGATACAGATGTAGCAGTGATGGTGGCAGCGTCATGGGCAAGAGTACAAAAGAGCAGCATCAACACAATGATGAAGGGGAGCAAGCCAAGCATCAGCACAGAGACCCACACTAGAGATCAATGCAAAACTTCCGAGTGAAGTGTTTTGCTAGAGCACATTCCTCGCTAAGAGGGAGTGTTGAGATTTTGGGGTGTTGGGGTAGCATCAGATGTGCTCAAGCTCCCAAACTTTGTGGAGGGACTAGAGTACATAAGATCTCCAATACCCAGAAAGCGGTTTAGGAAATTCCAACCTGTTTAAGAGATATTTAATTAATTAATCTTTTTAATTAAGGACCCTAAGTCTAACTTAAGAAAATTAAAAGATTAAATTTAATTAAATTAAACATGTGATGAGAATAACTTAAGCGACGTGGATCAAGCAGCTTCTAATCTTAGACGTCGATTAGAGATTAGATCACGGTCGTTGGTTTTCCAACGAGAAAAGTATAAGAGAAGGGCTTGGGGTCAGTTGGAGAACACACACACTGGCAGAGCACTGAAGCTAAGTTGAGATTCTAGGGCATGGTTTGCTAAGAATTTCATAAGTGTTTCAGCTGCAACAAGGGGCAGCATTGGCGAGGGGGATGGTGTATTCCCAGGCCAAGAGTACAACGAGGGCAGAGAAACAACAAATCATAACAGCGCAGAGGAAGCAACAACTACGTAGAGCAGCCTAGAGCCTAGCAGGGGTAGCGTAGAGGCAGCAACAGGCCAGGAGGGCTGATGCAAGCCCAACCAGGGAAACACAAGGGCAGCGTAACCCAGTCTGGGGTGACGCAAGCCCTTCCTAAGTAGCGCAGAGGCTGACGCAAGCCAGCAGGGTTGACGTAGAGTGCTTCAGAGCAGCGTTGGGGTTTATAGAGGCCAGAAAAGGCTGAGTTTTGTAAATCCCATTTGAGGGTGTGAATCAGTCAAATTTTCTGTCTCTAGAATAGAGGTATTACTGCAAGTTTATTTCTCTGTCGGGTTAACTAGTTTGGTGCCCAAATCTCTTGTACTTAGAATCTGCTTAATAATAAAAACCCTCTAGAAGCTAGCAGCAACGGTTTTCCCGCATTGGGTTTTTCCAGGGACAGTTGTCCAAAAAATCGTTGTGTGTCACTTTGTCATTGAGCATGTTATTCAGTTTAGATCTGCATGTGTAGGTTGTTAATGTATTTACTTTGATGATAATGCTGAAAATTTCAGATTAATAACTTATGTAAGTAGGAGAAGTAAATCAAGAATTTAACAATACGGTTTTGGTTTAAGAATATTCAAAAAATTTCACAGTGTGGAGTTGTGTGACTCATTCACAGCTTCTTTATCTTCAAAAGACAGTGCATAGCAACCCCAACAGCGCAGTGACTACGCAGTAGTGAGAAGGAGATCATCATGGAGCTAAGGAGCATAGGGAAGCTAGAGTTGGGAATTGGTGGGGAGGTTGACATTTTGCATACATTTTGAGAGCAGTCTACAACATATTTTCAAGGTGCACAGAATTATTTAGCAGCGCAGTGAGCCAAGCCCAAGAGCGCCAATTTCTGAGGTCATCCATTCCACAAATCCTTCGCGGGTTATTGTGGGTTTTGTGAGTAGAGACCAAGGTTAAAAGACCGGATTTTTTTTAGCATTATTCCAAGCCCTACCAGCAAATCTAGGGGAGCAATAGCTGCATTTCAGGGCAAAACTATGCAAAGCTAGAGCAGAGCAGAGTACTCTTTGGGGGGTGGATTCAACCTGTTTTCGAGGCCAAATTCAACTTCCCTTGAGCAAGCCCAGGAGCCATCATTCCAGCACCCATATTGTACACATTCACAACAGTTTAATAAAATGGCTCAGACTTGATTTTATGGCTCCAATCTATGTTTTAATGGCGTAATTATTTTTGTTGTTGTTAATGTCTATTGATGCATTGTTATTACAGTTAATTTCCTATTAGGAATATTACAGTGGTATCAGAGCTCATAGACTTGGCTCAGCCTGTGGAGCAGCGCAGTCTATGACACTGGAGAACAAACAGAACATAACTTACTGGAGGCAAAGATACAGGAGCAAGGAAAGAGAGCTTGAGATCACTCTAGATCCGGTAGATAGTGTTCTGGAGGTCGTAGGGGAGAAGATGGAAGGAGCAAAGAGGAGGAATTTGCTCACCTTCTACTAAATTCAGTACAGGACCTCTCCAAGAGGACTGAGGAGATGGGTCAGCGGTTTAGCAATAGCATCCAGGAGAAAGGAGTCCAAGGGGATTTCCAAATTGGAGAAGGGTCAAGCACTTCACAGCACCAGGCAGCACAACACACAACCATGTCAGTCGTAACATACACAACTCCACGGTCCACTATTCCAACATTCCTAGCTTCAAGAGCAGGAGGGCAGCAGGAGCCGGAAGAGGCTCACTACGGAGAGTATTTCGTAGAATATCAGTCGTATGGGCCGGAGTTCGGGAAGGCAATCGCATTCAAATATTTTTGCCCTTTGAATACCGATAACAAACCAAGAAACTAATCTGGAGGAGGCTACATGCAGGGCAGTGATTTACAGCGTACTGTGGGAAGGTTGTTCCTCCCAACTTTTGATGGCTCTTCTAAGTTCAGCTAAAGCATGGGTGGAGAAACTGGATGTCTATTTCCATTTGAACCAAATGACCGAGACAGAGAGAAGCCCACAATTGGTGGTTCCTGTTAGAAAGTGTAACTAGGATTGGTCTTCATATTGATTATGTAATTATGTATTTATGTAATGAAGAAGACCAAGATAATAAAATAGATATTTTTTGGTATGCTTGCTTCATGGGTTTCATGAGCAAGGCTTTATTTTAGGTCTAAGGACTTCTTCTTGATGTCCTTTAGGGAATTGTCTTCTGGTTATAAATATATTAAAGAGTCATGTTTATGATGAGTCAAAATCACTCTTGTATGCCTCAATACCTTGTCTCATAAACCTTCAAATCATAGCTCAAAATGTGGCTTAATTTCGGCGTTGAAGTAGTAAACAAGTCAGCCTCAATACTCCTGCTCAAGTCGGCTCACAAGCAGCCCTTCATATCGGCTCAATAAAGAATACCTATCCTGTACATATAAGTAGAGACTGTAATTCATTTGTGAAGAGATTTGCAGATGTGTCTGTGATATAATAGCATGAAGAAGTCTGAAGAAAGTGCAAAGTTGGGAATGCGGAAGAACAGAAGTCAAGTGCGGATAAGGGTAGCGTTCAACAGTGTTAAGGTGCAGATTAAGGCACTGAATAAAACAATAGAAGAATGCGGACAAGTCTGTGATTAATGTGTAGAAAGGACTGTGGCTAGTCTGAAGTAAGGAACAACATCTAGTGCGGAAGATAAGTCTGAGTTCAGTGCTAGCTTCAGGATTGGAGAATAAAACGAGAAAAGGGAGGATACATCTGCATTGTTGAAGTATATATTATAGACAGTTCAGCAAGGAAGTAATTCGGATTAAGGACCATAATATAAGGTCTTAAATGAATGTACAGATCAGGGCTGAAGGAAGGATCTAAGGTGCAGTAACTCGTATCTCTGTTTTCGGCATAAAGACAGATAAGGAGAAGGATTCAAAGTATAGGAGGGCTAGAGACCGAGTTCTCTAAGGCTGGTGTTGAACAGTGTTGATCGGTGCAGGAAGGTGCAAGAAAGAAGAATAAGCTCAAGGAGTCATTGAAGAAGCAGTGACAAGGTATTGCAGGCATACATAGGTCAAGGGTCTGTGTCATGGTCATGGTACTTATCAACTAAAAGTTTATAAGAAGAATTTCTTGTGGATTTTCCTCTCCAAGAGGGGGAGGTTTTGGCCCTGGCTCGAAAAGCCTAATTTTTGTGTCTCTTTTTTTTTTGGTAATTGACTTGATGAAACACATAATAAGCTAAGAAGAGAAGACATAAGTATAAAGATTAAACTCACAAGTAATTATCAAGAAGAGAATTTGAATTAATCACCGCCCCTCCAAATTCTTAACATGGTATCAGAGCTAAGGTGCTGAACACAAGAGCTACTTGACAAGAAGACACTTGAGGAAGCAAAGATCAAAGTTTGGGTTAAAAGGTCAGATTAGTTTGCAAGGAAGATTCTTCAAAGGATCCACTAATCAAGACATATATTCAAGACATTGCTGGAAGAGGCATCATCTTTTTGGAAGACATCCTTTTATCATCAAGGATTCAAGAACACCTACATTGGAGAATTCAATCTCAGAGGAATTTCCTGACTTCATCTCCATCATCATCAAGGAAGCTGCTAGAAGCAAGAAGTCACTCTACTCAAGTAAGTATCTATGACCTTATCTAAATCTGTCAAAATGACTTATTACAAAGAGAGCAACAAATTGGTTAGGTCATCAAACTTTAGTGCATGGAAGAAGAGGATAGATTTGAATCTAATTGAAGACGAAGTTATCGGCTACATTGAAGGATCTACAATTCAACCCTCAAAAGAAGATGCTCCAGCTCATGCCAAATAACATGAAAACAGAAATCAGAGCCTAGAGGATTCTCATAGAATCCATTAAGGACTCACTCATTCCCTATGTATCAAAACTGAAAACTGCAAAAGAAATATATGAGAAACTGGTGGAGCTATTCTCTGTGAGTACTGCAGGAGAAGCAATCTCTCTAAGACAAGAACTATACAAGATAAAATTATCAAGAGAGGAAGGAATCACTTCATATTTTATTAGGATTTCTGAAATAAGAGACCAACTGCAAGAATTGGGAGAAGTAATGTCTGATAATGAAATGACTACAATGGTGCTGAATGCTCTGTCGCAAGAACAGAGAAGCTTCACTTCAAGCTTATACAGGAAGAAAGAAGCAACACCATTCCACGATCTATGGTCTCTATGTAAAATAGAGGAAACAAGATTGAAAGCCAAATCTAATACAAAATCAAGTGAAGGGAATCCAGCCTTTGTAGCCATGTCCAAGAAGAAAGCAAGACTCAGAAAATTTGGTCCTCAGAATAAAAGAAGAAATATGGACAAAGTACGATGCTTTGGATGTAATGAACTTGAGCATTATAAAAGGGATTGTCCTAAATCTGGAAAGGAAAAGAGGAAAAAGTAAGAAGCCCATGTCACAAATGTAAGCGAAGAACTTGATACAAAGAAATCTAAGAAAGAAGAAGTGAAAGATCTCTATTAAGATTGAGATCATCTTTCTCTTTAAGTGATTTATGTTGGTTGTAAAATAGTATGATAGAAAGCAATGTATATTAAAACCATCATGATAGAAGCATGAAAGGAGCACTTGAAGAAGGAGCTCCTGGAAACCTCACTTATAAACAACATTGATGGAAGGTAGTCATCAAGATCAAGGGTCATCATTCAATAATCAATATGGAAGCAGGTGCTGGCATTTTCTAATGGAGTTCTCTATGGATTCACTCGTTAGAAAGAAAGCAAAAGGTTTCATCCATAGTTCTATGTTACAGAATTCTGGGATTAGGATATGATG
The DNA here is from genome assembly GCA_034641835.2 of Pinus albicaulis. Classification (NCBI taxonomy): domain Eukaryota; kingdom Viridiplantae; phylum Streptophyta; class Pinopsida; order Pinales; family Pinaceae; genus Pinus; species Pinus albicaulis. The sequence goes on from CM076578.1 coordinate 45,584,570, forward strand.
ACATATTGATGAAGCAGGTCAAGAGAATGAAGTTTTTCATTCTAGTAAAATCGTTACAGGATGACTCAAAGGGAAAAATATAAGGTACATATAGTTATATGTTGACTCTGGATGCTGTGAAGTCATGTCATGTGGTTGCAGGTGATGAACTTCTATGACCTATGGAAGGAAGATCTCTTTTGGTGCAAAAGTTGTCATTAACAAATGAAATTAAATATGTCCTCATATGGAATATGAGGTGGTTGTATGCAAACAAGGAACTGGATACTGGAAGTTCCTGGGATGAAGTTGTGTGAAGAAAGAATGGAAGAGATCATGAGGTGCAACCATGTAAAGAGGTGATTATCATCCAGAAGCCGAGAAGATGTGACTAGGAGATCTCTTGGAAAGATATGTGGACTTTGATAGAAGTATGGTAAAGAAGAAGACCCTTGAAAATACATATCTTTAGGAGATGTGTCAATCTGAATAGAGGATGTTGAAGCCTACAAGAAGATGTCATGGTGTAAGATCATCACTACGGTAACTTTTGATTTAAAAGTTATTATGTAAATGTTTATCTGGATGAGTTTATCCAAGGCTGCCAATCATATGGAAGGATGTAAGATCCTTGGGAGGAAAGCAGCATGGCATGAAGGTGGACCAGATGAGAAGGACTGATCAATCACTTTCAGGTGGATGACATGACTCATGGATGAAAGTGATGGATGATCTGTGCCCTATGAAGCCAAAAGTTAAAGATTCCTCAATATCGAAATACATGGCATCAAGGGGAGGAATTCTTCATGAGCAACTGTGTGTCTCACCATTGCTGCTGCAAGTCCCTGGTTGAGAGGGAGCCTGGTGGTAAGTTTCTTGCTTCGAAGAAACTTGAAGTATGTCCTTCCTCAATTAGGAGGGAGTGACGTCTATGATTCTCTATTACATGTGTCATGCACTAGACCAGGACTAACAGTGGTAAGTCTTAGTGAAGGCCATGAGGAGAGAAAAGATAGACAAATCATTCTGGTCTTCACCTAGAAGACAGAATGGAGGATGGGGTAATCATCTAGCATTCGATACTCTTTGAGAATGTGATAGGGCATTCAAGATAAGAGTAGTCAAGGACCGATATTCTTTGATGGTTGGCTACCCAAGAGAAGAATAGTCCAAGAAGGTCATACTCTGGGAATACCTGGGTGGAGTATATACCTTGGAGAGACAATGACTATGGTGTCTATAAGTCATGTGTCTCGCCAACATTTTAGCCCATTGTCTCGTTGAGAGATGGGGTTGTTAGTCAAGGCCTTGCACTAGGACAATGTTGGTTAATATGATGCTATACAGATGCGATTACCCATTCGATTCTTCTTATGAGATTCTTCAAATTAAAAGTGACCATGTATCGTTATGAATACCTCCCTAGTTAAGAGGGAGTGTTAGAAAGTGTAACTAGGATTGGTCTTCATATTGACTATATAATTATGTATTTAAGTAATGAAGAAGACAAAGATAACAGAATATATATTTGTTGGTATGCTTGCTTCATGGGTTTCATGACCAAGGCTTTATTTTAGGTCTAAGGACTTCTTCTTGATATCCTTTAGGGAATTCTCTTCTGTTTATAAATGTATTAAAGAGTCACATTTATGATTAGTCAAAATCACTCTTGTATGCCTCAATACCTTGTCTCATAAACCTTCAGTTCATAGCTCAAAATGTGGCTTAAGTTCAGTATTGAAGACAGTAAACAAGTCGGCCTCAATACTCCTGCTCAAGGCAGCTCACAAGCGGCTAGCCCTTCATGTCGGCTCAATAAAGAATACCTATCTTGTATATACAAGGAGAGAATGCAGTTCATTTGTGAAGAGATTTGTGGATGTCTCTGTGATATAATAGCATGAAGAAGTCTGAAGAAAGTGCGAAGTTGGGACTGCGGAAGAAAAGAAGACAAGTGCGGATAAGGGTTGCATTCAACAGTGTTAAGGTGCAGATTAAGGTGTTGAATAAGATAGTAGAAGAATGCAGACAAGTCTGTGATTAATGCGTAAAAAGGACTGTGGCTAGTCCGAAGTAAGGAACAACATCTAGTGTGGAAGATACGTCTGAGTTCAGTGCGAGCTTCAGGATTGGAGAATAAAACGAGAAAAGGGAGGATACATCTGCGTTGTTGAAGTATATATTATAGACAATTCAGCAACGAAGTAATTTGGATTAAGGACCATAATAAAAGGTTTGAAATGAATGTACAAATCAGGGCTGAAGGAAGGATCTAAGGTGCAGTGACTTGTGTCTCTGTTTTGGGCATAAAGACAGATAAGGAGAAGGATTCAAAGTATAGGAGGGCTAGAGACCAAGTTCTCTAAGGCTGGTGTTGAATGGTGTTGATCGGTGCAGGAAAATGCAAGAAAGAAAAATAAGTTGAAGGAGTCATTGGTACTTGTCAACTGAAAGTCTTTAAGAAGAATTTCTTGCAGGCTTTCCTCTCCGAGAGGGAGAGGTTTTGGCCCTGGCTCAAAGAGCCTAATTTTTTTGTCTCTTGTGTTTTTGATAATTGACTTGATGACAAACATAATAAGCTAAGAAGAGAAGACATAAGTATAAAGAGTAAGCTCACAAGTAATTATCAAGAAGAGAATTTGAATTAATCACTGCCCCTCCAAATGCTCAACAGTTCCATGGGGTGACTACGCCGGTTCAAGCAGGAGTGACAACGTATGATTATTTCACTAGGAGAGTGCTTGAGAGGTTTTAGAGAAAGGACCCGGAAGAGTACTTCGGGGAGCTGACCAAACTCAAGCAGACTCGAAACGCAGAGGCATACATTTCAAAGTTTCTAAGGCTATCGGTGATGGTTCCAAATCTGTTCAAATCCAAGAGCATCTACATGTTGGTTGGGGGACAAGCAGAACCATTATGGGGCTTATTAAGGTCCAACTAACCTGCTACATTACAGGACGCAGTGGGTAGGGCTAGAGATTTGCAGGATGCCCTACCCAGATCTAGAGCACCACTGCCCAACAGACCGGGATTTCAGTAGAAGGGAAGAGACATGAGAGCTCCAGCCCCAACAGGAAACCAAGGTCGGTGCCAACTAGATGATGACACCAGGAGAGATCTTCGGAGGAAGAATCTCTACTTTACTTTCCAGGAGCCATGGGCACCAGGCCACAAATGTGTAGTAGGGAAGGCACACTATATAGGAGTCTTCTGAGACAATGACTAGGATCAGGAGACAGAGATGACAGGAGAGGACAGCGCAGCACCCTAGGAGGAAGGGCCTCCTCCTCCACCCCCACCGGCAGTAGGAGGATCTGTGTTTGCACCTACAAGAGGGGTCCTCGCATCACTGCGTAGGGTACCCATGTATCTAACCTTGAGGATCCGGGGAACAGTACAGGGGCAACGTGTCTCGGTGTTAGTGTACAGTGGAGCCACCCACAACTTCATCAATGCCCAGATGGTGCAGAGGAGGGGATTTGCTACAGAGTTGTTGGTGTCGGGAGACCGGACCATGCTGTGCACACGTTATGTCCCAGTGCTGACTGTGACTATGGGGAACTACTCCATGACTAACCACTTCTTCGTGGTTGACATTCCAAAAACCAACATAGTGTTGGGAGTCCAGTGGCTCTTCACACTTTGAAGAGTCACCACTGACTAGAAGAAACTCGAGATGCACTCATACCCACCATAGACAGTGTCTACACACAGGATGGAGGGTGACTTGAGGCATGGGGATATAGAATGGGTTGTTGAGTTGTGGATTTCTGAGGCTAGGGGTGTGACCAAGCCACCACATCATGAGATTCAGACTATTCTTGATAGGTACCCAGTGGTATTTGGGGACAGACCACTGGATCGACCACCTGACCATGCATTCGAGCATACCATTGAGCTGGAACACGGGGTGCAAGTCGTGATCACTACCCCCCTATAGGCATCCTAAGGCCTATAGGGATGAGATTGAGAGAGCCATTCATGAGCTCTTAGCATTGGGGCACATCACGCCATGTTCTAGCCCTTTTGCTTCTTCAGTTGTCTTGGTGAAGAAGGATGGGTCACTGAGTATGTGTATCGACTACAGGGCCCTAAACAAGAAGACCATGAAGAACCGCTACCCCATTCCTAGGATTGATGAGTTGATGGATGAGCTGAGGGGAGCGAAGTTCTTCTCCAAGATCAATCTGCGGTCTAGGTACCATCAAATCCGGATGAGGGGCAAGGATGTCCCTAAGGCTGCATTCAGGTGTCACTATGGACACTTTGAGTTTTTGGTGATGTCGTTTGAGCTAACCATGTGAAAATTCTATAAAGTAGAATTCTACTACAACTACTGATTATATTTCTTCTATTGCATTCCCAAACACAATTATTTAACATTTCACTATGTTAAATAAAAAAATAAAATACGCTGCAAACTTCACGATCAATAAACAACATAAAAAAATAGCACAAGTATTCACACATAGACACGGTTATGTTTGGACAATTCTCCCCAGAAAAACTCAACTCGGGAAAACCTGTGCAGCAGATCTGAGGGTTTCTTTATTATGCAGAAATTCTGAGTACAAATGTGTGATTGTAATTATCAATCAATCACCTGAAGAAATCTGATGAGAATAGGCTTAGTGAGACAATTCTCACTTCACCATGAAGTTCTGGCACTAACTTGCACCCACACTGAGTAGCTTTACGTAATTTCTGCGCAATGATTGCGTCCCCCACGCTGTCACTGCATCACTGCTGCTGCTGCTCGTTGTGACTACCTCGGTGCTCACTGTTGTGTGAGACTAGAGTTTTCTCTCCTTCCAGAAATGCCCTCCAGAAACTAGATGAACCCTCAGTTGCCTCTCCAACTGAAATCAAAACTCCCTCTGCTGCTCTGCGCTGGACCAGCGTAACTGCTACTTGGCTATCTTTGTGTTGTTGTTATGGCTCCCTTCTCTCTTCTCTCCCTATACTCTCTATCCTTCAGAAACTCTCCATCCTGGAGATTTCACCTTCCCCTCTCTCTGCAATCGAGAATCACTTCGATTCTTCCTTCGACTGAAGAAATCGATCTCTGGATTCTTTCTCCGTCTGATGTGTTTTCCAAATGCCCATTGAGCTCTCTTTTATAATCTTTCACTGACTCATTAATGGCCAAGATTAAATCATAATCAAGGGCTAAGATTATCTAAGAGTTGATCTATGACTTTATCTAGAAGATTCACACTTAGTTTAATTAATACCCTTTAATTAATCAGTTTCCCTACGTTTAGACTTAGGAAAACATTAAAAAATGATTAATTAATTTAATTAAACCATCTCTAAGTGGAATTTCCCAAAATCCTTTCTCGGTATTATGGAATGCATGTGTCTTAGCCTATATACAAGATCACGAGGCTAGAGCACATCGGATGCTACCATAAATCAACAAACCAATGCTCCGACCACATTTCAGTCTTGCATGAATCACATCTTTCATGTCCAGTTGAAGAAGTTAGTGCTGGTATTTTTCGATGACATATTGATCTACAGCCAGACTTGGGAGGGGCACTTGCCGCATGTGGGGGCAGTACTGCGTATTCTAAAGCAGCAATTTTATGCAGAATTGTCCAAGTATGAGTTTGGGTTGACGGAGATGCTCTATTTGGGGCACATTATTGGTGTTGATGGTGTGAGGGTGCATGAGGAGAAGATCACGGCCATCCGGGATTGGCCAGAGCCCAAGAACACGACAGAGCTCCAAGGGTTTGTAGGCATATGCACCTATGACCGGAAATTCATGAAGGGCTTTTCAGAGTTAGCAGCACCCCTCACGGATTTGACCAAGAAGGGAGCTTTTCTCTAGACCACAACAGCGCAGGAGGCTTTTGAGCACCTCACGTAGGTGATAAGCAGTTATCCAGTGCTCGCTCTTCCTGATTTCACGCAACCCTTTCTCCTGGAGTGTGATGTTGATCAGTGGCTGTCATTGATGTCAACCCAAGTAGCACCAGGGACTACCTCAATTTTGCATGCGAATTTTGACTTGACAACTTACTCTATTCTGAGTCAAGGATATTTTGGATGGTTTCTACTTGTCGCGATGTTTCCGTTGATATATGGCACGCCATGTAATTCTTCACGGTTTGAGAAATATTCGTGTTTGAAGTTAGTAACCCCAGTTAGTGCGCTAAAACCCCATGGGTTGTGGGATGACACTAATCATTGTTGTGATCATTGAATAGTGAATAATTATTAATTTTTTAAACTCCTAAATTCCCTCCAACGTTCACTTGTTGAAGACCCTCTCAACCTAAGCATTTATAGAAATTGTGACCCTCATATCCTCCTAATGCAAGGATTTCTCTACTTGAAACAAGCCATCATGGCATTATTGCTATAACTTGTTTTCTACGAAGCTTCAGATGCTGAAAAAAACCCATTTGAGCCGAAATCTTGATGAAGCGCATGACCCAATTTCAGATATTGGTGCACTATACTTTCGGAGATATGATATGAGGAAATTAGGGTTTTTGCAGGCTCCCGAATTTCATGTCAAACAGGTGACCTTGGGAAAATCGTCATAACTTTCTCTGAGCATTGGATTCAAATTTTGTAACAAGTGACAGAAAGAGGACGGACTGTAGTTTGTTGGATATCGTTTTCAGGACCGAAGGTTCAAACAGTGACACGTGGCACTTTGTATAACTTCGCTCTACTAAACCAATCTATAATCAGGTCATTGTAGGAGATTGGGCATAACTATTTCTTGAAGAATCCAATATTTATTAGACCTGCGGGGTTGGAAAGAGAACTTAGAGGGCTACCACAGGGCACAATTTCAAACCTTGGAGATCTGAAATTACATAGATACAGTAGATTCAATATCAAGCTTCTAGAAGGCAAGAAAAAATATGCATTCAAGGATCACTGCAGTAAGGACAACACATCAACAGTCAAGGGTAAGTCTACTATAACAAGGTATGTATGATTAGTGTTTGAATTTTAATTTGAATATCATCTCTGACATGTGTTTTTGAAGGACAGTGTAAGTACTTTGTATGTATGTTTGATTGGGTTTTGTTCATAAATGTTGAACGTATTTACATTTGAATTTTGAATATTTCTGTAACATATGGTTTGCAGGACAATGTAAGTATTTTGTTTGTATATTGGTTTGGGTCTTGTTCATTAACACATGTGCAGGAAGGAGGACACAAAAGGACAACTCAAACACATACTAGAAGTACAATGCAACGCCAAAGTACCATTACTTGAAGCAAGCACAACAATACCTCAACAGCTGCTAGTGTTCAAAGAAGCAAGTGTCAAGTCAAGTATCAGGTCGTGTCAAAAGTCAGTATTGTAAAAATCATCATTATAAAATTGTAAAAGGGTCATTATTGTAAAAGAGTCAATCTGCCTAGAGTTGGAGAGGCATTGTTAGGAGGTATAAGTGTCTTTGTTGGATAATGTTATGGATGGATTGCAGGTCATAGTGTGATTGGGTGATTCATCTAGTTCAAGAAAATCACTGTGAATCATATTGTATCGTGGATCATTGTCCCTGGTACGGGAGTCCACACTCTTGTCTTATTTCTAATCATTATTGGATGGCAGGGAGGTGCTAGGTTGGTTCATGAAGTCACCTACAGGTTGGAGCTTGTGAACACTTCACGGTGGTAGGTCGTTCTAAGATGTCAGGGCATCCAATCAGTTGACTACTGAAGAAACTAGAGTGTTGGAGCTTCCTTCAAGTGGGAGTTGGAGAAGAATGCTTTTCTAGAATTCTAGGAAGCTGTACCTTTCACTTCAGTTGGGGCTGAAGATTAAAGAATTTATTAGAAAAGTGTTTGGAGATTTTTGACCCAGAGGGGGTTTTCCACCTAAAATTCGTGTGCCTATTGTGTTTTATTGTTTACTGTTGTTATTGGATAAACACCAAGAATAATTGAAGATTAACTAATGCTCTGAAAAGATTTAATAGTGCAAATTGATAAAAAAAATTGATTCACCCCCCTCTTAGTATTTCCAACATTCGATGCATCCGGAGGAGTGGGGGCAGTGTTGATGCAGGGAAGGCATCCTATAGCTTTTGAGAGTCGGAAGCTATTGCCACATTAGAGGTTGTACCCCATTTATGACAAGGAGATGCTAGCCATCATGCATTTGCTAGCTAAGATCAGGCAATACCTAGTTGGGAATAGGTTCAGGGTGAGGACTGACCACAATAGCCTCAAAGTATTTTTGGAGCAGACATAGTTACAGGAGAGGTAGCAGAAGTGGGTGGTAAGATCAAGGCCTATGATTTTGACATTGAGTATATCAAGGAGAAGCACAACGTGGTAGCTAATGAGTTGTCCAGGAGATCACCTTCTTTTTCACTAATGAGCATTGAGCTGGATTAGAAGGCTCATTTGTTGGTCGAGTACTCCAAGGACTGCTTTGCATTCGAGATCCTGGAGGAATAGCTGACCAATGACCACTACCGGGTTATGGATGGATTAATATATTATAGAGACCGGATCTATTTGGTGGCCAACTCTCAGTTGCGGGAGAAGAATCTTTAGGCATCCCATGACTCACCATTGGCGGGGACCAGGGGTTCAACAAAACTTACAAGGCCATCAAAGAGAGGGTCTCATGGAAGGGCCTCAAGGATAATGTTCTATAGTACATCCGAGAGTGTGAGGTGTGCCAGCGTAACAAGGGGGAGTTATCCCATCCAGCGGGGTTGTTGCAGCCTCTTCCCATCCCTGAAGGGGAATGGGAGAGCATCTCGATGGATTTCATCAATGGGTTGCCCACGGTGCAGGGAAAGGACTGTATCTATGTGGTTGTTGATCGCTTGACGAAGTATGCTCACTTCTTCGCAATCTCAGCAAAGTACATGATCTCACAGGTGGTTGAGTTGTTCTTCAGAGAGATATTCCAGTTGCATGGCCTTCCCAAGACCATTATCAATGACCAAGATAGTCGTTTCAAGGGCGCTTTTTGGCAGGAGCTATTATGGTTGGCGAGGACAGAGCTCACTCTTAGTACAAGCTACCATCTCCAAACAAATGGCCAGACGGAGATAGTTAACAAGTGGCTGGAGGGCTACTTGTGTAACAGCGTTACAGGGCAGCAGAGGGCATGGTTGAGGTGGCTACACATGGGGGAGTATTTCTACACCACCTTCCACATGTCTATAGGTATGTCTCCATTTCATGCTTTGTATGGTTATGACGCTCCGACATTTGTTGATGTCATGTTTGGAGACAGCAAGGCCCCGCAAGCCAAGGATTGGATCCAAGAGAGCCAACAAATTTTGAGGGCTCTCAAGCACAATATGAAGACAGCGTATAACCAATAGAAAATCTATGCGGACTAGGGCCTCGTGGAGAGACAGTTTGAGGTTGGGGACTTAGTGCACCTTCGCCTTCAACCATACAAGCAGTCGACGCTGAAGCAGAAGGGGGCCGAGAAGCTTAAGCCTCGCTTCTATGGGCGATACAGTGTTACTCGAAGAGTAGGGAAGGTAGCATACGAATTGGAGCTACCCCCGAGAAGTCGAGTGCATAACATCTTTCATGTATCATGCCTGAAAAAGGCCTTGGGGCAACCACTGACAGCAGCAACCAAGTTGCCTCCTATGGATGATGAGGGGCACTTGGTACTTCAGCCAGGGGCCATTTTGGACTTCAGGGAGACACACTTGAGGAGCAGGGTGATCAAGGAGTTTTTTATCATAAGGAGGAATTTGTCAGATGATGATGCCACCTGGGAAGGATAACAGATCCTCCAGCACTAATCATTGCAATTGCTTGAGGACAAGCAACATCTTGGCGGGGAGGACTGTAATATTCCTAATTAGCCATTTTGTTAATTAGAAACATTAAAGTTTTCATAATTTTGTATTTCCTAATGTTAGCCAAAAATAATCTGGGTTGGGGACCCATAAATTAGATTAAAGCAAACCATGGTCTTTTCCTATAGTTGAGAAGCAAATATTGCGGCCTTGGTGGGGGTTGATGAGCCAATGAGGAAGGACTACGCCATCCATGAAGGCAGTGCTGTGGTTGGTCGAAAGGAGGCAGCGTAGGAGTGGCTAGAGGAGGGGCAACGTAGCTCTTGGTGGGTCCCAAGAGGAACGTTGGGCCTTTGGAGACAAAAAGGAAGGGGCAGCTCATTTCACTAATCTATCTATCGTTTCTGAATTTGTCTTTTGAAAGAGCACGCTTGCGCTAATGCCAAGTCTGTCATTGTTTTTTAGCAAGCGAGTGTTTCCGAGCACAAATCTCAACCTTTGCTTCAGGGAACTTTGAGTGCCTTCCCTAGGGAGGAGATTTTACCTTTTCGATCCAGTGGGGAGCTGTGTGACTCATTCACAGCTTGTTTATCTTTAGAAGACAGCGCAGTGACTATGCAGTGCTGAGAAGGAGATCATCCGGGAGTTGAGGAGCATAGTGAGGTTGGGGCTGGGAATTGGTGGGGAGGCTGAGAGCTGTGAAATTTTCAAGCTGAAATACTACTGCAATGATTGATTAATTTCACCTACTTATTAATGATAAGTTATTTACAGATACTTCAGTAAATTATGAAATTTACACAACTGCAGTATTCACTTAATGATGAGCATAAAATCAAATAGAGCACATATAATGCAATAGAAACAATCACATGAACACAGTTATTTTTAGACAATTGTCCCCGGAAAAACCCAATGTGGCAAAATCGGTACAGCAGATGAGGGTTTGTATTATTCTTCAGCAGTGGAAATCATTTACAGAAAGTAGACGAGCAGGTTTCTAGAATACACCTGAGATAAATTTTCTAAACCCTTCGGAAGAATTTCTGACACTCTGCAGGCACCCGTCCTCCCTCTGCGTCACTCTGTTGGGTCTTCTACGCAATCACTATGTTGGACTGCTTCACTCTGCATGGAGGTCCTGTGTTGCTTCTCAGCGTTGTCCCCCCCGAGTCCTCCTTCTGCCTTCTTCTTCCTCCGCCTCTACACCCTCTCCCTTTGAAATCAAATTCTATTGCTTCATAATCGATTTCCTTCAGGTAATGAGTGTGTGCCTAGCTTTCTTTCGAAATGACCCTCAAGCCTTCTCTTATAGTCTTCTCGTTGATGAATCAATGGCCCAGATTATATCTCTAATCAACGGCTGAGATTAAAAGATGACTTCATCTTTGTTTTCTAGAACATTCACACTCTGCTTTATTAATACCCTTTAATTATTTAATTTCCCTAAGTTTAGACTTAGGGATCACTTTAAAAATAATTATTTATTTTAATAAAGCATGATCCGAGTGGAATTTCCACAAACAGCGTCTCAGTTCTTTGGAATACTGATGTCCAAGCCTCCTTCCAAAATATGGGACTTGGAACACTTTCCAATGCTACAAAATCAACAAGAGCTTCCTAACAGGGATTTTGCATACATTATGGGAGCAATCTGCAACAGATTTTTTAGGTGCACAAAATTATCCAGTAGTGCAGTGCAGCAACCCAAGCCCAAGAGGGTCAATTTCCGAGGTCACATAATGTTAACTAACTCCTGAACTAGGATCTCTTCCAGACATTAATAATATTTCTCCCTCTTGAACACAAATGACTCTAGTTAAGTTTATGCTCGATCTTGCGAGAATCCTCTTGCCACAAACTTTGCTTCATTCTTCCCAATGCTTCCATCTGCTGTTAGAGCCTTTGTAGCCTTCACGATGTACCTGCAAACCTCATTAGGAGGCCATGGAAGAAACAATTATAACCAAGAAGAAATATACAAAGACAAGAGGTTGGCTAGAAATAAAGTAATAATAATCAAGGAAGAAAGATATGAAGTACTTATATTTTGATCTGAGGATTGTAGGGAATTGTCAACTCCCACTTGATCCTTGTCTTCTTGCGAGAATCATTGAAATCCATCTGCAAACTCATCAGGCTAGAAATGCTCATCCTCATCCTCATCATTAGCTACTAATGCATGTAGCTTTCCATTCCCTGCATGAATTATATGAGCTTGGGCTTCTTTATCCACGTGTTATCCAGCCACACCAAGAGATCAACAACAGGATAGCATAAACACTAGATCAATCCTCGCATCTCTTACTTGTATTCAAGACACCATATCTTGTTATAGGGTTTACAAACCCAAAGTCTTCTAGCTCTTATACCAGGTTGTCCTTTCCCTGGAGAAACTTCCTTGGCGGATCAATCAGAGATGTACCCTTTGATCAAATTTCAAATAATCAAAATGACCATATCACAAGAAACTCTGCCATATACCAATATGATCTGGCAGGGATCAAGTAATGGCACCATATCTTAGCCAATACTACTTTAATTTCAACAACATATACAAGGCATCTTCAAATTAACCTATTCTCCACAAAAAATGTATTAAGACCATGAAGTAACAGAGATGCCCTCGTGCTTCAAATATTGTTGTTATTTATTTACTTCTTCCCACAAAGGAACCAACTTATGTCCCTCGTGCTATTGTTGTTGAAGAAGTAAATAAACAAATCACTTGGTCTTATTTCAATGGGGACTCCGATGAAAACAGAGTTTGTGGAGGAGGTCATATTTTGTAGCTTAATCGACAACATGTCTTGAGCTCAAAAATCCATTTGGGCATAGGATCTAATAATTTCGCAGAAATTCTCTCTCTAAAACTTCTCCTTTGCTAGGCGTTGGAGAAATAGTGTCGCTCTCTTCAAGTACTTGGAGATTCTTTAAATGTCATAGGAAAACTTCGATCTCCTAGAGGCAACTACGTTGGTGGGTCCCTTTGCTCTCCACTGAATTTGGCTCAATTCTAATGGTGGAAACTCCCGGTACCTCAAGCCCTAGCTCTAGGACCAAGTTTTGCCCTGTGTTTCCCAAGGCTAGCACTTGGCAGGATCAATTTGACCTTTTGAAGTAAAAATTCTTATTTGATCCTTCTCCTTCACCTTGTCCAGAATAGGAGCAGCATTGGTTGCCATATTCCATCCCCGAACTTGGGTTGGGTCCACTTGGTCCCGTGTGGTCCCATTTCTCGTTAAAGATTATTCATCAAGGACTATTTGGAAATCCAAGTTCTTATAGGATTTTAGGGATTGGAAAGTACCTCTACAAGTTGTACCCTTCATCCTCGCCCTCTAATCCTCACACCTCTTCCCCTAGAAGATCAAGTCCCTTGCTTAAAAGGAAAGCAAGTCTCACTCTTTATTCTATCTAGGGAAATGGTTTTCGAGGTCACTCCATAACTATTCATTGACATATCCCTCATAAGTGGCTTCCCAAAACATCAGGACTCCTCCCGTTGGTGAAAGTCAGTAAAGAGCAGGGACCCTTAGCTATGGTGACAGTGGGTTGAGTCTCCACTGTTTCCCTTGACCTAGCAGTTGCCCTTATTGGAACCCCTCTTAGGTCTCCTGTTGGTTTGAGTGGCAAAAATTTTGGCATTATTGCCCGGAATGAGACGTGTGTCTGATTCTCCATGTAACAATATTAATATATCATTCTTGGTGATTCCATTGGAAGAATGAAGCCCTAGTTCTTCATTGATCTCTAAGGTCAATGCTTGTAGGGTGAAGCAAGCATTTGTCAAGGCAATTTCATTCACCCTGACGACTCCCATGTCATCAAGGACCCAGCAACATGTTGACCGCATACTTTCCCGCAATAGATATGACAGGGATCCAGAGATATCCCTCATCGAAATCCATGAAGAATATGCCAACGTTCAATGGGGATCCACATTTTGCAACTAATCACGTGGTAAGGTTCATGAGGTATATTTCAGAGCAAAATATAACTCAACCCTGTGAACAATTGGAATTGTTTGTCCTATCCATTGCCCCCCATACCAATTAGCTTGAGTTATGTAGACCTAAAAGAATTCCTTCACTTCAAATGTTGACTAGGCACTTCTTGTTGCATGAAGGACCGAGTTTCCAATCTCATGAAGACATATGCCAAATGTTGGACGTGGCCCTTCAAGAGCAAGAGGTCATTGAATGCTTTTTGGGCTTGAGGAAGAGTATCTTGACCCTTCTCCAAATCATCAAGATCAAGGGATTGATGTATACCTTGAGGATAGTACCGAAAAAGAGACACATGAATTGGAAATCATATCCCCTAAGGATAATGAAGAAGATCTCGACCCTGAGACCCCTTAGGTGTTACAAGAATGGATGATGGAATATGAGGGGTCTTGCAGAAAGTTGATGGCTACATATAACTCGCAAGAGATTTTCTCATACTATCAGAAGTAATCGAACAAGCTCCTTAGGATGAAGTATGACTATAAAAAGAGTCTTATCGATGACCTTCTGCTTGAAGCATTCCGTTATAATCATTTAGTAAATACCTTGTACATAATTCTTCGAGAACAAATGAAGGAGGAAAATTCCTCCTTATCTAGAGAAGAGAATGAATGGCATCCTAGTCAACACAAAGTGTACAGTGAAGAATGGGAGGATACTGAGGAGGATCATGATAGTCAAATAAGTGAAAAATCTATGAGTGACTTTTGGACTGTTGATTGGGGAATTGGGTATGACTATAAAAATGAAGACACCATGGTCTCTCAAACCCATAAGAATGAGCTCAGAAAGAAGAAGGTGCTTCGCCCCTTCTCAAAAACAGTATTGGCCCTTATGAAGCCCTTCAGACCGGATCACCAGACCACCAACCATATCTTCACTCTTCGAGCAACGATGGCCCGGCATCAATCCTCCAAGGTGTACTGCTGCTTTCTGGATTTCAGGAAGGCCTTCGAATCGGTCCCGAGGGAGGACCCTTTTCAGAGGCTGAGAGAGATTGGCATCTCTTCGACTCTTCTGACTACTATTATGCGTCTCTACGAGTCTGTACTTGGTCGTCTCCGCACAGTTGGATGGATGTCGAAGTTCATCCGAAGCATTATTGGAGTCAAGAGGGGTGCCCACTTTCCCCCACTCTTTTCGGGAGTTGATGAGCTAGAATCTTTCCTCCGAGAGCATATCCAGGAGTCCGATGGGTGCCTACTCCACCATGTCTGGATCTCCATCCTACTCTTTGGAGATGATATTGTTCTCCTACCCTCCTCCCTGGAAGGACTACAGAGACAGCCAGACGCCCTCGCAGCATTTTGTGATCTTCTGCACTTGACGATGAACCTGAGCAAAACCAAAGTCATGATCTTCAATGGGGTGAAGAAGACCTCGAGTTTCTGCTTCCTATTCAAGGGAGAAGAAATTGAAGTCGTCAACACTTACACCTACTTGGGAGTGCAATTCTCGGGTCCCTGCTTCAGCCTTCGGCCGACCCTTCAGCCCAGGATAAACAAAGGATATGGCTCCCTGGCCCTTCTTGAGAGACAGTGCTTCCGTCACCACTTCCAGGATATACCATCCAAGAGTAACATCATGGATACCTTGATCTGCCCCACCATGCTTTATGGACCGAAGGTTTGGGGCCCCTCACTACTGGAGTCAGATTGGGCCTCGGCTAAGTGAGTCCAGACTCTTCTCTTGCGCCGCTTCATCCGGTGCAAGCAGACAGTACCTCAAAATATCATCCTAGCAGAGTTTGGAGCTAAGCCTTTCCGTCTGGAGGCAATATTCAGGATAGTCTCTTACCTTCTGTTGATCAACATTTAACATAAGTCACTGGTGTGATTAAATGGTTGATAAGTCATATCGAACAGTGAAACATTTGAGGAGATGGCTGAGTTAAAATAAGGCGAGAAAGGCCAAAGGTTCAAAAACCAAAGGTGGAAATAATACTAAAAGTGCGGAGGTATAAAATTAAAAAGACATCGGAAATATAAAAGGTACAAATGAGCGGTATGAGGAGCACAAAGCAAAAGTGTTAAAAGAAATGCCGCTCCACAAACATGCGCACAAGGGAATGCAACAAGGGCTAATTTCCGAAGGGGTCGAGTGGCGAGAGGGGGAAGGACCCCGTACCCCCGCGGAATGGAAGTAACACGACGTGGTGGGGACCCAAGGCCAGGGTGAAGTGGCAAGAGCGGGACCCGAAGCAAAGGAGATGACGTGGCAGCAGAAAAACAGGAACAAGAGATGACGTAGCAGAGCTAACGTGCGAGACCCAAGGATCAGTATGCTATGTTTCGAATCTGCCTTATGGGAAATATGTTCAAGAATAGTGGGTTTTATATGGTAAAAAGGTAAGGTAAAGTCCTTTAGGTTAGCTGGTACTGAGGCCCGTACCAGTATTAAACCCGGCACGCGGCCACACTACGGCACGATCCCTACGCGTCGCGTGCCCCACTGTCAGTGTCCTTATGACACTTGCCTTCTTTCGTTTTGCCCATCCGTCTTTTTACCTCAAAACGCCCAGTCCAGAGATAACCGTTCTCTCGTATTTTACTCCAGTAGAAAGTCGCAGGTCTCCAGCTACGGCATATACCAAGTAGGAAAGAGCGCCTAGTCTACCCAATCATTGTCAAACTTCCCTGCGTCGCTTTCTCGAGCAGATTTACCTTCCGTTCAGGTATTCCGTCATTCATACTCCCTCTGTTTTCCTTTCGCTTTTTCAAATTCTTGTATGTCGGCCATGGGAAGGGGAACACCCAAGAAAAATGAACCAGAGACCCCTCAGGTCCGTGAATCCAGAAACCCACCCGGGTTCGACCCTCTCATCGACCTGCAAGCTAGTATCTGTGACCCTGAATACCCATTTGACATCCGCAGCATTAAGCCCGAGCTTTTTAGACGACATGTTATGAACAAAGACCGTTACCGGGTAGTCGTGTCTAGCCTATACCACCAAATTGCCCCTAAAGTTCACTCTGTGGTTGATTTTATCTCCTGGCTCAGAGATGTTTTCGACGAGCATCGGGGCACCTTCACCTCTCCTCAGGGGAACAAAGTTTTTTCCCTTTCCCCCGATACTATCAAGCAAGCCCTCCGCTTTCCTACCAGCGCCACATATATCAGTTTCAGAGAAGCAGCTTTAGCCGCCCAATTCACCGAACAGCCATGGGAGACCCAGCAAGCCTTCATCTCCTCTATAACCGGCAATCAGGTTACTTCTCTTCCTGCCATAGAGCCTTTTCCATTAAGTTTGTTCGAAGAGGAAGTTTGGCCCATCCTCTCTCTCATTGCTGGCCTTTTAGGGGTAGGAAGTCCGGAAGAGATTTCCACGGTGTGCGTCCATTTCTTATGGCTCATGTCTCAAAAGGGGGTAGTGTTGGATATTCCTCGTTTCCTTGCCACTGCCATTCGAACCCAGTTCCAGGAGCTTCCAGAAACCCGTCAGTTCCGTTTTTGTTCAATGGTTTTCTATCTCTTCTTGTACCAGCACGCCGATAAATTTGAGGGTTTGGGGTTAGACAAAGTATATCGTGAGAATTCCCAACCCCGATCGGTTTTCGACTGGAATTGCTCTATATGCCAATTACCTAAGGGAGAGGGTTATTCCAGTTTTGTGAATAGTTTCATGTCTATTGCCTATACCATTATTCATGACTCGCCTTCACCTAGGGTCTTTCCAGAGATGAAAAGCTGGCTGCAAGCCGCAAAATACCAGAGCACTGGGGATTGGTTTCTATTCGATGACTACACTGAAATTCGGGTCTATGGAGCCGAAGTTTCCCCTTACCGGTTGCCAGTCTTTCCTGTTCGTCGAGTTTATGCGCTCGAATACATCCGGCAGGCCCTCAAGGCTGATCAGCTCCATTTCGTCCCTGCCAAGAAGGGTTACATCCTGAGGCTCCCCATTGAAATCGGCCCTTTTGTGGTGAACTCGAGACATGCCTCCCCAATCGTTGAGAAAATGCTGCAAGGTCTGGACCTAAGGCTGGGACAAAGTTGGGCTTATGACCCTCGAGAAATTATCTCGAACAAAAGAAAAAGGAACAAGTCCGCGCCTTATATGCATGAGCCGAGGCCATTCATGGAATGGAGGGCTAATCTCGAAATTTAGCCTTTGGTTTCGCAGATGGAAACAGATTCATCTGCTACGGGGGAGGAAGAGAACGTCAATAAAGACACAGGCGGAGAAGAAGCAGGTAGCTCAGGAGCAGCTCCCCCTCACAAAAAGTAAAAAACAGCCTCCAGTGAGGCAGAAGTCATAGGAGAGGAACAATTGCTCGAACCCTTCACAGTGTATGGTCAATTGGATAAAGGCGAGGCCGGGATAAAGGTGCTAAGAGACAGTACCACTTCTTCCGACTTCACAGAGGTCACACAGGCCATCATAGAGCACACCTCACCGAGGGCAATTGAAAGGGATCAGGCAAATAGAGCAATCCGAGATAAATATAAAGCTGAGCTGGGAGGGTACGTTGAGAAATATCACACCAGGCTCTCCGCCTCCATGAACACGGACACCGAAAACCTGGTATTATCTATGGCAGAAGCTATCTTGGATCCTAATTCAGGTGTCACTAGCTATCGGGTGCTCGAGTATGCGATCGACATGAAGAAAGTGCCAGCAAACGACATGTGTGATCTATTCCAGACTGTATGTGATATGATGAAAGATGAACTGATGCGGGTCACCATTGCGCTGAGGAAGTTGGAGCAAAAACATGAACAAGTGAGGGCTACCCTGAAAAGTGAGCAGACCAGTTGTCGCGCCCGAGCAAATCAGGTACGCTTCCTCCAAGACCTAATCAAGGGAAAGGATACAGGGGGAACAAACCCACAGGCGGCTTTGATTGAACAACTGCAGAAGGAGGTCGCGTCAGCGAAGGGTAAGGCCCGCATACCAGCCTCCCACCATGTCCAGACAGTTGAACTGGTGCAAGTAGAGCAAGAGAAAGCAGAATTGTCCAGTAAGCTATCAAAGGAAAGAGAGGAGAAAGAAAAATTAGCTGAAACAATCACCATACTACAGACTAAGGCGACAGAGCTGCAAGCTAGATGGGACTCACACAGCTGCCAGCCGACCGTGGCTTCAAGTGGAACCAGCTCGCCATCCGAGCAATTGGCCGTAGCTAGAGCTGAAAATGAGGTATTGGAAAAGCAGGCATCCACAGCAAGGCAAAAGATCACAAATCTAGAAAACTCTCTGGCTAAGAACACCAGAAGAATAGAAGAGTTGCAGAGAGAAATAGAGCAGGAAAAGAAGACGACGGCCGATCAGCAAAAAACTATCGCCGACATCAAAAGCCGTGCAAAGGGAAACCTCACCCTCCTTGAAGCTAGGAGTATAATTTGGTCTGATATAATCTCAGCAGTGACCGAACAATGGGGCTTCTTAAGGACGATGGGAGAGAATAAGTCTGCTATACCCTATCTCAGTAGGAAACTGCAGGAGGCAGACCTCGATTTGTCCAACAGGGCCCAGCATGCCAAAGAGTATATTTCATTCCTGAATGAGCTGGGATCAGATGACATGGAGAAGCACGGTATTCCAAGCCGATTCATGGAGGCTATTGAATGTCGAAAAATCATCAACAAAGAGATGGCCCGAGTCGCAGCTTCGAGAGCTCTCCAAAAGGTGGTCGCCAATGTGGAACAATTCGACGCAGTATGGGGTGAGATCATGACAGTTGGACTTCCTTCCTGTTGGGACCCGACCACTCCTTCCGTGCTCTTGCCTTTGACACAATATACAGTGTGCCTGCAAGAAGAAAGAGATCGAACCGACCTCCAGACAAGTAAGGCTGCTCAACTCAAGGCCGACGTGATAGTTTCGTTCCTTCGAAAAGAGTTCACCCTCCTCCATTTGATAAAACACAAGCTTCCTACTAGGGCGGGTTTCCACGTCCTCACAGAGGCCTTTGTCGAGGTAGAGGGGTTCTCAGCTATGCCCGAACCAGCTGCAGACAGTCAGCAGAGGTGCGCTCAATTTACGAGCCAATATGCCAGTTCATCTGCGAACGTGCCGCCACCAGAATCAGCGACTGCCTCAACTCTTCCGCACCTATGATATCTTGTCAACTCATGATTTGGCCTCAACGGCCTATTTTACTTTTTTACTAGATTAGTTTCTTTTAAGTTTCGAGTGGGTTGTTTGCCCCACTCTGTTATGTATATTTTATTATTTATTAATTAGATTTAGTTATGTGGTATCAGAGCGGGACTGCTCTTTCTTTGTTTTTCTTTGCATGTCCCCAACGCGGTCAGGGTATAAGGAGTTAGGGCTCGATCTGGTTGAACCCTTGCAAGATCAGCCTCGCAAACCCCGACGACCTCCCATGGCTGAAGAAAAGAAAGACGAGGGAGCAGGAGATCCTATCAAAATACTGCTCGAGGAGGCCCTCGAGAAACAAAGGAACGTGATGATGGATAACTTTGCCTAAATCCTTCAACGAAGACATATGGCTATATCCGCATCCAACTCACTGGAGGCGGCCACTTTCCAAGGTACAGGGAACTTTGACATTCCTATATTTGAAGGAAAAGAGATGCGTACGTACGCATGGTTAAATTTGTTGGAAGGGTATTTTCGGGTCTTGCTGACTTCTCTGACTGAGAAAAGATTATTTTTGCACTCCTCAAAGCTGCCCCCCATGTCAAATACTGGTGGGAAACCTACCGTGAGCAAGAGGGCGAAGGGGAACCCTCTCTGTTCTCAACCACACCCACTTGGAATTCGTTCCGAGATGGCATCAAGGAACAATATTACCCCGTGGGGAGCTATGAGGACAAATACATCCAATGGACCACGCTGCGGCAACAAAAGGATCAAGATGTGCACGAACTGACGAATCTGTTCCATACCCTACGCACAAAGCTGGGTATTAAAGATTCAGAGAGACATTTGGTGCTCAAGTACCGCGGCTGTCTGCACAAACACATTCAGGAGGAAATGGAGTTCCTCGACATTACATCGCTTGGCACGGCATATCGCTATGCCGCCAAGATCGAGCAAAAATTTAAGCAAAAGAAGCGAGACTTTGGATCTGCGAATCCGAAAGGTGCCCCCGAACCGAAGAACAAGGGGCAAGGCCAAAGCAATGCGACTCAGAACAATACCACAAATCCAAAGAAGGACACAGGGAAGTGGTGTGCATTTCATAACAGCCCCACTCACAGCACAAACGAGTGTCGGGCCAAACAATCTTTGGTGGCTGAACTAAAGGCACCCGAATCAGATGCATTTTCTGATCCTGAGTTAGAACCAGACAAAGGTAATGACAAAGGGAAGCAGATCATTGATGCGGATCCCAGTGCCATTGTTGCCACCACCAAGATCCAGAAGGAGGGTCCAGAGGATCCAGAGGAGGGGGATCGCCTCTTCCAGTCGCAGATGTGGGTGAAGGGTTCTCCGCTGCAGTTTCTCGTCGATAGCGGAAGCCAAAAGAACCTCATTTCAGCAGACGTCGTGAAGCGGCTCGGCCTACCAACCATAGCACACCCGCACAGGCGTAGCTGGGGGGTCACGAGGGGCGAAGCAGTCCCCACCGTTGGGGTCCGGGGCAGTGCCCCGGCCAAAATTTGTTTTTTGTGCGGACCCACTCATAGGCGGATCCGCCCATGGTTTTGTGCATGGTTTTTCACATGGTTTTGGGGTTCGATGGTTTTCGGCCCCTGGTATTTTTGTAGATCCGGTCAAGGGAACTACGGTTATGTTCTAATCCAGGGTTAATGGATTGGGGTTTATGTATGCTCCGGCATGTATATATATGTGTTGTAACACTAAAAGGAATAGAATGAAAAATCAAGCTGGTCGTCCTGATTTGGGATCCAGGGGAAAATCTCTGTGTTTATCTGTTTTATGTTTTATGCTCTTGCTATTGTTTATTTTCTGTTATAAGAATCGTATGTAGATATTTCTGTTCAGGGTTAAAACCTACAGGGCAATGGAAAGGGATCAGGAAAATACAGCAAACCGAGACAAATATAAAGCTGAGCTGGGAGGGTACATTGAGAAATATCATACCAGGCTCTTTTCCTCCATGAACGCGGACACCGAAAACCTGGTATTATCTATGGCAGAAGCTATCTTGGACCATAATTCAGGTGTCACTAGCTATCGGGTGCTCGAGTATGCGATCGACATGAAGAAAGTGCCAACCAATGACATGTGCGACCTATTCCAGACTGTGTGTGATATGATGAAGGATGAACTGATGCGGGTCACCCTCGCGCTGAAGAAGTTAGAGTAGAAACATGAACAGTTGAGGGCTACCCTGACAAGTGAACAGGCTAGCTGTCGCGCCCGAGCAAATCAGGTGCGTTTCCTCCAAGACCAGATCAAGGGAAAAGATACGGGGGAAAAAAACCCATAGGCGGCTTTGATTGAACAGCTGCAGAAGGAAGTCGCATCCGCAAAGGGTCAAGCCCGCATACCAGCCTCCCGCCATGTCCAGACGGCTGAATTGGTGCAAGTAGAGCAAGAGAAAGCAGAATTGTCCGGTAAGCTATCGAAGGAAAGAGAGGAGAAAGAAAAGATGGCTGAAACAATCACCATACTACAGACTAAGGCAACAGAGCTGCAAGCTAGATGGGACTCACACAGCTGCCAGCCGACTGTGGTTTCAAGTGGAACTAGCTCGTTGTCTGAGCAATTGGCCACAGCAAGAGCTGAAAATAAGGTATTGGAAAAGCAGGCATCCATAGCAAGGCAAAAGATCACAAACTTAGAAAACTCTCTGGCCGAGAACACCAGAATAGTAGAAGAGTTGCAGAGAGAAATAGAGCATGAAAAGAAGACGACGGCCGATCAGCAAAAAAATATCGCCGACATGAAAAGCCGTGCAAAGGGAAATCTCACCCTCCTTGAGGCTAGGAGTATAACTTGGTCTGATATAATCTCAGCTGTGACCGAGCAATGGGGCTTCTTAAGGATGATGGGAGAGCATAATTCTGCTATACCCTATCTCAGTAGGAAACTGCATTAGGCAGACCTCGATCTGTCCAACAGGGCCTAACATGCCAAAGAGTATATTTCATTCCTTAATGAGGTGGGATCAGATGACATGGAGAAGCACGGTATTCCAAGCCGATTCATGGAGGCTATTGAGTGTCGTAAAATCATCAACGAAGAGATGGCCCGAGTCACAGCTTCGAGAGCTCTCCAATAGGTGGTCGCCAACGTGGGACGATTCGACGCAGTATGGGGTGAGATCATGACAGCTGGACTCCCTTCCTGATGGGACCCGACCACTACTTCCATGCTCTTGCCTTTGACCCAATATACAGTGCGCTTGCAAGAAGAAAGAGACCGAACCGACCTCCAGACAGGTAAAGATGCTCAACTCAAGGCCGACATGATTGTTTCATTCCTTTGAAAAGAGTTCACCCTCCTCCATTTGATAAAACACAAGATTCCTACTGGGGCGGGTTTCCACGCCCTCACAGAGGCCTTTGTCGAGGTGGAGGGGTTCTCAGCAATGCCCAAGCCAGCTGCAGACAGTCAGCAGAGGTGCACTCAGTTTACGAGCCAGTATGCTAGTTCATCTGCGAACGTGCCGCCACCAGAATCAGCAACTGCCTCAACTCTTCTGCACCTGTGATACTTTTTCAACTCATGATTTGGCGTCAACGGCCTATTTACTGTTTACTTAATTAGTTTCTTTTAAGTTTTAAGTTGGTTGTTTTCCCCACTCTAGCATTTTACTTTTTCACCAAACTGCTGTTTAATTTTCTGTTTTTGAAAATTGCCGAGGGCCTGATTATCCATGATGGGAGGCCTGATTCCCCATCATGAATTTTGCTATTTTTAGAATGACATTTAACAAATTTTGTTATGCGAAGAAGATATTTTTCCCAAAAATATCTTCTCGTTGAAATAGGAAGAAGCCTATATAAGTAAGATCGAATGAGAAAAAAGGGTTCCAGATTTCCTAAGGAAACTTGCAGTGTAAAATATTTTGTATGCTTGTCGTGGAATTATCAATGCAAGTACACAGAGCCCGTGGGGTTTCAGTGAAGAGAAGTTCTAGTTATATATCAGGATTCCAGCCTTAATGCTGTATAGTTTGTGACTCTTTCTTTGTGATATTGTATCATTGTTCTTTCCACTGTTTTCAATTTCCTTTTATCGTGTCTTGGAATGCGAGTAACTTGCTAGTTCGGGTATGAATTTATCGCTATTTGATACTCATGATTTACTGGTACATGTTGCTTTAAATATGGCTCATACACGATATGTCGTTCCGCTTAACACATCATTCATATTTCCTCTGTATTAAACATCGTGAAATGTTACTCTTACTGAATTGATTGATATGTATGGATTCTTAGTTCCTAAGCCCATATCATGTTAAAATACGTTTTCCGAGCACCATTTCATTGGTAGTTAGTATTCTCCTTTTACTTTATGCGCCTCAAATATCCTTCTGTTTAAAATGCCTATATGTCGTTGAGAAACTGGCCCTCTCTGATGAAAGCTGTCTCTAAGCTATCTGAAGTATATATGTATTGAAGATTCCCTTCTTGTCTTTACAGAGTCTTTATAACTTGCTAAAATCTGAAGGTAGTTTGGTCCCATCCATATGATGACACTTTACATAAGTTGAAAAGGTAGAGAGTCCAAAGCTGATAATAAGCCTGAAATATACTTTATACTCCCTACTGCTTAAGATGTCCTAGGCACTCGTCTTTGGCAATTGAGGACTATCTCTAGGAGCTACAACATCTTTTTGGCACTATTTCCAGGGACGAAGTTGAAGAAATTTAAATCCCTGGGCCTCGAAAAAACCTATTCAGTCTTCAGTCAGGTGAGCATGAAGAGTGGAGAGTTGTGCACCCCTCACCTTGGCGACTCCACTGTCATTTTATAGTTCAACCTGTTTGCAGTCCTGGCTCCCCGTAAGCCACACCTAAGGTCAGATACATCTCAGCCAAGGACACCCTCTTTGTCTGACCCAGAAAGAATCCTACATAGAAGAAACTGGAGGGGAAGACCATTTGTTCATACTGAAATTCCACCGCTCTCTCTAGAAGACCTCCCTTCTTCCTCTTCTCAGGTCGCCCAGTGGCAAGATTCTAACTCTGCTCTGGGTGAAGCCGGCTATTACTCTGAATACCTACCCACGGGTAATATCCGAGTTAAAGATGAGGCTGAGTCAGTAGATACCACCAGTTACATTTTTCATCCTACTCCAGAAACAGAAGAAGTTAAAGAGGTCACGGAAGTATCTGCTGTTACCACCCCACCCTCGTCTCCATCATCCCAAGCTGCCGTCCATTATATCCCTATCATCATTCACATTGCGCTTCCACCCAATCCTCCACTTACTCATCAAGCCTTCTTATTACCTCCGCCTCCTCCTCCAATGGCCAATGTCCCTGGTTTCCTGCAAAACAGGTATGCTCTTTTGGAGCTACCTGCGGTACTAAATGACTTGCCACAAGACTATTTGAAGATTCTACCTAGATTCAATGGTGAGAATGAGATTGAAGCCCAGAGACATGTTGAAGTCTTTTGCTCTTTCGCAAAAAATTTCAATGTGGAACACCTGGATGTGGTTCTAAGGATGTTTGTGCAATCCTTAGACGGTGAAGCTAGAAAGTGGTTCAAGACACTTGGAGCTCGTTCTATCGACACATGGGAGGGAATGGAGGACACTTTCATCAAAAAATGGGGAGAAAAGAAAGATCATGGTAATGTCCTTACCGAATTCAACACTTTGAAAAAGAAACACAATGAAGGGGTGTCAGAGTTTATCAGAAGATTTAACAAATTGTACCTGAGTCTCCCCGCCGAGTTGAAGCCTCACCAGACCGCTGCCAAGGTCGTCTTTGTGGCAGCATTTGATTCTGAATTTGGTTTCTCATTGAGAGAGAGAAAGCCAGCCACTCTGGATGATGCACAGACAGACGCGTTGGAGATAGAAGCAAATTTTGTCTCGACTGGCAGATCCAAAGGGAAACAAGAATACGATGTTAGAAGGAGGGGAAAAGAGGAAGTATCCACCTTAGGCCAAGACAGAGATTCAGCCAACGACAAGATCGAGGAGATGAATAGGATGATCAAGAATCTCTCGAGTAAGCTGGTCAAGCTTGAGATGGAGCCCAAGAATTCACCCCCAAAGAATTTCCAGAATGCTCCAAATAGGGGATTCAACCCTCAACACAGAAAACCACCCTTGCAGATACTGTAGAGGGGACAGAAGGGGCAACAAGATCAGGTACCGCATCCTCTATACTTGGAGGGGCAAGTAGAGGCTTCTCCTGAAGATCCTGCATACGAACAAGAGGAGGCATGCCTTGTCTTCTCAGATAGTGATGACATAGAATGTCCTGTACATGAAAGTGAGGAGGGGGAAGTACAAGCTCACTCAGAAATGAAGGCCAACGAGGATACTAAAGAGCCCGAGATTGATGATTACTGTAAACAGTTCGTTGACTTCATGCAAGCCTAGTTTAATAGAAAATATGACCTCAGGTCCTCCAGAAACAGAACCCGCACTCAAGATGAAGAGGAGGACATGCCTCAAAAGTTAGCACTCGCTCAGGAGGAGATAGCTCGGAAAGTCCCTGAGAGAGGTAAGAAACCTCTTGGCCAACCTTTACATTTTGACACTCAAACTCTTTCATCTTCACAAGCAACTACTCCTCCTAATGCCAAACCAGTCGTAAAGGAAGTCAAGCCTCTACCACAGAACACAGACTCTAAGGAAAAAGAATCTAAAGAGGTTTCGATAGATAAGTCCTCCTCCGCTTTCAGCCTACAAAAAGAGCTAGAGAAAGTAAAAATCCCAGTCCCCCTGACCGAATTGTTAAAGAAACCTGCATATCAGTCACAGGTCACGTCCTTCATGCTTCTCCTAGAAGTAATATACATCCCTGACAGTCTCAAATTACAAGAAGAAAGACCTATGGTAGTGTTTGGTCCACATGTCGAAGAATTAGGCCCCACTACACCTCCCTTCTACGTGTCTTTGGTGATCCATGACCTATTGCTCCACAATTGTATGTTAGACTCTGGTGCCTCCCACAATCTTATGCCTCTATCTATCATGGAACAATTAGGTCTCCAAATCACTCATCCATATCAGGACCTGTACTCATTTGACTCCAAAAGAGTTAAGTGCTTAGGCATGATTAAAGACCTGGTAGTCAACCTGGCCCAAATCCCAGCTAAAAGTGTAGTAATGGACATTGTGGTGGCGGACATCCCTGCCCATTTTGGTATGTTACTATCAAGGTCTTGGGGGACAAAAATTGGGGGGTCAATCAAACTAGATCTAACATATGCCACCATCCCAATTTTTGGAGGGCAAGAGAGGAGATTATATAGGGAGACCAGGTTTGTAAAAACGGTTACCAAAGCTGACAGTTCAGAAAATTCACCGGTCTACAGTAAGGATAGAGATTTTTCGTGCTTGATGTTAGAAGAAGATTACAGTTATGCCCAGGAACCTCCCTTATGTCAGTTAAGGACTCAGCAATCCTCAGAAGGTCTTGAAACAGGGGTATGGACTCTACATTTCGACGGGGAAAATTCAAAAGAAGGTAATGGCGCTGGAGTTTTATTGATTTCCCCTACAGGAAAATGGGTCCCATTGTCCTTCAAATTAGAGTATGAAGCCACCAATAACGTGGCTGAGTATGAAGCACTTTTTCTAGGGTTACAGGCAGCCAGGAATATGAATATACAAAACCTGAAGGTCTTGGGTGATTCAGAATTAGTGGTCCAGCAGATCAGAAATCAATGTCAAGAAAAACATCCTCGTTTAAGAGCCTACAGGAATGAAGTATGGGACATCGTGGAGAAATTTTTCTCGGCTTTTAATATTCAGTTCATGCCCCGGGAGCAGAACAGGATGGCAGATTCACTTGCAGTAGCTGCCAGCACCTTCCGCCCACCCCAAAATCCCCTCCTGAGGTATGAGATAGAAGTAAGGTACCGGCCTTCGATTCCAGACAATGTCAAACACTGGCAAGTGTTTGAGGATGATGAACAAGTGAAAATATTTCTGGAGATAGTTGGGGAGTTCTTTAATATGGAAATTGACTGTTGCGAGGAAGATGATGTCGAGAACCAACCAGAAAACCAGTGGGAAGAAAAAATGGCCGGGAGTAAAGTGTTACAGCTAAAGGGAAACATCATCCCTAGAGGCCTGGTGCCCCTAGAAAGGCTATTTGACAAAAATGATGTCCCCAGGCAGCCCAGCAAAATGACAGACGAAAACCAGGTAGAGGACCTAAATCTGGGTACTGAGGTTGAACCCAAAATTGTGAAATTATCCAGAAAGGTCCCGGACGACTATAAGGAGAAGTATCTACAATTATTTCAGTCTTACAGGGATGTATTTGCATGGTCCTATCAAGACCTGAAGATGTTTGATATCAGCATTTTGCAGCATGAAATTCCTCTGAAGGCAGATGCAAGGCCCCACAAGTAGAAGCTCAGACAAATAAATCCTATGTTACTCCCCTCCATTGAGAAGGAAATCAAGAAGCTGTTAAAGGCTAAAATAATTGTGCCATTGAAATACTCTGAATGGGTGGAAAATCTAGTCCCTGTCTGAAAGAAAAATGGAGAAATAAGGTTGTGCGTGGATTTAAGAAACTTGAATAGAGCCTCCCTGAAAGACAATTACCCGTTACCAAAGATGGAGTACATTCTGCAGAAAGTGGTGGGGGCTTCTAGGATGTCTATGATGGATGGTTTTTCGGGTTATAACCAGGTGGCTGTAATCCCAGAGGACCAGAAAAAGACTGCTTTCACCACGCCTTGGGGTACATTTATGTACGCTAGGATGCTTTTGGGCTGATTAACGCAGGAGCCACTTTTCAGAGGGCTATGGACATAGCTTTTGTTGGGGAACAAGATAAATTCCTGGTGGTCTATCTGGATGATATTATAGTATTTTCGAAAGATGACGCCGAGCACATTCAACATTTGCAGAGAACTTTTGAGAAATGCAGAAGGTATGGACTTTCCCTAAATCCTCAAAAATCTTTGTTTGCATTAGAAGAGGGTAAGCTCCTAGGGCACATTGTAACTAAAGATGGGGTCAAGATTGATCCTAAAAGAGTGGAGGTTATAAATGGCATCTCCCTCCCCAGGAATAAGAAATAAGTCCAGGTATTCTTAGGGCGTATCAATTTTCTGAGAAGATTTATTCCTAACTATGCTGAAATAGTTAGGCATATAACAGACATGTTAAAAAGGATAATGAGGTGAAATGGTCACCAGAATCGAGGCATGCCTTTTTCAGATTAAAGAACGCATTTGCTGAGGCTCCTGTGCTGGCAAGGCTAGATTACACTAAACCATTTATGATCTTCTCTTTTGCATCACCTCATACAGTAGCTGGAGTTCTCCTACAGAAAAACGAGGATGGGTATGAACAACCCATTGCTTTCTTTAGTCAAGTGCTTCACGACGCAGAATTGAAATACAATATATTGGAGAAGCAGGATTATGCCCTGGTAAAGTCCCTCAAGGCATTTCGCATGTATATTCTGCAGTCTCACATTACTGCATTTGTACCCACCGCAGTGGTTAAAGATATCCTCATTCAGCGCGACAGTGAAGGAAAAAGGGGCAGGTGGATTGCAAAGATACATGAATATGCTCTGGACATCAGACCCACTAAGTTGATTAAAGGGCAGGGGCTAGCAAAAATTTTGTCAGAATCAAACCATGAAGCTTTGGGCATAAATTTATCTATGATTGCAAATGAAGATTCTGAAGAACAGACAGGGCATCAAGAAGTGGAAATGGCCACTCAGAAAATACTAATGAAGTATCTTACTAGTCCTTGGTACAAAGAAATAGTTGAGTATCTCCTAACACTCAGCTGTCCACCCAGCTGTGATAAATCAAAATACAGAGCATTGCGGCTGAAATCACAAAAATACATGGTTGCCAATGGTCAGCTATATTGGAAAGATCTTTCAGGAATACTTTTATTATGCCTTACAGAAGACGAAGTGAAGAACATAATGACCGAATTCCATGAGGGTATCTGTGGAGGACATTATAGCTGGAGGAGCACAACCCAGAAAATTCTGAAAGTCGGTTTCTACTGGCCCAAATTATTTGGAGACGTTTTTGCTTGGGTTAGAGCATGTGACAAATGTCAGAAATTTGCTGAAAAACAAAATTTTGCAGCTCTGCCCCTGATTCCTGTACACGTCGACGAACCTTTCAGACAGTGGGGGATTGACTTCATAGGCGAGATTCACCCGCCCTCAAGTGGACAGCATAAATGGATCCTGACTTCCACGGATTATTTCACGAAGTGGGTGGAAGCCATACCTGCACGAAATGCTACAGACAAAGTGACAATTAAATTCATGGAAGAGAACATTATATCCAGGTTTGGATGTCCTGCTAGAATAGTGACTGACAATGCTCAAGCGTTCAAATCTACAAAATTTGTGAGTTTCTGTCAGCAATATAATATCACTCCGGGTCACTCTACAGCTTACTACCCACAGGGGAATGGTTTGGTAGAATCATCAAATAAAACGCTGGTGAGAGCTCTAAAGAAGACAATAAATGAAAACCAGAGGAACTGGGATTCCCAACTGAAGTTCGCTCTGTGGGCAAACAGGATTACTAGTAAAAGAGCAACTGGGAAATCTCCCTATGAGTTAGTATATGGACGAGCAGCTGTGTTCCCTATACAATTAGCTTTACCCGTCGCTCGTTTCATGCAAGAGGCTCAGGAGGAACCTGATGGCATGACCAGAAGAATTAACCAGCTGGTGGAACTCGAAGAAACG
Organism: Pinus albicaulis; assembly: GCA_034641835.2. Classification (NCBI taxonomy): domain Eukaryota; kingdom Viridiplantae; phylum Streptophyta; class Pinopsida; order Pinales; family Pinaceae; genus Pinus; species Pinus albicaulis. The sequence goes on from CM076578.1 coordinate 45,615,086, forward strand.
CGTGGTCAGGTGAATCAGCGACTTGTGGAATACCAGGAGAAAATGAAGGAGCTGTTTGACCAGCACGCCAAGGACAGAAAGCTACAGGTGGGAGACCTAGTTCTCAGGTGGGATGTGCGAAGGGCGATAAAGGTAAGCACGATAAATTCGATCCCCTTTGGTTCGATCCCTTCAAGATTACAGAACAAGGAGGAAATAATACCTTTAAGCTGGAGAATTTGCAGGGAGATCTGCTAGACACCCCTATAAATGGACAATTCCTCAAACCGTACTTTCAGTTCTGAAGTAGGCTGAAAAATCCTAATTTTATTATATTGTACATTAGCTGTTGTTTTCGTTTTTGAATTGAATAATGCATGAGTCATGATGATTTATGAAGAGAGAAGTCGGAAGTGCAAGGGAAGTGGCGTTCACAGAAGATAAACAGGAGGTCTGCGTAGTTCTCGACACGTTCGAGGATGAACGTGTCATCCCCAGGTGGAGCCAATGTTGTTTAATCTTTAAAATTAATCATTGGTGTATTAAAAGGTTGACAAGTCAGGCATTAAGCTTTGTATCAAAGGGAAAAATACTTCAAAAGTGGGTCGAAAGGAGACAAAGCAACGAAGGCCACGTGCGTTAAATCCAAAGGCGGAATCAACACGGAAAGAATGGAGTATAAAGCCAAAAATCTAACAGAAATATAAAAAGAAATGGAACGCTACACTAAGCGCAAAACCTATGAATTAAAAGAAATTGCCGCCACGTGAAAACGCACACGAGGGAAATTCCGAGGGGGTCGAGCAGCGAGGGAGGGAAAAGATCCATACCCCCGCGGAATTGTGACAGCGTGGCATGGTGGGGACCCAAAGTAAAGGGGATGACGTGGCAGAGCTAGCGCGCGGGACCCAAGAATTACTATGCTATGTTTAGAATCTGCCTTGTGGGAAATATATTCAAGAATCGTCGGTTGTATATGGTAAAAAGGTAAGGTAAAGTCCTTTAGGTTAACTGGTACTGAGGCCCATACCAGTATTAAACCCGGCACGAGGCACCCACCTGCACTCTGACACACCCAATCCTTATGCGCCGCGTGCCTCACTGTCAGTGTCCTTAGGACACTTACCTTCATTAGTTTTACCCATCCATCTTTTTACCTCAAATTACCCAGTCCAGAGATAACATTTCCTCCGTATTTCACTCCAGTAAAAAGTCGCAGGTTCCCGTCTACGGCATATACCAAGTAGGAAAGAGCGCATCGTCTACCCAATCATTGTCAGAGTTCCCTGCGTCGCTTTCCCGAGCAGATTTACCTTCCGTTCAGGTACTCCGTCATTCATACTCCCTCTGTTTTCCTTTCACTTTTTCAAATTCTTGAATGTCAACCATGGGAAGGGGAACGCCCAAGAAGAATGAACCAGAGACCCCCCAGGTCCGTGAATCTAGGAACCCACCCGGGATCGACTCTCTCTTCAACCTACAAGCTGGTATCTGTGACCCTAAATACCCATTTGACATCCGCAGCATTAAGCCCATGCTTTTCAGTCGTCATGTTAAGAACACAGACTGTTATCAGGTAGTCGTGTCTGGCCTGTACCACCAAATTTCCCCTCAAGCTCACTTTGTAGTTGATTTTATCTCTTGGCTCAGAGATGTTTTCGACGAGCATCGAGGCACCTTCACCTCTCCTCAGGGGAACAAAGTCTTTTCCCTTTCCCCCGATATTATCAAACAGGCCCTCCACTTTCCTACGAGCAACACATATATCAGTTTCAGAGAAGCAGCTTTGGCTGCCCAGGTCATCAAACAGCCACGGGAGGCCCGGCAAGCCTTCATCTCCTCTATAATCGGAAACCAGGTTACTTCTCTTCCCGCCATAGAGCCTTTTCCATTAAGCTTGTTCGTAGAGGAAGTTCGGCCCATTCTCTCTCTGATAGCTGGCCTTTTAGGGGTGGGAAGTCCTGAAGAAATTTCCACGGTGTGCGTCCATATCTTATGGCTCATGTCCCAGAAGGGGGTAGTATTAGATATTCCTGGTTTCCTTGCCACTTCCATTCGAACCCAATTCCAGGAGCTTCTAGAAACATGTCAGTTTCGTTTCTGTTCAATGGTTTTCTATCTCTTCTTGTACCAGCACACCGATAAATTCGAGGGTTTGGGGTTAGACAAAGTATATCTTGAGAATTCCCAACCCCGACCAGTTTTCGACTGGAATTTCTCCGTGCGTAAATTACCTAAGGGAGAGGGTTATTCCAGTTTTGTGAATAGTTTCATGTCTATTGCCTATACCATTATTCATGACTCGCCTTCCCCTAGGGTCTTTCCAGAAATGAAAAGCTGGCTGCAAGCCGGAAAATCCCAGAGCACTGGAGATTGGTTTCTATTCGATGACTACACTAAAATTCAGGTCTATGGAGCCGAAGTTTCACCTTACCGGCTGCCAGTGTTTCCTGTTCGTCGAGTTTATGTGCTCGAATACATCCAGCAGGCCCTCAAGGCCGATCAGCTCCATTTTTTTCCTGCCAAGAAGGGTTACATCCTAAGGCTTCCCATCGAAATCAGCCCCTTTGTGGTGAACTTAAGACATGCCCTCCCAATTGTTGAGAGAATGCTGCAAGGTCTGGACCTAAGGCTGGGAAAAATTTGGGCTTACGACCCCCGATAAATTATCTCAAATAAAAGAAAAAGGAACAAGTCTGCACCTTATATGCATGAGCCAAGGCCATTCATGGAATGGAGGGCTAATCTCGAAATTTGGCCTTTGGTTTCGCAGATGGAAATAGATTCATCTACTACAAGGGAGGAAAAGAATGTCAATAAATACACAGGTGGAGAAGAAGCAGGCACATCAGGAGCAGTCCCCCCTCATAAAAAGCAAAAAACAGCCTCCAGCAAGGCAGAAGTCATAGGAGAGGAACAACTGCTGGAACCCTTCACAGTATACAGCCAATTGGATAAAGGCAAGGCCGGGATAAAGGTGCTAAGATACAGTACCACTTCTTTTGACTTCACAGAGGTCACACAGGCCATCATAGAGCATACCTCACCAAGGGCAATGGAAAGGGATCAGGCAAATACAGCAATCCGAGACAAATATAAAGCTGAGCTGGGAGGGTACATTGAGAAATATCATACCAGGCTCTTTTCCTCCATGAACGCGGACACCGAAAACCTGTTATTATTTATGGCAGAAGCTATCTTGGACCCTAATTCAGGTGTCACTAGCTATCGGGTGCTCGAGTATGCGATCAACATGAAGAAAGTGCCAGCCAACGACATGTGCGACCTATTCCAGACTGTGTGTGATATGATGAAGGATGAACTGATGCAGGTCACCCTCGCGCTGAAGAAGTTAGAGCAGAAACATGAACAGTTGAGAGCTACCCTGACAAGCGAACAGGCTAGCTGCCGCGCCCGAGCAAATCAGGTGTGTTTCCTCCAAGACCAGATCAAGGGAAAAGATACGGGGGAAACAAACCCGCAGGCGGCTTTGATTGAACAGCTGTAGAAGGAAGTCGCATCAGCAAAGGGTCAGGCCCTCATACCAGCCTCCCGCCATGTCCAGACGGCTGAACTGGTGCAAGTAGAGCAAGAGAAAGCAGAATTGTCCGGTAAGCTATCGAAGGAAAGAGAGGAGAAAGAAAATATGGCTGAAACAATCACCATACGACAGACTAAGGCAACAGAGCTGCAAGCTAGATGGGACTCACACAGCTGCCAGCCGACCGTGGTTTCAAGTGGAACTAGCTCGCTGTCTGAGCAATTAGCCGCAGCAAGAGCTGAAAATGAGGTATTGGAAAAGCAGGCGTCCACAGCAAGGCAAAATATCATAAACTTAGAAAACTCTCTGGTCGAGAACACCAGAATAGTAGAAGAGTTGCAGAGAGAAATAGAGCAGGAAAAGAAGACGATGACCGATCAGCAAAAAACTATCGCCGACATGAAAAGCCGTGCAAAGGGAAATCTCACCCTCCTTGAGGCTAGGAGTATAATTTGGTCTGATATAATCTCAGCTGTGACCGAGCAATGGGGCTTCTTAAGGACGATGGGAGAGCATAAGTCTGCTATACCCTATCTCAGTAGGAAACTGCAGGAGGCAGACCTCGATCTGTCCAATAGGGCCCAACATGCCAAAGAGTATATTTCATTCCTTAATGAGCTGGGATCAGATGACATGGAGAAGCACGGTATTCCAAGCCGATTCACGGAGGCTATTGAGTGTCGCAAAATCATCAACAAAGAGATGGCCCGAGTCACAGCTTCGAGAGCTCTCCAACAGGTGGTCGCCAACGTGGGACGATTCGACGCAGTATGGGGTGAGATCATGACAGCTGGACTCCCTTCCTGTTGGGACCCGACCACTCCTTCCATGCTCTTGCCTTTGACCCAATATACAGTGCGCTTGCAAGAAGAAAGAGACCGAACCGACCTCCAGACAGGTAAAGTTGCTCAACACAAGGCCGACATGATTGTTTCATTCCTTTGAAAAGAGTTCACCCTCCTCCATTTGATAAAACACAAGCTTCCTACTGGGGCGGGTTTCCATGCCCTCACAAAGGCCTTTGTCGAGGTGGAGGGGTTCTCAACAATGCCCGAGCCAGCTGCAGACAGTCAGCAGAGGTGCACTCAGTTTACGAACCAGTATGCCAGTTCATCTGCGAACGTGCCGCCACCAGAATCAGCAACTACCTCAACTCTTCCGCACCTGTGATACTTTGTCAAGTCATGATTTGGCCTCAACGGCCTATTTAATTTTTACTTAATTAGTTTCTTTTAAGTTTTGAGTGGGTTGTTTTCCCCACTCCAGCATTTTACTTTTTCACCAAACTGCTGTTTAATTTTCTGTTTTTGAAAATGGCTAAGGGCCTGACTATCCATGATGGGAGGCCTGATTCCCCATCATGAATTTTTCTGTCTTGAGAATGACATTTAACAAATTTTGTTATGCGAAGAAGATATTTTTCCCAAAAATATCTTCTCGCTGAAATAGGAAGAAGCCTATATAAGTAAGATCGAATGAGAAAAAAGGGTTCCAGATTTCCCAAAGAAACTTGCAGTGTAAAAGTTTTTGTATGCTTGTCGTGGAATTATCAATGCAAATATAGAGAGCCTGTGGGGTTTCGGTGAAGAGAAGTTCTAGTTATATATGAGGATTCCAGCCTTAATGCTGTATAGTTTGTGACTCTTTCTTTGTGATATTGTATCATTGTTCTTTCCACTGTTTTCAATTTCCTTTTATCGTGTCTTGGAATGCGAGTAACTTGCTAGTTGGGGTATGAATTTATCGCTATTTGATACTCATGCTTTACTGGTACATGTTGCTTTAAATATGGCTCATACACGATATGTCGTTCCGCTTAACACATCATTCATATTTCCTCTGTATTAAACATCGTGAAATGTTACTCTTACTGAACTGATTGATATGTATGGATTCTTAGTTCCTAAGCCCATATCATGTTAAAATGCATTTTCCAAGCACCATTTCATTGGTAGTTAGTATTCTCCTTTTACTTTCTGCGCCTCAAATATCCTTCTGTTTAAAATGCCTTATGACGTTGAGAAACTGGCCCTCTCTGATGAAAGTTGTCTCTAAGTTGTCTGAAGTATATATGTATTGAAGATTCCCTTCTTGTCTTTACAGAGTCTTTATAACTTGCTAAAATCCGAAGGTAGTTTGGTCCCATCCATATGATGACGTTTTACATAAGTTGAAAAGGTAGAGAGTCCAAAGCTGATAATAAGCCTGAAATATACTTTATACTCCCTATTGCTTAAGATGTCCTAGGCACTGGTCTTTGGCAACTCAGGACTGTCTCTAGGAGCTACAACACGTTGCATAATAATTCTGCTATTATTTTCCCAATAATTCATACAACAAATTTTCTAATTCTGTTTCAAATTATTGTTATATAGTAAGCTAGTACTTAGAAACCAATTTTATAACAGTACTATAATTCAGGATAGAGTATAACTACTGAAAATATGCTGAAATCATATGTAACATTTAACTGTTTGAAATACTTATGCTTTTTGTTCAACATATGGGTTTAATTTATATATGTTAACGTTGATTTTATGTTTACTGTCTTACTTCACAGATTCTTTTCTACGATATTAAGGTTTCTTGTTTTAAAGTCAACTTTCTTGACACTGGATTTCTTACTAATCATTATCATAGTAGAAAAATAAATAGAATAGATCACCATTCTTTTGTAGATAAAATTTTCTATTTTACAAGTTAACGTAGTGCTCTCATATATATAGATATATAACTAACACAGGAAGAATATTAGAATATATCATCAGCTAACAGTAATATGTTTTTTGAGAGATATTGATCTCCAGATTTAAACCATTGATTGGTTTAGAAATTCTGGTAGATGGATCTCATTAGAACTACGCCCATAATACCATACAAATATGAAGTATCTCTACTTCATTTAAGTCTATTAAATGTATGGGTATCACAAATTTTTTTCAGCATACAATAATTTGAGTTACTCATTAAAATAACACTATAAGTTAACCATGAGCACTATCAATGAAATAATAAATTAGTTTAGTGATGGGTGCATACCAATTCAGATGACTAGTCCTCCCAACTGTAGAGTTCTATCTCCTTAACTCACCCCCGAGCTGAGATCCCCTGCTTCTAGTAACAGACAACCCTCTATCTATCCTGGAACAACTTACATAAGCAGTGCTTTCCCCAATCCTGTTTCTAATTTTTGCGTCCAGAAATTCCAAGATGCTTTATTCCTGTTTTTGCCTAGGCTTACCTCAATGAGGTATTTTAAAGCTTTTTTTCTACTTTTACAGCTTTTCTTGCTCTTCCCAACTACTTTCCTCTTCATTGGGGGACATTAGATTTTTTTTTCTCCCAATCTAATTTAGTAGTATTCCTTTCAAGGTTTTTCTGAAAGGTTCTGGGAAATTCTAACCTTATCCATATCCGCATGGATCAAGGTTTAGGATCTCCATCTCAACCTAGTCATGTTGCACACATAATTCTTCTATTTCTATTTATTAATAAAAATTTAAATAAATCCACACATTGTTTCTCCATTGGGGTCCACTTCCCCTTTGGATCTGTTCAAATGTCATATTAAAAAGCATATAAATTTTGGGTGTTAAACTATCATCATCAAAAGCCGAGTATAGAGGAGTGGTCAACATCATTGTTCAGGCACTTTGGCTTCAAAACTTCTGTAGTGAGCTTGGCATTGAGTTCCATCGCCTGATTGTCATTTGGTGTGACAATCAAAGTACTCTCAGGTTTTGTAGAGATCCATTGCAGTGAAAATGGACCAAACACATCGAGATCCATATGCACTAAATCATAGAGTTGGTACATGACAACATCATCAATTTTCAGTATGGTCCCTTAGCCAAACGGATTGCAGACATATTCACCAAGACATTTCCTGAGCAGAAGTTCCACTTCCTATGTGATTGTCTTGGAGTGACAGACACAGTTTCCTTACAATTGTCTTTCCTTATTTTTCCTTGATGCATTGTAATTTGAGGGGGGGGTTTCCTATGAGGTTTTCCCTCTTTCCTATATTTTTCAGTGTTTCATTAGATGCATTTTTCATGGGTACCGAACATGGCCTTTGTTGTCGACATCATTTTCACCCTAGTAGTGTTCAGGGGGGGTGTTGGAGATATTATTATAAAATCAGTTAGATCACTTAGTTAGACTAGCAGAGGCCACTTGTGCATGGAAACCTCGATTTTATCACCCGCATTTGCATCTTGGTTTACCCATTCTCGGACGACACATGACATTTGCATGCATTAGTTTACTAGGAATTAGTGGTATATTAGCTTACTGTTCATGAGTGTATCTCCAGATATCTTTAGATAACTACTATGGCGCATGTTTATCCTAGTAGAGTATAATTATGTATATTTTTACTCATTCAAGTTAATTCATTTTTAATTATTTTCCCCATTCTTTCTCTCCTTAATTCTCTCGCAAGTTTATTCATTGTTTTTCAAATCTAGATCTTTGTGTCTCAAAATCTCATAGTTTCCCTAGCTTTATTAAAATTAAGCATCTAAATGTATATTGTAGTATAGTTATGGATGGGGTTTGAGTGGTAACTTTCAACTAATAAATCAAATTAGTTGAAACCTCCTATAAAAAAAGAAAAATTAATAAACTTTTCTTTAAACCTCACCCAATTCAGGTTTCAACTTTTGATTCGATAAAATTCAACTTTGCTTTAAACCTCACCTAAGTTTCAACTTTTGACTCCATAATTACATACCACTTTTTCTTGACTAGGAATATGACCGAGCAATCTAGTAGCCTTAAATCTCACCTAAGTCAGATTTCAAATTTTTATTCTATAATAACATACCACTTTTTCTTGACAAAGAATATGACCCAAGGAGTGATAATAACTAGCATTTGCACCAAGAAGTGCAAAAGGTAAGCAGATCATATTTTTGGTTTTTTTTTACCATTCAAATATAATTATTAAAATATTAAAATTATAATTATATAGATTGAGATTTCAATTACCAGTTTATGTTTTCTTAAATTTTTACTTGTTGATCTGATCGTTAATTGCAATATTGGAAGAAAGGTGGCAAATATTGACTATTGACATTGTTGCCCATGTATTGTTGAAGGAAAACAATATAGAACATCATTACGAACTGTAGATTAACAATTATGGACTGTACGAAATAAGGGTCCACTAATCTCTCATTATATGTTTTCATGTAACTGTTGGATTGTTGGGTACCCCATTTTCAACAAAACAAAGTCACAAACAAAGTCACCCTTTTCAAACATTGTATCACAATACTCATGAACTCAGTGAATATGACCCTGTAAACTATTGAAGTATTCTTGAAAAGTCACACCATATTCTAAGAGAAACAAAATATGTGCATCCATTCAGCTCCAAAAAAAACCATAACAGACAAAGTAAATGAAAGAGGGAACATGCAAAAACAACGTTTGAGCCAATGAAATAGGCATATCAAAAAACTTCTATGGATGCAAAATTGAAATATCTTTGGGTCTGTCTGATAAAAATTAACAGGTAATCAAGTTAGAGGACATGTAAATTTACAACAATAAAATATGATCCATGGTCAGCACTAAGTCTAAAGGTTGTTATTATGGATAAATTTTCATATTACATTTGTGTGTATTACATCAATGAACAAATATAAACGGTGATCATGGTGACATTGTTGTTGAGGACGACGAATCTAAATAGTGGTACCACCAAGAACCTCATAATATAACTACTATATAGGTATAATGAAAACCCAACATACATTCTATATGCTTCCATGACTATAAAGAGCCAAGAAGCTCCATTCTGCTACATCAGTATCACCAAAATGAAGGAGAGGAGGATAATCTTGATAGTTGCAATGGCATGAGAGAGCTTTTGAGGTCTAAAGTGGGTCTCCTAATAAAAATGTACAACCAAAATAAAATTTATATGAACCTATAGGATTTAAGATGATGATGTCAACCATGGGGGATGATTCACCAGTTTTGGGGTAAAAAAGTAAATAGATTAAAAAATAATAAAACTACTTTTTCAAGTTGTATTTTCAACTTATCTCCCTAAGGTTTTGCTCAAATTTTGAGTGGTAGTACTCGTTGGATGCAAAATTTAATTCCTCCTCCAATGAGTACCTATGTTGCATACTTTCGATGGAACCTACTACAAAAAAAATAATAAATACATGAAAAACTATGATTGCAAACATGTTTTTCATGTATCTATCATTATTCATGTAACAGGGTCCATCGAAACTATGCACCATGGGTAATCCTTGGATGGGGAATCAAATTATGCATCCAACGAGTGTTCATGCTTGAAATTTGAGTAAACCCATAGGGAGATAAGCTGAAAAAATAGTTTTTTCTCCCTCTAAATTTTGATGATGTAATCTAATATTATTTTATTATTTCCAGTATTATTTTATAATTTCCTTAGGAGGCCCATTTTAGACCTCAAAATTCCCCGAATAAAAATGGCAGCCATAACCATCAATATGACAAGTTTCATTTTGTGTTGATACATGGTACATGCCATGGAGCTTGTGCTGGTACAAGCTCATCCATCTTTTATAAAAATCTGGGCATAAGGTCACCACCATGGATCTCACAAGATCAGTCCTGAACACACTAGATCCCGATTCAATCACTTCCTTTGAGTATTATGATAGGCCTCTAATGAGCATACTGTCAAAAATACCTCACTCTTAAAAGGCCAGCCATCACTATGGATTCAATGGCCTATGACAGTGATGCTAGCTCAGTTTCCATGTAAGTTGTGAAGTTATTTGGTATTTTGTCTGTTGTTTGTTTGATTTAAGTTTTGCTAGTTTGCCACATTGTTGGAGGAATGAGCTTGACACATGCAATCCATGCATTTGGACATAAGATTTTTGTTGCAATTTATGTTGCTTCCACCATGTTGTCTCATGGGTTTTGTATAAACCTAGATGTCCAATAGGTTGACCTTATGATTCCAAAGAAATTACTGTTATTTAAAGTTGTGATATGAGCCTCAGAGATGATATTAAAATCCCACCTTGGTTGTTTTTCTATATGCAGGTTTTGCTTTATAATTTGTAGAAGTAAGTGACTTGGTCTAATCATAGGAAACACTTATGTTGATTTAATACTATAAATGCAGTTTTTCCTCCACAGAAACTGAAGTGAGCAGTAAATTCTTCAATTATGCTTCATATGCTTACACCTAATTTTTTATCTGTTTTTCTTTGTTTAGATAAGGAAATGGAAAATTTTCAATTCAATCTGTGCAGGGAACTATAGGCTTGTTAAACGAATAGGAATTATACCATGGAATTGGATCAGAACACCCACCAACAAACCCACTGGTAGGCAGAGAATTGCACTAATAAATTCTATATCAACTCGGCCCACCTGAGGTATAAAATTTATCAGAATAGCACAACAACTAATTTCACTGGTAATTAAGGCCCATGATATTTTTGAAAAAGGATAATCCATCTATTTTTCTGCAGTTTTCAATCACTACCTAGTGATTTCCACCAAAACCCAAATGGACTATATATTTACAGAAGCCACTTAAATCTCAATAAATATTATTCATTAATATCGATGTGGGTATATTCAAATTACAGGATGTTTTTCTAACCTCACTGCTCATAAGACCAACATCATTGTTTACAATCAACACAGCCAAATTGACTTCAACCACAGAAGAATTTATCAAGGTTCCAAGGGTTTATATAAATACGTTGCATAATAGAGTCTTAGTGTTGGATAAACATGAGGCCATGATCAATAAAAACTCTGGTAAAACTTGATAAATATATATTATTAATGATGAAAGATGAGATAAGAGACGATTACAATGAGGGATCGCCTGGGCTTTAAATATAGCCTCAAGGTGTCCCTTGGTGAAGAGGCATGATCTTTGATCATGCCCTTTCAGTTAATAAAACCTAATATAACTATATCTTAACTACTAATTAATAAAATATTCATAACATTGCCCCTCTCTTAAGATGCTTTGTCCTCAAAGCATACGTAGTGATGGACAACGTTGACGAACGTCTGGTTTCCTCAAACGATGAGCTCTTGCGTCCCACATTTTAAAAAGATCGTAAAGCATCTTCTCGAGCTCCATCTGTTGGTGATGTGGACAGTGAAAAGATCTGATATCGACAGAGTTGGATACTGTCTTGACTTCTATTGGACGTTTGATTTTTCTATCGGAAGGCGCTTTTATGGGTAGATCTTGGAATACTTTTTCATGTTTCCCAGCTATTCCTTGTTCTTCTGGTGATTTTTTGTGATTCCTTGTTAGATTTAGAGGTAAGTTACCAACAAATATTGTCTGATGTAACTTCTCCTCATCATCAAATGCTTCATTCTTAACAACCATATCTGCTTCATCACCGAAGGCCTCAACAGCTTCTGCCGTTATATCAGTGGCTTCGGATGTGTTTTTCGCTTCATATGTTTCGTCCAAGTCTGGGAATGGAACATTTTTCTGTTTACAAACATCTATATCTTCATGGTGATGTGGGAAATCAGCTTTTTCCTGATGCTCTTCTGAGTTTCCTGAATTTGTGGCATTGTTTTGTTGAGTTTGTTCCCTGTCAGTAGATATCGGGGATTGTGTCTGACTTAACTTATCTATTTTATCATTTAGCTTATTGCAGAGTTCTGACATCCTGTTCATTGCTTTGCTAAGCTTCTCTGTGGCCTCCCTTCATTTTAGCTTTGCTAAGCTTTTGATCTGATCAATTGTCATCGTAGATAAAGACATACTGAACAGATATGAGGTGAGAAATACTCTTTTGCCAGTTTTTCTTTTCTCCTTTCTTTAAAATTAATTAATTAATATTTAATTAATTATTTTTTTTGAATTAATTAATTAATTAATAATAATTTTTTTTTAAACTATATAATTATTATATATATATATAATTTTTAATTAAAAATTATATAATATATATAATTTAATTATATAATTGTTATATATATATAATTATTAAATGAAAATTATATATATATATATATATGAATTATATAATTATAATATATATGTATATAATTCAATTAAACTATATATTATATATTTTATATAGTTAAAAAAAATCGTTTTAAAACTGTTCTTGTTCCGTTGAAAAAAACACGCCGACTCATAGAACTTAAACGAATCGATTTATTTTAAATGATGCCCTTCCGTCTTAAAGGATGCCTGTTCACGAATTTTTTTTTTTAAAACGCAATTTCCTCCCGTATAATTACAGTCACATTAAACGTATAATGTGTAACGCCCGAATCGGAAGGCGGAAGTGTATTTATGCAGTCAAAGCGGTGGCAGCGTTGTTGGGAAAGGAGACACAGGTTTGGACGCGGGCAGAAAGAAGAAAACGACGGCTGAGTTGAAACGAAACGACACACTGTTCGCTGCTTAAAATTATACCCGGATGTTTTAACGTTGTATAGTTTAAATGTCGATGATCTTCACACAAATATACCTGTCCGTTTAAAATTATACCCGTATGTTTATTTTATTTGCTGCCGACTCTGCCAGGAGCGTAACAAGGTATTCTTACATTCGTGTGATTGACTCGAATTTGGCGCTAGAACAACCTGGTAGCTTTCAGCAGAAGAAAAATCACAATCCGGTGACGTTGGATAGAACCCAATCTCTGAGATGCACGAAAAACAGTTAGCGAGTCGAACCAGAATCTCGCAGTCAAGAAAACTAGAATTAGAATTCCTCTGATTTTGTAGCTTTTCGGTTCAAATTGACACACTGTTTCCGAATTTTAACCCTTATATTATTATTAAAACGAAGTCACTAATGGAAAATTCACGAATGGAACAATGTGAGACGGAGCACGTGACGGTTCTGGTTGTCGGGCGATAATGTAACACGGTGGACAGTGTAAGATGTGTGAGCCCGAGGGCTGTGAGGCGTTGATAAGATGCAGGATTTAAAATTCTGAAATGGCTACACTTAATAAAAAAATTTGCAATCTGAAATTGCAGTTCTGGAATCCTGTAATTCCTGGGTGATCACACAGATCCCAAAAGAGCGATGGCTCTGATACCAATGGAGTGTAAAAACTCTGGTAAAACTTGATAAATATATATTATTAATGATGAAAGATGAGATAAGAGACGATTACAATGAGGGATCGCCTGGGCTTTAAATATAGCCTCAAGGTGTCCCTTGGTGAAGAGGCATGATCTTTGATCATGCCCTTTCAGTTAATAAAACCTAATATAACTATATCTTAACTACTAATTAATAAAATATTCATAACAGTTGCATAATAGAGTCTTAGTGTTGGATAAACATGAGGCCATGATCAATATGTGGCCTCTTGATGTGGTCTTTCACATGGATACTGACCACAACCCTTTATTTTCATTCCCTCTGGAGCTCTACGGACACCTCCTTCAAATTGCCCAATTGTATGCAGGTTGAAGATGCTCCAACAATTGTTGTAGTCCATATTTGGTGATATACTAAATATATATACCATTGTCTTCTTGATGTTGGTTGACATGTAAATATTTTGATTTGGTAAAAAATTAAATTAAAAATTATAATTAAAAATTGAGCTAGCCTCCAGATCCAACTAAGCATTAAAATGGATTAAATTTGAGGTGAAAACTTCTTTTAGAGTGAAAATAGATTTTATCCATCTAAAGGCTTGGTAGATCTTGAGTTAAGATAGATCTAGGCTGGTAATCTATCATAGGCAACTTTAGACAACTTTAGTTTAGCCTGATAGCATGGTGGCTCAAATCCAACTATTTGTTAATCATAATCCAACTACTCAACTATAATTTTACCATATTTCGCCATGGTCAAGCATAGTGTACTAATTCTTCCCATGTATCTCCATTGTCAACTAACACAACTACAACTAGATTAATAAAGTAGTTGAAATATGTTAATCCACATCATTTCACAACTTTTAAAAGTAATGATATCCATTGACATATGAAAAATGGAAACTAACATAGATCCACATATTTTAACCACTTTACTAATATACTAATATAGTTGTACAAAATCTTCTAAATTTATTTTTAGCTAAATTTTTAAAAATAGAAGATCAATAATATAACTTATTTTTTAAGATGTAATGTTTACATTTTTTTTATAACTTTGTTCAATAATAAAAAGCTTCTTACTTTCTCCCATGGTTTAAATAAAAGAAATTAAAATACTTATTTTAAATAATATATTAATATAACCTCATTTTAGCTTTAAATATATCTTATGTAAAATAATTAAATATAAATAATATATTAATATAACCTCATTTTAGCTTTAAATCTATCTTATCTAAAAAAAATTAAAAACCAAAAAAAAATATTGGTATAAAATTACCTTCCTCTTAATGTATAAAAACCATAAAATTATTAAAAAATATTAAACTACTTTAAAAATCTTAAAATACATCTTACTTAAATAAAATTAAAGAAAAAACTATAAATTAACACTATGAATCTTTATACTTTAGAGATTTTAAAAATACAATCTTTATCAAAATTCAACATCAAAATGGTTTTTGTTTTTAATAAATGAATTAATTTAACATTCTAAGAAATCCAAAACACTTTAATAACACAATGTCAAAAATGTTAACTAAAAATTAAATAACTTTTGGTCTTAAATCTGATGTTTCAGTAGAGGTTGGTGATTGACTGGTTAAATGGCCTTGGAGATTGGATGATCGAACGAGATGCAAATCCATCATTAATCATTGACAAAAAAACAATTCAATGTAAGAGGTGAGTTTTTTGAGAAATGGAGGTGACTGTTTTGACAGATCAACTAGGTTTCAAAGGATTTAATAAATTTTCCACTCATATATATGGATATCTTCATAAGAAAAATCATTATGAAACTCACACTGCGGCTACCATAGATCTCATTTAATGAGTGCCTTAGAATTGGTGATATGATTCAAATACAAATTGACTATGTAAATGATTCAATACCATCCATTTAACTCATCCATCCAACGGTAAGTTTGAAATATGAAACTGGTTTGACTTGAAAATATTTTAACCAACATGACCCTATAAAAAGGACAATAGAGTACATATCTATGGCCCTTTACATAGTAAGAAAACCTCCAACACAATACCCATTCCAAAAAATAACACAGGAACCAACAACTTAAATGTGGTTAAACTTGTCCTTCTTGTTTGGGCTACAATATACATATAGCTACAATAAGTTGGAAATCCCCAAATAATAACAAATTGATTCTCGAGCTACAATATACATATAGCTACAACAAGCTGGAAATCCACAAATAATAACAAACTGATTCGAAAAGGTTGTCAACCTTTGGCATTAGGACTTCAAACATGAACTAATTAAAAACATTAACTACTAATTCCCTGACAAAAATAAAAAAAACCAACTCAATGTCAAGTGAAAGGCTAGTCACCATGCATCTGCATCAAATACGGATTAGATAATTGGATTTAGGCTCTCAAAAGCCTTAGATAATAAAATTTTCAAAATTTATTAATCTCCCTCGTACCTTTTGGTCAGTGGAAAGGGGAATAACTTTGCCTCCCCTTGATAAAACTGATCTAGAATCTCCATAGTTTGCAGTAAAAGTTGAGATGGGTTCACAATGCTATAACAATTGTTGAACCTGTTAGCATTCTGTAATTTTCTAGAGATTGTGAGAAATAATCACATAGGCTAACATTAAACCAACTTTCAAATCCAGAACCTAGCCTTCCTAGATTCAGATAGGGCTCTCTCTATAAGTTTTGTCTTTTTTTAAATACATTTTTAGGCTAGTTATGATAGTACTTGGGTTTTGGGCTTGTTTTGGATTTTGGAAGATTGATTGTATTAATTTATTAATATATATTAGGAAATGGAGTCAAAATATAACTGGATGATTGCATCAATATTTCACAGAGTAAACACAGGGAAAGCTAGGAATATTTATTGGATCTCTGGGATTTATAAATGGATTTATGACAAAAATATGAATAGATTCAGCAAAACTAAAGAGAAATTAAGAATTCCTTATTTTGGATTAAAGTGGAAAACATAATGATCATAAAGGCAGCCAAAATAAGGTACTCAAAAGTAAATCCTATTCATCATGCTTTCTACTTTACAATTAGAATTCAAATGTTTACAATGAAAGAGGAAAATGAAACAATACTAACCGAAGAAAAACATCACCAGTATTTAAGCCACAAGAATCCTGTGAATTGTCTGATTATTATTGATGCTCCAGTGATTTGGAAAAGCTTACAGTGCTCCAAAAGATAGTAATGATTGTGATCTCAATCAATCGACCTATAATACTTCCAAAACCAAAGTATTTACACAAAAAATTACAATAATACAGTCTCTAACAGACTTGAAATTAAAAATCTAACTTATTACAAAATTATAGTCTTGGTGGAATGCGTTGTGCAAAGCAGGTGCCGATGTAGTGGGAAATTTAGGACATGGACCACATTTCACTACTATGTTGGAACAATGAGTGTTGTATGAACACCCTTTCTATGTTTTGCAGTTATAAATGGATCAATTTTACACAAACACCTTTTTCTACCCGACCTGACCATTATGTGTTTTGTCACGCGAATCCCTTCTGCCGTGATTAACCCTTTTTCTAAACAGAACATTGAAAACCCCATAATACCAGACCTGAAATCCTTTAGATTTCAGTTTCAAATTTTATCGCATCCATAGCATTATCACATATCATAGATTGAAAAACTTACAATATAAAAAGGAATTGGTAGTGCGATGCGAAAAGGGAAGTGACATGGAGGGCAGGTGGGACCGGATAGAAGGTGCATATTGTAACCTTTAGTTTTTAGTTATGAACTGCGAGGTTAACACCTAAAATTTGTGAAGTGCAAGGAAGAGGGACCCACTATAAATCAGGCAAAGTGTTATGAATTGGAGAAAGGTTTAAGTGGTAAGTGTTATGGAGTTTATATAATATATGAATGTATTGCAACGTCTGTAAAGCAGGGGGCAGTGGCGGAGCTGTGGAGGTGCAGTAAACTTACTGCATCGCAAATTAAAATGGATAGACTGCGGACGCTCACAAATGTTAGTCAAATGCAATGTGATATCGCAAAATCGGCAATCACACTATTTAGAGTTTAGCTTCAATGAGAAATGCGTAAAAGGTGTGAAATGCGATGAGGGGCCCCACTTCAATTGCGATTGGGAAATGGGAAGCGGAGCAAGGGAAAAGCGATGAAAAGGTAAAGTTTGATGTTTTTCAAAGGAAAATGAAATGGAAAAGAAAGTGCGGTGGGGATTGTGTCCCACTTCAAATCCCATCCGCGATTTATAAGTTTGGCATTCGATTGTTGTAACAAAACTTTGCAATGGTGATAAGCGATGAGGCACAAGGGGTCCCACCAATGTTTTGAGCAACTCTTGTTATATATAGAATATGTGATATATATAATGATAAGGTATATGGTTTATATAAAATGGTTGTCGATGGGTGGCAGAGCTTATAATATATCTAAAAATTTTGGATTTTTAGATAAGTGGGTTTTGGTCTATGGGAAAAGTGGAATGTGGGGTTTTTAATGAAATGTGTGGAAATATTAAAGGGGAAGGAAATGAAAAGGGAAATGAATGAAATTGGAGTGGGGGGGGAGGGGGAATATGATATGGTTTAAAATTTTAATATAAAAATTAATAATCAGAATTTAAACCATACAAATTACTTTACCATAGACGCATTTAGATTAGAAGCCAATCAAAACCTTTAAAACAAAATGAAGCTTTTATTTTTCTTTCTTACTTCCCTAATGTTTTCTTTGCCTTATTTATTTAGATCATCTACCACCTGAAATTTTATTTCATTTGCCTCCTTTATTTAGAGCATCTACAACCTAACATTTTATTGACATGGATTCCTACAAAAATAATATTCTTCCTAACATTTTTAACTTTTCGATTCTTTTTCATCGACAACCTACCTTAACATTTTGAACTTATTCAACTACTTATATGCTAACTTATCAAAACAAATGATGTTACGACACCTTCCTTGTTTTAGATTAAACTATTAAACCAGTTTTGTTTTCTATGTAACTAATCAATATGTCAAGATTAAACAATTTGAAAATTTATTTTTCACTACCTATTGACAATCAATTTAAACCTAATTCAATCATGATTAACCGTATGATTGAATTTTGTTGAACTTTTGTGGCATTTTCAACAAGTTGCACACAATTTATTTTCAGAAGTAAGCTAAACTAAGAGTAGTGGCATTTGGATGTGCAACACTTTCAGGATTTATTGTTTTTCTTCATTTTTATGGGGTTCACGTCTTATATATTTTATTTACAACATATACCATCTTTTGATTTTTTATGTTATCTCCTTCTTCTTCTTTTTTTGAAAATTATTTGCAGATTTGGAAATCATTTTAGAAAGTAAATTTGATTGAAAGAATAAACTCAGTCACCTTGAGATCCTATGAAATATAGGACCCTAACAGTGGCTCAAATTGGGGATGGCACTGCGATGCATTGAAGTGTCAAGAACTTGTGATCAGTAGCCTTATCCATTGGGTATCTGAGTAATGTGTAATCTGATTCCTTTTCTGCTTTCAAATATTATGATGGTATACTGACCATGGCTTAGGGCCTTCTCTGCGGGCTTCAACCTTAATTAGTAAAACATCCAATCCAATCTACTTTTACTATGATATTTAAAATGATGAAAAAAGAATATTTAGACTAGGATAAATAATGCTTCAACATCCTGCCATTTATAGGACCACCAGGTAACTTTGTTCCATCTATATTTGTGAGAAAAAATGCATTGTGACCTGTAAAGGAATTTATAATATATAGTCCCATCCATAGATTATCAAACTTGTTATGCTTTCCTTCACCTTCTCTCCTTGCATCCCACTTTAAAACCTTGTCACCAATAGAAAAATTAGCTACCTTGGTCCTTTTGTCAAATATTTTCTTGATATTTTCCTAGATGAGTTGTGTTTTGTTATATACCTCTTCTCTTGTTTGTTGCAATTGAATGGTTTTATCAATCCTTCTTAGTGCATCATTTGGTTCCACTTGTAACTCTTGCATCATGTTCATCACTGGCTCTGCTAGAGAAGATGGAAAAACAACATCCATTCCATAGACAAGTTGGTATGGTGACATACTAATGGACTTCTTTGTAGTAAGCATGTCATCCCAAAGTGCACTGACTAAATTATTATGCCATGATCGAGGTGGAAATTGGTGGCCACCCACATATTCCACTTGGGGCCCCACCATTGTCTCTTTAAGTTTTTCAGTTTTGGCACAACTTACTATTTTTAGCAGTTTTTTCGGTCCTGAACTTCTGGAGCCATTTTGAGGCCCTAAACGACATTTTTTGGGCATCGTTTGTGCAGAAAATGTAATTCAATTCCACAATTGCTATTCATGGAAATAATTGGATTCATTGGATAGATATTTATAATGATGTATCATACGTGTCAAATGAAGATCATATGCCAAAGTTACGTCCCCGGGAAGTTGAAACACCAATTTACCCAAACAAGGCCCATAGTTTTGGCGCTTCATCTCCTAGGATTAGGTTTTTGAACGTTAAGAGTTATCCATTTTTTCTCAATAATAAACAGGCCCTTGAGCCTCACTGTAACATAGTTAAGAAGTCTGTAGCCACCACATCTCTTCTCGGATATTCGTTACCAACACCCTAGCTAGTTTATTTCCATTTTGTCTGTAAATAAATTTCAGTTCTTTGATATTAATGAAATGAAGTGTTATTTCCACTGCATCTTTGTATTTATGGTTATATGTCTATTCTGTTGCATTCCTTTGTTTTTTGAGGGCCTCTTCGAGCTATATTTTGATAGGATCTCTTGCTCCCATTGCAATTGGGGCTGTTCTTACTCAACAAGGGCATCTAGTGGCATATCACAGTGAGACATTGTCTGACACAGTTCGCAAGTATCCCACTTATAACAAAGAAATGTATTCCAATGTGCACGCTTGTCGAAAATGGAAGCATTAAATTTTGGGGAAGGAAACAGTCATCTACATAGACCACCGACCCCTGTAGTTCATACAGACACAAGGGAAGTTGCAGAACGATCGCCATCAGAAGTGGTCCACATATCTGCAATAATTTCATTTGAACATCAAGTACAAGAAGGGTAGCACCAATAATGTTGCCGACTGCCTCAGATGACCACCGATCATGGCCATAACCATAGTTCTCGACTCTTGTGGGCAAGAGACTTTGGATTAGCCGCTTCTTTACAAGAGCAATCAATAATTCAGCCACACATACAAGGCACTCTTGGGGGGTATGCAAGTTCCAAATTTTCACCTCCAAGATGTACTGTTATGTCACCTGGGATAAATTTTTGTTCCTTAAAGCGAGCGTGCCAAGATGATATGGGAAGCACACTATAGTCAATTCGCTGGGCATTTTGGGGTCGAGAAAACAGTAGCAGTACTACAGAAGTGTTTCTATTGGCCGAACCTTCGACGAGATGTCGGGAAGTACATCAGATCCTGCAATTTTTGTGTCATTGTCAAACCGACCATCAAGAAGCAAGGGCTCTATACTTTGCTACCTACCCCTAGTCAACCTTGGGAATCCATCTCCGTGGATTACATGTCAGGGATTCCTTCTACTAAGAATGGAAACGATTGTGTTTTCGTGGTCGTCAATAGATTCTCGAAAATGGCCATTATGGTGGCCTGCAAGAAGAATATCACAGAAGAAGCCACTGCTAAACTCTTCTTTGAACTAGTGTGGCTTCACTTTGGAATCCCACAGTCTATCATATCATATCACAACAGCAGGTTCCTCAGCACATTTTGGTCCAACCTCTGGTCAATGTTGGACACCAAGCTCACCAAGTCCACAACTTTCCATCCCCAAACTGATGGCCAAACAGAGGTTGTCAACAATATGGTTGTACACATTCTGCGCATGTACAATTCAAATCATCCACACACATGGGATGAGAGCCTCCCCTATGTACAACACCATATAATCGAGCTCTCCATAGCTCAACCGGCCATAACCTCTTGCATGTGGGCTTGGGATTCCAGCCACGATGTCCCATTGATGTAGCCATGCCATTTGTGGCTACTCCGACCGATTCGACTCATGGCTAGTCTAACGCTGACAAAGAGAACAACTTCATCGAGCGAATTCAACATATCCACCATCAGGTTCATGACATATTGGATAGAGCCAATGCTAAGTGAAAGCAACTACATGATCAACATCATGTGCCACACAACTTCTAGGTGGGTGACAAAGTGTGGCCACATTTGCAGAAGGAGTGCCTCACTGGACCCCACTGCAAGCTTCACCCACTCCGATATGGGTTGTACACCATCACTTGTAGGGAACAATTCCTACGAGATATTCCACCATTCCTTTTTCTGCACCCAGTATTAAATGTAGATCACCTTCTTCTGATCCAGGTGGATATTGGTGGCCACCCGCCTATTCCACTTGGGCCCCCACCATTGTCTCTTTCAGTTTTTCAGTTTTGGCATAACTTACTATTTTTAGCAGTTTTTCGGGTCCTGAACTTCCGGAGCCATTTTGAGGCCCTAAACGACGTTTTTTGGGTACTAAATTTGTCAAAATCGTCACAAAAGTTGTAGTCCTCGGATAGAGCTTTCTAATGATGTATCATGTGCGTCAAACGGAGATAGTATGCCAAAGTTACGTCCCTGGGAAGTTGAAACACCAATTTACCCAAACGGGGCCCATAGTTTTGGCGCTTCATCTCCTAGGGTTAGGTTTTTGGGATGTTTAGGGTTCTCCATTGTTTCTCAATAATAAATAGGCCCTCGCGCCTCATTGTAAAGCAGTTCAGAGGTCTGCAGCCACCACATCTCTTCTCAGAGATAGCTACCAGTACCCTAGCTAGTTTTATTTCCATTGTCTGTAAGCAAATTTCAGTTCTTTGATATTAATGAAATGAAGTGTTATTTCCGCTGCATCTCTGTATTTATGGTTATGTGTTTATTCTGTTGCGTTTCTGCATAAATCCGGATCAGTGGTATCAGAGCGGTCTGCTTTTTCTCGATCCTTCTTTGCATGTCCCCAACGAGGTCGGGGTATAAGGAGCTAGGGCTTAATCTAGTGGAACCTTTGCAAGATCAGCCTCGCAAACCTCGACGGACGCCCATGGGGGACAAAAAGAAAGATGAGGGAGCAGGAGATCCTATCAAAATATTGCTCGAGGAGGCCCTCGAAAAACAAAGGAATGCAATGATGGATAGCTTTTCTCAGATCCTTCAACGGCTGCCCACCGGCGGCGCATCTGCATCCAGTAGCCACTCTGGAGTTGCGAATCCCTTTAAGGTACAAGTAAATTTTGACATTCCCATATTTGAGGGTCAAATAGACGCAGATGCCGTAGATAGATGGTTGAATCTATTAGAAGGATAATTCTCTGTTCATGACTTTTCAGACCGGGAGAAGATTATTTTTGCACTCCTCAAAGCTACCCCCCATGTTAAGGACTGGTGGGAAACCTACTATGAGAACAAGGACTAGACAGAACCCTCTCTGTTCTCGGCCGTACCAACTTGGAATTATTTCCGAGATGCCGTCAAGGAACAGTACTATCCCGTGGGGAGCTATGAGGACAAGTACATACAATGGACCACGCTGCGACAACAAAGGGATCAAGATGTGCATGAGCTGACGAATCTGTTCCATACCCTGCGCACAAAGTTGGGTATCAAAGATTCAGAGAAGCATTTGGTGCTAAAGTATCGCAGCTGTCTGCACAGATACATTCAGGAGGAAATGGAGTTCCTCGACATCTCCTCGCTTGGTACGGCATACCGGTATGCTGCCAAGATTGAGCAGAAATTCAAACAGAAGAAGCGAGACTTTGGATCTGCGAATCAAAAGCAAGGAAAAGGTGCTTCCAAACCGCAGAACAAAGGATAGAGCATGGCGGCAAAGACAACCCGTCAAAGCCACAAGAAAAGAACAACACCGTAAAGCCAAAGATGGACACGGAAAAGTGGTCTGATTTCCATAAGAGCTCCACTCACAACACAAGTGAGTGTCGGGCCAAGCAATCGCTAGTGGCCGAGATGAGGGCTTCTGAGTCAGATGCATGCTCCGACTCCGAATCAGAACTTGAAAAGGGGAATGAAAAAGGGAAACAGATTATTGATGCGGAGCCCAACGCCACTGTTGCCACTACAAAGGTCCAGAAGGAGGAACCGGAAGATCCAGAGGAGGAGGAACGTCTCTTCCACTCCCAGATGTGGGTAAAGGGCTCCCCTATACAGTTCATTGTCGACAATGGGAGCCAAAGAACCTCATTTCAGCAGACGCCATGAAGCGGTTGGGCTTGCCGACCACAGCTCACCCACATCCATACACCATCGGGTGGCTTCACCAAGGACGAGATCTCCGCGTTAGCCAGCAGTGCCGCCTTCCCTATAGCATCAAGCCCTTCACGGATGAGGTATTATGTGACGTTGCTCCTATTGATGTTTTTGATGTATTATTAGGACAACCATACTTGTGGAAGCGTCATGTTGTGTATGAGTCTCGACCTCGTGCTGTTATTATTACTTTGGGAAATAAGTTGTACAGGATACCAGAGGTACCACCTCCTACGACTATCTCTTTGGTTACTGCCAAACAATGTAGTAAGCTCATTTCCCAAACCAGGAAATTCGTTTTTCTGATGATCCGCCCCCAGGGCAAGAAGAAGACTGTGGCCACGACCTCCAGACAGGGCCCCTCTGCACGACAACAACAAATGGATAAGGTCGTGGAGAAGTACGGGGACATCTTCACCTCACCCACAGGGGTTCCTCTGCACTGCCAGGTCAAGCACCCGATTGATCTGACCCCAGGTGCGCCACTACCCAATGGACCGATCTATCGACGCTCTGTTCTGGAAAATGATGAAATCAAGAGGCAGATTCAGGAGCTGTTGCAGAAAGGTCACATCGGACCAAGTTCATCGCCCTGTGGGAGCCCGATCGTGTTGGTACAGAAGAAGGATGGGACGTGGAGACTCTGTATTGACTATCGGGCGCTGAACAAGATCACTGTCCGGAATAGGTACCCAATCCCACGGATTGATGACCTTCTGGACCAACTCCAAGGTGCAAAATATTTCGGTAAGATCGACCTGAAGTCTGGGTATCACCAGGTACCAATTGAACCCTCTGATGTGTGGAAGACTGCCTTCAAAGCTAAGGAAGGCCTTTTTGAATGGCTGGTCATGCCTTTCGGGTTGACGAATGCTCCCGCAACCTTCATGAGGATGATGGATGACATCTTGCGGCCATTCACCCACTCATTCGTAGTGGTGTACTTGGATGACATTCTGATCTTCAGCAAGACTTGGGAAGAGCACCTTCATCACATCCGACAAGTCCTCCAAACACTGCGGCAACACAAGTTGTGTGCCAATTTGGAGAAGTGCACGTTTGGCATGACCCAGGTTCAATATCTAGGATACATTATTGATGAAATGGGGGTGTATGTGGATCCAGCCAAGATCCAAGTCATTCGGGATTGGCCAGCCCCAACTACTATAACAGAGCTTCGCAGCTTTCTGGGTCTTGCTAATTTCTACCGTAGATTCGTGTTGGGATTCTCTCATATCACTTGGCCCTTGATTCAAGTCACCAAAGGAGGAGCAAGAGCAAAATTATTTTGGTCGGAACCTCAACAGAAGGCGTTCAAAGAATTGAAAAATCGCCTCTGTTCTGCCCCAGTGCTCACCTTACCAGACTTGCAGCGGCCATTTGAGATCGAGACAGATGCCTCTGACTATGCTATTGGGGCAGTTCTTACTCAACAGGGACATCCAGTGGCATATCACAGTGAGACATTGTCTGAGACAGTTCGCAAGTATCCCACCTATGACAAAGAAATGTATTCCATTGTGCAAGCCTGTCGACAATGGAAGCATTACATTTTGAGGAAGGAAACAATCATCCACACAGACCACCGGCCCCTGCAGTTCATACAGACACAAGGGAAGTTGCAGAATGATCGCCATCAGAAGTGGTCCACATATCTGCAACAGTTTCATTTGAACATCAAGTACAAGAAGGGTAGCACCAATAATGTTGCAGACTGTCTCAGCCGACCACCGATCGTGGCGCTCACCACCGTGCTCAACTCATGTGGGCATGAGACTTTTGATTGGCCGCTTCTCTATGAGAGTGACCCAGAATTCAGCCACACTTACAAGGCACTCTTGGGGGGCACGCAAGTTCCAAATTTTCACCTCCAAGATGCACTTTTATGTCACCTGGGACACCTTTGTGTTCCTTCAAGCGGGCGTGCCAAGATGATATGGGAAGCACACTACAGTCGAGTCGCTGGGCATTTCGGGGTCGAGAAAACAGTAGCAATACTACAGAAGTATTTCTATTGGCCGAACCTTCGAAAGGATGTCGAGAAGCACATCAGATCCTGCACTACTTGTGCCATTGCCAAACCGACCATCAAGAAGCAAGGCCTATATACTCCACTACCTACCCCTAGTCGACCGTGGGAATCCATCTCCATGGATTACATGTCGGGACTGCCTTCTACTAAGACAGGGAAATGACTGTGTTTTTGTGGTCGTCGATAGATTCTCGAAGATGGCCATTATGGCGGCCTGCAAGAAGAATATCACAGCAGAAGCCACTACTAAAATCTTCTTTGAACGAGTGTGGGTGCACTTTGGGATCCCACAGTCTATCATATCAGATCGGGATAGCAGGTTCCTCAGCACATTTTGGTCCAGCCTCTGGTCGATGTTGGATACCAAGCTCACCAAGTCCACAGCTTTCCATCCCCAAACGGATGGCCAGACAGAGGTCGTCAACAGAATGATTGTACACATTCTGCGCATGTACAATTCAAAGCATCCACGCACATGGGACGAGAGCCTCCCTTATGTACAACATAGTTATAACCGGGCTCTCCACGGTTCAATTGGCCATAGCCCCTTTCAGGTGGGCTTGGGATTCCAGCCACTATGTCCCATTGACGTAGCCATGCCATTTGCAGCTGCTCAGGCCGATTCAGCGCACGTCCAGTCTGAAGTTGACAAAGCAAGTAGCTTCATCGAGCGCATTCAACACATCCGCCAACGGGTTCATGATATATTGGACAGAGCCAATGCGAAGTACAAGCAGCGCCATGATCAACACCGGGTGCCACACAACTTCCAGGTGGGCGACAAAGTATGGCTGCATTTGCAGAAGGAGCGCCTCACTGGACCTCACCGCAAGCTTCGCCCGCTCCGATACGGGCCGTACACCATCACCAAGGCTGTAGGTAACAATGCCTTTGAGCTTAGTATTCCACCATTCCTTGGTCTGCACCCAGTCTTCAATGTGGATCGCCTTCGTCCTTACTTTCCACCTCTATTGGACACCTCGGACATTGCAGAACAACTCACACCAACAGAGTTAAACCCAGACTGCATGGAACAGGCCACCACAGATTGTATCATGGACATGCAAATCAAGAACACTCGTCAACAGCAGATCCAACTGTATCGGGTTGTCAAAGCTGGCCAACTTCTGCACCAAGGAAAGTGGTTCACCGGGGACCAAGTTCAGCAGAAATTTCCTCATCTCATGGAGGAACTTAACGCAATGGGGACCATTGCTTCCTAAGGGGGGAGGAATGATCCAGGTGGATATTGGTGGCCACCCGCCTATTCCACTTGGGCCCCCACCATTGTCTCTTCCAGTTTTTCAGTTTTGGCATAACTTACTATTTTTAGCAGTTTTTCGGGTCCTGAACTTCCGGAGCCGTTTTGAGGCCCTAAACGACGTTTTTTGGGTATTAAATTTGTTGTGATTTTGATCATCAAAATCATCACAAAAGTTGTAGTCCTCGGATAGAGCTTTCTAATGATGTATCATGTGCGTCAAACGGAGATAGTATGCCAAAGTTACGTCCCTGGGAAGTTGAAACGCCAATTTACCCAAACGGGGCCCATAGTTTTGGCGCTTCATCTCCTAGGGTTAGGTTTTTGGGATGTTGAGGGTTCTCCATTGTTTCTCAATAATAAATAGGCCCTCGAGCCTCATTGTAACTCGGTTCAGAGGCCTGTAGCCGCCACATCTCTTCTCAGAGATAGCTACCAGTGCCCTAGCTAGTTTTATTTCCATTCTGTCTGTAAGCAAATTTCAGTTCTTTGATATTAATGAAATGAAGTGTTATTTCCGCTGCATCTCTGTATTTATGGTTATGTGTTTATTCTGTTGCATTCTTGCATAAATCCGGATCATCTTCCCTACTCCCCACCTCTACTAGACACCTCTGACATTGCAGAAGAACTCACACCAAAAGATTTAAACCCACACTACATGGAAAGCCACCACAGATGATATTATGGACATGCAAATCAAGAAAACTCGCGAACGAAAGCTCCAACTATATCGGGTTGTTAAAGTTGGCCAACTCCTGCACCAAGGCAAGTGGTTCACCAGGGACCAAGTTCAGCAGAAGTTTCCTCATCTCATGGAGGAACTCAACGCAATGGGGACCATTACTTCCTAAGGGGGGAGGAATGATCCAGGTGGATATTGGTGACCACCCACCTATTCCACTTCGAGCCCCATCATTGTCTCTTTCAGTTTTTTAGTTTTGGCACAACTTATTATTTTTAGCAGTTTTTTGGATCTTAAACTTTTGGAGCAGTTTTGAGGCCCTAAACGACGTTTTTTGGGCATCGTTTTTCCGATGCATATGATTCCATTTTTGAATTATTAATTGCAGCAACAGTTGTATTCCTCGGATAGATATTTCTAATGATGTATCATACGCGTCAAACCGAGATCATATGCCGAAGTTACGTCCCCGGGAAGTTGAAACACCAATTTACGCAAACAGGGCCCATAGTTTTGGTGCTTCATCTCCTAGGGTTAGGTTTTTGAAAGTTTAGAGTTCTCCATTGTTTCTCAATAATAAATAGGCCCTCAAGCCTCATTTTAACACAGTTCAGAGGTCTGTAGCCACCACATATCTTCTCATAGATTCGCTACTAGCACCCTAGCTAGTTTATTTTCATTCTGTTTGTAAGCAAATTTCAGTTCTTTGATATTAATGAAATGAAGTGTTATTTCCGCTTCATCTTTGTATTTATGGTTATATGTGTATTCTGTTGCATTCCTTTGTTTTTCGAGGGCCTCCTCGAGCAATATTTTGATAGGATCTCCTGCTCCCATTGCTATTGGGGAAGTTCTTACTCAACAGGGTTATCCAGTGGCATATCACAGTGAGACATTGTCTGACACAATTCGCAAGTATCCCACTTATGACCAAGAAATGTATTCCATTGTGCAGGCTTGTCAAAATTGGAAGAATTACATTTTGGGGAAGGAAACAATCATCCACACAGACCACCGGCCCTTGCATTTCATATAGACACAAGGGAAGTTTCAGAACGATCACCATCAAAAGTGGTCCACATATCTACAACAATTTCATTTGAACATCAAGTAAAAGAAGGGTAGCACCAATAATGTTGTCGATTGCCTCAACCGACCATCGATCATGGCCATAAATACAGTTCTAAACTCTTGTGGGCATGAGACTTCGGATTGGCTGCTTCTCTATAAGGGCGATCCAAAATTTAGCCACACATACAAGGCACTCTTGGGGGGTGCAAGTTCCTAATTTTCACCTCCAAGATGCACTGTTATGTCACCTAGGACACATTTGTTTTCCTTCAAGCAGGCGTGCCAAGATGATATCGGAAGCGCACTACAGTCGAGTCGCTGGTCTTTTTGGGGTTGAGAAAACAGTGGCAGTACTGCAAAAGTATTCCTATTGGATGAACCTTCGACATGACGTCGGGAAGTACATCAGATCCTGCACTACTACTAAGCATGGAAACGACTGTGTTTTCGTGGTCATTAGATTCTAGAAGATGGCCATTATGGAGGCCTGCAAGAAGGATATCACCGCAGAAGCCACTGCTAAACTCTTCTTTGAACGAGTGTGGGTTCACTTTGGAATCCCACAGTTTATCATATCAGATCATGACAACAAGTTCCTCAGCACATTTTGGTCCAGCCTCTGGTCAATGTTGGATACCAAGCTCACCAATTCCACAGCTTTCCATCCCCAAACTGATGGCCAGACAGAGGTTGTCAACAAGATGATTGTACACATTCTGCACATGTAATACTCAAATCATCCACGCATATGGGATGAGAGCCTCCCCTATGTATAACACAGTTATAACCGGTCTCTCCATAGCTCAATCGGCCACATCCCCTTTCAAGTGGGCTTGGGATTCCAGCCACTATGTCCCATTGACGTAGCCATGCCATTTGCAGCTACTCCAGCGGATTTGGCTCATGTCGAATCTGAAGCTGACAAAGTGAACAACTTCATCGAGTGCATTCAACACATCTGCCAATAGGTTCATGACATATGGGATAGAGCCAATGCTAAGTACAAGCAATGACATGATCAACATCGGGTGCCACACAACTTCTAGATGGGTGAGAAAGTGTGGCTACATTTGCATAAGGAGCGCCTCACTAGACCCCACCGCAAGCTTTGCCTGCTCTAATATGGGCCATACATAATCACTAAGGTTGTAGGGAACAATTCCTACGAGCTTAGTGTTTCACCATTCCTTGTTCTGCACCCATTATTCAATTTAGATTGCCTTCATCCCTACTTCCCACCTCTACTGGACACCTCTGAAATTGCAAAAGAACACACACCAAAAGATAGAAACCCAGACGACATGGAACATGCCACCACATATTGTATCATGGACATGAAAATCAAGAACACTCACCAATGAAAGCTCTAGCTGTATCGTGTTGTCAAAGTTGGCCAACTCCTGCACCAAGGAAAGTGGTTCCCCAGGGACCAAGTTCAACAGAAGTTTCCTCATCTCATGCATGAATTCAATGCAATGGGGACCATTGCTTCGTAAGGGGGAGGAATGATCCAGGTGGATATTTGTGGCCACCCACCTATTCCATTGTGGGCCCCACCATTGTCTCTTTCAGTTTTTCAGTTTTGGCACAACTTACTATTTTTAGCAGTTTTTTGGGTTCTGAACTTATGGAGCCATTTTGAGGCCATAAACGACGTTTTTTGGGAATCATTTGTGCGAATATTATAATTATGTTCCAAAATCATTATTCATGGTAGCAGTTGTAGTCCTTGGATATATCTTTATAACGATGTATCATACGCGTCAAATGGAGATCGTATGCTGAAGTTATTTCCCCGGGAAGTTGAAACACCAATTTACCCAAACGGGGCCCATAGTTTTGGCGCTTCATCTCCTAGGGTTAGTTTCTTGGACGTTTAGAGTTCTCCATTATTTCTAAATAATAAATAGGCCCTGGAGCCTCATTGTAACATATTTCAGAGGTCTATATCCGCCACATCTCTTCTTAGAGATTCGCTACCAGCACCCTAGCTAGTTTATTTCAATTATGTCTGTAAGAAAATTTCAGTTCTTTGATATTAATGAAATGAAGTGTTATTTCCACTGCATCTTTGTATTTATGGTTATGTGTGTATTCTACTGTGTTCCTTTGTTTTTCAAGGGCTTCCTCGGGAAATATTTTTATAGGATCTCATTCTCCCATTGCTATTGGGGCAGTTCTTACTCAACAAGGGAATCCAGTGGCATATCACAATGAGACATTGTCTGATACAGTTTGCAAGTATCCCACTTATGAAAAAGAAATGTATTCCATTGTGCAGGCTTGTCGACAATGGAAGAATTTCATTTTGGGGAAGGAAATAATCATCCACACAGACCATCGATCGCTACAGTTCATACAGACACAAGGGAAGTTGCAGAACGATCAACATCAAAAGTGGTCCACATATCTGCAACAATTTCAAAATCCCTAAACCAACCACCGATCATGGCCATAACCATAATTCTCAACTCTTGTGGGCACGAGAATTCGGATTGGCTGCTTCTCTACAAGAGCGATCCATAATTCAACCACACATACAAGGCACTCTTCGGGGGTATGCAAGTTTCCAAATCCCTAAACCGACCACCGATCATGGCCATAACCATAATTCACAACTCTTGTGGGCACGAGACTTCGGATTGGCTGCTTCTCTACAAGAGCGATCCATAATTCAACCATACATACAAGGCACTCTTGGGGGGTATGCAAGTTCCAAATTTTCACCTCCAAGATGCACTGTTATGTCACCTAGGACACATTTACGTTCCTTAAAGAGAGCGTGCCAAGATGATATGGGAATTGCATTACAGTCGAGTCATTGGGCATTTTTGGGTCGAGAACACAGTGGCAGTACTGCAGAAGTATTTCTATTGGCCGAACCTTCGACAGGATGTCGGGAAGTACATCAGATCCTGCACTGCTTGTGCCATTGCCAAACCGATCATCAAGAAGCAAGGGGTCTATACTCTGCTACCTACCCTTAGTCGACCTTGGGAATCCATCTCAATGGATTACATGCCAAGCCTTCTGTCTACTAAGCATGGAAACAATTTTGTTTTCATGGTCATTGATAGATTCTCGAAAATGGCCATTATGGCAGCCTACAAAAATAATATCACAGTAGAAGCCACTGCTAAAATCTTCTTTGAACGAGTGTGGGTTCACTTTGGGATCCCATAGTCTATCATATCAGATCACGATAGCATGTTCCTCAACACATTTTGGTCCAAACTTTGGTCGATTTTGGACACCAAGCTCACCAAGTCCACAAATTTCCATCCCCAAACTGATGGCCAGACAGAGGTTGTCAACAGGATGATTGTACACATTCTGCGCATGTACAATTAAAATCATCCACGCACATGGGATGAGAGCCTCCCCTATGTACAACATAGCTATAACTGGGCTCTCCACAGCTCAAACGGCCATAGGCCCTATCAGGTGGGCTTGGGATTCCAGCCACTATGTCCCATTGACGTAGCCATGCCATTTGCTGCTATTCTAGCCGATTCGGCTCATGTCCAGTCTAAAGCTGAAAAAACAAACAACTTCATCAAGCGCATTCAGTACATTCACCAACAAGTTCACGACATATTGGATAGAGCCAATGCTAAGTACAGGAAATGACATGATCAACATCGGGTACTACACAACTTCTAGGTGGACGACAAAGTGGGGCTACATTTGCAGAAGGAGCTTCTCACTTTACCCCATCGCAAGCTTCGCCCACTCTAATATGGGTTGTAAACCATCACTAAGGTTGTAGGGAAAAATTCCTACAAGCTTAGTATTCCACAATTCCTTGATCTACACCCAGTATTCAATGTAAAGCAGCTTCATCACTACTTCACACCTCTACTAGACAACTCTGACATTGTAGAAGAACTCACACCAAAAGAGTTAAACCCAGACTGCATGGAACATGCCACCACAGATTGTATCATGGACATAAAAGTCAAGAACACTTGCCAATAGAAGCTCCAACTGTATCAGGTTATCAAAGCTAGCCAACTCTTGCACCGATGCAAGTGGTTCACTAGGGACCAAGTTCAGTAGAAGTTTCCTCATCTCATGGAGGAACTCAACGCAATGGGGACCATTGCTTCCTAAGGGGGGAGGAATTATCCAGGTGGATATTGGTGGCCACCCGCCTATTCCACTTCGGGCCCCACCATTGTCTCTTTTATTTTTTCAGTTTTGGCACAACTTATTATTTTTAGCATTTTTTTGGGTCCTGAAATTTCGGAGCCGTTTTGAGGCCCTAAACGACATTATTTGGGCATCGTTTTTTCAACGAATATTATTCCGTTGTGGAACTGATATTTTCAGCAACAGTTGTAGTCCTTAGATAGATATTTATAACGATGTATCATATGCGTCAAATGGAGATCGTATGCCGAAGTTATGTCCCCAGGAAGTTGAAACACCAATTTACCCAAACGAGGCCCATAGTTTTGGTGCTTCATCTCCTAGGGTTAGGTTTTTGGACGTTTAGAGTTCTCCATTGTTTCTCAATAATAAATAGGCCCTCAAGCCACATTGTAACATAGTTCAGAGGTCTATAGCCACCATATCTCTTCTCGGACATTTACTACCAGCACCCTATCTAGTTTATTTCCATTCTCTATGTAAGAAAGTTTAAGTTCTTTGATATTAATGAAATGAAGTGTTATTTCTGCTGCATCTTTGTATTTATGGTTACATGTGTATTCGGTTGCATTCCTTTGTTTTTCGAGGGCCTCCTCGAGCAATATTTTGATAGGATCTCCTGCTCCCATTTCTATTGGGGCAGTTCTTACTCAACAGGGGCATCCAGTGGCATATCATAGTGATACATTATCTAACACAGTTTGAAAGTATCCCACTTATGGCAAAGAAATGTATTCCATTATGTAGGCTTGTCAAAAATGGAAGCATTGCATTTTGGGCATGGAAACAATCATCCACATAGACCACTGACCCCTGCATTTCATACCGACACAAGGGAAGTTGCAGAACGAATGCCATCAGAAGTGGTCCACGTATCTACAGCAATTTTTTTTGAACATCAAGTAAAAGAAGGGTAGCACCAATAATGTTTCTGACTTCCACAGCCAACAACCAATCATGGCCATAACCAAAATTCTCAACTCTTGTGGGCACGAGACTTCCGATTGGCCGCTTCTCTACAAGAGCGATCTAGAATTCAGCCACACATATATTTG
The DNA here is from genome assembly GCA_034641835.2 of Pinus albicaulis. Lineage (NCBI taxonomy): Eukaryota > Viridiplantae > Streptophyta > Pinopsida > Pinales > Pinaceae > Pinus > Pinus albicaulis. The sequence continues at coordinate 45,649,265 of CM076578.1, forward strand.
TTGGGTATTTGTTATATTATTTCCATGACTAGCCCCACGTGCTATACATTGTGCCGGGTGCAGTAGGGGGGTCACAGGGGGGCCGGCAGCCCCCCCTGTCGAGGTCCAGGGCAGCGCCTCAACAATTTTTTTTTTTGGTATGTGGTCCCACTCATAGTTGGACCCACCCATGTTTTGTGCATGAGTTTGCACATGGTTTTTGGGTATGATGGTTTTCAGCCCCTGGTATTTTGTAGATCCAGTCAAGGGAACTACGATTATGTTCTAATCTAGGGTTAATGGATTGGGGTTTACGTATGCTTCGGAATGTATATATATATGTGTTGTAACACTAAAAGGAATATAATTAAAAATCAAGCTGGTCGTCCCGATTTGAGATCCAGGGGAAAATCTCTGTGTTTATCTGTTTTGTGTTTTATGCTCTCGCTATTGTTTATTTTCTGTTATAAGATTTTTGTGTAGATAATTTATGTTCAGGGTTAAAACCTACACATATAAGGCACTCTTGGGGGTATGCAAGTTCCAAATTTTTGCCTCCAAGATGCACTGTTATGTCACCTGGGACACACTTGTGTTCCTTGAAGCGAGCATGCCAAGATGTTATGGGAAGTACACTACAGTCGAGTCACTAGGAATTTTTGGGTCGAGAAAAGACTGGCAGTACTTCTATTGGCTGAACCTTGGACAGGATGTTGGGAAGTACATCACGTCCAGCACATCTTGTGCGATTGCAAAACCGACCATCAAGAAGCAAGGGCTCTATACCCCGCTACCTACCCCTAGTTGACCTTGGGAATCCATCTCCATGGATTACATGTCAGGCCTTCCTTATACTAAGCATGGAAACGACTTTGATTTTGTGGTCGTCGATGAATTCTGGAAGATGGCCATTATGGTGGCCTACAAGAAGAATATCACAGCAGAAGCCACTTCTAAACTCTTCTTTGAAAGAGTGTGGGTTCACTTTGGAATCCCACAGTCTATCATATCAGATCATGACAACAGTTTCCTCAGCACATTTTGGTCTAGCCTCTGGTCAATGTTGGACACCATGCTCACCAAGTCCACAGCTTTCCATCCCCAAACTGATGGCCAGACATAGGTTGTCAACAGGATGATTGTACACATTTTGCGCATGTACAATTCAAAGCATCCATGCATGTAAAATTCAAAGCATCCTCCCCTATGTACAACAGAGTTATAACCAGGCTCTCCATAGCTCAACCGGCCACAGCGCCTTTCATGTGGGCTTGGGATTCTAGCCACTATCTCCCATTGACGTAGCCATGCCATTTACAGCTACTATGGCCAATTCGGCTGATGTCCAGTCTGAGGCTGAAAAAGTGAACAAATTCATTGAGTGCATTCAGCACATCTGCCAACAAGTTCATGACATATTGGATAGAGCCAATGCTAAGTACAAGAAACGACATGATCAACATTGGGTGCCACACAACTTCCAGGTGGGCGACAAAGAGTGGCTACATTTGCAGAAGGAGCACCTCACTAGACCCCACCGCAAGATTCGCTTGCTCTGATATGGGCCATACACCATCACTAAGGTTTTAGGGAATAATGCCTGCGAGCTCAGTATTCCACTGTTCCTTGGTATGCACCGAGTATTCTATGTAGATCACCTTCGTCCCTACTTCCCACCTCTACTGGAAAACTCTGACATTGCAGAAGAACTCACACCAAAAGAGTTAAACCCAGACTGCATGGAACAGGCCACCACAGATTGTATCATGGACATGCAAATCAAGAACACTCGCCAACGGAAGCTCCAACTGTATCGGGTTGTCAAAGCTGGCCAACTCCTTCACCAAGGCAAGAGGTTCACCAAGGGCCAAGTTCAGCAAAAGTTTCCTCATCTCATGGAGGAACTCAACGCAATGGGGACCATTGCTTCGCAAAGAGGGAGGTATGATCTAGGTGGATATTGGTAGCCACCCACCTATTCCACTTTGGTCCCCACCATTGTCTCTTTCATTATTTCAGTATTGGCACAACCTACTATTTTTAGCAATTTTTTTGCGTCCTGAACTTCTGGAGCCGTTTTGAGGCCCTAAACGACGTTTTTTGGGCATCATTTGTCCGACGAATATGATTCTATACTAGATTTTTTATTTTTGACAACAGTTGTATTCCTCGAATAGATATTTCTAACGATGTATCATATGTGTGAAATGGAGATCGTATGCCGAAGTTACGTCCCCAGGAAGTTGAAACACCAATTTACCCAAACGGGGCCCATAGTTTTGGCACTTCATCTCCTAGTGTTAGGTTTTTGGACGTTTAGAGTTCTGCATTGTTTCTCAATAATAAATAGGCCCTTGAGCCTCATTGTAACACAGTTCAAAGGTCTGTAGCCGCCACATCTCTTCTCAGAGATTCACTACCAACACCCTAGCTAGTTTATTTCCATTATGTCTGTAAGAAAATTTCAGTTCTTTGATATTAATGAAATAAAGTGTTATTTCCATTGCATATTTGTATTTATGGTTATATGTGTATTTTGTAGCATTCCTTTTTTTTTCGAGGGCCTCCTTGAGAAACATTGTGATAGGATCTCCTGCTCCCATTACTACTGGGGAAATTCTTACTCAACAGGGGCATCTAGTGGCATATCACAGTGAGACATTGTCTCACACAGCTCGCAAGTATCCCCCTTATGACAAAGAAATGTATTCCATTGGGTAGGCTTGTCGACAATGGAATTAAATTTTGGGGAAGGAAAGAATCATCCACACAGACCACCGACCCCTGTAGCTCATACAGACACAAGGGAAGTTGCAGAACGATTGCCATCAAAAGTGGTCCACATATCTGCAACAATTTCATTTGAACATCAAGTACAAGAAGGGTAGCACCAATAATGTTTCCAACTGACTCAACCAACCACCAATCATGGCCATAACCACAGTTCTCAACTCTTGTGGGCACGATACTTCAGATTGGCCACTTCTCTACAAGACTGGTCCAGAATTTAGCCACACATACAAAGCACTCTTGCGGGGTACATAAGTTCCAAATTTTCACCTCCAAGATGCACTGTTATGTCACCTGGGACACATTTTTGTTCCTTCAAGTGAGCATGCCAAGATGATATGGGAAGTTCACTACAATCGAGTCGCTAGGCATTTTGGGGTCGAGAAAATAGTGGCAATATTGTAGAAGTATTTCTATTGGTCGAACCTTCGACAGGATGTTGAGAAGTACATCACATCCTGCACTGCTTATGCAATTGCCAAACTGACCATCAAGAAGCAAGGGCTCTATACTCCGCTACTTACCCTTAGTCAACCTTGGGAATCCATATCTATGGATTAAATGGCAGGCCTTCCTTATACTAAGAATGGAAACGACTATTTTTTCATGGTCGTTAATAGATTATCGAAGGTGGCCATTATGGTGGCCTGCAAGAAGAATATCACAACGGAAGCTACTACTAAAATCTTCTTTGAACGAGTGTGTGTTCACTTTGGAATCCCACAGTATATCATATCAGATCGTGACAACATGTTCCTAAACACATTTTGGTCCATCCTCTTGTCAATGTTAGACACCAAGCTCACCAAGTCCACAATTTTCCATCCCCAAACTGATGGCCACACAGAGGTTGTCAACAGGATGATTGTACACATTCTACGCATGTACAATTCAAAGCATCCACGCACATGGGATGAGAGCCTCCCTTATGTACAACACAGTTATAACCGGGGTCTCGACATCTCAACCGGCGACAGCCCCTTTCAGGTGGGCTTGGGATTCCAGCCACTATGTCCCATTGACGTAGCCATGCCATTTGCAGCTACTGCGATTGATTCAGATCATGTCCAGTCTAAATCTGACAAAGCAAACAAATTCATCGAGTGCATTCAGCACATCGGCCAACAGGTTCATGACATATTGGATAGAGCCAATACTAAGCACGAGCAACGACATGATCAACATCGGGTGCCACACAACTTCCAGGTGGGCTACATTTGTAGAAGGAGCACCTCACTTTACCCCACCGTAGGCTTCGTCCGCTCTGATATGGGTCATAAAATATCACTAAGGTTGTAGGGAAAAATGCCCGCGAGCACAGTATTCCACCATTCCTTGTTATGCAACCAGTATTCAATTTAGATCACCTTCGTCCGTAATTCCCACCTCTACTGGACACCTCTGATATTGCAGAAGAACTCACACCAAAAGAGTTAAACCCACACTGCATGGAACAGGCCACCACAGATTGTATCATGGACATGAAAATCAAGAACATGCACCAACGGAAGCTCCAACTGTATCGAGTTGTCAAATCTAGCCAACTCCTGCACCAAGGCAAGTGGTTCACCAGGGACCAAGTTTAGTAAAAGTTTCTTCATCTCATGGAGGAACTCAACGCAATGGGGACAATAGCTTCCTAAGGGGGGAGGAATGATTCAGGTGGATATCAGTGGCCACCCACCTACTCCACTTCGGGCCACACCATTATCTCTTTCAGTTTTTCATTTTTGGCGCAACTTACTATCTTTAGCAGTTTTTTGGGTCCTGAACTTCACAAGCCATTATGAGGCCCTAAACGAAGTTTTTGGGGAATCGTTTGTTCGACGAATATGATTCCATTTTAAAATAATATTCATGGAAATATTTTTAGTTCTCATATATATATATTTCTAACTATGTATCATACGCGTCAAACAAAAATCATATGCCGAAGTTACGTCCTCAGGAAGTTGAAACACCAATTTACCCAAATGGGACCCCATAGTTTTGGCGCTTCATCTCCTAGGGTTAGGTATTTGGACGTTTAGATTTATCCGTTGTCTCTCAATAATAAATATGCCCTCGAGCTTCATTGTAACATATTTTAGAGGTTTGTAGCCGCCACATCTCTTCTCAGAGATTCGCTACCAACACCCTAGCTAGTTTATATCCATTTTTTCTATAAGAAAATTTCAGTTCTTTGATATTAATGAAATGAAGTGTTATTTATGTTTCATATTTTTATTTATGGTTTTATGTGTTCTGGTGCATTCCTTTGTTTTTCGAGGGCCTCCTCAAGTAATATTTTGATAGGATCTCCTGCTCCCATTGCTATTGGGGAAATTCTTACTCAACAGGGGCATCCAGTGACATATCACAGTGAGACATTGTCTGACACAGTTCGAAAGTATCCCACTTATGAAAAAGAAATGTATTCCATTATGCAGGCTTGTCGATAATGGAAGGATTACATTTTGGGGAAGGAAAAAATCATCCACACAGATCACCGACCCCTGCAGTTCATACAGACACAAGTGAAGTTTCAGAACGATTACCATCAAAAGTTGTCCACATATCTACAACAATTTAATTTGAACATAAAGTACAAGAAGGGTAGCACCAATAATGTTGCCGACTACCTCAGCCGACCACCGATCATGGTCATAACCAAAATTTTGAACTCTTTCGGGCACGATAATTCAGATTGGCCGCTTGTCTACAAGAGCGAACTAGAATTCAAGCACACATACAAGGCACTCTTGGGGGGTACGTAAGTTCCAAATTTTCACCTCTAAGATGCACTGTTATGTCACCTGGGACACATTTGTGTTCCTTCAAGCGAGCGTTCCAAGATGATCTGGGAAGCACACTATAGTCGATTAATTGGGAATTTTGGGGTCGAGAAAACAGTGGCAGTACTGCAGAAGTATTTCTATTGGCCAAACCTTCGACAACATGTCGGGAAATACATCAAATCCTACATTTCTTTTGCCATTTCCAAACCGATCATCAAGAAGCAAGGGATCTATACTCCGCTACCTACCCCTAGTCAACCTTGGGAATCCAGATCTATGGATTATTGTTTGGTCAATTTAGTGTGTCCTAAATTGCTGCATTAATTTGTCAATCCGGGATTCGTAAGCTGACAAAGTGTGGCGCACTATATGTGCAAGATAACCTATCTCTTACTTTTTGTCATTTTTGGTTTTTTTTCATCTTGGGGGTTTTTATCTTGGTTGGTTTCCTAATGTGAGATGGAAATTCTAAAAGAAAAGTATGGATATAAATGTTCAAGGAAATGATGTCCTTTATAATGATTTCCCAAACTTCAAACTTCAAAAGGGATTTAAAACATGCAATGACAAAATTAATTCCTAAAAGAAAATGAAAATGTGCCACTATACTAGTCAAACAAATAGTGAACTACTGATCATGAAACCCATTACCCTTGCTACTGTCTAAATACAAAAGAAACTGTGCTCAAAGAAATCCAAGAATTGCAAGCAAAACAAAACCAAATCAAATTACATCAACTCATAATTTTGAAGCCCTCATTCACTATATACATGGTATGGCTTTTAGGAGGTAATCATAAACAACTTGAGCAATCCTAGAATATCTAATTTGCGAAAAATAATCTAATATCATATTACACACTCATACTTCTATCCCTCACCATTAGTCTCGCTATGGCTTTCGGAGGTAACTGATAATGACATGAGCAATTTAATATCTAACTTGCAGAAAAATAAACTAATATCAAACTACACACTCATACTTCAATCCCTCACCATTAGTCTCGCTATGGCTTTCGGAGGTAACTGATAATGACATGAGTAATTTAATATCTAATCTAACTAATAAAGAAAATGTACAAAACTGAAATAAATAAAACAGTGCTGGAATTAAAAGCTAACAAAAATAAATCAGCAGAAGGACAATACTGATTCCATTTCATTAGTCATTGTAAAACTATGTGCAAATGCCCAGGCTGCCTACTGTAATCTGAAACAAAGACACTGATCAGTTAACAGCAATATAAAGCATGAAAAATTATGGACAGAAATAAAACGTTAATACCATAAGAGATGTAACATATACACGTGAATAACTATGGCATAATGAACGTAAGGAAATAAAGCATGAAACTATACAGCAATAAACAAAACCTCGGCGTGTGCAGGGGCCCTCTGCACAATCCTCGGGGAACAGCTATCAACCACGAATTATGCTTATGAACAGAGTCTTCTCATGTATTCAAAACGCAGTCATAACAAGGAAATAATGTCACGACACAGTGGGCTTTCTTTACAGCAAAATTACATTACAAAAGCTAGCTACTATGCGTATGAGAACGCATTATTTATAACAGAGGATGACATAACTACTTTCCTACAATCTGCGCTGATAAAAGACACGTGAACAACCACGTCCAGAAATCTTGCATTATGGCTACCGTGAAGATTAAATCTATGGAGGGTGGCTATTGGATTCGGCTTATGGAGTAGTTCACAGGTGTTGATATGTCATCTGAGATTTAGGAATGGCCATGCAAGTCTTCACGTGGTGAAAAACGGAGTTATGTCACCGTAGGACTCTTAGGTTGACCACCGCTTGACTACCTTTGACCACGGCCTTCTTTGGTGAATTCGACTGAGCCAATAGGACTCGGTCCATATCCATGTCATTTCCAACTTGCCCATGTGGCTCGATTTGCCTGAAGACACCTGCAATATAGACTTTAACAAAATGGCTGCGGAAAGTTGAAGCGGCTGCGGAAAGTGACAAGATTCTGCAGCTTAATGAGCAAAAATCTAATTCAAATAGCAGACACAAAACATAGTTAAAAACCACTTTAAATGCTCTTTTATGATTAATATGCAATGATGTTGATGACTTAGGAGGTCCAGGTAAATGGAAAAAGTCTAGAAAGGTGTATAGGAAAGATGCAAGTTTGGTACTCAACATACCCCCACTGTGAAGGTGTTGCATGTCCCCATGCAACCAAAATTTTGATCATCCTCCTTCAATTCATATGCCCTGATACCTCTACCAGTACATCCAGTCCTCTTCTCCTCTTTCTTGGTGCTGCTAACATCCTGGGCTTCTTCATCAAGCATATGAATTTGAGATTAATCAGTGCTCTACTTATCTTCTTGAATTTCTTCTTCAATTTCCTGTTATTTTTATGCCACAGTCCCAGATGTAGCATAGTGTTGTCATGAATGATATTTTCCAATCTTCTTTGCTCCTTTAATGCTTCATTTTCATTTTTAATATGTCTACTTAAAACCTCCAACTCAAAGACTTCTTGTTTCAACGATTGGACTAGAGCTTCTTGTGCTATGTGAGGCTGAGTGGATGAAGTGCTGGGACCCGTGGCTATTATTTCTAAGGATTATATGTAATCATACACCTCTTGCTGCTTTGGATCTATCTCGGGTGTCGTTTTCCTTGGGCTGTCTCCAAAATGCTGTGGAGGAGAATTGACTTCAAAATCTGGCCGAAAAGGACTCATGTCAACATCTTGAGGACTAGTTTCAACGTTTGGCTGAGAATGAGGTGGACTATGGCCAGCTGGAGTTTGTTCAGGTGTTTCTTCCCCCAAATCAATAAAATGGGGTCTTTTTTTTTGTGCTTTCTTCCACTTTCTTTTAAGCCTGGTGCTTCTTCTTACACGCTGTGGACTACTGTCTTTTTCCTTCTGTTTTCCTTTTCCTTTCTTTTTGGCCATAGCTGACTGTTCCTGAAGGTGAACTAGTCTCTCAGACAATACTTGATGGTCTTCTTCTGAGGAAGGGGTTTGATGCACAACCTCAATGCTTCTTTTCTCTTTTGATTTTGTTGGCTTTTTACCCTCAGTCTTTTCCTTCCTCCTTTTAGACGGTCTTACTTCTCTACTAGTTCTTTCAACTGCGTTAGTAGGAGTGCTTTGAGTTTTATCACCTGTTTTCTTTCTTCTACTTCCTTTTGATGTACTGCCTTCAAGGGTTTCTTGGGGTTCTTCAAAGAAATTTCTAATTAAAAACTGCTCCCAGGTGTCCTTTTTATCTTTTAATTTTTTTTCTATCAAGATTTTCACAAGACCATGGTGATACAAATGTGGTTCTACATCCCCTAGATGCTTTTGGACGGTTACAGACATCTTTTTCAAACTGTTTAGTAAAAAGTATGGCAGATTGAGGGTCTGGTTGTCTAGGAAATTCATCAACAGTCGGGTATGATACATGTACATTGATCCAAAACGTCCCTCACAGGTGATAAAATTTTGAATAACCAACATAAAACTGGCCCACTCTTCTTTTAAAGCATGGACAGGAATTCCATTTTTGAAAATGGTGACATCCATACCTGGGTTACGTAGGATCACTCTCCAGGCTTCCTCACCAACGCTCTTGTTCTTGAACCAACATTCACTTTATTGAGGGAGTTCTGTAGCAGCTATTATGGATGCCTCAGTCACTGTAAATTTGAGGTCCCCAATTTCCACCTTCAGACCATTGAAAGACCTCGCAAAATATTTTGTTACCTCCTTATTGTAGCCTTTAAACTTTTGAATAAACCGAAGCCATTTTGCCTTTTTCAATATGTCTTTGACTTGCAGGTATCCTTCCATAAATTTGGGTCCCTCTGGTTCTGCCCTCAACAACTGATCCATCCTTCCTTCTATTCTTTAAAACTAGGGTTTAGCAGAGGTAAGACGACTGAATTAGCGGAGATGAACAGGGTTTATGAAGGAGACTAGTGACTGTAAGCGGATATCAGAGAATAGGTACACGGAATGAAGTGGAACAGAGAACAAAATGGGGTGAAGGCTTATGTGAACACGGTGGAAATGTAGCCATGAGGTCAATAGAACAGTAGGGGGAGTAAAGTGCATCTGGCAATATTTAAAATTGGGTGGCTGCAGAGTAGATGCAAGCACGTTTATGAAACAACTACGGATTTTGTGCGGCTGAGAGAAGCCGTAGTCAAATCAACCACGTTCCATAATTACAGGTGGAGTATCAAAGTATAGCCGAACACGAGTGAAGACCGGAGGCTTGATTATGAGGCCATTTAAAAAAATGAATGTAAGGATTGTGGGGGAATCGTATAGAGATTGTGGAACGATTATGGAGTTATCAACGCAATCATTGCATATAATGGAGCTATGGTTTATAACTATGTAAAAATGTTCTTGAATGCCATTTGAAATAAATTTCTACTCATACCTTGGAATTCTTGCCATTTTTCATTAGTCTTCAATTAGTTGCTCCTCGTTGATGCTTTTGAATGCCTCATGTCCTCATAATATGTTCTCATACCTGCATTTTATTTCATGATTGTTGAACGAACATCTGACTGTAAATTTTTGAAAAACAGAGTGGTGGCTGTAGAAACTGCTTCTGGCTGCAGAAACTGGTGTCAGCTGCGGAAACTGACACAACAATTATTTGGGTAAATGGAGATGGATAGATGATAACTGACTGAATGAAAATGGTCATGAAAGAAAATTTTTATTGGTGAAATGAAATGAAATAGATGAAATGGAGTGAAATGAAATGAAGTGAAGTGGAATGAAGTGAAATGAAATGGAGTGGGTTGTCATAAAACTTGTGAAATGAGAGAGAGGGAATTTTTTGAAAAATATAGGGTGTTAGGTGTTCCTGATTTTCACCCTACATTTTCTGTATAAGACTGCCAATCAGTGATTGGTTTTCAGGCTTAAATTTTTTTTTTTTTTTTTGAAACTGAAAAGAACAAAGGCTAGGCTGGTGGAGAAGAAGGATTCTTCTTCACCAGCCTTATTGTAGAATTATCTTGAAACATTTTGACAAATTCCTCTTTTGAGAGTGGCTTATGATAGATCTTTAATCTGTGGCCATTCACAATAAGAGGAGTTTGAGATTCATCAATGGTCTTGATTCTTACCGCTCCATTGCTAAAGATCTTGTCAATCTCATATGGCCCAAGCCAATGAGATTGAAATTTTCCTTTAAAATCTTTAAACTTGGAATCAAATAGTAATGCCCAATCTCCTTCTTGAAACTTCTTCTCTTTGATGTATTTGTCATGCCATTTAGCTCTTTCATATTGAACTAGATCAGTTCTTAGAATTGCCTCTTGTCTGATCTCATCTAGCTCATTCAACTGCTCCATTCTATGCTTTTGGGCTTCTGATAGATCCATCCCCAACTGAACTGCCATATTGAAGGTTTGGACTTGGAACTCAATGGGGAGCAGGACTTCTTTCCCATAAACAAGTTCATAGGGAGAATGTCCTAATATTTCTCCACACATCAGGAAATACAAGGCTCGTGAAGCCTTTCCGCCTAATCTCTTCTGTAAATGAATAGTATCTGTGATGATACTTTCGAGAAATTTGTCTAGAATTTCTAGACTCCACTTCACCATTTTTCATGGATGGTAAGGAGTAGATCTTCCGTATTGATTTTGTTCTTCCATCAACTTCTCCACCAAATATGCATCATTTCGGGACTGTCACAATTTCTTGGAACACCAAAAGAAAAAATAAAATATCCCGATAAAGAAAATTAACAACCTAATTTTCAGTAGCGAAATACTTAATGGTTTAGCTTCTACCCATTTAGTAACATAATCGGTGCAAACTAATATATATTTCTTTTGTCTTGATGGAGGACTAATAGGTCCTACAAAATCCAAAGCCCATTTTTCAAAAGGTTCAATGTGTACCTAAGGTTGTAATGGCATCTCACCTGAAGGAGAAGGTTTCCCTACCCTTTGGCAACCGTCACACCTTTTGACATACTCTTTAGCATCTTTAAACAAGGATGGCCAATAATATCCTAAATTAAGGATCTTATAGGTTGTCCTCTTATCTGCAAAGTGTCCGCCACAAGGTTCATCATGAGACATTTTTCGAGGATACCTGCATTTTTTCCTCCCTCACACATTCTCCATCACAACATTCTGCCCTCGTTTTTAAACCTTTGCCAGGGAAATCCATGAATATTTTGAACTCTCCTGAATAATATCTCTTCTTTCACTTGGAAATAAATGTGGAGGCAGTTTCCCTGTAACCAAATAGTTAGCAATATCTGCATACCAAGGGGTCTTAGTAGTTACTGCAAACAAGTATTCATTAGGAAACTTATCCACTACAGGAGAATCTTCTTTAGTATTCTGAATCCTAGACAAGAAATCAGCTACTATATTTTGTTTCCTTGGTCTATCCAACACAGTAATATTGAATTCCTGCAAAAGTAGGAGCCATCTTGTCACTCTGCCATTAGTAACAGGTTTGTTCATTAGATATCTAATCGCAGAATGATCAGTATGAATAAAAGTTTCATAGCTCATTATATAATTTCTAAAACTTATTGATCGTATGAACAAAGAAAACACTTTTCACACAAGATAGTCTTTGTAACCTAATGGGAGTCAAATTTACCTGCATAGTAAATGTACCATTAAGGGACTCAATCCTTTTGACCCAACACACAGTCTTTGAGTTGTATCCGGGTTAATCAGAGAAATATGGAAAGGGAGTTTCCAATTGTCCTCTCAAGAGAAAAGTCAGAGGATTCTGTTTTCAAAGTTTCAAAGGTTGATTGACAATCAGGATCCCATTTAAATTCACATTCTTTTGTAAGCAATTTGAAGAGTGGAGATGCTATTATGGTGAAGTTTTCTATAAATCTTATATAGTAACCAAAGAACTTAGGAAAACTTAACATCTCTTTGACAATTTGGAATAGGCAACTTGGAGATGACTTCAACTTTTGATCTATCAACCTTAATCCCATCTCCCCGAAATATGATGCCCCAAAAAAATACCTTCAGTAAACATCATAAAGCATTTTTCATGGCTTAATGAAAGGTTTGTTTCTTTACATCTTATAAGGACTTTTTCCAAATTTTCTAATGCCTCTTCAAATGAATTACCCTAAACTATAAAATCATCCATATAAACCTCTACACAATCATGGATTAGATCAGAAAAAATTCCTAGTACTGCTCTTTGGAATGTTGCGGGTGCATTACATAACCCAAAAGGAAGCACTCGATAGGCAACAGTCCCCCATGGACAGGTAAATGTGGTCTTATCTTGATCTTCAGGTGCTACCTGAATTTGATTATAGCCACTAAAACCATCCAAAAATGAAAGTACTTTTTGCCCGTTTTTTAATGTATCTAAATACCGTATCGATAAAGGGCAAAGGAAAGTGATCCTTCAAAGTTGCTTTGTTCAATTCCCTGTAATCAATGAATACCCTCTATTTACCATTCTTTTTAGGTACTATAACCAAAGGAGAAACCCATCGACTATCTGAAATTGGATAAATGAAGTTTACATTGAGTAGTTTTTGGAGCTCTTCTTTCACTATCTCCCCAAGGTTTGGATTCATCCTTCGAGGTTGTTCCGATTGGTCTAATATTTTCTCAATATAGATATGATGGATGCAATTCTTAGATCAATACCTTCATATCGCATACTCCCATGCAAATGCAAGAGAATGTTTTTGCAAGATTTTGGTTAGTTCTTCCGTTGGTGACTTTTCCAAATTTCTTTGTTGATATTCAATGTTTTTCCTGGAAAAATCTCAATGGTAGAACTACCGAACTCTTCCATAGAGTAAAGAGACATTTGTCTTGATGATAAATATTCAATGTCAGATTCCAACTAAAATTGTGTGGGGTAGTATAGTGGTGAATTTTGTCTATGCCTTGAAGAAGATGGAGTTGTGAAAATCGAACTCTTGGCTCTAGCTATAAACCTTCCCTTAGAATCTCTTGCTCTATGCATGTCATTTTATTTTTATTTTTTAAGTTGGGCTAATAATTCTATTTCTGATCTTTAAGGTCACACTAAGTGAAAGAAGAGAGCATACTTAAGAAATTATTGAACCAATAACTCTCTTTTCTGATCCTCCAGATCGCACTAGGTGCAAGAGGAGAGCATAATTCAAGAAGTTATCAATTTTTCCCCTTTTTTTTTTAAGAAATTGGCTACCTAGTTACACTTCCCCGGCAACGGCGCCAAAATGTTTGGTCAATTTAGTGTTTCCTAAATTGCTACATTAATTCTTAACCGGGATCTGGTAGTTTCCACTTAAGTGTGGCGCACTATATGTGCAAGATAACCTATCTCTTCTTTTTGTCATTTTTTTTTTTTTATCTTGGGGGTTTTATCTTGGTTGGTTTCCTAATGTGATATGGAAATTCTAAAAGACAAGTATGGATATAAATTTTCAAGGCAATGATGTCCTTTATAATGATTTCCAAAACTTCAAACTTCAAGAGAGTTTTAAAACATGCAATAACAAAATTAATTCCTAAAAGAGAATGAAAATGTGCCACTATACTAGTCAAACAAACATTGAACCATTGATCATGAAACCCATTACCCTTGCTATTGTCTAAATACAAAAGAAACTGTACTCAAAGAAATCCAAGAATTGCAAGCAAAGTAAAGCTAAAACCAAATTACATCAACTCATATTCTGACCCCTCGCCATTAGTCTCGCTATGGATTTCGGAGGTAATCATAAATAACTTGAGCAATCTGATATCTAATTTTGCGTGGTAACAAACTAATATCAAATTACACACTCATACTAACTTTCACCATTATTCTCGCTATAAGCCAAGGTAACTGATAATGACATGAGCAATTTAATATCTAACTTGCAGAAAAATAAACTAATATCAAACTACACACTCATACTTCAATCCCTCACCATTAGTCTCGCTATGGCTTTCGGAGGTAACTGATAATGACATGAGCAATTTAATATCTAACTAACTAGTAAAGCAAATGTACAAAACTAAAATGAATAAAACAATGCTGGAATTAAAAATTAAGAAAAAGAAATCAGCAGAAGGACAAGATTGATTCCATGTCATTAGTCATTGTAAACTATGTGCAAATGCCCGTGCTGCCTACTATAATTTGGAACAAAGACACTGATCAGTTAACAGTAGTATAAAGCATGAAAAATTATGAACAGAAACAAAACGTTAATACCATAAGAAATGTAATATATACACGTGAATGACTATGGCACAATGAATGTAAGGAAATGAAGCATGAAACTATACAATAATACACAAAACCTCGGCGTGTGCAGGGGCCCTCTGCACAATCCTCGGGAAGCAGCTATCAAACACGAATTATGCTTATGAACAAAGTCTTCTCATATATTTAAAACACAGTCATAACAAAGAAATAATGTCACGGCACAGTGGGCTTTCTTTCCAGCAAATTACATTACACAAGCTAACTCCTATGCGTATGAGAATCCATTATTTATAAATGTAGGATGATATAACACTTCTACAATTCGAAGCCGATAAAAGACACGTAAACAAATTACCGCCCGTAAATCTAGCATTATGGTCGCCGTGAAGATTAAATCTATGGAGGGTGGTTGTTGGATTCGGCTTATGGAGCGCTTCGCTGTGTTGATATGTCCCTCTCCGGTGATTTAGAATGGCCACGCAAATCTTCACGCAGAAAGGAGTTCTGTCACCGTAGGACTCTTAGGTTGACCACCACTTGACTACCTTTGACCACGACCTTCTTTGGTGAATTCGACTGAGCCAATAGGACTCGGTCCATATCCATGTCATTTCCAACTTGCCCACGTGGCTTGATTTGCCTGAAGACACTTGCAATATAGACTTTAACAAAATGGCTGCGGAAAGTGGAAGCGGCTGCGGAAAGTGACAAGATTCCGCAGCTTAATGAGCAAAAATCTAATTCAAACAGCAGACACAAAACATAGTTAAAAACCACTTTAAATGCTATTTTATGATTAATATGCAATGATGTTGATGACTTAGGAGGTCCAGGTAAATGGAAAAAGTTTAGAAAGGTGTATAGGAAAGATATAAGTTTGGGACTCAACAATTATATGTCAGGCCTTCCTTCTACTAAGCAAGGAAATGACTGTTTTTTCGTGGTCGTTGACATATTCTCGAAGATGGCCATTATGGTGGCCTACAAGAAGAATATCACAGCAGAAGCCACTGCTAAAATCTACTTTTAACGAGTGTGGGTTCACTTTGGAATCCCACAGTCTATCATATCAGATTGTGACAGCAGGTTCCTCAGCATAGTTTGGTCCAGCTTCCAATCAATGTTGGACACCAAACTCGCCAAGTCCACAACTTTCCATCCCCAAACTGATGGCCAGACAGAGGTTGTCAACGGGATGATTGTACACATTTTGCGCATGTACAATTCAAATCATCCACGCACATGGGATGAGAGCCTCCCCTATGTGCAACACATTTATAACCGGGCTCTCCACAACTCAACCGGCCACAACCGCTTTTAGGTAGGCTTGGGATTCCAGCCACTATGTCCCATTGACGTAGCCATGCCATTTGCCTTTACTCCGACCGATTCGGCTCATGTCCAGTCTGAAGCTGACAATGCGAACAACTTCATCGAGTGCATTCAGCACATCTGCCAACAATTTCATGACATATTGGATAGAGCCAATGCTCAGTACAAGCAATGACATGGTCAACATCGGGTGCCACACAACATCCAGGTGGGCGAAAAAGTGTGGCTACATTTGCAGAAGGAGCACCTCACTCGACCCCACCACAAAATTTTCCCACTCCAATATGGGCCGTAGACCATCACTAAGGTTGTAGGGAACAATGTCTGTGAGCTTAGTATTCCACCATTCCTTGGTCTGCACATAGTATTCAATGTAGATCGCCTTCGTCCCTACTTCCCACCTCTACTGGACACCTTTGACCTTGCAGAATAAATCACACCAAAAGACTTAAACCTAGTCCGCATGGAACAGGCCACCATAGATTTTATCATGGACATGCAAATCAAGAACACTCGCCAATGGAAGCTCCAACTGTATCGGGTTTTCAAAGCTAACCAAATCCTACAGCAAGGCAAGTGGTTCACCAGGGACCAAGTTTAGTAGAAGTTTCTTCATCTCATGGAGGAACTCAATGAAATGGGGACCATTAATTCCTAAGGGGGGGTGAATGATCTAGGTGGATATTGATGGCTGCCCACCTATTCCACTTTGGGCCCCACCATTGTCTCTTTTAGTTTTTCAGTTTTGGCACAACTTACTATTTTTAGCAGTTTTTGGGTCCTGAATTTCCGTAGCCATTTTGAGGCCCTAAACGATGTTTTTTGGGCATTGTTTGTCCGAAAAATAGGATTCCATTTCAAAATTGATATTCATGGCAACAATTGTAGTCCTCGGATAGATATCTCTAACAATCTATTATATGCGTCAAACAGAAATCGTATGCCGAATTTACGTCCCCGGGAAGTTGGAACACGAACTTACCCAAACGGGGCCCATAGTTTTGGCGCTTCATCTCCTAGGGTTAGGTTTTTGAACGTTTAGAGTTCTCCATTGTTTCTCAACAATAAATAGGCCCTCGAACCTCATTGTAACGTAGTTCAGAGGTCTATAGCCAGCACATGTCTTCTCAGAGATTCACTACAAGCACCCTAGCTAGTTTATTTCCATTCTGTCTGTAAGCAAATTTCAGTTCTTTGATATTAATGAAATGAAGAGTTATTTCCATTGCATATTTGTATTTATGGTTATATGTATATTCTGTTGTGTTCCTTTGTTTTCGAGGGCCTCCTCAAGCAATATTTTGATAGGATCTCCTGCTCCCATTACTATTGGGGCAGTTCTTACTCAACGGGGGCATCTAGTGGCATATCACAGTGAGACATTGTCTGACACAGTTCGCAAGTATCCCAATTATGAAAAAGAAATGTATTCCATTGTGCAGGCTTGTCGAAAATGGAAGCATTACATTTTGGGGAAGGAAACAATCATCCACACAGACCACCGACCCCTGCAATTCATACAGACACATGGGAAGTTGCAGAATGATCACCATCAAAAGTGGTCCACATATATGCAAAAATTTCATTTTAACATCAAGTATAAGAAGGGTAGCACCAATAACGTTGCCGACTGCCTCAGCTGACCACCGATCGTGGCCATAACCACAGTTCTCAACTCTTGTTGACATGAGACTTCAGATTGGCTGCTTCTCTACAAGAGTGATCCAGAATTCAGCCACACATACAAGGCACTCTTGGGAGGTACAGAAGTTCCAAATTTTCACCTCCAAGATGAACCATTATGTCACCAAGGACACATTTCTATTCCTTTAAGCAAGCATGCCAAGATGATATGGGAAGCGCACTACAGTTGAGTCGCTAGGCATTTTGGTGTAAAAAATAGTGGCAGTACTGCAGAAGTATTTCTATTGGCCGTACCTTCGACAGTATGTCGGGAAGTACATCAGATCCTGCGCTGCTTGTTCCATTTCCTGTTAAGCCCCTATATTAATAGTGTAGTCCCTTATTATGTTAGTCTAACCCCCATATTTTTATTATTGTGCCTTTAAATTATTATTGTTAGGTGGGCTAGGATTACATTGTGGCCCACTAGGGGTACATTATGGTCCCATGGACTCCTATATATAAAAAGGAGGTTTTGTAAATTGTATCATCCAAGAATTGTTCATTTATGTAATGTATTGGAGGTTTCCCCCTCGAAGTGGCTCATTTCTAAGGCGTTTATATCTCTTTTCTTCTCTTTTTGGAGCTGGTTACACAACATTTGGTATCAGAGGTTTGGATTCTAGGGTTTCGCTGCTCCAAACAGGTCATCGCGGAATTTTCGCTATAAATTTTTTTCTACGAAGTTTCAGAAGCTGAAATGTTTATGGTGCGAAGCCAAAATCTTGAGGAAGCTTGTATAAAAATTTTAGAGCTTGGTTCGCAATATTTTCGGAGATATGATCTATGGAAGTCAGGTCCTTTTTCAGGATCCTAAATAGGTCATCGTGGAATTTGCGCTATAAATTTTTTTCTACAAAGGTTCAGAATCTAAAATTCATATGGTGCGAAGCTGAAATCCTGAGGAAATTATTCAAAAAATTTCAGAGCTTGGTTCGCAATATTTTTGGAGATATGATCTGTGGAAGGTAGTGCTTTTTCAGGCTCCTGAATTTCATCTCAAAGAGGTGATCGTGGGAAACGTTCAATAACTCTCTCTCTCTGGATCGTATTGGAGTGCCGTAAAAAGTGGTCAAAAGTACATAGACTGTAGTTTTGTGGGTATAAATTTCAGAGACAAAGGACAAAACAGTGACACGTGGCAAGTCATACAAGTTCGCTCTACTGAACCCGTCCAGAATTAGGTCATTGTGGGAGATTGGACACAACTTTGTCTTGGAGAATTCAAATCAGGTCAGACCTGTGGCATTTGAAAGAAGCTTCAGAGGGACACTACAGGGCTAAATTTCAGATATCGAAGATTTTAAATTATAGAGATAATTCAATTTCAATATCGAGCTCCTCAAAGCAAGTAAAAGGTGTGTATTGTTTTCTGAATTGCATAAGTCTTGTTTGAAGAATCAAGTTGAATTGATTCCAAGGGCATATTGAAGAATTTCTGTTAGTAATGGGTTCTATTATGCCTCCAAAAAATAATTCCATACCCATTAAGCCCTTAGAAAGCTATACTATGATGCACGAGGAGGAAGAATTGCAATATGAGATATCAAAATTACGGTACCAAATGCAACAAATTTCGATCTTACGAAGAGCAACCAAAGATGACATAGATGGTTTAAAAGAAAAAATGGAGGCTAATTTGGATGGTTTGAAGGATCAAATAAAATATATTATGGATGATAAAGTAGTGGAATATCACAATGAGCATCAACAACAAGTTCTCCAACTCTCAAAGCATAACCTAACTTTGGTGCAAAATCAAATGAAACAACCGGAAGATCAATATCACATCGAAAGAAGTTCTGAAGCAGTAAAAAAAAAAAGAACTCGACAAGTAAAATCAATTTCAAATTATCTCAGCAAGTGGAAGAACTTTCCTGTAAAAGATTCCACATGGGACGATGAGAATTGTATATAGAAGCATCAAGAAATAATCAAGCGTTGAGGACAACACTTGTTTGAAGGAGAGGGGCTTGTTAAGCCCCTATATTAATAGTGTAGTCCCTTATTATGTTAGTCTAACCCCCATATTGTTGTTATTGTGCCCTTAAATTATTATTATTAGGTCGGCTAGGATTACATTGTGGCCCACTAGGAGTACATTATGGTCCCATGGACTCCTATATATAGAAAGGAGGTTTTGTAAATTGTATCATCCAAGAATTGTTCATTTATGTAATGTATTGGAGGTTTCCCCCTCGAAGTGGCTCATTTCTAAGGCGTTGATATCTCTTTTCTTCTCTTTTTGGAGCTGGTTACACAACATTTCCAAACCAACCATCAAGAGGAAAGGGATCTATACTCCGCTACCTACCCCTAGTCGACCTTGGGAATCCATCTCTGTGGATTACATGTCAGGCCTTCCTTCTACTAAGCATGGAAATGACTGTTTTTTCGTGGTCATCGAAAGGTTCTCGAAGATGGCCATTATGGCGGCCTGCAAGAATAATATCATGGTAGAAGCCACTGCTAAACTCTTCTTTGAACGAGTGTGGGTTCACTTTGGAATCCCACAGTCTATCATATTAGATCGCGATAGAAGGTTCCTCAACACATTTTGGTCTAGCCTCTGGTCAATGTTGAACACCAAGCTCACCAAGTCCATAGCTTTCCATCCCCAAACTGATGGCCAGATAGAGGTTGTCAACAGGATGATTGTACACATTTTTCACATGTAAAATTCAAAGCATCCATGCACATGGGATGAGAGCCTCCCCTATGTACAACACAGTTATAATCGGGCTCTCCACAACTCAACCGACCATAGCCCCTTTCAGGTGGGCTTGGGATTTCAGCCACTATGTCCCATTAACATAGCCATGCCATTTGCGGCTACTCCGACCAATTTTCCTCATGTCCAGTCTGAAGTTGACAAAGCGAGCAACTTTATCGAGCACATTTAGCACATCCTCCAATAGGTTCATGACATATTAGATAGAGCCAATTCTAAGTACAAGCAACGACATGATCAACATTGGGTGCCACACAACTTCTAGGTGGGCGACAAAGTGTGGCTAAATTTGCAGAAGGAGGGCCTCACTGGACCCCACTGCAAGATTTGCCCGCTCTGATATGGGCTATACACCATCACTAAGGTTGTAGGGAACAATGCATGTGAGCTCAGTTTTCCACCATTCCTTGGTCTGCACCCAATATTCAATGTAGATCGCCTTCGTCCCTACTTCCCACCTCTAATGAACACCTCTGACATTGCAGAAGAACTCACACCAAAATATTTAAACCCATACTGCATGGAACAGGCCACCACAGATTGTATCATGGACATGCAAATCAAGAACAATCACTAACGGAAGCTCCAACTGTATCGGGTTGTTAAAGATGGCCAACTCCTGCACCAAGACAAGTGGTTCACCAGGGACCAAGTTCAACATTCCTCATCTCATGGAGGGACTCAATGCAATGGGGACCATTGATTCCTAAGGGGGGAGGAATGATCCAGGTGGATATTGGTGGCCACCCACCTATTCCACTTCAGGCCCCGCCATTGTATTTTTTAGTTTTTTAGTTTTGGCACAACTTACTATTTTTAGTATTTTTTTGGGTCATGAACTTCCGGAGCCATTTTGAGGCCATAAATAATGTTTTATGGGAATTATTTTTCAGACCAATATTATTCCATTCAAGAATTGATATTCACAGTAACAATTTTATTCCTTGGATATATCTTTCTAACGATGTATCATACGCATCAAACGGAGATCGTATGTCGAAGTTACGTCCCCGAGAAGTTGAAACACCAATTTACCCAAACGAGGCCCATAGTTTTGGCACTTCATCTCCTAGGGTTAGGTTTTTGGATGTTTAGAGTTCTCCAGTGTTTATCAATAATAAATAGGCCCTCGAGCCTCATTGTAACATAGTTTAGAGGTTTGTAGCTACCACATCTCTTCTCAGAGATTCGCTACCAGCACCCTAGCTATTTTATTTCCATTCTATCTGTAAAAAAATTTCAGTTCTTAGATATTAATTAAATGAAGTGTTATTTCCATTGCATCTTTATATTTATGGTTATATGTGTATTCTGTTGCGTTCCTACATAAATCTGGATCATGCCATGATTTTTTAATTCTAATAATTTCTTGATGATGTTTACCTGACTCTTATTGGATGATTCAACCAGTCCATTACCTTGTGGGAAATAGGTTGTTGAATGTCCTAAATAAATATGATATTTATAAAAAATTCAACCATCATTTTAGACTTAAAGGTATTTGCATTTTCAGTGATTTTTTTCCTTGGGCAGCCAAATATGGACAGGATGTTCGTCTCAAGGAGCTTGGTGATAACGGTATCAGTGGCATTTCTGGAAGGGATGGTCTCTATCCACTTTGTGAAGTAATTTGTGGCTGTTAAAATCCACTTGTGTTGGGTAGAGTAAGGAGGATGGATTTCACCTATGAAATACAAACCCCATTTCTGGAATGGGATTTCAACAGAAATGGGTTTGGGAGGCAAGGGTAGGAGTTTCTTTTTACCTTCAAAAAATTGGCACTTGTGATAGGTTGTGACTTTCTTGTGGACATCAGAAAACATGGTGGGCCAATAAAAACCATCCCTGAGAATCTTATTAGCATTATTCTTCCATTACAAGTGGCCACCATAGTCTCCCTCATGAAAATAATTCATAATCTTGTCTGCATCATTCTTCAACAAACATTTGAGTAATTGGCCACAAAAATCTTCCCAATAAAGAACATTATCAATAATGAAAAATTTTACTGCTTTTAATTTCATAAATCTAGATTTAGTTTT
Source organism: Pinus albicaulis (assembly GCA_034641835.2). Taxonomy (NCBI): domain Eukaryota; kingdom Viridiplantae; phylum Streptophyta; class Pinopsida; order Pinales; family Pinaceae; genus Pinus; species Pinus albicaulis. The sequence goes on from CM076578.1 coordinate 45,671,790, forward strand.
TGTAAGACCAGGAGGAGAATTTAAATTGAACAATACATAAAGCAGGTCTGCATACCAGGGAGAATTTAAAAATTCTTCATTGATTTGTGGACTCGCTTGCTCCTCTTGATCATCCAAATTTGCTACCAAATTTATGTCGAGAGCTTCAAAATTGGACTCAGCCATAAGCTGTGCAAGTCCTTGACCTTTAATTAGTTTGGTATGTTTTTTTTCCAGATCATACTCTAAAATTACTGAAATCCATTTTCCTCATTTTCCATCTAGTCCATTCTGCGTTAAAATGTTTTTTACCACAACATTAGGTACATAAGAAATTATATGTGAATGCAGAATATAAACTCTAAAATCTTTAATTTGTTTGACTAGTGCAAAGGCCTATTTTTCCATGATGTTATACTTGATAGAAGCATCTATTAAAGCTTTGCTGAAGAAAGCTATTGGTTTCTCAAATACTTCACTATTTTTTTGCAATAAAACAGCTGCAACAGTGCACTCAGAAGCAAAAGAAAAGATTATAAAATATTTAGTAAAATATGGATTGATCAACACTTGTGATTTAGTTAATGCCTGTTTTACCACATCAAAATATTTCCTATCTTTTATATTCCATCTGATTTCAGAATCTTTCTTGATCATATTCATTATGTTTCTAAGAAGTTCAACAAGATTAGGGATAAATATTCTCAAAAAAATTATTTTCCCTATGAATCATTGAAGTTATTTAATGTTTCTTGGAGGACTGATCTTTAGGATAGCTTCAATTTTCTTAGTGTCAATTCTAACTCCATCCTTTGATATGATATGTCCTAACAGTTTGCCTTCTTCTAGGCCCAGTAGTGTTTTCTTAGGATTTAAAGATATGCTAAATTTCCTGCAATTCTCAAAGACTCATTTCAAATGTCTCAAGTGTTCTTCATAATACTTTCAATACACATTTGCATCATCTAGATAGATTACAACAAAGAGACCAATCTATTCTAAAAATGAAATGTCCATTGCACTTTGGACCATGTTCCTAGTATTCATCAGTCCAAAAGACATTTTCACATACATGAAAGTGCCCCATGGAGCGATAAAAGCTATTTTTTCTTGATCTTCGTGATCAACCAAGACTTGGTTATACCCAGAGAAACCATCTAGTAATGATATCCTAGTTGATCCTATCACCTTTTGTAAGGTATGGTCCATTTTGGGTAAGGGATAGTTATCTTTCAGGTAAAGCTTATTCAGGTTTCTGAAGTCAATGCACAACTTCATTTCTCCATTTTTCTTCCTGGTTGGTACTATGTTTGACACCCATTTCAAATATATAACAGGAAAAATCATTTTATCATGATACATTCATTTAACTTCTTTCTCAACTGAAGGTAACAAAATTGGATTTATCCTTTGGAATTTTTTGTTTGAAATGCTTGTTTTCTTCTTTAATTGGAATTTTGTGTTGAATGACGTTGGAATCATAAAATTTTAGATCCCCATAACTCCAAGTGTACACATCTATTTATTCTTTGAAAAGGGTTATATATTTTTGTTTGGTAATAAGAGGTAATGTTTTTGATAGTTTAATCATCTTCGGGTTTTGTCAGTACCTATGTTACATTCCTCAAATTTTGCTCCAATGGGCTCAATTTTAGGCTTCTTTGCTACATCATTGAAGTCAAAAAGGTATTCTAATGGAGCTAATCCCCGAGGAAAAATGTTATCTTTTAGTTGAATAATTTAAAAATCTTCCTTTTCGGGATCTATTTCATGAATTTCTAATTTATGCACACTTTCATATAAATGATTATTTACATCTAATCTATCAGATTGGGTTTTCAAAGGATTATATACAACTATTGAATTTTCCACATGATCTTCTGGTTTATGTTCCTTATTATCCAAATATATATGCATTTCCTCAAACTCATCTTTTGACAGCAAGAAGTTTTCAATCTATTTGTCATTCACGAAAACCTGCCAGTATCGCATGTTATCTGGAATTGTGGGTCGATATTCAATTTCAATTGTGTGTGGTTTATTCGGATGAGGTATTTTGCAAGTGCTTGCAAAAACAACAAGACTATCAACTATGCCATTTTAACTCCTTGGAATTACTGCTAGATCATATTCCACAAAATTATTTAAGTAATCAAGCACTGCATTTCTGTAAGCTCTTAATCTAGGGTTTTTAGTAGCATATTCTCCTTTTACTTGTTTAATTATTAATTTGGAATCTCCCTGCACAGTGATTCTTTTCGCCCTTACTTCTTAGGCAACTGCAAACCTAACATCAGAGCTTCATTTTCAGCAATATTATTGGTGCACTGAAAATTGAGTTTATAACAATTCCCTTCACAATGATTATTAGCTGGATTAGATAACTAGATTCCTGCTCCAGAGCCTTCTTTACTACAAGCCCCATCAAAGTTCATATTCTAGAAGGTTTCTAAAGTAGGATTTAATTGTTTGATTAGAGCTGCGTTTTCAGGTGTATCTAGGTAATTTCCAAATTGGGCTTCCATTTCAATATCATTGAATAATATGAATGAATCTAAATCAATGGGAATAGAATATAGAGGGTAATTATGAGGTTTTTCTTGACTTATTACCATATATTTCATGAGAGTTTCCCTATATAACCTTATTTACTAGAAAAATACTGGTATTGTAGAAAAATTCATATTTATTTGAAGAGTTCCTTGTAACTTTTCTCCCTAAGAATGTGATAAAAGCATGCCATGTTTAGGAGGAATGTCTACTACGACAATGTCCATAACTAGGCTTTTGGTTGGGATTTGAGACAAAGTTATACACAAGTCCTTGATGAGACCAAAGCACTTCACTTTGCTTGAATCAAATGAGTATAGATCTTTGTAGGGCCTACAGATGTCAAGACCTAACTTTTCCATCACAGCTTTGAGCATTAAGTTATGTGAAGCCCTTGAATCTAGCATAGCATTATGTAGAATTTTATCATGTATGTTTAAGCTAACATAGAAACGAGGGACTGATCCTTCTTGTAACTTACCATCTACTTCTAGACCAAACAAAAATTCAAGTTGATCATCATTCAAATTGAGAGTGTCAGCAGTTTCCCCTATTTTCAGTACTTCCATTACCTGAGTTCTGTATGATTTTTTTTTCATTGGCTCTGTCAAAGGGATGGGAATTTTGACTTCAACTAGTTCGTTTTCAATATTAAATGATGATTAAATCTTTACAACATTAGGAATGTCAGGTACATCGATAGTTTCTCTAGATTTAAGTAAGGTTTTCTAACTGGTTGTTGGAACATCAGTTTGAGTTGCTTTAGAGATAAAATCAGCTGTATTTTTAGTAAAAACCTCTGAAGATTCCTTACCAGGAGTTTCAATAGATTTCTTACAAGATTTTTCTACTTTTTTCTTAGGATCTAAATTAGAGGAAAATTTGGGAGGTTGATCAGTATTCTTTTTAGCAGTATTGTCAGAATTTTTTCTACTCCAAAGATTATATTGTTTGTGCACCTCCATAATGGGATTTTCAAATCCTTGTTTATATTGTTCAGATTCATCTGATTCAAGCCCTGTTTCAGTTAATGAAAATAGTTTATGGTCTTCTTATGTGAGAAAAATAGTATCATTATTTTGTAAACCATACAAAATTATTTGTTTTTCTTCTTCTTGAATGATCTCTCCATTTTCATCAACATAATTATCTTGAAAAGGGGGTATAATTTGTTGGTCAGGTCCCCTTTGTTTAATCTGTGGTTGATTCCTCCTATTGTTTTGATTACGGTTCTGGGAGGTTTTTTATTTTCCCTAGGGATGTTTCTTTCAATCATTCATTCCATTGCCCTAATTAAATAATCTATCTTGGCATCAGTGCCAGAGGTCGATGCTTCTTATTTTATGGTAACTCTCTTCTCATCTCGCATTCTATCTTGTTTGGCCAATCAATTGGCTTCTACACTGACAGCTATTGTCTGCATTTCCTCTAAAGTGTCAGGATTCCTCTCTCTTAAATGATAAGCTATGCTTGTTTCAAAACCATCTGGAAACTTAATCAGCACTAATCCTTCAAGTGGTTTTATGTGAGCATGAAGAGCATTATAAATAGGTTTGAATCTGGCACAATAATCTTACACACTCTCTCCATTATCTATTTTGATATTTTCATATTCAGAGAGAATTTGGAGGGGGTTATTTTTAACTTTCCATCTATCTAGAAATTGACGCTGTAGAACTTCCATATCATTGATGGAAGCAGCTATTAAAGTTCTAAACCATTTCCTAACTTCACCTCCAAGGGTTTGAACGAATAACCTCATCATTACATCACCATCATCAATCTCATATCAATAGAAGAAATCATTCATTATGTCTACATGCTGTTGAGCAGTAACGTGTTGGGTGTTATCGAATTGGGGTATTTTAGGTTGATAGTCTTGGGCAATAGCCCCTAGATTTTGAGTAATATCGAAGGGAGCATAACATGAAACCATGATTGGGGGTGGAGGGTTGATAGGTAATGGATTAATAGGTTGTGGAGGAGGTGGTAAAGAATAAACGATATGTGAAGGAGAGGATGGCCGATGAAGTGATGGAGATGAAGGCCTTTGAGTGTTTATGAGAGGATAAATAGTGAAATTTTGAGAAGGGCTTGGACTCACAGATATTTGTTGAAATTGTTGGGATGTAATGGATGAAGTAGCAGTATTTAATGAAGAAAATTATACTGATTGTTGAATATAGGAATCTGTAACTACTAAAGTAAAGTATAATACCAAATCTTTGACGAACTTAAAATCCTGGACTATTTCCTGATCAGATTTTAAATAAGATAGACTTTTAGGTGAATCTGGATGTAGAATCGATTGGTCAAGGACTATTATATCTTCCCAATTTAGGGATTTGCTTCTAAAGAGGCTTTGCTCAAAGTTTAAGTCAAATTCTATATCTTGTAAGGTCTCAGGCTTAATAGGAAGGGATTGTGCTCTTGGGAGAGGATTATTACTTCCCAGGATTTTTGATGAACTTATCTGTTTAAACGATTTCTTTGAAGTATCATTAGTTCTTCTTCTAATCCTTTGAGGATCATCCACTATTTCAGGAGGTTTGGGATCAGGATGGGATCTTGTATAAGGTCTCTTGGAAGCCAGTTTTAAAATCAAACACACACTATAAAATGTAATTCACACCAATCTTTTGAATTTGAATTTGCACACTATATTTACAAAAATAAAAAATATAGAAATCTTTATGAAATATTAATAAAGTGATTATTTAACCAGAGATTGAATTTGAAAGAAATTATAGTTGGTTTCAATTCTCCCCAGTATGGTCACCACTATGTTAGCGTTCTATAATTTGATAGAGATTGTGAGAACTAATCACATAGGCCAACATCAAACCAACTTTGGAATCCAGGACCTAGCCTTCCTAGATTCAGAGAGGGCTCTCTCTATAATATTTGTCTTTTTTTAAATAAGTTTTAGGTTAGTTATGATAGTACTTAGGTTTTGGGTTTGTTTTGGATTTTGGAAGATTGATTATATTCAATTTATTAATATCTATTGGGCAATGGAGTCAAAATATAACTGGATGGTTGCATTAATATTTCACAGAGTAAACACAAGGCAAGCTAGGAATATTTACTGGATCTCTTGGATTTATAAATGGATTTATGGCATAAATATGAATATATTCAGTAGAACTAAAGAGAAATTAAGAATTATTTAGTTTTGATTTTAATGGAAAACATAATCATTGTAAAGGAAACCAAAATAAGGTACTCAAAAGTAAATCCTATTCATCACGCTTTATGATTTACAAATAGAATTCGTATGTTTACAATGAAAGAGGAAAATGCAACCATACTAACCAAAGAAAAAAATCACCAGTATTTAAGCCACAAGAATCCTGTGAATGGTCTCATTATTATTGATGCTCCAGTGATTTGGAAAAGCTTATAGTGCTCCAAAAGATAGTAATGATTCTGATCTCAATCAATCAACCTTTGATACTTCAAAAAATTAAATATTTATACAAAAAATTACAATAATACGGTCTCTAACAGACTTTAAATTAAAACTCTAACTTATTACAAAATTTTAGTCTCGGTGGAATGCATTGTGCAAAGCAGGTGCTAATGTAGTGGGACAATTAGGATGTGGGCTGCATTTTACTTCTTTGATGGTAGAATGAGCATTGTATGAACACCCTTTCTCTATTTTGCAATTACATATGGATCAATTTTACACAAACGTCTTTTGCCACCCGACTCAACCTTTCTATTGTTTTGTCACCCGAATCCCTTGTTCCATGATTAACCCTTTTTCTAAACAAAAAATTGAAAAACTCATAATACCAAACCTAAAATCCTTTAGATTTCAGTTCTAAATTTTATCTCATCCATAACATTATCACATATCGCATATTGAACAATTTACAATATAAAATGGAATCGGTGGTGCTATATGAAAAGGGAAGTTACATGGAGGGAAGGTGGGACCAGATCGTAAGCGCACATCATAACCTTTAGCTTTGAGTTATGAGCTATGAGGTTAACAGCTAAACTTTGTGAAGTGTGGGGAAGGGGGACCCATTGGAAATAAGGTGGAGTGCTATGAATTAGAGAAAGGTTTAAGCGGCAAGAATTATGGAGTTTATATGATATATGAATATATTGCAACGATTGTAAATCAGGGGGTGGAGCTGTGGAGGTGGGGTCAACTTACAACATAAAAAATTAAAATGGATAGACCATGGGCACTCACAAAGGTAATTCAAATATTTTGTGATAACGTGAAATCATAAATCACATTATTTAGGGTTTAGTTTCAATGTGAAACACGTAAAAAGTGAGAAATGCGATGAGGGGCCCCACTTCAATCGCAATTGGGAAATGGGAAGCAGAGCAAGGGAAAAGCGATGAAAAGGTAAAGTTTGATTTTTTTCAAAGGAAAATGAAATGGAAAAGAAAGCACGGCGGGGATTGGGTCCCACTTCACATCGCATCGGCGATTTATAAGTTTGGCATTGGATTGTTGAAGCAAAACTTTGTGATGGTGATATGCAATGAGGCATAAGGGGTCCCACCAATTTTTTGAGCGGCTCTTGTTATAAATATAATATGTGATATATATAACGATAAGGTCTATGGTTCATATAACACGACTGTCGATGGGTGGCGGAGCTTATAATATGTCTAAAAATTTTGGATGTTTAGAAAAGTGGGTTTTGGTCTATGGGAAAGTGGAATGTGGGGTTTTTAGTAAAATGTGTGGAAATATGAAAGGGGAAGGAAATGAAAAGGGAAATGAATGAAATGAGAGTGGGGAGGGGGAGGGGGGGGGGAATATGCTATGGTTTAAAACTTTAAGATAAAAATTAATAATCAGAATTTAAACCATACAAATAATTTTACCATAGGTGCATTTAGACTAGCAACCAATCAAAACCTTTAAAACAAAATGAAGCTTTTCTTTTTATTTCTTGCTTCCCTAATGTTTTATTTGCCTTCCTTATTTAGAGCATCTACCACCTGACATTTTATTTCATTTGCCTCCTTTATTTAGAGCATCTACAGCTTAACATTTTATTGACATGGATGCCTACAAAAATAATAATCGTCCTAACATATTTTACTTTTTGATTCTTTTGCATCCACATCCTACCTTATCATTTGGAACTTATTCAAGTACTTATGCTAACTTATCAAAACAAATGATGTTCTGACACCTTCCTTGGTTCAGATTAAACTATTGAACCAGTTTTATTTTCTATGTAACTAATCAATCTATCAAGATTGAATAGTTTGAAAATTTATTTTTCACTACCTATTAACAAGAAATTTAAACCTAATTCAATCATGATTAAATTCTATGATTGAATTTTATTGAACTTTTGTGTAATTTTCAACAAGTTGCACACAATTTTATTTTTATAAGTAAGCTAAACTAAGAGTAGTGGCATTTGGATGTGCAAAAATTTCAGAATTTATTGTTTTTCTTCTTTTTGATGGGGTTCACATCTTATATATTTTTATTTATAACATATACCATCTTTTGATTTTTTATGTTATCTCCTCTCTTTTTTTTAATTATTTGTAGATTTGGAAATCATTTTACAAAGTAAATTTGACCGAAAGAATAAAATCACGCACCTTTAGATCCTATGAAATATAGGACCCTAACAGAACCCATATTCTCTGGTGCAACTAGGTCTTGGCAATAATCACTATTATTTTGTGAATCGCTACTCCCATAGCCATTTGAACACATCCCTCCCACTGCCATATCTATTTATGTGAAGCAAGTAGACAACAATTTAATCCAATCATTCAAATCTATGAAAAATGGAGAGGAAATTCTCAACTCTCAACAAGAGCCTCATGAAAACGATCCTTGCAGAATACTGAAGCAAACACATAAAAAGTGGAAAAATGAAAAACATTAAGGTTTTTTTTTAAGAGATGCATGCACCTAGATAACCCTGAATTGTACCAACGCACATATATACATAGATAACCACATATATACATATACATTTAAAATAATAATATCGAATTCAACTTATCTCACCAAATTAAGGGTAGAGTCCTCTAAATATAAATAACAAATGACTCCATAAAGTCATTTAAATTTGGCACACACATCCATGGAAAAAGAAGCTTCCTCAGTTTCTTGGCAGCTTTCAATTTCACTTCCAGTTCATTGTAGACTAGGCACTAACTACCCAAAATACCAACCTTTATTTCTTCATGGAACCAATCATCCCTGAACTACTGCATGTGAAGGAATGGAATATTCCATGGGGTAGCTTCGCTTTTCAGTAATTCTTCCAATAGTACAACTCCTTCGCAGGCACTGGCCATTGAATTTGACAACAATCATGTGGGCCTTAGTGTCAATAATATTTATTTTTTGGCCAAAATTCGTTACACGGAAACAAGAGGCTTGATAATGGCAGTATAACTTGGGATGGATGGATAAATAGAATGATGCTTAGTGTGTTTCATACAAATGTATTTTCAAGACCCGCAGAGCCCATTTTTACATGTAGAAGATATAAATTTATCCCAAATCCTCCCTGTAGATGTTATTGTTGGTTTATTGGATTTAAAGTCGATCATCATCTCATGGAAATTTTTAAGCCAAGATCCATGGAGTCGAACGACTCTCGTTATAGTGATTCTATTCTTAACACTACAAAGAAAAGACCCTCTAGTAGAGGTTATAACAGAGGTTTTTAGTGATATAAAATTGGGCAAAATTATTAAAAAAACATTTGATACAACATCCATTTTCAGTAACGGAGGTTTTTTCGGAGCTTCTAACAGAATTTCAACACAACTAAAAAAAACTCGGTGGTCGGAGGTTGTTACAAATGTTTTTCTTATCGGTGCGCTAATCACGTGTCAACGCACTAGTGCATTTTATAGTAAACGCACCAGTACTATAAAAATACCAATCACTGGGATGGAAAAAAAATTTCGGATGCCCCAGGGAGTTTAGCAATGTCCCAGTATGTGTCAGCCAGATAGTTTCACGGTGCGGTCAAAGGTGAATGCACTGGGCTGTTAAGGTGTAAAACTGCACTGGGAGCACTATAGGTGATACAATGCACCAAGCTGTTCTAATTGGTATTGGTATTTGTGCGGTGCCCATAAGTCGTATAAATACACCAATGTGTAATATCATACAAATGTACTGAGCATTCTAATTGGTATTGGTATTTGTGCGGTGCACACAGATCGTAGAAATGCACCGGTGCATAGTATTATACAACACACCGGTGTGCAGTATCACATAAATGCACCGAGCGTTCTAATTGGTATTGGAATTTTTGCGCTGCCCATAGGTCATATAAACGTGCTAGTGCGCATTATAATACAAACACACCGATTCATAATAACTAACATGCACCAGTGTTCATTTTGTATTTTTTGAAACATCGACCCGTGACAGTGAAATTATTGTGTTTTAAAAAAATTCATTATTCATCAAAAGTCGACACATATCTTATAACAATATTCATATCAATTAAATTTTTATTAGTGCATTTGAATGCGATGTTTGGATTAATTTGTTATATCACATCATCAGATTTCGCATCTCTTCCTTATAATAGTAATAATCCATATATTTAATCTGTGGTGTAACATTTCACAACGACAATGGAGAATACAATAGAATAAATTAATATATATATATATATATCTATATATATATATATATATATATATATATATATATATATATATATATATATAAGACACTATTTTTCATACAAAATGGGACAGTTATTGGCATCCCTCTATCTTTCAATTGGGACACTATGTCCACTACATTAAACAAAATGTATGATTTCACAAACAAATACTTCAAAAAATACAACGCCTTTCTTTGATATCCAAACATATTGATCATCATTCATCGCTTGAATCGTTGTCACTTCACGAGCTACTTCCATGACTTGGGTTATTTTGAGGAATGTTTTTTTCACGGTGTTGATTGTTTTCTTCTTCTTCAACTTCCATCTACAAACATAAAAATAAATTGTAATGACTATGTATACATTTGTGAGAATAATGAAACTTTCAATATTAAATAATATACATCAATGTAAATCGAAAAGAAATGATGTACCATAGCAAGAATTGACTCATGAACTATACACATTCTTTCAAAACCAAAATTCATGCCATATTTGAACATTTCATTTGTTGGCATAGTTCCACAGTTTGTTTCCTGCAAGTTTTATACCTCATAAAAAATCATTTATTTAATATAAAATATTTTTTTGTTCTATTAATTTATACAGGGCTAAGTAAAACAAGATCGATAGATGCTTACAAATTCCACAATTAATCTATTATATGCCAAAATATACTAAAAACCTATATTTAACCCAATGTCAATTAATTCGTCTGATTGTTCTTCTTTGTATGTTAGCACCTGTTTGAAGACATTCAATGATGATTGTTGTAAAAAAACTGAAAATATACAAAAATAAAATCTAGTTAAGTTATTATAAGAAAGTAAGAATTACTCACAAACTTAGATATCAACCATTTTCTTCATTGTCGTCCCGTTTCATGTGCTGAATGCGTCCCATTTTCTTTTCTTTTCTGCAAGAGAATACTTAAAAATTAATATTTAATACTAAATTATTTATCTATTGTACCTAATCGAAAAATTCAATGATTACACATTACATTTGAAGCACGTTGTTGATGAGATGGCTCCTCGTGCGATGGAATTATGTCCATTTCTTTGACCATCTCCTTGTACACCTTTTTGGACATTCCTACTGGCATATTTATGATATCAGTTCGTTCATCCTTTGAGATTTTCATAATATTCCTGAAAATGTAACATGAAAATAAACTATTTAATTTTTATATTGATATATGAAAATTAAATATAACAAAAGTTATATTTATAAATCATTTCTTTCTACTAATATATACATATAATTCTCAAAAAAAATTAAAGGAATATTAGTTTTTCATTCCTTTTTTTTGTTGTTGTATGTTTTTGCTATTAAAATTTTGACATGCCTCTTTGACCAATTCTCTAGAAACTCATCTTGTAGTTTAGATAAAATTTGGTTCTTGGAATCATTGGATTGATTTTTGTATTGTAAGTGGAAAGAATGTCTATACATTCATTCCACTAGATCCCTCAAAGTTTTGTAAAATTATTCCCCCCTTTAGTTAACCCCCAATACCACTCTAGATGAGTTAAGAAGCAATTCATTTTCATTTGCATGTTCTATTTTTTTTATTTTCTTAGAACAACATCCATTTTTTGAGTTGTTGATCCCTCTAGAACATTAAACATATGTGAATTAATAGATTGTTTGAAACATGTTATCTAATATTTTAAAGTATATTATTAATGAAAATTAAAAAAAGAAACTAATATTGGATCGATAGTATTTTTTCATTCACCTTATTTATCCTTCTGCAAATTTTCCATTAGGATTTTACGCCCTTATGGTCTTATATCAGAAATAATCTCATCAAGTTATGTAATTTTGTGGCTCTACATGATACACAGTAAACAATACATATTAGTTAAACTTACATATAGTTCAAAAATAATAATTTTTGTAAAGAATTTACAAAGAACTTGTCTTTTTTCTTTTTTTGATGTGCTACCAGTATTTTTGTTACTTGATCTCTTGTCAGCCATTTATTTATGGTTATGAAACCTATACCATACCATTCATTACTATATTTTATAAATACATAACAAACTTTTCAGGTAAAAAAAAAAAAAACAAGAAAACGGTGCGCCTTTCAAGAAGTATGCACTGACATCGGTGTGGTGTGTTCTTATAAACGCACCGCCAAAACAGTAGAAACATCGTACAATTCTCTCTATCAACAAGGAGAACTGGTGTGTTATATGTTAACCAGCACATCGATCAACACAGACAAATGAATAAAAATCATCTAGTGTTATTTTTTGTAGCATAAGATTTCATGGAGGAGACATGTTCTTGTAAACACACCGAGAAAATATGAGACCACCGTACACTTCTCTCTATCAAAAAGGATGCTCAGTGTGTTATATGTTAACTAGTGCACCGATTAACATAGAGATAAAGTAAAAAATTATTTTATCAAACAGTATGAGTGTGGTGCGCTATAATGAAATAATGCACCGGTGCGCTAATTTACACAGGGTGCATGGATTAAAACAAATATATTTTTCAATTGTTTTTATCTAATAGTATGTGTGCGGTGCGCTATAATAAAATAGCGCACCGATGCCCTATTTTACATAGGGAAAATAAATTAATTTTTTATTTTTAATTTTTAAATTTTTTATCAAATAGTACGTGAATGGTGTGCTATAATAAAATAGTGCACCGGTGCGCTATTTTACATAGGGTGCACCGATTAAAAAAATTCTGTTTTTTTTAAATTCATGTAAGGGCCAACATGGATTGGGATCTGACTCTTCAAGTTGTCCCACGGGCTAGATTTCATAGGCCTATATATATAGCAATAAAAACCCTATAAATCTAAAGTGAATAGCCATAATTATGATGTCATAGAAATAGGAAGAAGGGTAGAAACAAAAAGAATCAAGGGTTTATCATAAAAATTGATTTTTTTGTATTTTGTATTTTATTTTATTTTTTATTTATTTATTTATTTTTATTTTTTGAGAATAGTAAAATAAAAAAAATTTACTTACCATGTATTAAATCAAATATAAACTATAAAAAAACAATTATTACCATAAAATTTAATCACCGAATGGTTTTAAATTCTATACTACACGGTTTGAATCACTAGATGTTTGAAATTCTGATTCTCTCAATGTTTATATTTGAAAGTATTTCACTACTCCACGGTGCTCTCGTGCTCTCTTGCTCCAGGTATATCTCTCTTGCAAATCTCTCCCTGAAAAGTTTTGCAAAAATAATGAAATAATGAAATTTTTTTACTATTTAAAGAATTTTTTTATGAAAATAGATTTTCAAAAATAATTTACCACCCATTTTTCAATTTACCGTTTTTTTTTCACTTAAAAAAAATAAAGTTATGACTTTTTTATTTGTAGTTATTTGGTGCGCTTATTATCTAACCACATTGGTGCATCAATTCATAACACAGTGCCATTGTGCAATAACTAAAACACACTGGTGTAGTTAACTATACATTAGCACCGATAAAAATAAGTCCATTTTTAAGGCACCAAAATTACCTTTAGGTATGTACACCAAAATTTATTGTTGATTTTGCTCATATTTAGGGAGAAAATATCATAATTATATCAAATAGACAATTCCTCAAAATCCAGCACATTTCATAATATTTCTCAAAGTCCATCGCGGATTTCTCCCTATCCATCTCGATACATAATATTTGCTTAAGATTTTATTTATAATTTCATTATCTAATTTTATTTATTTATTTTATCCATGTCAATGAGCTGAATAAAATTAATTTATGCAAATTTGCAGGTTCATCCAGATTCTGAATCGAGTTCAGATGCACAAAATATTAAAATAGCTCCAAAACGTCTGAAGCTCTTATCAAGAGCAGCATACCGCAAGGCGCATTTGGTAGATGAAAATGGATTGTTGCTTCACCTTTACAATTGTAACATTACATATTATAGCCACAATCATAGGACAATGATGGTAATAATAATTTTTTGGTATATTAATGCAATTATTTCAACGTCAAACCAATTAATCATGCATTGTCGAAGTTCTTACTAATCGATATCATAGGTTTTGTACTAATCATTTTCAAATATATTTTTTAAAATTATTAGGATTCTAGTGATGATGATCGACCGACCTACCATCTTCCATTACACCCCGTGACAATGTCAAATCAAGAGAAGGTTGAATTAAGAGAAAAACTCAGAGATGAATGATACCAAGAATGGTTGAATCAACCACCTATTCAATTCCCACTACATCCAAATTCACCAATTAGGAATGAATATAACAATAGTAGTTCTTCACAAGCTGGCAATGGAGGCAATCAAATAGAGGTTGGTATGGATGACTAATTTAGGGATACGACTTCCATGGAGACAATGTTGTTAGATGCATTCCAGAATGATGATCAACTATGGGATGATGCTCATATCGCTGATATATTTTTCGAAAGCATTAAATTTACTTCCACCACCCCTCTCTTTGGACCTGGCGGTCAGTCAAAGTATGCCCAATTGGGGACAATGATGTTACGGTAAACTTGAAAGAAAATTTTGTCTTCTCGAATGCATGTTTCTCGTAAATTTTGAGGTAATTTACCATCAGGTCCTCCCTTATATTTTGAGAAATATAATCACACAATGAACATTTCAAATGGTCAATTTTATGAATGTTAATAATTATATTGGCATTAATGTACATTTAATAATGTCCATGATCACCAACTATAGGTTATTTAAATATTAGGTTATTTCGAGGGATAATGTCTTTCCCGATAGCTGCGAAGAGTCAAAGAAATTGTTGAAAATGTTGGGCATTGAGTACATATCATATCATGCATGTCCAAATGATTGTATTCTATATAGAGGAGAACATGCAGACGAAGAGATATGTCTGAAATGTGGACATGACTAGTATGATAAATAAAAAAAATAAGGGTAAATCACGTGGTCCTCCTTTTAAGATATTGAGGCACATGCCTATAATCCCAAGGATTCAAAGGCTCTTTCATTGCAAATAATTATCTATGTTGCAGGGATGGCATGCCTCACACAGAAGTGAGTTTGGAGTTCTGCGAATCCCAACAGATTCAATAGACATGAAGCATGTAGAGTATACATGGCCCAAAAAATTTAAGGATGAAATACAAATTCTACGACTCAGCATATACATGGATGGCATCAACTCATGATATTCCCTCAAGAACACAAACTATTCGGTTTGGCCTATAGTAGTGATCTATAACAATATTCCCCCATGGTTGTTCATGAAGAATGAACATCTTATGCTGGATCTCATAGTCCCTGGTATAAGACAAGTGAATAATATGGATGTCTACTTACAACCACTGGTAGATGAATTGAAGGAATTATGGGATGGGATAAATGTATACGATGTATCACGGCCCATCGTAGCAGAGAGGAGTTTTATTTTTTATGGCATATGTGCTTACACGACACATGATTATCTAGGCTTAGGATTTTTCTTTTGTAAATTGCATTTTTATTGATCTG
The DNA here is from genome assembly GCA_034641835.2 of Pinus albicaulis. NCBI lineage: Eukaryota > Viridiplantae > Streptophyta > Pinopsida > Pinales > Pinaceae > Pinus > Pinus albicaulis. Next base: position 45,687,460 of record CM076578.1, read on the forward strand.
TTTATATACGTAAAAATATTTTTTTGCATATTAGTTATTTAATTCATTGTAATTGTTCTAATATTCATGATATTCTTTAATGTTCCATGCATATATATTGTATACAATAATTTCGCAGGTCCAATAACCTACAAAATCCATATTATGACTTCTCCAGGGTATTCCTCCCAGAAGAAAACACTTACAGAAGAGCAGTATCCACTTTCAATAGTAAACGAGAGAGAACCCAAATGCCTCCAATAACGACACCAACTAAATGGCTCAGAGAATATGAGATAGAGAAGGAGAAGGAGTTCATAGAAATGTTTGATGATCCAGAATTCTTCGACACATATGTTGAGAAATTTACCATTGGGAAGAAAACACAATCTGTCTTTTATAACCTCCCATATTGGGAGCATCTTAAAATTACCCACTTATTATATCCCATACATATATTTAAAAATGTTTCATATTATTTATGGAGGCACATATCATCAAAAAAAAGTGACACATTGGCTATTAGGAAATATCTTATTACTTCAAAAATTATAAAGAAACATTGGCCAATACTATTAGAAAGTACAGGATCAGAGGCAGCTGTCGGTCCCTCTAATTCATGGTATTTCAAAGAAGGTGATGTCCCATGGATTTTAAAAAATGATGATCTTTGTTTGGAAAAGGAAGTTATAATGAGTGGGAGGGTGCCATCTTCATACGGGTCTTCACTACGCGTTGCTTCACCATGGATGCCCATTTGTCGGGGCTGAAATCACATGACCATTTGAATCTTCTAAGAGTACGTATAATGTTAAAAGCATGATTTTATTAATTTTTGTATTAATAAATTTTATCCCATGTAGGGATCATAAAACATAACTAATTTTGTATATTATTGCATGTGTTTATAACTTTTCAGTGTCGTTATCCTTTTTTTATGTGTGGGTGTTTGAAACATGAATTCCCCTAAGACCTAGGACGTACCATATCTAAATTATATGCATTTGTACATTAGATCACGCCAAAGGAGATTCATGTGGCTAACATTCCACGGTGGTATCAAGAGATAGCTGAGATTGTTTAAATTTTTGCGAAGGAATTGCCGACGAGTTTCATGAACTTGTAGGTTCATCTTCTAATCCACCTACTAGATGAGGTTGAATTAGTTGGGGTGGTTTCTTATCATCGGATGTTCTTCTTAGAGAGGTACATGAAGAAATTGAAAGGTTTTGTTCGACAAAGGGAAAAACCTGAGGGGACATGTCGTATGAGTATTTCTATTCTTCTAGTGAGTACATCAATCATATCAACAACAAACCAGGTGCGGTGATTTGGGACGATGAAAGGGATGAAGACAAAAGAGAAGGGGAGTTGCTCCAAACAAGTGGAAAAATGCACTTGATAAAGAGTAAGAGAATTCTAACTTTTCAAATTTACACAAAGTAAATATTCATGTTGAAATTCTATATATTATATATTTTGATCTCATATGTACTATATGTCGGTTTGATTTCATCAGTGAATGCATTTATTGAAGCAATCAATAAAATTTTTCTTTACAATTCCGAAGCAACACAACTGCGGGGTCCCAGTGTACGAACAAAAGAGGATGAAATGGGATAGTGAGAAGAAATAATTCAGAGAGTTGAATGGTAGAAGTGTGCCTGATCCTGATCATTTATAAGAAAATATGCTTAAAATATTCCCCAACCGTTGGGTTGCGGAGCAAGTCAGAGAGAAATACGGTGCAACCGGTCAATACCCGCGTGCTGAAGAGGATGAGATAAACGTAGGGATTGGGTGCACCCACTCAGTTAAAATTTATTTATGTACATTTTAAACTTAATAATGCACCTTTGAAATGTAATTACATCTATATTTCATATTTTAACTGTTGGGTTATTATAAGATACATGACACTATGATTTTTTAACTCTTTTATAGGTGAATTTGTTCCCATCTATGTGGGCATATGGACACCATTTTCACACAGAAAATGCCAACGATGGACACATTTTTATAGGTCAATTTGGGCACCATTCCCAATGACTTGGTTAACTGGGCATCATATCCAAGACCGATGATCAAGGGTCTATCATTCTCTATCATCTCAATTTCTATATGCCCTAAGATAGGAAACAACATGAATCAAACAAGACTTTCATCAAGCAAGTATTTTCCATGGTTTGAAGCTTATTATTAAACATGTAGGAGCTCAAAAACACAGGGTCTAAGGGGCCTAAGTGCGTTGCATATGCAGGTAGCCCCATTGAAGGCTGCTCTGCAAAGCACTTCCCGACATTCAAAGGTGCATTGGTCACATTGGGAGCAAAATTCTCATTATTCTGGAATCTCCACTTGGCCAGTGTCTTCTAGAAAAGTTCACATGTGTCAAGCTTCAGATCCAAGAGTCCATTTGACATATACATGAATGGAAACATTTCTTTCCTATTTTTGGAATTTTATTGATTACAAAACAACCTACAGTTCATCTATAAATTGAACACAGATCTAAGTGTTTGGGAGGAAGAATTTGAGAAGGGAAATGCTGGAGAATTTTAAATAGAGAGTTTGATTTATGGAGCTGCTACTAGAGATTTATGTTCTGATGAGACTTGGGAACTATGCTAGAACATTCACTTCAAATCAGTCACTAGGTTGTAACCTCTCCTTTTATCATCAATAAACAGTACTTGTTTTTCCCTACATGCATCTATGTTTACTTTGATTTTCTATATTGCAAGATCTTGGTTGATGAATGTAGTTTATTCTTAACTCGTTCATCTAAATAGCTTGAATAGATATCTATATTAGTGCATCTTCTGCTGTTTCAGTGTTCTTTCTTGCAGGAAGCATTCAGCCATTTAAAACTTCTTGAATTTGAAGTTGTAGTGGAAGCGACAGAAAGGAGCCATTTGGAAGCGACTAAAACAAGTAAGCATCCAATCCTCTTTATGTATCTGTTATTAGTTAGTAAAAATGGTAGTATATTCTTTCACCTGTTATTCTAAGCTAACGCCTGCCTAGGGAAGCGTAATTTATCCATAGATTACAATTTTGGGCCAACAAACTGGCGACTCCGCTGGCAAAATCTTCTCTTGTTTCTAGGTATTTTAGTCTCTAATCTGCTTTCTAAATCCACCTAGTAGCCGTTTCACATAAATATTAGACTTTTTCAGAGCTTAATTTTTAAATTTAGTGAGCCAAACAGTAGCTTTTTCTTTTTTTATTGCGCCCTTGGTAAGGGCACAGTGCTTTGCAAAGCATTGTCTCCCTTCTCAACCTGCATTGTAGAGCATTGTCTCCCTTCTCAGCCTGCATTGCAGAGCACTGTCTCCCCTTGGAGACTGTGTTGGCTCCTGAAAGGGACCAAATCCCCCTGAATCTGACTTTGTATTTTTCTTCAGTTCTGTTTGATGATTTATTCTGAAAATTTTGATGTTCTATTGACCAGTAACTCTATATATTTCTTCTCCTTTGACTAAAAATTTGTTCAATGTTGTTTTAAAAAAATTGGCATTATCATTGACAAGTTGATTTCAAAGTACTTTTTATGGTCGCATTAAGAATCGTTTGCTTTCGAAATAGGAAATTGTCATAAAATATTCATTTCCTTGATAGGAGAAATTTTTTTTGAAATCCTCGTTTTTCCTTCAAAAGAGAAATTGTTGTTTGTATTCTTCGTTTCTCAAAAGTAAAAATCATTTCGATTATTGATCTAGTGCACCTAGTTTCTTTTATGCATTCATAACATTAAGTAAACTGAAAAGAAAAAATTACATTTGCATGTAGGATTGTGTGTTTTTTACAAAAGGAACCTTAGGAAATCTGAATTTAGTTTGTGATTCATTGATTTTGTTTTGTTCATTGATTTGTTTGCTCACAAATTATTTTCTCTCTTTCAAAAAAAAAAAACTAGCGTTCTCTTACCTTAGTAGCTAGGTTCTTCATTGAAAAAGTTGAAAGTGAAAGTTTTTTTATCATTCTTACCTGCATTTTAGGAATTTTATATACATCATTGTGGTGAACCTGAAAGGAAAACTGTTTAGCAAGATCAACATAAAATAAATCTCAATTTACTTAACAACGCTTTGGAACATTAACGATAACATTTAGAAGATCTAGGCTAGAGACGTGTTTCAATGTCGTAAAACATAGCAGCTGTCGTTAAATTGTCTGCGATACATTCCGAGTGTGATACCTCACTCCACATACGTAAGTATATCGTAGCTTTTCCATGTACTTTCAGGTATATCGGGCAGTGTTACAGTATGATAAGTATAAAGGGGTGCTCTCACTGTGCGGTTTCGCATCAGACAGCGCTAATACGGACTTGGGCCTCCACATACCTTCGGGTATATTTGGGAGGAAAACATTTAGGTGCTATCCATTCATAGTGAACTGAGTTGGCCGCCCTGAAATTGTGGTACACTGAAAACAACATTTGGGGAGATTACCTGCCCGTACTTCTTGGTTTTCCAGGAGGTATTCCGCAGTTCACAGTCTCTTGGTAAACCCTTTTGCCTAGCATTACCCTCTTTTTGTTTATTGTTTTTGGATAAAATAAATCATTAATCATAGAAGAACACAATCCTACCCCCCATCATTTGCGTAGATTAGCTTTGAAACCACCTTTACCAATGGAAGTAATTTCTGGTAGGCGAAGGCGAGCATGATCTGTCGAATCAAGTACAATTCGTACCTCTGGCAAAACATCATCATTTAAACCAGAGTTAGCTCAAATTTTTTCCACACATCCTGGTTCGTTTATTTTTGTCGAAACATAGTCTTCACAACTACTCGTGGTCATGATCCATTCAATCGCTGAGACCATACCTCCTGGACCCGAAGTTGTTCAATCAAAAATTGATCCAGATCTTGTCTCTTGTTTGCCAGAAAATCTAAATCCAGAATAGCTGGAAGTTGTTCCTACCTTGGTCACTCCACAAATATCTGTAGCCGCTGAAACTCTTATATCACACAGTCAACCATCTAAAATATATTTTGGGCCTGACGATGAAGTTCTTCCTCCTGGTTTAATCACGATTGAAGAAATCCCACAACCTAATACACCTTTAAGTCAAAACCACTTTGGGGGAGACCTTTACCTATACCAGTCCTTTCCTCAATCATTTCCGTCTACTTTTGTTGATCCCATTGCCATTCAATCTCCCATTGATTTCAGAGAGTATACATTTGGTCATACAACCATTCCTGAACCAACATATTCAGTTGGGTCTGTTGTTCCAGTTATGTCATCTCATACCCTCGCTACTCCGTCGATGTTCACAACCTCACCAGAGTAATATTTGCACGGTGGCCCTTCGGTCCCAACAGGCTACAAATCATTGTCTGGCACTTTCTCTAGTCAATCTTCAAGACCATGATCATTATCAATATCATCATCTGGTGTTTTAACTGGTAGTCCTATATTTAGTATTGAACGACTTGAATCATTACATCCATCATCAGGGAAATATCAAGTTGGTCCTTATGGGTCAATTCCTTTAAGTACCATATCAAATGGTTTCCTGGCATTTGGAGAACAGTATTTTCCATCTTATTATCCTCCTTATGCTAGGGGGAAACCTATGGTCACCCAATACGACAGTACTCAGTCAAATTTTTGTCAAAATAATGTTGACATGAATGTTTTTCAATGGCATCCCACTCTGCCTATCCAACCACAAACGGTTTTCCAATCGTATCAACCAATTCAACCTGTTACACCCACTTCAATACCACTTTTTAATACATCTATACCCCTTTTACAGAATCAAAATATTGTACATAAACCTTATCAGGCGAGTTCTTCAACTCAATATCAGAATCCTTTGGTTAATTTACAACAAACTATATTAGGGATCATTTATTCACAAGCTGGTCCACCATTTTATGGGATGTCACAAACACAATCTGGTTATACATATCAAATGAATCCAACTTACACTAATTTTGGTTATAACATTGGTGGACATAATCATTGGCAGCCACAGGTGAAAATTCCTCAAACTTCATATCAACAAGTACCATATCTAGGTTTTGGTCAACAGAATTCTCAAGCGTTTGCCATGCAAAACAACCCCTATCTGGGTTACCAACATCAAATCCCATATGTTGGTGCTCAAAGACCTGTTGCCCAAGCAATTCCATGTTATCCTATCTATGCTCAACCTGGGCTTAATAGACAATTGCCTTTTGTTGCAACCTTGTAATTACCAGATTTAAACTGGTTAACCAATGATCCTATAAATTATTCTCCTTGGTGGCCTGTGATACCACATAAATTACCCTCCGACATTCCTAAATTTAGCGGAAACCCTGGAGAAGACCCATCAACTCATGTTGTGACTTATCATTTATGGTGTTCATCAAATTCCCTAAATGATGATTCTGTTCGATTACGTCTTTTTCAGCGAACGCTCACAAGTCCAGTAGCTAAATGGTACATTGAATTACCTAGAGCTTCTTTCGACAATTTCACTGCCTTAGCTACTGTATTTTTGACCCATTTCCAATTATCGATAAGATACGAAACTGGAATCGAAATATTTACCAAATTCAAACAGAGTAATGCTACTCACATTTCAGATCATATTCATGAGTGGCATCGCCGTCGACGAATGGTCAAGACATTTGTTCCCGATCATCTTCTTGCTGAGTGGTTCATAAAATCCATGTTACCATCTATAACAGAGGATGTGGCTAAAAGTGGCGTCGTCACAGAAGAGCAAGTTATTGCTCGTGCCCAGTATTTAGACTTGATTTATACTCAGTCTGGCATGCTCTATGAGAAAATCCCAAATGCTCTGCGATCTAATTTCAATGTTCCTCCTCAAATAAAGGACTTTCATGCTGGAGACGGCTTGATAGGCACTATAAATACACACAATGCTACTGCATCTGATCCTGCTCCTACTTCCAAAATCAATGCCATCTCATTTGACAAAGGAAAAAGTGATAAGCAACTAGGAAGTAAGAAAAAGGGGAAATCAAAGAAAAAGAAAACTTCTAACCCGCAGGAACGATCATCTGATCAACCGTCAGGACAATGAAAACCTTGTTATCAATGCATAATCTGTAATGAGGAACATTTTGTTAGGGATTTTCCTCACCGTGCTGAAGTCTCAAAAATCATCAAGACTTCTAATGCATCAGCTATGTTGACAGACCCGTTTCCAAATTCAGACACAAATTTGGTTATTTTTATGCTCCTAGTTCCCAAGTGTTCACAAGACACAAATCTAATGCTCCTAGTTCCCAAGTGTTAATGTTATCCACTACAAAAGCTTCACAAGATATTCTGGTGTCGATGCGGAATAAAGACTATGGTAATACGACCACTAATCAACCTACTACCTCGACAACGAATCCATCTAATGAATTAGTACCACCTCCTGTTATTCCTGACTTGAAGATTAAGCCACCGAAGGGAGTAATTCATAAATTGACATATAATCCTCGAGCAAGAGCTGCACAAAGTTATAACATAGTTGAAGATTTGGCTCAATCCCCTTCAACTATGTATGCTTATGAGGTATCACAAAATTGTCCGTCCCGGAAGCAAGATTTATTGTCGGCCATTGGTGGAATTGATCCAAATGATTCTAATCTTGTCGTCTTTAATCATACGGGCTATGTGCCACAACTACCAGCAGAATTTGCATTCTCTATCCAAGTAAATGTTTTCAATCACTTTGTTCATCGCACTATTATTGATGAGGGAGAAACTACGTGCATTATGTCTCTAAACTATTGGAAATCACTTGGCTTGCCACGATTATCGCAAGCAGCAACGACGTTCAAGGCTTTTGATGGAAGAAAATATAGACCTTGTGGTATTATTAATAACCTGCAAGTTGAATTAGGGGGAAAAACAGTAATTATTGATGTTGAGGTTGTTGATGGACCCCTTGACTATAATATTTTACTCGGAATACCATGGGTATATGCGATGACTGCAATGGTTTATACATATTTTAGAATGGTTGTATTTTCTCATAAAGGTCCTATTATATTCATTAATCAATTATCCTTTTTTTCCGCCGCTTCGTAGGTAACTGGCAGCATTCCGTATATTCACTTACCCCAACTAGAAATCCAGAACATTGGTGTAGGACTCTTAAAGGATGCCACTCTTATGGGAAACTTTGCATTACCGCCACCCATGACTTCGGCAGAAATTTCAAGCATAGAGACCTGCTACATGATCTCTTCTACTCTATCTGGCTTAAGGAAGAGTACGGGTGATTCTGATATTTCTACGTTGGATGATGTTTTATCACTCAACCCTATTGAGCTAAAATAACAATCAATCTATTTAGCTTGGGCAGAAAATCCTAAATCAGCGTCTTCGAGTGTTTGGGTTGATCATTCATTAGATTTTGGTACTCCATCTAATCCATTTTCCTCAAAAATTTTGACAGATGAAAATATTTTGGAAGCTATGATGGCAGAAGTAGAACCATGGGAAGATTATCATCATCGTTCCCATCTTCCTGATTATGAAGAAAATAATCTCAGTGAACTATGTCACCCATCCATTCAAAATTTCTTTTCAAATTATTTTCCGATTAATGTAATTGAATCTGACCGAAATTTATCAAATATTGAAGAAACAATTTCTATCGATATTTCGACTAAACTTGGGGTTGTAGAAAATATTCATGTCGGTGTATCTTGTTTCCATCAGAACTTGATTCATATCGCTCTCTTTTTCATGAATTTTTTGATGTATTCACTTGGTCTTACGAGGAAATGCCAGGCATAGATACTAGTATAGTTGAATACACCATTAATATGTATCCTAATGTCAAACCGGTGCATCAACGGCTTCGTCCTGTTCATCCAAAGAAAGCCACTGCCATCAAAGTAGAAGTTGAAAAGATTTTGCGTGCTGGTTTCATTTAACCTGTTCTGCTAATTGAGTGGGTTTCCAATATCATTCCTGTTATGAAAAAACAAGGAACCATTAGAGTGTGCATCGATTATCGGGACGTTAATCAGGCTTGTCCAAATGACAACTATCCTACTCCCTTTATCGACCATATTATTGACGACTATGCTGGATGTGAAATATTTTCTTTCATGGATGGATTTTCTAGCTACAATAAAATCAATAGCCACCAAAATGATCAACATAAGACAACATTCATCTGTCCCTGGGGCACATTCGCATATCAGAAACTCCAATTTGGTTTAAAGAATGCTGAGGCAACTTTTTAGAGAGCAATGCATTATGCTTTCAATGACATCAAGCACATTGTTCAACCATATCTAGATGATTTACCATCACATTCTTGAAAAATTACTAATCACCTGATGCATTTGAGAGCCATTTTCTTACAATGCTGACACTACACGATACACCTCAATCCGCACAAATGTTTGTTTTGTGTTTATTTTGGTCGATTGCTTGGATTCGTAGTCTCAAAAGAAGGAATTCTAATAGACCCACTGAAGGTACAGGCAATTCTTTATTTGCCTGCACCATCAAACCTACTTCAGATATAGAAACTTCAAGGAAAGGCTAACTTCTTGAGAAGGTTCATTCCAAACTACACCGAAATGGCTAAAGGATTTACTCAATTATTGAAAAAGGGGGTTTCCTTCCATTGGGACCAAGTTGCGCAAGCTTATTTTGATGCTTTCAAGGACTATCTTGTCTGAGCGTCATTAATGTATCCTCCAAATTATCAAAACGATTATTTCCTATATATCGCCACGACTGAAACGACCATCGCTATGGTTTTGGTCCAAGTAGAAGATGGAATTTAACATCTGATCTATTATTTGAGTCGTAATCTCAATGATACGGAATTTAAGTACTCGTATGTGGAAAATCTTGCCTTGGAAGCTGTTCAAGTTGTCCAAATATTTTGCCATTATATCCTGCTTCGAAAAATAACAATAGTTTCATATTGCAACCCCATGACTTACATATTATCACGTCAATTTATGAGGGACAAATATTCAAAATGGATCATCATTTTGCAGGAATTTTATTTGGAATTCATCAAATCCAAGTCAAAGAAGTCTTTAGTTTTGGCTGAGCTTCTCTGTGACCTTCCCTATGATAGTATTGCAACTACGTTAGAACCATCTATTCCAGACGAGTCTCTCTTTCTGATTGGATCATCTGATCCCTGGTATGGAGATTTAATCATTTATCTCCAAACCCAAAATTTTTGACCTAATACCTCTCACTCTGCTCAACGACGCATTTGATACCAAGCCAAAGATTATCTGATCGTCGGCGATACACTTTATTGTCATGGTGTCGATACCATTTTAAGGAGGTGCCTCACTCATGAGTAGGCCGAAAAAATGTTAAATGATTGTCATGTTGGAGCTTGTGGTGGAAATTTATCTGGTTATGCTACCACATAGTAGATACTCCACGCCAATTACTTTTGGCCTACTATTTTTCGAGATTGTATCCTCGTGGTTAGAAGTTGTCATGCATGCCAGATTTATGACTGTAAAATCCGCAAACTGCCACCACCAATGCATCATGTTGTCTCTGTTGGACCATTTACGAAATGGTGTATCGATTTCATGTCCTGTAACCCTCCTTCGTCTGGGGGGCACAGTTATATTATTTTCGTAGTCGACTATTTTACCAAATGAGCCAAAGCAATGCCTACATTCAATAACACGGGACAGATAGCTGCATTGTTTTTCTTCAATCACGTCATTGCATAGTTTGGGGTCCCACAAGATATAGTTACAGATCATGGGAAGAATTTTCACAACCATATGATGTTTGAATTGACAACCAAGTTAGGATTGTCGCATGATAATTCTACTCCTTATTATCCACAATCAAATGGTCAAGTTGAGGCTATTAATAAAATTTTTAAACGAATGATAGGAGTCCGTAAAAGGAACAAGCGATTGATCTTGTACTCCGCCTTGTGGGCGTATCGAACCTCAGTTAGAAACGCGACCAGATTTAATCCTTTTCAATTGGTGTATGGTCTGGAAGCTACCTTACCAATCTAATGCAAAATATCATCATTAAAACTTGCGATAGACTTGTTACCTGACACCTCAGAAGAAGAAGCACGTCTCCTTAACCTCATCCATCTATATGAAACGTGTCATGAAGCCCAATTGGCCAATGAAGTGCATAAGAGATGTATAAAGGCACAATACGACAAAAATGTCCAGCCTCACATCTACTCAGAGGGTGACTTGGTCCTTCTTTACGACTAGGAAGCTGATGTAATTGGTACAGGGAAATTCGAGCCATTATGGCATGGCCCCTATATTTTAAAAATACTTCTTGCTAAGGGTGCCTACGAGTTAGTTGATTACGATGGGATTCCATTGGAATAGCCTAGAAATGGGTTTTATTTGAAACGTTACTATGCTTAATCATGAGCGTAGTAATTTTTTGTATTATATTGTTTATATGCTGTTGATTTGTATTCACTATCTTAATTTGTCTTTTAGATTTTTCTTGACGTTAGTAATCCTCTTTACATTTTATCACAGATGTCTGAATCTTTAGAACCATTTGTTGGATATGCTGATGGTGCTAGTCGTAGTACATAGAATCTATCCTTTGCAGCGTGGGCCATTTTCGCTCCGAACGACGAGTTAGTTAGTTTTCAAGGGATTTTTATTAGTATATCAACGAATAATATCACTTAGTATAGCGTGTTGATTGAAATTCTCTCTGATGCCATTTCATTTGGTATTAACTTCATAATCATAAGGTTAGACACAGAGCTTGTGGTACTACAACTTACTAGTATTTATGATGTTATAAATCCAACACTACTTAGATTGCTTCTTAGAGTTCGACTTTTGGACAGACATTTTGATTTCATTCAATATCAACACATTTCCATAAATCTGAACACTTTGACTGATTCATTAGCTAATCAAGTTTTAGACAGACATTTGCAACATAGGTAAAGAAAACATTCACATCATTGAATAGGATTGTGCATTAAACATAGGAAAAACTCTGAAAACATATAGATAGATAGTTATAGGTTTTTAAAAAAAATTTCCCCAAGACACGTTGGTCATCTGACCTCAAAATGTATGCAAAAATTCATAAGTAAACTAGTAGTGCTCATGATAGCACGCTATAGATCTAGAAATCCTACAGAGCAACCGCATCCAATGGTTAGGAACCCCAATTGTGTGTCACTGCAGTCGCTTGGGAAGCTCTTCGATACGGCATTCCAGAATCCCGAAGGTTAATCCCTCTATGTGCTTCTGAAGCTCAGCAAGATTCTCGGCCATATCAAGGTCCTGAAGGACTACTCTCCCGACAGCCCTCTCTGCTAGCGCATCCACTTCATGCTCTGGTTCCTCTACTGGTTGAACGCGACTGATATCTTCATTATATTAAAAAATTTAGTTTATTATTGGAAAGAAATAAAAACACAAAAACATTTTTATAAACCTTATAAAAATAAAAAAACATGGTCAAATCAATCGTACCTATTTCACCCCACTGAGTGCCTTCTGGTAAAACTAGATCTGGCTCTCCTCGGAAGTCAACGCCTGCATATGCATACTCATCAATGGCGATGATCTGTCACTTGAACTAGGCAAAGAATGCAGTCGAGAACACAATGGTCGATTGGTCTGAATGACAACCCATGAGTTCTACCCATATTTGCATACGAGGATCTCTAGGACTCGATATATCCAATGTTACATGTTGTGGTTGCATCATTGGAATCCGTTCCAAAGTAAAAGAGATAAGGATGGAACCATAACTGAATTTTTCTTCCTTCCTACCTTTGCTTTGTTCATTTGTTCCTTTATCTGAGATAAAACAGCTTCAAACTAGTTGAAAACTATTGGCTCTAAACATTCTAACACATACTGCATATACGATATGTTCGCTACATGGAGTGTAATGATGCCAAGTAGTTTAGCAATCGTGAATAGGATGGTCCTCAAAGGAAAATCCCTAACATCACGGATGTTTGTTTTTCCATATTTGCTAGGTTCTAACCCCAGATAGCAATATTGCATAACACAATTCCTCACTATTTCTCCTCCAACGGTAGATCCTGTGAGTGAAATGGGAAAACCTCTCCTCGACAAACCTATGAGAAAATACACATCCTCAACTATTATGGACAACACTTGATTTTTTAGTGAAATGCCTCTATCTCCAGATCCCATGCTCAAACAAGGAATTCTAAGAGTTCTATTTGTTGCCTCATTCCCGACAATTTAAAGTACTTACACAGTCTGCAATCTCTTAAGGCTCTTACAGTACCCGGATCATTCAAGGAAATCATATCTTGTTCTTCATGTTCTCTTTCTCTCCATGTAATCATCATTATAATCCAATGGAAACCTGAAAATCAACCATAAGATCCATTCGATACCACTCATTGCAAAAAACTAGGCAAAATTTGGACACAACATGAAAACAAAAAACTTCAATTGCATCCAACGCACTGCCTGGGCTGAGACAGTGCGTTGCACATGCAAGTACACTTCACTGTACCTGCTATGCAAAGCATGTTTCGACATTCAGGGGTAAATTCCCTCAATTTTGGCAGAATTTACCCTAGGGGCCTCAAAACCCTAAAAATTTGCAAGGAATGGTAATGAAATGAATACTGAAAGAAAGAGGAGGTTTTTACTACTGACCTAGATCAAATGGTGATAAAATCCATCCACTGAAATGACCGTAATCAATGACTGAAGTTCGGGAGCATAATCAGGTTCAGAGCTCCAAAATTAAAATGGTGACTATGGAATGGTAAAAATGAATAGTGAAACTGCTTTATATAGTCATTTAATTACTTGTAAGATAAATTTATTGCTATGAATATGGCTTTATTATGTTTTTTGTCATGAAACAGGTATTTTTAATCCATTTTATTTTGTTCTGAACAGGAAATACCACTGAAAAAAAGGTTAGTCGTGCAGATTTATTTCAAGAAATACTTGACCACAAGCATGCCTTTTCTCCTTATTTTTCGAGCTTTGTTAAAAACGAAAAAGGATTTGAAGCGCACTTTTATCTCTTTTTCGAGCTTCAATAATAACAAAAAAGGAACCCCTCGAGTCTTCTTTTAGCTCTTTTCAGACTCTGATAATGTGAAAAGATTGCCGAGCACTTGTCATTTCAAGCTTGTTAAAGTAAATGAATTGATATCTACTGAGTATAAGTTTAACCCTTTTCCGGACTAAGATGGATTATTTACGAAAAAGGAATACCTTGGTTAAACATGACCAAAGAGGTTCTTTCAGATATTATTTTACACTTTTTTGGATCTGAGAGACAAATTTATGAAAAAGTACTTTTGGAGTCCTCTTTCGTCTGCTTTTTTAGACTCTCTAAACATGAAAAAGGATCGAGCTATCACTGTCATTAAGCTCGTTAAAACATAAAATAGGGATGGGATTTTCAACCATGGCAAGAATCGAGTTTCATTCATTGCTAGACTTGTTAAATTATTAAATAGCGATACTTTATTCTTTATTCGCCTGAAGGGTTGAATTATAGATCAAGAAAATGCTATCCTCCTCAAGCTTGTTAAAAAATAAAGAGGTACTGGTCGCCAAATGACCGGGAAAAATTTGGGAAAAGCAAGCAAAGTTTCTTTTTGTAGCAAGTCACTCTTGAACATGACACTTCTTTCAATCCATGTCCATGACTGTTTGGGTTGGGTAATCATATTGATGGTTCATTCACACCTATGGTTCATCATACCTTCACTTTGGTTTTGGGTCAATACTTCCAACTCATCACAGTGTCACCGATATGTTCAAGAGAAGTCATCTAGTGATTAAGAACTCATCCATCTACAATACTCATAAACCTTCATTATCATGATCGTCATCCCTGAAAATTGCTATATCAAGTCATACCCTTGTCTTTGAAATCAGTAACTCTAGTTTTGCAATAAGGTGACTTCCTGTCGACTACAAATCAATATCCAGGAAGTTCACTTAGAAACATCAGATTCCAGTACCATGAGGCTTGTTACAGTGTCGACAAGATCCTCGCTTCCAGAATTTTGACCAAAATATTTTGTTTTGCATTTGACATCAAATCATCTATTCGCGCCTTACGAAATGTACTGCAGTACCTTGAGGGCCATTGACATTAATGGTGGTTCTCTCGTGTTTTTTAACAGCTCACATCATTGGCTCGTAATCAAATGATGTCTTTCCACGTTTGACGACAAATCATATATTTTCATGGCTAGACTTGTACCCGAATGATCGAGTGAATGAGATAAGAAGACCCCAAATCTAGTTTTAGGCATCTAGGCTGTGATTTCAGGATTTTTGTACACATCATCTATATCATGACCTTACATATAGATTGTCATCCAAACATGGGCCTATATCTGTAGGTGTGTCTGCATCTGGGAAACATTCCAATGTAGATGATTTTATGAATTATGTACATGTTATTAGATTGTTTTATGTGATGACTATGGGAATGCCTACCCTCATCAATTACGATCAATAGAGGATATATCATGATGTAATGTATTGTAAGATTCATGCAGGTGACTGTTTCACTTTGTTTCTAGGCTCATCACAGTGTAAAGCATCTCAATCAAATGTTCTTATTATTTGGATCTCATGCTTTAGGGAGCAATTTTTATAGGTCAATTTAGGCACCATTCCCAATGACCTGGTTAACTCGGCATCATCTCCGAGACTGATGATCAAAGGTCTATCATTCCCTATCATCTCATTTTCTATATGCCCCAAGAAAAGAAATAACATGAATCAAACAATACTTTCATCAAGAAAGGATTTTCCATGGTTTGAAGCTTATTATTAAACATGTGGGAGCTCACCAATGCAGGCTCTAAGGGGCCTAAGTGTGTTGCATATGCAGGTAGCCCCATTCAAGGCTACTCTGCAAAGCACTTCTCGGCATTCAAAGGTGCGTTGGTCACATTGGGAGCGAAATTCTCATTGTTCTGGAATCTCCACCTGGCCAGTGTCTTCTAGAAGGGTTCACATGTGTCAAGATTTGGATCCAAGTGTCCATTTGACAACTACATGAATGGAAACATGTCTTGCCTATTTTTGGAATTTTATTGATTACAAAACAACCTATAGTTCATCTATAAATTGAACACAGATCTAAGTGTTTGGGAGGAAGAATTTGAGTAGGGAAATGTTGGAGAATTTTCAATAGAGAGTTTTATTTGTGGAGTTGCTGCTAGAGAGATTTATGCTATGATGATACTTGGGAACTATGCTGGAAGGTAACTTCAAATCAGTCACTAGGTTCTAACCTCTCCTTCTATCATCAATAAAGAGTACTTCTTGTTTTCCCCTAAATGCATCTATGTTTACTTTGATTTTCTATATTACAAGATCTTGGTTGATGAATGTAGTTTATGCTTAACTCATTTAGCTAACTAGCTTGAATAGATATCTATATTATTGCATATTCTATTGTTTAAGTGTTCTTTCTTGCAGGAAGCATTTAGCCATTTAAAACCTCCTGAATTTGAAGCTGTAGTGGAAGCGACAGAAAGGAGCCATTTGGAAGCGACTGAAACAAGTAAGCATCCAATCCTCTCTCTGTATCTATTCTGAGTTAGGAGAAACAGTAGTATAGTATTTCACCTATTGTTCTAGGCTAGCACCTACCTAGGGAAGCGTAATTTATCCGTAGATTACAATTCTTCCCAACACACATGACACAAGACTGTGGAGTGGAAGTCGATTTCAGTCAATCTAGTCGATCTAACCACCGTGATCAAAACCTAGTACGAGGGACATTAGGTTACATAGAAAATATAAAAGAGATCATTGAAGTGGAATTATCCTCTTTCCAATGTGTTATTTATAGGTGAAAGTGGTGGACACCTTTGATTAGAATAGTGTAAAGGAAGATCATGATAGTAGGCTGATATGTATCAACTCTAGAAAGATGTGGGATGAAGCTAAGGAACCCTATGTTTTCCCCAAACACTGCAACCAAGTGTTTTGTTACCAAGATGTGTTGGATAGGGATTGGTGGTTTGTATTGAGACATGACCCTAGATCAAAACATATTTTTGATAACAATAGTGTTATCATGCCAAGCAAGCTGGAAGATAATGAGGGTGATCATGAGAACTGAGAGTGATATGGTACACACGTTATTTCATAATTTATACTTTTTAAGATGGGTTTTTAAAAAGAAGAGGACTTAATTACCTTATAAATAGGACTTTTTTTTTTCGAAACATTATAATATGTATTTTGAAATAATTGGTAATTTGCATTGTGTTAATGTTAAAACCATTTCAGTTGATAATTTGGAATTATGTTGATCTCAAAAACAATGGCATATTATATAAAGTTATTTTTTTTATAATGTCAATTCCTAAAATAATACAACTACTTGATTGCTTTAAATGTGTGTAAATGATATCTTCAAAATGTATACTGTTATTTTCGGTATAGTAAAATAATGATAATTCTAAAGTACATGAAATTATTTGCATTGTGAGTTAAACTTTATTATGTTACAAAAATTCATATTATTCTAAATTTATTATTTTATAATTATTTATATTCATACAAATTTACGATTTTACAATTTTACAATTATGGTAATTTAAAAATATTTACAGTATACATTTTAATTACGGTAGTTATGGTTCAAAATTAACAATTAATTTACAATTTTACAAATTTACAAATTTACAAATTTTAATAAAATTGAAAGATAACAATACATACAATTATAATTACAATTTTACAATTTCATAATACTGTTACACAACAATTTGTCACCGTCCCTACAATTCCCCATCCCGCACAATTGGAGGGCTTATTCCGTGACCTATGAGCAGTGACATAACTTGAAAACACTTTCATGGCATTCCCCTAAACATGTACTTTCATTGCCCTAAAGACAACTCCTTGTGAAAAACCCTAAAAACACCCCTTTTTGCATTGGCGTGGGTAGCCAGTTCATTACCCATGCCAATGGGGGAAATCCTTCAAATAGGGCGCGCCAATTGGTGCTCTGTCCCAGATTCGCACTCGCGCCAGCCATTTTAAGGAGTGTTTTTTAAAAATAAATGGCAGAATTTTCATCCTAACTGATCCAGGAACTGGTATCTAATTTGAGTTGGGAGGTTTGGCTCCGGATCTCCATGTAGAGGAAGTGGTTTGCCACCTCTCATGGAAGCTTCCTTGAGGATAGGGCCAGTCCCATGATTATAGGGATCCCAACTCCCCTTCCTCCATCTATAAAATCTTGCTCATCTCATTTGCAAGCTAATCTCCAAGTCTCCAAGTTCCCAAGAACCTAATGCTGCAAGAGCTTTGATCCATTCCCTTAAGGCCAAATCCAAGCAAGGAGATCATTTTCGAGACATTCGAAGAGAGAGGTTTGTCCCATCCCTGACAGGCTTTATCAAGACGTGTTCTGCTGACGACCCTCCGAAGGAGAATTCAACATCAGAGCTATGGTTGTATTCTTCTTTTGATTAGTTAATGATAAGCGACTATTGGTTATGGTTCCACTCTTGTTCTTGATAATTATCATGATTTATGTCTTCTCTGACTGACATATAGTTACATATACTGGATTTTACACTTGTGTTTGTTTTTTTTCTGGCATGTGTAGGTGTCTGATCACGGAGATCGTGAGGATTGTGATCTGCCAGAGCTAAGGAACGGGAGCGCTACTTTCTCTACGAGCGACAGCGTTGGATTCCAGGTAAGCCTTCATCGCTAGTTGGTTTATCTGCAATTAGGAACCTGCACTATAGCATGAACGATTGTTGCTAGACCCGGTCTGGGCTAGTAGGGATCACCTCTGTCTGCAGAGGGGATTTACCTCCACAACAATTTCGCGACTCTGCTGGGGATCGTTGGCTTGTTGTTGTTCTACTTTGTAAGCTACAGATGGAGCCTGAAGTTAGCCAGATAACCTTCGAAACACTTTTGCTCTGCATTAGCGGAGTAGATCAATGTTGCTTCAGTCAATCTTCGGTTTAGTTTATGAACTGAACACTTGGAGTGTCGTCTTGTCCTTTCGGTTGATTCTTGACCTTGCTTGCTTGGTCAGCTCTTTGGGTTTGTTTTCTGTTTGTTTGGCTTTTTTTTGGCCTTGTCATCACTGGTCTGTATCTGGATTGCTCTTTTTTTATTTTTTTCCATAGTTAACTCGACTGGCGCTAATTTCAGCCTCACAGTCGCGCCAATCCTGTGAGGTATTAGGGTTTTCTGTATTTTGAGCCTTCTGAGACTAATCTATGACTTTGGCCTTGTTTTTTTGCTTGTTTGAGTGTTCTGGAGCCTTGTTTGACTGGCTGTGACCTTCATCCTTTGGTTGTTTTCCCGTTTCCATTGATTTCACTTTATAGCCCTAGGGCATCTAGGTCCTCTTGTGTGTCGAGCCTCCCTTGGGAGTTTTGGGTTTCTATCGGTTCAGTCGACCTTGTGATTGATTCTTTACATTGGTTTAGCGATTGATTATCACTTTATTTCGTTATTTGACTATTTTTTCTCTTCTTCATTCGAATTTCGCTTTGCCTTGTTTGGGCCTAGATTACATGGTTCATTTGAGTCTTTGGGATTCTTTTGGTTTTGAGGACTGTTTTGTCAATTCGAGGTCTGATTGTGTGTTTTTCATTGAGTGATTTTCTCATCTTTGCTCTTTCCTCATCACTTCTCAAATTTCTCTTTTCATTAGTTTCCATTTTGTTTAGTGCATGTTGCTATTAAACATTGAGAATATAAAAAATCTCTTTTGCTTTTGATTAGTTAGTGCAAATTAAAATATTTTCGGTGTTATTAGTGATTAGTGACTTTGAGAGAAATTTTTTTGGTTTACATTAGCTACATTAGAGAATTTGTTGGTTGTTTTCTGATCATTTTATTTGTGTGAAAGCTCTCAACTCTCTCATAATTAGCTTTCATCGAATGAAATGATATACTGTTGCATATAGTGTGCATTTAGGAGATTTTGAGACATCAGACTCTCTAGGGCCTGAAAACTGAAACGTAATTGAAGATAAACATTTAAATTTATTTAATTAACCTAAGGCAACATTGAAACATTAACGAAATATTTAGTGGTCTAGGCTAGAGACGTGTTCCGGCGTCGTTAAAGCTAGTAGCTGTCGTTCACCTCTTGGCTTTAGACAGCGCTAGTATGGACTTGTGCTCCCCGTACCATCGTGTATATAAAGGGAGACCCCACTAGGTTGTTATCCTTTATCCATAGGAAGCCGAGTCTGCCACCCTATACCCTTGATACACCGAACACAGCATTCGGGGAGACTGCCTGCACGTACGTTAAGTCCTTGGTTGATTTCTCTTTCATTTTGAAACCAAGGTGTATATTGCAGTTCACGGTTATTTGGTACACCCTTTGCCTAGCGTTCCTGAGCAGTCATTTCGATATTTTCTGACTCTTTAAATTTGAAAGGATCATGAAGCGCTTGTCCTTTCATGATTGTTTCCAATATGAAAGTGACAGAGTCACCTTTTGCATGTTTCTCGACTCTTAAAAGATGAAACAGCAGAGTTTTGTTTCAATGTCATAAAAATTAACTGCCCATGAAATATTCCTGGTTAAAGTTAGTTTCCTTAGGGTGTTTTTCTGAAGATCGTTTCTGATGGCAACTTTTTCAGAGTTCACCAACCAAGGAGTCCCCTCTGAAGGGAATCCTGGTCATTTTCCTCTTTTTGGAAATGTTGGCACTCCTTATATGGAAACATTGTCCCTTCCTGGGTTAACTGTTGGGTTGCCTATTTGGTTTTTTTCAACCTCTGTTGTCCCGAATGTCTCAACTACTATTCAATCAGTTCCTCTGCCTGAACAACATCATGTTGATTCCAAGGTGGACCTCTCCCCTTCTTCGCCTTTTTCTGCGTCCTCCTCTTCTACTTTGCCTAGTGAAACTCTGGATTCGAGTAACTAGGTGGCTAAGAAGAATAAAAAGAAGACAAAGAAGAATAAGTCCGATAAGAGAGAGGCTAAGGCTACAGCTATTGCTTCCGAAACATCTCCTCTTGATAAGCCTTCCAACCCTCCACAGAAAGTCAAGTTCCCTTGCATGTTGTGCAAGGGAGACCATCCTCTTCGAGACTGCCCTGGCATTCCCAAGGTGCTTGAAGCATGGTCCAACGGTCGCCCGCCGTTGCCTTTGGCTTCCAGGAGTCAAGTTGGGGGCACGTCTTCAACTGGTGTTGGTAAGGCTCCTAAGAAGCAGGGTAAGATTGCCAATCCTTGTAAGTTTTGTGAAGGGCACCATGCCATTCATCTTTATCGATATATGGATGAATCCAAGCGAGTCTTGGACAACGCAACTGTTTCTGCACCATGCCTCCCGGATGGTTATAAACGGATTTCTTTGAGTCCTCTGCTAGCTGATCCTACAATTGGTCAAGAGACATCCTTGGTCAATCCCACTCCCCCGGAAATTAAAATTTAGGAATCCATCCCTGACCAACCATTGGTCGTGGGATTGGTTGAGCTGACTCCGGCTACAGTGCACCAGGTTTTTTCCATGGAGAGTGGATCTCACATTCCTTAGGTTCTTCTCATTTCTTCAGATTCCTCGAATTTGGGGAAAAATTCTCCTGTCCCCGTACCTCAAGAAGTGGCTCCTCCACCTCCCGTGATGGAGGTGTTAGAGGATACTCTTCCCGACTCCGTGATGGAAGTCATGGAGGATTCTCCTTCTTCTTCTGTAACACCAGGGGAAGACCATCTCGATTCGATGGTAGCCCCTGCGAGTAGTTTGGTCACTTCCTTTGATTGGAATCGATTTGCGGGATACCGCCTTCCATCTTATGTGCCTTTTGAGATAACAGTACAGGCTTTTGGTCTAGTTGTACCTAGTACCATTATAGACGAAGGTGCTTCTGTTAGTGTTCTATCCTCAACTACTTGGCAAGCTTTTGGCTCGCCGCTGCTTGCGCCTGTTACGCAGAATCTGTTGGCATTTAAAAGAAGAGCGAGTCAACCGTTAGGGATCCTTCCAAGGTTACCTATTACTTTGGGAGGTAAAACTGTCCATATGGACATGATGGTTGTTCCAGGCCCCTTGGATTTCAATATAATTTTGGGGCGCGATTACACCTATGCCATGGGAGCTCTTATCTCCTCCCTTTTTCACGTGGTCTGTTTTCCACATGAAGGAAGAATCATGACCATTGATCAGATTTTGTTCTTTGGTCCTGATGTGGCAGCTGGCCCGCCATCATCCCTTCCTGGTTTTTATCCACTCGTTGTATATGCCCCACCGCAGATCAACTATGTGGCTACCTACCCTGTGCCTGTACTCAGTGATAGTGCCGTTGTGCATCAGGTGCTGGGGGCATTGGGTCCTAACTTCCAGGATGTTTTCCTTCCATCGGGAGTGGAACTCTTGGAAGCCATGACTTCTTGTTCATTATGATGAGGTTGTAGGAGCATGGTTCATCTACTTGTGTCAAGCTCCTTAAAAATGAAACAAGCAGTTGGTCGGAGCATAGTTTATTTTCTTGTGTCAAGCTCCTTAAAAAATGAAACAAGGTTGTCGGAGAAGAGTTCCTTTTCTTGAGCCAAGCTCCTTAAACCATGAAACAAGGTTTCTTGAGGATAGTTATTTTAATGTGTCAACCTCGTTAAAACAATGAAACACATTCCTATTCAATTCGAGTCTTTGATAAGTTCTCATAAAATCCCAGATGAGTCTTTCCCTTGATCTCGTGATTTGAACCTTCACTCCATCTGCCTTTCATATGGATTGAAGCTTGGGGGGCATGTACCTTGAATTGAGTCACCATGCTGGGGGCATGCTTACTTTTTCAAGCATAGTTTTCTTCCGTTTCAAGCTTGTGTAAAAATGAAACCAGTTTCAAGCATAGTTTATCTTTGTTTCAAGCTTGTGTAAAAATGAAACCAACTTCAAGCAAAGTTTCCTGATTTCAAGCTTGTGTAAAAATGAAACCTTCCCCATTTTACCCCTTGTGATTGCCATTTTATCAGCCTGCTTTTTCCAGATGAGCCTTGGTTTTCTCATTCCATCGTCACTATCTGCTTGGCCGAACATATGCCTTCACTTGGTTGTTTTACCCGTTCCTGAGGAACTGCTACGATGGGTGGTCTTGTTAGCCGAACTCTTGAATTTTATCATGTTTTGAGCAATTCTGCCATTACCAGAACCAGTAGCTACCCTTTATACCACTCGTTCCTCTAGGAGGAGTCATCTTTCATCTCTATTCTGACTCTCTAAAAATGAATAGATTTCCGAGGCCCTTGTCGTTTCGATCTCATTAAAGTGGCCACGAAACGACATCTACCCAGTATAAGTCTACCCTTTTTCAGGCTGGGATAGATTATTTACGAAAAAGGAATACCCTAGCCTATCGCGACTAGGAGGTTTTCTCAGATATTGTTTTCTACCTTTTCGGGTCTGAGGAACTATTTACGAAAAAGGACTGTGGGAGTTTACTTTTCTGCTATTTTTTCAAACTCTCTAAACATGAAAAGATGCCGAGTTCTCCCTTTGTCAGACTCGTTAAACCTAAATGACATCGGAAATTGTCAATCATGACGTTATTCGAGTTTCTCCTTCCTAGGGCTCGTTAAATGTACTAGGATGGATTCGTCCGAAGGACGAACTTATATGACAAGCATATGGTATCCTCTTCAAGATTGTGTAAAAATAAAGAGGTACTCTCCAGAAATGGTGGGGGAAAAATGGAACCAACATCATTGTCGTGTCGGCAGTATGTCACTCTTGAACATGGCACTCATCTGCATTCGTGCCGGGTTGGGGACATCTCATCTCGTTTTTTCCACTTGCCTCCGTGGGTTTGGGTGATCCACTGTCGTGTCGCCGATATGTTCAAGAGAAGTTGACCTATGCAGATTTAAATCTTCCTCTAATTCTCATATGATCATGATTTACAAAGAAATTATGTTCCTCTATCTCGCGTCGATGATGTGGGAAACACTATGGCCCACCTTCGATCAAGTTCACTTCCTGTCGACTTCAACTCATTATCCAGGAAGCTGATCTAGAGACTCCCTTTTGGTACCTTGGAGCCTGCATGCCTCAATGGCAGGTTCTTCGCATTCGACGTGAGGTTTTCATCATTGGCCTCCGATCGAGTGATTTTGCGGGTGTTCGACGTCAGCTCATTGTTCACATGCCGTAGATTGTGCATGTAGTACCTTGAGGACCATTGGCATTAATGGTGGTACCTCTCGCGTCGGTTAACAGCTTTCATCATTGGATGGTAATCAGGCGATGTTCTTACATGTTCGATTTCAGCTCACATATTCACATGCTTGAACTTGTACTTTGTTCAGGTCGAGATGGAGCGCAAGACCCTGGATTCCTATCTGTTATAATCCAGGCTACAATTTTGTGGATTATTATGATTAGTTACATGACTCACTGATCGGATGGCTGAAACCATACCTGAGTTTATTTATCGATCCTCATTAGATGGCTGTGTCCATGCCTCGGATCTGGAATACTACATACTCTATTATGGATGGCTGCGCCCATACCACATATATATTATGTATCTGAGATATCAATTGTACTTCTCTACGCAGGTTTTCCGACAACGGTGTTTTCAGTTGGACACGTTTTCGTAAAGCATTTCACCCCTCTCTTTCTCTCGAGCCTCATGCTTTTGGGGGTATCTGTTACACAGCAATTTGTCACCGTCCCTGCAATTCCCCATCCTGCACAATTGGAGGGCTTATTCCGTGATCTGTGAGCAGTGAAATAACTTGAAAACACTTTCATGGCATTCCCCTAAACATGTACTTTCATTTCCCTGAAGACAAATCCTTGTGAAAAACCCTAAACCACCCCTTTTTGCATTGGCGCGGGTAGCCAGTTCATT
Organism: Pinus albicaulis; assembly: GCA_034641835.2. Taxonomy (NCBI): domain Eukaryota; kingdom Viridiplantae; phylum Streptophyta; class Pinopsida; order Pinales; family Pinaceae; genus Pinus; species Pinus albicaulis. The sequence goes on from CM076578.1 coordinate 45,712,267, forward strand.
ACCCGCGCCAATGGGGGAAATCCTTCAAAGAGGGCGCGCCAATTGGCACTCTGTCCCAGAGTCGCACTCGCGCCAGCCATTTTAAGGAGTGTTTTTTAAAAATAAATGCGAATTTTCGTCCTAACCGATCCGTAAACCGGTCTCTAAATTGAGTTTGGGAGGTTTGGCTGGATCTCCATGTAAAGAGGAAGTGGTTTTCCACCTCTCATGGAAGCCTCTTGAGGATAGGGCCAATCCCATGATTATAGGGATCCCAACTCCCCTTCCTCCATCTATAAAAGCTCGTCATCTCATTTGCAAGCTAATCTCCAAGTCTCCAAGTTCCCAAGAGCCTAATGTTGCAAGAGCTTTGATCCATTCCCTTAAGGCCAAATCCAAGCAAGGAGATCGTTTTTGAGACATCCGAAGAGAGAGGTTTGTCCCATCCCTGACAGGCTTTATCGAGATGCGTTCTGCTGACGACCCTCCGAAGGATAATTCAGCTTCAAAGCTATGGTTGTATTCTTCTTTTGATTAATTAATGATAAGCGACTATTGGTTATGGTTCCACTCTTTCTCTTGATAATGATCATGAGTTATGTCTTCTCTGACTAACATATAGTTGTATGCACTGGGTTTTACGCCTGCGTTTGTTTTGTTTCTTGCGTGTGCAGGTGTCCGATCATGGAGATCGTGAGGATTGTGATCTACCAGAGCTAAGGAACGAGAGCACTACCTTCTCTATGAGCCACAACGTTGGATTCTAGGTAAGCATTCTTCGCGAGTTGGTTTATATGCAATTAGGAACCTGCACTATAGTGTGAACGATTGTTGCTAGACCCGGTCTGGGCTAGTAGGGATCGCCTCTGTCCGCAGAGGGGATTTACCTCCATAAAAAATACAATTACAATTTTACAAATATTTTACGTCATACAATTACAATTACAATTTTAGAATTTTACATAAAATTACAATTAAAATTATAATTACAATCATTTCACATTAATACAATTAAAATTTTACAATTTTTTTACATACAATTACAATTACAATTACAATTTCAATTTCAATTACAATTTCAGTTAGAATTAGAATTACAATTTTAGAATTTTACATGCAATTACAATTGCAATTTTACAATTTTACATATATATAATTACAATTACAATCATTTCACATTAATACAATTAAAATTTTACAAATATTTTACATACAATTACAATTACAATTTTACAATTTCACATACAATTACAATTACAATTACAATTTTAGAATTTTACATACAATTACAATTACAATTTTACAATTTTACATATATACAATTACAATTAAAATTACAATTACAATCATTTCACAATAAATTAAATATTACAATCACAATTAAAATTTTACAAATATTTTACGTACAATTACAATAAGAATTACAATTCCCCGGATGCGAGTGATTAACTACATTGGTATGTGATTGAGATTTTGGGTCGGCGCATGGATTCACCTTCTCGCCACCCAAACTCATGCGAAGCTCCTCATTAATATGTCCACCGTCATTCGTAGAGTGGCATTAATTCTGGAGAGAAGCCCATACCAGCTTGCGTCCATAATGAGCATGGCCTCCTCTGGAAGTTTCATTCCTGCTCCACCTCCGTTGCGTTCTAGCTGCTCCTCTGTTGCTACAAAGCCAAGCTCTCGTACCAGCACTGGGAGACGCTGCTCCATCGTGTCTTGTATCAATTTAGCTCTTGACCTTCACATTTCGAAAAGCTCCCTCTGCAATCTGTGGCTCAGCTCGCCCACCGTGAATTCCCATACTCGGGGTGAAAGCCCTCCTCTGATCTCTGCTCCCTTCACCGTCAACTCCCTCTCCGTCCCCAGTCATTCTACTGGTCGTTCCCGTCATTTCGCTCAGGGCAACATGCCATGCCTTAGACAGTGTATGAGATGCCAGATAGGTAGCAGCCATGGTCATCTCTCTCGCCAGCCCTCCACTTCCACTTTTGACTCTTCGTCTCCCTCTTCTGATAATTTCACCAGTCGTTATCCTGACACCAGAAGTGGTCGTGGTCACGGTTGTGGGTGTGGGTCTTCTCATTTTGAAATGGGATTGCCCCATATTTATGCCTCTCCAGTTATTATCCTCACGCATCTCCACACTGCCCAGCTTCATTTCCCCTGCTCTCTGAACCGGCCTACAATCATAGCCACCATTACCATCAAGCTCAAGGAGGATCCCCCTAGCTCAGAAGCTGAGAAAATTGGTGTTGGGTTGGAGAAAAGGGCTGGCGACCAGCATTGCACTCCATAAGGTGTCGGCTTCAAGAGAAAATCTCCTACCTATAGTGATACTCAGGACATTGGCCAAGAATACATCTCGAACGACATCAAGCGAGGCAGCTCCAGCGTCAAAGATAAGAAACAGGCAAAGGAAGAGGACTTGTATGCCTACGGCTGTCGAACTGTTGAGGAACCCCCCTCAATCTCTCATGAAATCTAATCTATTCAAAACTCGCAGTTTTTTTCCTCATAGTATTTGGGCTGGGTACACTTCAAATATCTTCATGACTACTTGTTTTTCGTTTCAGTTTTTTGTTCATCTGTTCCAAGGCCGGTTTCCCCTGCGTGGGCAGCAAGTTTTAGTCTGTTTAGATTGGGTCAGCAGGATAGTTTTTGTATGTCTGGGAGGTCTGGAAATTTTTTTTAAGTATTTTTTAGTGTAATAATGCCGCTACCATGGGAAAGCTCCACTAAGGCCGGTGCCTCTCTGTAAATCTTTTTTGTATTATAATAGATTAGTAAAATAAAAATAAAAAATTATAATTAGAAATACAATTACAATTTTACATACACTTAAAATTAAAATTTCAATTACAATCACAACATAATATTTATAATATTATGATTTAATATTTAAAATAAACATCATGATCATGATAACCATCATACAAACATCATATTCGACTAAAAAACACATTCAAATTTTCTAACATCAACTAATCATCGTGATCATGATCATCTAACAAAATACAAGCATTGTATAACATCATCGCAAAACAAACATCAAATATACATCTCATGTCAAATAACTTCTATCACATACACATCTGTCTACAAGCTGCAAATTAAATGAACATACCTAACATGACCTAACAATATACACATCATGATGCACACCAACATGTAAATTAAGTACATTTGCAACATGAACATAAAATATACAACTGTAATATAACTGCATATAAATGTCAAATATCAGTTGGTGGTACATCAATAGTAGTACTATTTGAGGCCTACTTAGTCGATGGTGCAACTTCGACATGCTCAGATAGATGATGATCATGTGCTTACTGATCTGGAGGTGCCTCATGTTGATCAGGAACTTCCTGTTCATGATGACTCGTGGATGGTCTAACCTGCTCAGTGGATGGTGTAGTGGCCTGCTCAGTCGATGGACCTGCCTCCTCAGATGGACCTGTGCCTTCCTCAATATCAGGTTCCTACTCAGGACTAGGAAATTTCTCCTGATATGGTGCAGACTACTCAGACGATGCCTGCTCATGATCATGACTGGATGCTGCAGGCTTCTCATCATGATTATGTTCAGCATGATGTGGAGGAGGAGGTGGAGTAATAGAACGATGATCACTCCTCTCATGACCATGATCATCAGATGATGCACTGCTCTAATGTCATACTGCATCTCCACCATGCCTACTGGCCCTCCTCGCCTGCGCCAGTACTCTAGTAGCTCCAACAATATGTCGCATGAGGGTCAACATATCACGGGGCATGACTCTCCATATCTGTGTCAACCTATCATCAACCTGTATCTCTCTGATAGTAACCGACCTAACTACATCCTCAACTAGGATTCAATAGAGTTGGTTGCCCAACTCCATCCTAAATCGGGTGTCAGGCCTATGCCTCACACCCACCGGTATTTATGCCTGATCAGGACCAGGTTCATCACCAGCATGATCCTCCACCTCTGCAATCTCCTCGTCAGCATGATATACACCTAGATCATTCGGTGGTGTTGGAATCCCATCGCCAATGAATGACCCAATATCTACAAAATATATATAAGTACACAACAATAATTAGATAATTTCATTAAACAATTTAATAAAAAAAGTAAAATAACGTGTTAGAATAAATTTAAATAAAACACTAATATTACCTCTCACATCCAACGACTCATCCTGTGTGAAGAGGATGTTGGCACACCCTCTCCAATCCAAACTAGCATATAGACATGGCACCAAAATGAAGGCGCGATCATCAACACTATATAACAACTCTAGTGCATCATGAGATATCCTCGTGGAAAAGTCAGACTCACCCCTCTTGGGCATCATCTAGCCCCACATTTCCATCCATACATGCAACATCGACCTACGAGGATGCCAAAAAAAGGTAGGCCTCGTCTCTGGAAACCTTTCAAAAAATAAAAAAAATAACTTTGAAGTAAAAGGGAAGGTCCACCTCCCATGTGCCTAAGAACAACAACTATCTAATGCTACACAAAACTACCGAAATTTTTTTTTTGCAAACCACCTCACAAGTTGTGGTGCCCGTAATAAAGAGTCAACATAAAATAAAAGTGGGAAACTAATGCATTTCCCATTACTAGTATGGTGTGCAATGGTCATCAACAGTAGTGAGAGGCACCTCACCTCCTCTGCACCAAATGAAGCAATAGATAACTAACCACTAGACACCTGAAAATATGCAGGAGAAATTATATTGTCGCTAATGTATCTCTGGGAATACACGAACTGACTCGATGCTACATAGCCAACGGGGACCTCTCGAAATTTTGGAAAATCCTGCCCTTTCCTAGATAGACTAGTAATAAAATATATGTCCTCATCAATGGGCGCGTACCACGGGTTAGGACCAACCCGAAAGCCCATCAGTGGGCATCCCACCTGAAGATGAGCTATCCCAATAAACCATAATGGCCCTTCAAGGATGTAGCCTCCCCATAGAATTTAAGGAGGCCTACCTTCCTTAGGATCAATTGGGTGGCTGTCGTAATAAGGCGAGGGTACACAAGTCTCTCCCTCTCTCATGCCTCCCATAGGCGAAACACATTATATTGGTCCTCCATATGCCCTTGTTGTTCCCTTTGTTCTATCCTTTGACGTTGTTGAATGATTCACATATTAAATACATTTTTTATTAAATGAGACATGTATTTACAAATATATATATATATGGATAAAAAATAGTCTGTGCACCCAAAAAAACGGTCCTGCACCAGTGCCGGTGTGCCTGTTTTTATCGTGCATCGTCCTTAGTGCGCATGGAAATTTTCAGTGCACCTCAAAACATGAGATGTACTTTCTTCTGTAGTGTTTTGACGAAACTATCCACCCCGGGGCAGATATTTAGGTCAATGCACCTCCCAACAATAATTCATGGTAAACGGTGTGGTCATTTAAATGACCACACCGTTGACTATGTACCAGTGTCGAAAGGGCAGTGTGTTGACCAAACTATGCGCCCCAGGGCGGATAGTTTAGTTAGCGCACCTCCCTCCTTACATCAGTACACGGTCAATGGTGTGGTCCTATAAATGACCACACCATTGGCTATGCACTGATTTCAGGAGGGTAGTGCGCTGACCAAACTATGTGTCCTGGGACGGATAGTTTAGTCAATGCATCGACCCCTTGACATTAGTACATGGTCAATGGTGCGAGCCTGCAAACGACTACACTGTTGACTATGTACTGATGTCAGGAGGATGGTGCGCTGACCGAAATATCCGCCCTAGGGTGCACAGTTTGGTTAGTGCACCACCCTCCTGAAACTGGCACATAGTTAAGGTGCAGTCATTTAAACAACCACACCACCATATCAGGTTTAAAAAAAAACATGGTGTGTGTTTTCGGTGCCGCAGAGGAACCTGGGGAAGTTTCCATTAGCACCGTTTGTCATGTGGCATGTAAATTGATAGGAAGCACCAGGAATGGTGCGAGTCGAACGGCTCGAGCGCACCATGCAGGATTTTTTTTTTAATGGTAAAACATTTAATTATTGAGAAACAAGTAAAATACATGTAAATTTGGGCGTTGAGGAGGCATATTTGCTGAAGAATTTGAAAAACTAAATTTTCCCTTCATTTTCCAAAATTTGAACTCCACAAGGTGGGAAATGGATGCCAGCAGTGTGTGCAATGGTAGAATTGATGGCAAGGTGCCTCACACTAGGGAAATTTACACTGGTGCTTGAGAGCTCTGGAGCACTAAATAAATGAAAATTCAGATTTTTTCAGCCGGTAATTTTCTTTTATTTAACCCTGTTTTAGAGAGCGAGTTTTTGAGGTGCACCGGGCCTATTTCTGATTGAGCGCGGGTTTTCAAGACACATCAGGCTTGTTTCTGAGTAGCGCACCAGTGCACTACATTAATGTGACTCAATAGGCAGGTTTGTACAAAGATCATAGTGTCTTGGTATGTGCCGGTGCTTTGTGAGTTAAACGCACCAGTGTGGTTTATGATGAGAAATGCACCGGATAAAAAACATCCGAAAAAACCTCCACCCACCAACCTCCTCTAGAGACCTCCATTAAAAATAGATATCTGGGCTAATTTTATAAGGGGTTACTCAAAAACATCTGCTAGAGGGTCTTTTCCTTGTAGTGTAAAATTAAAATTGTCTAATTTTGAGCACACAAAATACAAGGCAGGCAAATACAAAGGTTTTTTGGCCATAATCCACTTGTAGGAATTTTTTTAACTATAAATTTTGAGTTTTCAAATTATGTAGGAATTTTTTTTAATAACAGATAGAATGTGGTGAATTTTAACAAATATTCTCTGCGGCGAAATCAGTCATCTTTGTGGGACGGTGGAGTTGTCCATTTATGTGGGCACCATGTTTATTGCACAACAAGTTTTCTATATATCAACTAAAAACATAGGGTATACAACATGTTCTCTCCACTACAACCTAGTTCTTCAACCATCCATTACATAATAATATTTTCACTGCAACCTAGTTCTTCAACTGTCCATTACATCATTGTCTTACCACTTATCCAATTTTCCATGTTTGTTGTTCTTGTTGGAAGTGACCTTCTCCTGGAACCTCCAGAGCTCTACAATTACATTCCTTTAGGTTATCGTAGCTCCCAAGATGAGGAAACAACTACTAAGGCGCATGATAGGCCTCGAGATGAGGCAATAACTCCTAAGGAACATGATAGGCCTCAAGATGAGGCAACAACTCATCTTATCATCCGATGTTACCTTATCAATATGTTGAGAAATGGTATGCTGGAAGCACGATCAGGGAGTGCAAGGATGCTTCCTCATATGGGAATGATAGAGAAATGGTCTCCAAACTTCTTAAAATCTTGCAATCCCTTGCTCGATTCTTCTTCCAAGTGGTGCCCGACACTCCCATTGCGAAGAGAAAAGGAGGGTGGGCTATTTAAATGGATATATACTACCTTTTTACGCACTGCAGATATTCCCTTACCCCTTTGTGCACCCTTACCCACTGCTTGGAGCAGCTAGGAGTGTTGATTCCTACAACTATTCACCTTCCCCTCTTCTTCAGAGCCCCAAAGCCCGTCCTCTTTGTTAACACTAGAAAATTGTACAGCAGAAGATGACATTAATTAATGTCAAGCCAAAGGATTTACAGGGCAAGAATACATTATGGAATCAAAAAAGTATTTAAAGTATTTAAGGTTTGATAAAATCAAATCTGAACTAGTCTTAAGTGTTGATTTTGCGAATTATCCTTCGAGAAGAGCACCTTCTACGTGCCTTTTTGATTTTTAAGTGCACATTCTTGAAAGTGGAAAAATGTCACTTTCTATGGCCACACAAAGCAAAGGACAAGTTTCTCCTTACATGAAGCCGCCTAAGGATAGCCACCAGCGCCTCCTTAGACACTATGTGAGCACACAATGGAATCATACCTCTCCCTTGGGTCACCATGCGCCATGTACCAAGGGAGGGAAGGAGGATTTGAAATCCCCTATATAAAGCCACCATGAGATGAAGAAAGGGTGATCACATTGTTATGTTGGCCAAAATTGCCCAAGAAATACCATAAGTGTGTGACCCGGAGCTGCAGATAGAGGGGACTCGATTGTTGGCCATCCAACAATCTTAGTCCATCACAGCAGAGAGAGAGGGAGCTTGCACCAAGGCGGTTTTGGAAAACAACATCCTTGCATCGGGACCTATAAACATTGTCTAGGGACCCTTTGGCAAGTGGGTCAAATTTCTTCTTCATATCAAGCGTTCAATAAGAAGGGGCCTAGAGCCACTATTTTCACTATTATCGTTTGACTCTCCTCAATAGATTCTATATATTTGTGTTCTATTTTTAGTTTACTTTGAGTATACATTTGCATGATTTTTCCTCTAGATTGTATGCTTTTGAACTCCACCACTTTCTGCCTGTTACCTAGAGTTTAAAGGGCCAAACCACACCCTTTAAATTGGTGCGATTTCATACATCCATGCACCAAATCCACCACAATAGGATTCGAGACTCCACTAACGTTTTATCAAGTTTATGCGGTTGTGCCTTCTTTTACAGGAGACCTTTATCTATGCTGGAGAGTGGAGCTGATAGTCCTTTGATCTATCTTGCAGTCCCTAGACTCACTTTGAGTGACAGAATGAAGAAGAGCAGCTCCTAATTTGTTTTAATTGCAGGAATTTTTGTGCGGCTTTTCCTCACAGACGCACAAGGCATGCGTTTAGTGCTGACCTGCATGTAGGAAAGTGCACCTGTTATGGCCTTTTGCACGTAATTCACAAAATGAGAAATTTCTCCCAAGATTCTATCTTTCTATGCCTGTAAGGTTCTTGGCAGCCCCTAATGTATCTTCCAGCACTTGTTGTGATACCCCACAGCTTGTTAGAACTCACTTTTAGCTGCTTTTTGGAGGCTTAGAGTCATTTTTTCTTCAAGTTGATTTTTGAAAAAATTTCCACATAAAATTGTATAGAATTCTTTCAGTAATAATCACATTCAAATGAACTTTTCCGACACGTTTTGAACCAACCAGTGTGGTTCATCATCAAGTACATAGTCCTGATGATGAACCACACTGGTTGGTTTGAAACGTGTCGACAAAGTTCATTTGAATGTGATTATCACTGAAAGAATTCTATACAATTTTACGATGGATCACAGAAGCCAAAATTCAAAAAAATTCCACATAGTTTAAGTAAATTTCCACATGTGTTCCGAAAAATTTATGTTTTGCAAATTTTGGTATGCACACCTAGATAACTAGTCCAATTAAGTGGCCCAGGACCACGCATGCTTAGCTAGTTTTCTTTTTTCTAGTGTAGAAATTGTTTAGTTTAGTTCAATTTTTGCATTAGAGATTGCGGGACTAGGATCGAATTGTCTATAGAAGAGAAATTAATCTATGCTACCTTTGCACCCTCCTGTAATCCTAGGTAAGCATATGAACGCTCCATATTCACAATTTTCCATCTCCCTATAGTTAGTCACATAGATTAACTAGGAAAATTTGAAAGAGGCCCATTATCTGCACATGTTTTCCATTTGAGCAAGGAAAAATATAAAATAGTTTAAATAGGGGATTTTTTAAAGGATCAATGATATCCACACATTCAATCTATGTGCTTGTTCACCTTATGCTCACACACACTCACCCAATAATTAAATTAAGGCACCTAAAATTAAATTAACCAAAACCACTAAATTCTCCCCACAGGGGCCACAAAAGAATTTATAGATTAAGTTAGGAACAAGGGGGTAGGCATCCAATTAGCCTCCTTGATCCTACCTCATATTGAAACATAGAGGTTTTGTATTTATGGAGCTTCAAATCCACTTTTCAGACCACGACAAAGAAAACCTGAGTGTGGCAGAGACCCGATTCAGAGGGGGTTAGGCTTAGGCATAGTGCGTGCGGTATCAATTGGGGATACCTGACCCGACTGATACTCAGTACTGTTAGCTGACTACCAAGAATACCAAGACTCGAACGCTCACATGGGAAGGTGGTTCTTAGTGGCCAAAATCTAGGGCATCCTTTACCCTATAGGTGACGGTGGAGGCAAGCGCCAGGCCCTCTACCGTTATCTTGGTGGATTCTCTTCAACTGACTAGGGGCATCGCTAGCTCTTACGGGATGTTGTGCAATCACTCGCAAGAAATATTCTCAAGGTCCAGGTACTTTTGAGTGTATGAGGACATAATAGGTCTTCTAGGATTTTGGTTATCATACGCAGACAAAAAAAAACCTCTTTTTGCTTCACTGATCAGATAGATTAATTTAAAGGGAAAATTTATTTTATTTTCACTTTGCTTTATGTATGTGGCCACAATTTTTCTTTGATCATAAACTTTATCATCTCAAATTTTTCCAAAATCTAACCTGGTCGACACTTGAATGGTCCCAAGGGAACCTCATCGATCCAAGCATCTTTTCGACCTCCCCCCATTACCGGGAGGGGTTCCAGGTATTTCTCCATTTAGGCATTAAATAATGAACATTGCTACCATCATTGGTTCATCCTTCATTGGGGCATCCATGGTTTGGAACCCTAGTTGATATACTGACACCAAACCACACACCACTCCTCCCTCAACACCTATGGGGCAGAGGAGTGTGTTGCATTTAGGAAGCCAACTAAATACACAGCAGGGTACATAGCATACCAACCCTCATTCTAACCAAAACTTTGTATCTTCACACATTTCAATGGCATCAACCTCCCAGTCACCTTTCTTAGCTTCATTGAATCTACCCAATTTAACCAAGCTAATGAATGACCCCATCGCACACGATCCTAGATGGCCTCCCATCCCCACGAAGCTCCCTTGAGATATAAAAAAATTCGAAGGAAAGCTAGCGGAAGACCTAGGTAATCATGTAATGATCTTTCACTTATGGGGCTCATTGAACAGTATCATCGATGACACTATTCGATTGAGGCTATTTCAACGCACTCTTATAGGAGTAGCCGCGAAGCGGTAGGTGGAGAAACCTCCTGCTTCACATAGAACCTTTAGCACCCTTGCTACTGCGTTCCTCACATATTTTTAGTTACCCATTCGCCATGATTCAGGAATGGAATTAATGACTCATTTTAGACAAACCCCCACCATTCATATCTCGAACTATCTTCATGAATGGAGGTAGCGTTGCAGTTTATGTAAAGCTAAACTCGACGATTGGGTCCTCTTAGATTTATTCTTGAAAACTCTGATGGTGGAGATTTCAAAGGATGTGGTGCAAAAAAACCCCACATCCGAAGAGGATGCAATCAATAAATCCCAAAAGCTTGAACTGATTTATACGCAGTCAGGGTACATTTACAATATCCTTCCTAACGCCCCGCACCTGCAAACTTATCAAGAATTTCTAGGCATGTTGAACTCTGCAAAAGGACTAGTTGGGTCAATGACCCAAGGTTACCTAGGAAACACTAGTCAAAATCTCGGTTAAACATATAGTTCTACCCAAAACATGGCTCAAACCACATTTCAAAGTCATCATGTGCCTCAACAAAATTTGACTAATAGGGCACAAGCGTATCACCAGGGAGGACCATATCCTCCGGCTGAGGGGACCCAATATGCAGAAAGAAACACTGACAGAAGAGCTCCCCTCCAATGGCTAGTTGTAAACTTGGGACATTGTTATGCTCAGTCCCCAGCACACAACCCACCAACACAAACCAATGCACAAGTGAACTTTGTGCAACTGTCCCAAAACGAACCACACTAGTATAACCAGGAGAACTACCCTCCTAACATGGTAAAGAAAAAATCAACAAACAAGCCAAAAAGGAACCCTGGAAAGGGGGCAACAATCAGCAGCGCCCACCCAATGGTAGAGAAAAAGGCCACCTCTTCGAACAAACCATTCTTGTTCAATATGTGGATAGTACGGGCACTATACTCACCACTGTCCCAATCTCCCTGAGCTAAAAATGCTACAGATTAACCGAGGACAAGGAGGATCTTCCCAGAAACCCGTCGTGATGCAAGAGCCTTTCCCCCACCAAGGGACGGTCAACACTCAATAGCAAAACCTAGATTACTTCAGGAAAATCATCCATGAAATATACATGACAGGATAAGAGATGTTTTTCCAAACACAGAATCACAACTACGACACCCCAACAGACACCACTACGTCAGGCGCTAGTACTAGTGGGCTGACTACACCTTTGACCATTTCAAAGATTCCTATAGAACCATTGCCAAAGATGGAAAAGGGACCCAATAGGTGAGTAGGAAAATACTCCAAAGTGGCCCATAATTATAGCATTTTGGATGATTTAGCTCAATCTCCCACTGCTATGTCAGCTTTGGAAGTACTGTTGTCATGCCCGAAACAAGGGAAAGCCCTACTTTCCATGTTAGGCACTATCAACCCTGCTGATACGCGCCTGATGGATTTTGACTTAGAAAAAGCCACCCCCTGGCTTCCTTCCATGGTAGCCTTCCAGATACTAGTGTCAGTCTAGAATATCGCTATTCACAGATGTGTCATAGAAGAGAGTGCATTGACATGCATCATGTCAAAAAATGTTTGGCAAAAGGTAGGTTCTCCTGAACTAAAACCCTCAGTCATAACGCTTCAAGCGTATGACGATCATCCCTCAACCCCCGTCGACCTCTACCAAAATTTCCTGGTCTATTTAGCTAGAAAGAAGATCCACATAGACATTGAAGTCTTTGACGCGCACTTGGATTACAATATACTCCTCGGACGGAGTTATATGTATGCCATGTCTGCCATAGCCTCCTTTGTCTTTTGCATTATGATGTTCCCCCACAAGGACCGCATCATTACTGTAGTCCAGCTGACACACAAAAAGAAGTGTCCCCTAACCAATATGGATGTAATTCTGCCCTATGTAGACACAACCTCGGATGGTATTTCATGGTACCAAGAATATGGCCCTGGCCAATTCAAACCGTCGTACGTTCTAGGGTTATTCCTAGGAGATCCTCCCATTATCCCTGAGACATCACTCGATATCATAGGGGCCCCGGTATGCATGATGTAGACATCAAGTGCTGAGGCTAATCAGGACACGGACTCGAGCAGTAATGACACCGACGCATCGGCCAAGGTAGCCTCTCTAGCATACGCCACCTCCCAAACCCCTTTCCTCTACCCTGCAGCTGGCTTCATCTCCCAGCAGGTTTTGGCAACACTAGTATTACCCAAAATATCGTTGGAATTCCCAGTTTGGTATCTTATTCCTCCTTTCGGAATAGGAGCCACCCAAGTTACTGCCACAGGTTTGAAGCCCCACAGTCCAGAGGAGCAACCATCCATCCAAGAAATGGTTGAGACCACCCCCGCAAAGGAAGCTCCCATTGCGAAACTATTGATCACGGCCAGGAAAACTGAGAAGAGAGGAAAGAAGATGGTGACCCTCACCATTCAACGGATATCACCAGTCTGTGCCATATGAGATGTAATAGGCCATCCGACCCATATATGTTTGGAGCTGGATGAATTAAAACCACTCCTTGTCTTCAAAACAAACATCTCGATGTCGTGTTCCCATAAAAGGAACCTACCACGAAAGGTAAAGAAAAACCGATGCGTACCAATCACGCATGCGCTCTCTATAGGAACTATGGGAACTATACCCACCATTTTCTAGAGATACCGAGATATAGGGATGCTTTACATGCGATCAAGAAATCCTATCAAGAGGATCCCTCCATCCAATCTGTCGGCGATGAGCCCTGCACCATCCTATATTTACAAGAGGAATGTAGGGTTGTAGAAAGACCCCTAGTTATGCCCATTATATGTTGTAAGTTGTGTGATGAATGTGGTCACTTCCTCGAAGAGTGCACAACCTTAGATCTCATTCACAGATGGTATCCAATTGAAAGGGTTTACTATGTTGGATTTTGGGCAGCACAGTTCACATGTCCTTTATGCGGCAACAATCACCTTTTGTAATATTGTCACTACATACCTCGATTCTGGCTAGCCCTTGCCAGCCTTCACTCAACCATAGTCCACCTTTCCCAAGAAGACGACATGGATGTTGAGTCCATAAGCAGCTCCATGACCCAAGTGGATGAGATGAGTGCATCCATCATGTTCTTGACAGCTGAAGAACAACCCATCAGGTAACCCCTAGTTACCCCCAACTGCTCTTTGCAGAGATGACGAGCATGTACGTTATGCCAAAAGATAGACCATGCAGTCATCCATTTCCCTGATTTAGCAGCATTCCGGTGTTGGTTCCCCATCAGACCTCAAAATGAACTCGACGGAACCTTCATATCAAGGATATCTTTCCTAATATATCAAGGTAATCATTATGAGTAACATTGTACTTATGATTTTCAAATTCGTCCCACCATCGACATGATTAATGCCATAGAGAAGAGACAAGACGAACTCTAGGAATGGCATAAAAATTACATCATTGAGTCAATTTCCCCACCCATGCAATGGTGTATCAAGAAAGGTAAGACAACACACCAACAAAGCGTAACCTCGGCCAAAACTAGGATAACATGTGGCTTGAATGATCTAAACGGTCACCGAGTCAACCAATGCAGAGAACTAAAACCCCTAGAAAACAGTCTCCGCATAATCTCTTCTCTCCCTCAAAAACTTCTCTCAAGCCAAGAGAAGATCACACGCACTTATTTCCGGATTTATTCACACTTTCATCATACATTTAATTCTGTACATCTCCCCAAACTGAGAGCAGCATGAGCTGCATTGAGTCTACACTCCACTAAAGAGGTAGGCACTCTTAAGTCAACAACACGGAAATGGAAGCAGAAGACAACCTCTTCTACCACCGACCCTTTCCAAGCATCCACATCAGGAACAACGAGTAGCATAGAATCCCACACTATATACTCTTTTGGCTCAGTAATACCATAAACCATCTGCACCGACCAAAATCACACACCAGAGTCATACCCACTAATGGAAACATTCAGGAACCTTTGTGACAGGCGCAATTTCCACCTATCGTACATCGACCATCCTAGTAGGGAACCCAACCTTGGGCTCATATAGAAATCCATTACTGAGATTCTTCCCCTTCCAAACGCTAATGACACAATCCACCACATACGACTTGTATCATCGCATGCCAAAGATAGGATTGCCTCCTTCCCCTCGTCCCAGGATGTCCACCTTAGCCCTGTTGCAAAAAACCAAGGTACCTTGCGCTTTTGCATTGATTTCCACAAAATCTCACATTTGCATGCCACCATCAAACTCCTCAATGAAACCCAGCCTCTAGAGCAGCGCCTAGTACAACTAGAGCTTATCGATAAAAATCGACGACAATCGCTGTAGCACAACGAGGCCCACAAGAAAAGGGTAAAAGCATCATTCGACCACCACATCACCCCTCGCTTGTTCACCGAGGTAGAATTAGTCCTTCGCTATGATGTTGAAAAAGAGGCCTTAGGGCTAGGAAATTTTGAAACCTTATGGAAAGGACCCTACATCATTAAACATGTCCTCCGACAGGGGGCATACATCTTGACGAAATCGGATGGGACTTGCCTCACTAACCCCATCAACGGCCTTTACCTCAAGGAATTCTACCCATAAGGACCCCGACATCCCTTCCCCTAGAGTGAGAGTACACAAAAACCCCCAACAATCTAAATATTTGACCCAAAGACTTATTTAAAAGTGCTCAAACTATCACCATGGATCACCAAAATGAACCTTATCTTGGATCTGCTGATGGAGCATCGAGATGGTCTCAAAATTTAGCTGTGGCTGCCTGGGTCATTTACAGCCTTGATCGATCACATCTTTGTTCAAACGGTGTGTGTATCAGTTCAGCAACAAACAATCAGGAAAAATATGACGCCGTCATCAGACTTATGTGTGACACCCTCGATTGAAGCATTCACCGTATGCATATCTACCTCAATTCCTAGTTAGTATTATCACAACTAAACCAAACATTTGAGACTAGAGATACACATCTGTTTATAAAATATTTGTGTGCCAAAATATTAAGCACACAATTTGACTATATCACATCTTCACATGTACCAAGGAGTCAAAACCAAACAATTGATCACATAGCTAACAATATCCTAAACTGGAATGCATCTCGAATAAACCATCATACATAAAACCAAAAATATATATATCCATCAGCATAACAAAATACATAAACTGAAACGGGTGATACATCATGTAGAGTCGTAAAAAATATCTCTCATATAAATATATATATATATATATATATATATATATCAAAATATATATATCCGAGTAGAAAAATAGTGTCACTGGCCCAATAGCCAGCCCAAAGATACAAAATTCATCAAAAATAAGGGAAGCATCCTCATAATGGGTGCTTTGCCTATGTACAAAACTGCTCTAGGGGGTGCCCCCTCAAGAGGAGCACGTGGACCCACCATAGCTCCCGGTACCACCATCATAGTTGCTGTCGCAACTGCGATCACCACCCGATGTAGAGTGGGCCGATAATCCCTCTTTCGGGCCATCATTGTCTCTAACCAGACCTCATCTAAGTCATCGATGAAACCTCGAGCAAGCATACCTTGGGTCAAGCGGTCCACTCGACCCCGGAAGCCCTCAAGTGCAGTCACCTGAGCTGTTAGTTCTGAAATGCACGCCTTTGCTACATCAGTACGATATCAATCGACTGCAACCTCTGCAGCAGCTGAGCTTCTACCATCACCTGAGGGGCTAGAGAGGCCAGCACCAGCTCCACCAGCTCCACCACTTGGTCCACCTGCATCACCTCCTCCTTGACCATCTCAAGGTCGTCGCAGAGGATCATGGCCCACCAATCGGGCCACGGGGTGACCCACCTCGCCAAAATCTGCACGAGTAACCAAAATAATGTCAGTATCACTAGAAAAAACATGTAAGTACATATATACTCAAACAAATGTAGAAAAAACATATAACACATACCTGCAGGTCCTGCAACAAAACCAAAAGGGAGACCCATGTCTGGGTCACCCTAGAAGTCCATTCCCATGTATGGGTAATGTAAAAACACTTGTGGGTTGGCCTCAAACCAAGCCTTTATCATGGCGTTCCAATAACGCCCCACCATGCCACCACCACCCTGCGGCATCACCAGAGCCCACCTCCTCATACGTGGCTCACGTGGCCCCCCAATAGGCACCGCCACCACTGGCCTCAGCAGCACCACCCTCTCATACATGATGCTGCATAATATACTGGCATATGAAAATGACTTAGATCCACGTTGGACCTTGTTCAATGCGACACCATCCCGTTAAAACAAAAGTGGGTGAAGTCGAAAAAATGCCCTGACCTCAACCAGCGCAAAAATCTAACCTGTGGGCCAGATGCCCAATGCAAAGCCACCGACCCCACCAGTCATATGATCACCGCCAGAGCACACCTCTCTACCACATCTGTAACTGATGCAATGCTGATGCATCCCTTGGTAAGAGGCGCCCCCCCACAATGATGCCTACGGAATCTATCTAGGTTCACTCTCCCAGAGGGGAGTGGGTACCTCACTGCCTCACCCTGAGGTAGTAACCCGGTCACAAAGTAGATATCCATCTCGAGACAAATCACCAAGTTCATACCTCGCAACACACCTCTTGTGCCATATTTGTATAATGTAGCATAGTAATCAGTATTGTGACCGAAGAAACTCATTTTCAGCTAACTTTAGAAGGCCCCATGTGGCCAACTGACGTCGCGCCCCAAAATTAGCGGCTAGAGTGGTCCAGATCTCAGGCCAGTCCCACTCCCTCCACAATAACCTATCATCAACACAGGTACCCATCAGTACAGAGAAAAAACCCAAAATATAGACAAAAAACCAAAATTTCTGTCACCTCGGCCTTTGCGCGCCTGTCCCTTAAACAGGCGCGCATTGTATTTTTCACAGGCATGCCTAAGCGAGCTAAAATTTGGGAACAAAGTGCCCTCGCGTGCCTATCCCTCAAAATTGCACGCAAGGAAGGCACGCTTTTGCCCAGATCGCCCACGCGATCTACGACGAAACTCACCCAGAATCCATACAAACCCAATTTGTACGGACCTCGGCACCATCAAACTATAAAAAATTAAAATGTAGGATGTCATGGAAGTTACCTTGGCAGAGTATCGCTAGTCCTTGGTACACGGGCTGACCGCAATGGAAAGAAAGGCTACGCAAACACCTCTGACCTCTCAAACCTCAACAAGTACAAATGAATTGAATAAGGGCCATATTCACCTATTTATCACCCTTTTTAGAAAATTTGGAGGGCCATAGCAAGATATCAGAGGGTCCATTCTGTGAACCATTAGTTACACCATCATCAGTAATCCATGATGAGTGGAAGCGATGCCACACATTCCCTTTCTGGAAAAAATAAATTTTCAGCGCCAGCAGGTATGGCCTCTCTCATCTTCCTTTTTAAAGTTCATGCCTTTCAATAATATTTTATGAAAAGAAGATGCTTTCACTTGAGGTAGTTGTTTTCGCAGGAAAAACCCACAAGCCATTCACAACACCATCTACTAAAAGTTCCAGAGCAGGTATCATTCTACCCCTAGCATGATAGAGTCCTATATAACTTTGCATATCCTGACATCATTTCTCCAATAGAAATAAACCATAGGTCCTCATACCTAACCATGTTTATCGTCACCTCACCCTGCACATGATAAACATCTGCGTTGGTCGGTAGAGCCTCCCCTCCATGGAACTCGTCACCCAAAGTAGCCCATATATCACAGCAATAGTGACGCCATGGCCATACCACTTTAGTCCGAGAAGCACCTCGTGCCCATCCATCCATCATTCATAAGGTCAAGTTTACCATGCAAATTGAAACCCCCTTCCCGGACGACTAGGTTGTACAAGCAGATAAAACGTGCACCACCGCGCATCGCATTTGGCCCACCATACCTCCATCAGGATATCCCCATCTATGACACATTTTCATCCTCTTCATAAACCCCGCACATGAGACCAACCAATGGGACCCCCACCCCCAACAAAACACCTTCCTCACAACATCAGTGAGGGAACATTTTCATGTTTTGGGGTATCAGTCTTTGTGTTTTGTACAAACCAAACCCCATTATTTTTATTCTTTTGGTAAGTGTACAAAGACCGCAAATGGTACACTTCACCCCTCCACCCTCATATTTCATCTTTTCTCCCATGGCAGCAGTCCCTGATATCCCTTGGTCAGAGTATTTCACCCCCACGCACACACCAACATGATATTCATAGTCAGTTTACACCCACCCTGGAAGTCCTACTGACTACATGGATTTTCCCTTCATAAATAACTATGAATTCTGCCAAGCTGCTTAAGTATGCTCCGACCTCGGGCCACTGAATCCCCATCATCAGCTTTCAGTCACCTATCACCAATATGCCTATGTTAAACCCACCACATCCAGGTCCTTGATCCTTCATATCTGTGACACCTTATTCGGTTGAGACTTCCTTTTTGTCGACTTCAACACCCATATTCCAAAAAAGAAGTGTTACCTTGGATCACCCCTCTCCATGCAAAGGAGCATCCTCGGGTGGCACTGTGGGAGACATCATTGTCCACAAATTTCATCGATCCTCCTAACATTCAACTACAAAAAATCTTTCATGTCAAGATGGTAGCGTACCTTACAACCATTGCACTTTGATCAGATTTGTCGAAGACCCGTGCCTCCATAAGCGTCTCTGTCAACAATGCTTACATGGGAAGGTCCCAGCCAGCAGTTATGCATACATTGCGCAGCTACATGCCATACCAAGTTTATGCATATGGGTACCACTTTCTACCTATCATCAAATAAAAAACACCCCTGAGGGCGTCATCAGTCGTCGTTAACAACCGCCAGCATCACTACCATAGCAGTGACACAGACAGAACATGTATCTGTCAATTTTGTTTAGCTAGCCATAGCATCATGAGCATGGGACATGCCTGCCTCATTGAAATTTTATATATATATTGTAAATTATATTTTCTTGTCGGGATCCCTTCGACATGGTCATTCTTAGAACTGGTATAGGTTGTTGTCAACTCCAAAGTTTCACACAGGTCTCCCTTTCTCTCTACTCATGATACAGAAAATAAGCTATAATGTATTTCAGCTATACAATCCTTCCTAAACCTCACACATTAGGGGGAAACTATTAACACTAGAAAATCGTACAGCAGAAGATGACATTAATTAATGTCAAGCCAAAGGATTTACAGGGCAAGAAGACATTATGGAATCAAGAAATTATTTAAAATCGCTAAGGTTTTGAGAAAATCAAATTTGAACTAGTCTTAAATGCTGATAGCACACATTATCCTTTGAGAAGAGAATTTTCTACTCGCCTTTTTTCCCGATAAGAGCACATTGCTGAAAGTGGAAAATGTCGCTTTCTAGGACCACACAAAGCAAAGTACAAGTTTCTCCTTACATGAAGCCACCTAAGGACAGCCACCAGCACCTCCTTAGACACTGCTGGAGCACACAAAGGAATATTTGGAGCACAAAATGGAATCATACCCCTCCCTTGGGTCACCATCCACCATGTACCAAGGGAGGGAAGGAGGATATGAAATCCCCTATATAAAGCCACCATGAGATGAAGAAAGGGTGATCACATTGTTATGCTGGCAAGAATTTCCTAAGCAATACCAGTAGTGTGTGACCCAGAGCTGGAGATAGAGGGTACTCAATTGTTGGACATCCAACAATCTTAGTCCATCACAGTAGAGAGAGAGGGAGCTTGCACCAAGGTGAACTTGGAAAACAACATCCTTGCATCGAGACCTAGAACCATTGTCTAGGGGCCTTTTGGCAAGTGGGTAAAATTTGTTCTTCGTATCAAACATTTAATAAGAAGAGGCCTAGAGCCACTATTTGCACTATTATCGTTTGACTCTCTTCAATAGCTTCTATATATTTGTGTTTTAGTTTTAGTTTAATTTGAGTATACATTTGCATGATTTTTCCTCTAGATTGCATGCTTTTGAACTCCACCACTTTACGCATGTTACTTAGAGTTTAAAGGGTCGAACCACACCCTTTAAACTGGTGCAATTTCGTACATCCATGCACCAAATACACCACAACACTCTTCTTCAAATCCCTGTCAAGTGGTGAATTCCTCCTTCATGGAGAAGGCGCCACACACCACATGTGTTTGGTGCAGAAAACAAGTGTCTCACTATGCATACAATGAAATCGCTATGCATATAATGAAAATATATGTTTTCAATTTTAAACATAAAATTTTTACGATTAATGTTAGGATTAGTTAAGTAAATCCAAAACTCTATGCATCACTTTCGACTTATCCTATTTTCCTAAATTTTACCTTGATATAAGGCCAATAAGACCTCTAAAATTCTTAATGGTTTAAATAATGACGGAGTGAAGTTATTTGAAATATGATTTAACCACTTTATAGAATATAATTCCATAACCTTAGGTTAATTAGTTTTGGTTTTCGTGAAAAAGTAACAAAAAGGAAGAAAAGTGATTACAATAGTCCCTGCAGCCCTGAAGGGGTAGGGACTAATAAGACTATCATAATATGGGTTGGGAATATGATATCATGTGATCTTTAATTATATATCAACTACTCTCTATAATTTAGTGTGAGAAGTATTGATCTATTTTTTACTATTATTTCATATTTAGGTGATCATATGTTTATGACATTATTACTATGATATTAATGTATTTTTTTAAAATTCATTATGCAAACTTAGTAATTAAAAAAATGTTTAGTAAATTATATATGTGCCAAGTAAGTAAATATTTAAGAAACATATATATTTAATGAGTTATAAAAGTTAATTAATGGAAATAATTATATGCATGTGTATATATTTAGTCATTTGGATAATCTTATGAATGATCACATTATTTTTAAAGATTTATATGTAAGAGTTATTAGTAGAGTGACATATATGGCTATAGGTCATATAAAAATGAGAAAGAAAAATTTTAAGTTTATGTATTCATATCTAAATTTGGAAGATATTGAGACATTATGATTAGTGTTGGATAAAGATGTTGAATTAATTAAAGATGCAAAATTATATAAAGCTTTTAAATTTCAAATAGTTAAATCAAAATTTTAGTGAACAAATTGATATAGAATAAATAATTATAAACTTTCAATTTAAATATGTATTTTCTAAATAGTTCATGTAAATAGTTTTTATTATTTAATTTTAGATAATAAAATTTACAATTTTTTGTATGCTTGTTTGTTGTTGGTAGCTAACCTAAATAAAGTAGTTGAAGTTGTGAGTGTCGTGACAATACATACATTAACTGTTAATTCAAATCCATGTTATATATATATATATATATATATATATATATATATATATATATATATATATATATATAAGAGCAATTAAGGGTTCTTAAATCCATATTAGAAGTGAAAAGGCAAAGGTCAATTGAAATCAGGGATTAATTAAGGGTTCCCTAGTCTGCATATCAGTGAAAAACATTTAAATAATAATCAGTCAAAACAAAGTGCTTTTAACAAATTCTGAAATACAATTCTCGATTTATCATTTAGTTTAAGAACACATTCATGAATAGATGGAAAACATAAGAAAATTGACAAGATGACAAGTGAAATACTTCACTGTAGTGGTCCAACACATGAATCCTGTAATATGATGCTTTATTTCTTGTGATCCAGTCTGCTGACTTGAAATTGATACAAAATCCCTTAGGTTCAGAATAGTATAACTACAAAAATGTTGAACAATTAATCCACACCTAATACTTCAAAATATGAAGTATTTATACAAAAACTAGTACAAAATATCCTAGAATAAACTTAGGAATTTTTCTTAGAAAAATAAATATCTCCATGCAAGAAGATAGTGACAACTGTGTCACTAATTTCTATCTATCCTATTTATTTAAATAAAATAGCAAGTTTTTTTTTATTTAGGGTGCAGCTCGACAACTGAGGTGTCCATGCTGGCAGTTTTATCTTTAATCTGATTTGATCTTCAATCTTTCATCTGATACACTTTTAACTGATACTCTTTGACTGCAAAAAACCATCACTGCTGATGTAAAAAGAACAACTCTGTTTTTAATCCTTTCCTCTCTGTTTTCACTGTAATCTTATCTTATAGTAATCAGTTAACTTCTCCCAGAACTCAGCTTCTGGAAATTTAATCTTCATAAGCCTTTTGAAGTTTTCATTAGCTTCATTGTATTTTGAAAATGTTGGTTTGTTTAGAAAAAGGTGTTTTACTTCATGCTACAAGTAAAACAAATTTTCAAAATTCTTATACAAAAATTTCCCTGTTGGGACTCCCTGCAAAGATGATTTTTTTACCTGTTATTTAGAAAAAATTCTCATCTTTTTGTCATAATCCTTCTGTTTCATCAATTTTTCATTGATTACCAGAGGATTTGGAAGGCCTTTTTTTCCTTAAAATATCAAATTTGATCATAAATATTGTGATTT
The DNA here is from genome assembly GCA_034641835.2 of Pinus albicaulis. Taxonomy (NCBI): domain Eukaryota; kingdom Viridiplantae; phylum Streptophyta; class Pinopsida; order Pinales; family Pinaceae; genus Pinus; species Pinus albicaulis. The sequence goes on from CM076578.1 coordinate 45,735,702, forward strand.
CCATTTCCATGTTTTGGCACTTTTCCTCTAGTTAGTTCATCAAGTTCTTTTTGGATATTACCTTCCTTACTTCAAGGATGGTCTCTGTTCTATCTGTAATTCCAATTTCATCCAGTTCTTGTTTATTTTTGGAATTGAGAAATTTGATAATTTCTAAGGCCTCTTTAGGTTTTTTACCTAGCTCCTCTTTGGCCTTTTGTATTGCTTATTTTGTTGCTTTAAGTAAATATTTCTGCTCATAAATTACTTGTATAGATGGCCAAGTATCATTGAATGCTTCAATGATATTGGACCATAATTGGTTCTTAACATGTGCCATAGGTTCTTTCAAAGTTAATTATTTTTCTAATTTCTTGAGTTGTTCATTCAACATATTGGCCTTTTGCTCTTCATTCTTGGCATTTATTTGTGTAATCTTTTTGGCATCTTCAAGATTTTTAATTTGTTCCTTTAACATTTTTATCTCATTGGTTTTGATGGACATGCCTTGCATTGCCTTTGCCAATTTACTTGCCTCATCTGATTTTTGTGATGTGGTTGTTGAAGATTCAGTAGCAGAAGTTGTTGATGAAGTCACTAGAACTATTGTGGCCATTGGAACATTAGGAGCCAATGTTTCCACCAAAGTAGATGGCACTGATGTTGTAACCACATGAATCACAGTGGAAGGAACTTCCTGTGCTTTGTTGGCTTCTTTTTCTTGGACCAATTTTTCCATCTCTATCTCCATTTCTTTAATCTGGGTTGTTAGATGCAAAATGAGACTCATCATCTCATATTTTTTATTAGACTCCTGCAAAATCTCCTTAGATTGAGGATGCTCAGTAGGAGGCAGTTTCAACTATTTCTTAAGTGTAGAAATATCAACATTCTTTTTTTTAATCAATTCCTCTACAACTTTTATGTTTTGAGGATCATAACCTACCTCAATCACTAATTCCTCCAATGATTTTATTCTGATATCCTTTGCATGTGATGAAGATTTCTCTAGTTTGAGTTGATCTCCTACATTTATCAAAGTATTTTGAGGCTTCTGTTACTCATTTCTTTAGTAGTCATTGTGGAATAAAGCATATCTCCTACTTGTTTATGGAATTCAATTTGGTCCATAGGATGAATATCCTGGACTGGGACTTCAAAATCAACCTTTTTATAATAAGATGATGATTTAGGAGTTGGTACCGTGGGTTCAAGCACTGTCATCAGCACATTTTTTTTCTTGTAATCAAAGGCTAAAAGTAGCATGTTTTGTATGTTGGGAGTCTGCATTAAGTACTGAGAATATATTTCATTTTTTATTTCTTCATTTTTAACTCTAATCTCCTTGTACCTTTCCTTGATTTCCATATCCTTTTCTTCTATTTTCTTTGATGATGACACTTCTATACTATGATGTTTTTGAATTAATTGTGTATTAGAAGTGGTTGGCGGCTTTTCCTCTTCAATTACTGTGGGAGGTACAGTATCTTTCTCTGGAATCTCTGTGTCAATGACCTAAACTATCTCTTTTTCTTTGCTTGCAGGATTAATCTTTGGATTTTTGTTGTATCTAAGTTTAAATTTGGTCTCTGTAGTGGTCTCAGCTATGTAAAACCCTTCTTCTCTATTTCTTTTCATACTTCTATCTTCCTAAGCTGGAGTCTACAAAGTGTGACTATTATCACTTTGCTTATCAACTTCTACCAGTGTCTCCTCTAACCATTCTAATTGGTTTGAGAATTTCTCAATATCAGGATTATTTTCATGAATGTATGGAGTTAATTTACATTTAAATCTCATTTTGCTAATTATATCAAAGGGATCATAATACCAAATAAAACTAGTGCTGAACTTGAACTCTAACAACTGCTTTTCTGCCTCTGGACCTGCTTCTCTGTTATTACATATGAATGGGCCAACTTGGTTCTTCAGTTTAAATTATGTTTTCTTCTTTGCAACCAAGAAATTTATAGCATCTGAATTCAAAATTTGTCTTATATACTCTAGAGAAAACAACCTCATAGGGAGGTATTTTGGAAATTTGTAAGGAATTAGGCTTGATCCGTAAACTCTGATTTCAGTGTGATTATGGTGTAAATACCAATCACCTGTCTTTCTTTGCTTTGATAGTTGTAAAAATGTCTTGATTTCATTGATAATCCTGGGCTGCGCACTGTTATTTAGCAAATTAACCAATGGATGGATAAAAGAATATGTAAAATCTAAATAAGTAAACTCATTGAATCCTTCCTTATTAAGGAAGTCCAAAATATAACAGATTGTGGATTTCCTTCCACATCAAGATTTTGAGGAGTTATAGGAAAATTTTTAGATTGGAAATAAAGGAACATGTGGAAAAGAAATGAAGTATACCGAAAGACACATTCAATAGGCAGTTTGAATAGTTGTTCATGGATGCTATTAGCAATATATTGGGAAAATTAAAGATAACTGCAGGGGGCTGGCCAGGTACAAAAATGGACAAGAAACCAAGTACTGATGAATCAACATGTTCATCTGTGAAATATCCAAGGATAAAAGACAACATCGAGATAATGTGTCTAGTTCTTTCAGATAATTTAGAAGAGGAGTATGGAGGATTGAGTTTAGGAATTTCTACATAGGAAGACATGAAGGTTTGAAAATTTTGAAATCTCTTCGGAAAATCCAACTCCAGATAGAACTTAGTGAGGGCTTCAATTGATAAAGGAACTTCATTAGGCTCAGGCTGTAATTGAAGCAATTGGTTGATAGATTTAGTTGTAATGGTAAACAAGACTTCTCTTTCAGAATTCACAATGGCTCTTATATCTGGATAATAACATGATTGGCATAATTTGATAGCTTCTGGGCATTGATGACTGTGAGGGACAAAATATTTAGGCAAATTTGATTCCCAAATTAACACCTCATCTGCTTGATCTAAGGATTTGTCTTAGCTCCAGTAGTGGAGCTCAAGAAGGTTAAACTCTACCACGGGATCTGTAATTTTGAAATCTACATCTGCCAGGGGAATATGCTCCAGATATACAACAAGGGGTTGTAGAGGGTTGATCACAATAGTGCCTTTGGAAGCCATTAATAGGTATGATAAATCAATTTCAATACTTTTAACCTTTAAAAACATTGATTTAGGCTTTTAAAATACTTCTGTAAGTTTAAACAGTTTACAGAAGGAATTTAGATATGACAGGCTTTCTATCTTTGGCTGCAAAAGGTATAATTCTGATCACTCTGACTCAAACTGTATTTTTGTATCAAAACCAATTTCCTGACCTTATAGCCTCAACAAATAATATTAAGGGTTTACAGTGAATTTTTTTGTGATAAAACAATCTTAAAACCTTACTTTATATGTAGAAAGGCTCCTAGGTACTGTAGAAAAGGTTTTGGAGGTTCTAGAGGGATTTTTAAGGTCTGCATATGGCTAAACCCACTCTAAATTTGTTCTAAAATAGTTCAAAGATTTTAGAAACTATAGAAAATTCTCAGGGTTTGTATATCTAAAGAATTTATGAAGAAAAGGGGTATTATTTAGGCATTCAGTCTTCTAAAGGATTCAATGAACTATAAAACTCTTTTAGAATTATGGATGCGTTTTCTTTCTCTGAAGAATACCTGTAAAATTTGTAATTTTGCTATGAAGAAGTGTTTTTGGGGTTGGAAAGCTTTAAAAAGCTTTTTCTAGCCTCTATATGCAATCTGATGGTTTTTGTAGTGATTGTAGCAAACGATTTCGATGAATTCGGTTTGTTTTTGGACTAAAAACAGAGGCGACAGCCTTATTTTCTCGGTCTGGAAAGGTTTTATGAGCAGAAAACGGTAACATAGGGTTCAAATGGATGCATTCAATTGTTTTTATAAACAATTTTTTGAACAATGAATGCATTTATTGCATGTCATTTCAAAATATGAGCAGTTTTGGCACAGGGAGGGAATAACCGCCAAGCGGTATTTGCACGATTGAAATATGGTAAGTGGAATTGGAAGGATCGATGCAATGCAACAGAATTGGGACGCATGGAGGTGAGAGAAAGCCTTAAAATTGATTTTTTCACAAGGTCTAGACTTGTTTAACATTTGTGCAATGAAATCTGTGATGTTGGATCTACACCGTTAGATCTGGCAGAGAGGAGCGAATGATTGAGATCATGTGATGAAGCTGTGGGGTTGAAAGGCGTGGGGCCCGCGATATATATATGTGGCGGGAGTGTAAAATGTATTAAAATATAATGTTTTAATACATCGTTTGGATATGGAATATGAAATGGATATAAGTGTAATATAAACATAGGAGGGTTTAATATATAATATGAATAGTTTTAACCTATGGGAGCGTGAATATATATCACACGGGAAAATAAATTATAGGTTAAAAGTAAAAATATAGGTGGGAGTTAATAATAAAAGGAATTTAATATAATATGGGGTAAAGGTGAAATAAGGATTTAATATATAAGGTTAATGTTAGTAATGAAGTGCAATGAGGGAGGAAAAATAAACTAGCCTAATGTAAAACATAATAAAGGGATAAGTTTCATTGCTGAGAGTACTGATATAATATTTTTATATTTAAACTTAGGATAAAATGTTTTTTTGGTTTTTGGGTAAAAGGGGAATTAGTCAAAGGGTTTTACTTTCCTTAAGTATAATGAATTTTACACTTAGGAAAAGGGGACTTTTGCAAGTGAAACTGAATGATGATGGGAAAAGGAAAAATGAAGGGGAAGAATGAAAATAGTGGGGATGAAGTATTTTTTATAAGGAAATGACTTTTTGAAGGAAGTTAGCGACTGAATTGATCAATTTATGCTTATCCATGATTGTAAAAAATGCTTCTGCTTACCAATTTTCTACCCTAACATTTTTTCTTCATTTTACTTGGGTGCATTTGATCATGCAAAGCCATTTCTCTTTATTTTAAAATAGAAAACTAACTAATTCTATCCTTATTTCTTCCAAGGGCTCAGATTAAGCTATTGAGCTCCTTATTATTCTCTACCTAACTGTTGATTTGCCAAGATTAAATTGTTTGGCTAGATCCTTATTCTTTATCTAACAACATGAAATTTAAAGCATGAAAAAGTCAAGATTAAGATATTTGACTTATCATAGATTATGGCATTTTAAACAACCTACACATAATCTTTATTTTTACAGTAAAAGTAAATAGTAGTGGCATTTGGATTTGCATCACTTTCATGGTTTATTTTTATCTTTTTTTTGTTTGGGGTCCATTTTTTTATTTTTATTTTTTATCTTTTTCTTTCTAGTCCTTTGATTTTTCTTTTAGGAAATTTTCCCTCTTTACATTTTTATTTTATTTTTAAATATGGGAAAACAATTTGCAGAAAGAAAAGTATGTACATATTACACGACTGGTCAAAGTAAATTCAAAAATTATGAATCCTATTATTATAGGACCCTAACAATATGTAATAATTCTTTTTTTTGTTTCCTCCTTTTTCGTGATTTCATATTATAAATTAATTGTTGTCTAAATAATCTATAAATTGAATATAGAGCTCACCATACATATAAGTGTAAAGATACAAGGAAATAAACAAATATTTCTTGAAGATACAACAGGCATCAAAGATGTAGTGGTGTGTTTGTTGAAAGTTAAACAATAATAATTGCTCAGGGGAGATTGTTTCTACTTCAAACATGGTAAGATATACTCTTAAATGAACAATGCAATCTAACAAAACATAGTACAACTACAAACTTCAAGTGATATATCAATTGAAATGAATTCTAATAACACTATTGGAAACACTACCAATATGATTCCATGGTGCAAGTTCATGGACACAACATATTTTGAATTTGCATTAATAAAGATAGTCAATTAACCTAGTGACTTTTGCAACAAGTTTAGAAGTGATTTCTTCTTCAGACAATGGTAGGTAACAAATAGAGAAGTTGTTGAGACACTCTTTCCCCTAAGATAATCTATCTTATTAAGATCACTTACTAAATTTGGTTTTTAAAAGTCAACTCTTATACATTAATTGTTCTAACACCTTTCTTATTGACACACAAATGACTCTACACATGTCAAAGCTATTTGCATGATATGGCCCATCCCAATCACTTTTTGCAAGCAAAGATCCTTACCAACGAAGTCACATTCAATTGTGTTACATTAATAGAATGTGGTTTAAAGCACTAACTTCTCATGTAACAATATTAGTTAGACTTGAAAGCCTTTTGATTTTGTATTCACCTTCCTTTAATTAACATTTAGAAACCTTATTTTGTATTTCCTCTCTCATAACCTTTCATTAAAAAATCTATACAAATTACATAATTTAATATGAGAGATAAAAGTACAAAAATACTTGATATTTAAACATTTTAAATTCCTGAAATCCTCTAAATCTAAGGGAAAAAAAAAAACCAAACTTGAAAACCACGCAAACATCCCATATTATAATGAACTAGTAACTAATATGTTTACATTGAGTTTATTTCTTTTATTAAACATTATTTGAACTAATGGTGTTTACGTTGAGTTTATTTTTTCTATTAAACATTATTTGCCACATAATTTTGATAACATATATATAATTATGAAAATTGCATTTAATATTTATAAAATTTATTATAATTAATTGAAAACAAAATTAAATTAAATTAAAATGATAGTGGATACAATTTTTCTTACCTATTACATTAAACCATAATAGGGTATTATTCAAATGGAAGTTATATACCATTAAGAAGCACATGATTACAAGTTAATTAAGGCCTGTGGTTTTTCTGAAAAATTATAACCCATCTGAATTTATGCAGTTTTCAATCATTATCCTGTGATTGCCATCAAAACCCAACTATATATATGCACTTGAAACCCAATAACTATTTTTTTCATTAATATTGAAGTAGGTATATTCAAATTACAGGATGCTGCTCTGGCCTCACTGCTGATAAGACCAACATCATTGCTGCCAATCCAGACAGTTACTTTTACTGCAACCTCAGAAGAATTTATGAAGGTTCCAAGAGTTTATATAAAGACTTTACAGGACAGAGTTTTACAGTTGGATAAACAGGAGGGCATGATCAAGATGTGGCCTCCTCATGTGGTCTTTAGCATGGACACCTGCTTCTAATTGCCCAGCTCTTTGCAGGTTGAAGATGGTCCAATTACAATTGTTGTATCTCATCTTTGGCGATATACACCATCGTACATATTTCCATTATCATTGACCTGCAAAGTTAGACTTTGACTAAGAAGCCTTTTTTATATTGCAGTGAACGAAAGTAGAAAGCTATATTTGATAAATGCTTTGACGTCATTCGCTTCCCCGAGACTCAATTTGTAACTGTCCCTGTGTACACAAGTTCAAGTTCGTTGGTTGGTTGGTCAAATAACAACGGAGGCTTATACTTTCATGGTTTCTAGGTATAGTTATGATTATAAATTAACATAGATTTATTTTAAGTCAGCGGGTATAGTTATAAACTTATATAGATTTATCTTAAGTTTGCTGAAGAGATTAAATTGATTTATGTCTAAATTAGAAAATATTATGTATTTTTTTATTGTTTAAATTATATTTTTGAATATCATAGAGTTTATATATAACCTGTTTATTGAGCCATTATATAAGTAGCTCACATTTAATAGTATTTATTATTATTATTATTAATATATTTTTAAGTATATATCAATATTAATTCATATTAAAATATTTTATTCATCATTCACATTTGATATAATGTTGAGAACTTCTAGAGAAGTGTGTAGATTGCTCAGTGAGCTCGATGTTTCGAGTGAACATTTCACCTATCTTCAAGGCAAGAAGCTAAAGCATAAGATGAGAAGAGTGCTAGAATAATGAGTTAAGGGCGTTAATTGAGCTGACCAATTGAAACCAATAATAGAAAAATATTAAAAAAAATTGGAAATAAATATTAGAAATTTTAATTTTTAAAAATTAATGATGGATTTGTAATATAATATTTAAAAATATTATTTGAAATTGGGAATTAAATTAAATTTTATTTTATTTTTAATTTTAAATCAAGATCTTTGGATAAAAATAATTAGAATATAATGAAATGATTGAATAAGGGATTGCGTATACAATGAATAATTATAGAAAGGGGTATTAAATTAAAAATAATAAAAAGAGGAGGTAAGTGAAAAGGGATTTGAAGAATTATTTAAATTTACGAGATGAGGCCCGAAGATGGGAATGGTTGATTATTAATTAAAATTATAAAAACGATTAATGAGATTGCTAAAATAGAATATTTAAAATAAAATGAATATAAAAATCAAAATAAATAAGCAAATAAATAAATAGATTTTTAGGGAGGGAAAATCCCATTAAGAAATTATCAAAGGAAGGCCAAAGAATGGAATGAAAATAATTAAAGACGGAAGAGGAAAGACATGAAAGGGGAGATGAGAGGAGAGAAAGAAATTATAGAGTGGGAGGGCGAAGGAAAGGAATTTAGGGTAGTTTAGAAGACAGAAAATGGATGATGGGCTTCCAAGATTGGCTAAAATGATACCTGTCATTGCGATTAAAGTTATTTGGATGCTTCTCAATTCCGAGCGCTTCCCTAATGATCTGGTTGGAATGGAAAGGGACATGAGCAATGATTTTAGATTTATCAAAGCAGATGAGATGGCTAGTAGAGTGGGAATGCTCAGCTATGGATGATTTGGCTGCACGATTAAGGTAGGTGTCTGCTATGTGTTCTTTCAACCAGGTTTTAAAAGATATGACAATTTTTGATATGTAAGATTTACCGCAAGAGCAGGGGATCTCATATATGCTAGAGCAAGACAAGGGGTCATTTGTTTCCTTAGCATACCTGAAGAGATGGTTCAAGGTTTGATGGGGTTTAAAGAAGGTTTTGATGTTCATTTTAGAGAGAATTCTAGAAAGGTGATTAGTAACACCTTGAATGTAAGGGAGGGTTACCTTGGCTAAGAGAGGGGGTGTTAGATTCAGTTTTGGGGCGGGGATGGAGGCAAGCACAAAAGGCCTTATTGATCTAGGACAAAGAGTATCCATTAGCTTTAAGCGCTTTAGATAGATGAGCTTTTTATTTGGGTAAGGATTTAGCGGAGGAAATTCTGATAGCCCGAGAGATAAGCGTCTTGAGAACAACATATTTTTGAGCTAGATGATGGTGGGAGTTGACATGAAGGTATTTATCTGTATGAGTCTTCTATAATAAAATAGTATAAGATCAAAGTTACATATGATTAAGAAGCACATGATTGCATTAGAATGAGCTTTAACTATAATGAAAAGAGATCTTATTTAGGTTGTAATTAGGTTTTGATTTTAGAAGTAAACTTATAATTATTTTTTATAAGTAAAGACACCATTGTTCAAAATTATTTTAAAAAATAATAATGCTAATTATATAATATTAATTCATAATTACCTTATAATATTTTTTACAATTTAAATGTATAATAATAAAATAGTATAAGATCAAAGTTACATATGATTAAGAAGCACATGATTGCATTACAATGAGCTTTAATTATAATGACAAGAGATCTTATTTAAGTTGTAATTAGGTTTTGATTTTAGAAATAAATTTATAATTATTTTTTATAAATGAAGACACATTGTTCAAAATTATTTAAAAAAATAATAATTCTAATTATATAATATTAATTCATAATTACCTTATAATATTTATAACCAATTAAAAAAAAAAAAAAAACCAAAATTAACCTATTCACTCCTGAAAGTAATATAATTCACTCTTAAAAATATAATATAATGGGGAATGTTTTAAAAAATAACAACAAACCTATGATACCTATCCGTCTATTATCAAAGAAGTCGATGAAGCCTCGAAGCACCAAAATTATCCATTAGCACTCAATCATGCTCTTTCATTCAACGCTATATTCAAGCTAAAATTGGAAATTCATAAATTCCAACCTACCAATCTACAACTCTTTCTCGCCATGGCCATCATTGTAATCGATTGAATCTTATGGGGTACATCGTAGTCTTAAAGAGAGCCAAATTCTTTGCACCGCATCCCGTACATATTTTCCAGACCTATGAACAGAATCCCAACAAAGTCAAGCCGAGCTAGTCATTTATTCTATGAAACTCGAGGGAAGCTAGGGTGAAACTAGGGTACCTCCGTATCAGTTGGACTCACTACAAGGGGAAGCAATCCAGCACTATTTGGTCTTTCTATCGGATTACTCTTTAGATTTTAGTTCTTTAGATTGGTCTTAATTTTAAAAGAAAAAAGGATTTATTCTTAGTTTTTTAGACCGGTCCTGGTTCTAAGTTACAAAACTGGTCCAAATCTTTACAATGAGAAGTCCATGAACTCATTATCATGGAGTTATATATATATATATATATATATATATATATAGAATAGATTAGCAATACTTTGCATGAATTCTAATGGTAAGAGCAAGTCCCCCTCTCCCCTCGTTTTCCTAGCTTTATTAAAATTAACAATTTACATGTATATTCCTTGTTCTAAGTTACAAAACTGGTCCAAATCTTTACAATGAGAAGTCCATGAACTCATTATCATGGAGTTATATATATATATATATATATATAGAATAGATTAGCAATACTTTGCATGAATTCTAATGGTAAGAGCAAGTCCCCCTCTCCCCTCGTTTTCCTAGCTTTATTAAAATTAACAATTTACATGTATATTATAGTATTGTTATGGCTAGGTTTTGAGTGGTAACTTTCAGCTAATCAACAAAATTAGTTGAAACTTCTTATTAGAAAAAAATTAATCAACTTATTTTTAAACCACACTGATGTAGGAGTATTAAGGTAGAGCCAACAATGTGACAAGCTGGTCACATGTTGTGGTTTGGGAAGAGGAATAGCAGTCCAAAGAATTTGAAGACTTTATTTGTTTTGTTAAGTTAATTTAGGTTAACACAGCCATTGTAATTTGCAGATTAAAAGAATAGTTAAATTAGGATTAGTTAAGCATTTAGTTGAATAAGTTCTTCTGAAACTGAATGGTAGTTTCTCAACTATATGGGGATTCTGAAAAGACATAAAGCCAAACCAAGTCCACCATTGAGGGTTCTACCATCCATAGAGAGAGAGAGAGAACATGAGGAAAATAGGTGTGCAAGGGAGGGGTGAATAGAGAGCAGAAGAAAATGTAAAAACTAGCCATCCAAAGGCTTGACTCTATGTATTCCATTTCTAAATTAATTCCAAATGTTTTGTATCTTGATCAGGCTCTCTGTTTCAACCCGTTTGTTTTATTTCCTTATCGAAACCAATTAATGCATTTAATTGCAAAATAAGAAGGTTAATATAGATTTTGTTCGCATCTGTGTGTTATTATATATGCATGTTATTTCTGTTAATAAATAGACTGGTTGAGCTAGAGAATGAAGTTCATATGAACTTTGCATAAACAAAGCTATGGTGGAGATCGAGGGATGATGAGACGAAGAAGAAGCTCAGGAGGAGTAGCGTGGAGGTAACGTATTGCGGAACGACGATAGTAATAAAGAACATATATCGACTAAAGACATAATACAGTTAGAAGAATTCCAAGTGAGGAATCGATGACAAGGATCGAAGCGCAGAACCAAAGCTTTAAGATTTTACGGTAGAGAATAGTGTGGGAAAAAGAGGCAAAGAAGAGTCGTGAGAAAGTGAACAGACGGTCGTGACTAGATCGTAGATCCTAAGAAAACATATGAACGAATAAGGTAGGTTGAGAAAGTGTGAAGTGGACGCGTGTCAGCATGGCACAATTTCGCATCGGCAATTGTAGTATTTAAGTGTTTAGGATTTCGCAAGGTAAACAGGATAACTTGTGATGCGATGCAGTAACGATGGGAAGACGTGATGCGATGAGGGGAGGCCACGTGCCAGCACTTCGCAATAGCGCACTTCGCAAGATTTTTTGGTTTAGCATATTTGGTAAAGAGTTAAAAGTTGCGGGCAAGTGATTACGATGTGTTGTGATTGGCTATCGTGATGTGAGACCCTGGAACCCGATTCTGCGTATATGTGAAGAGATTGGAGTTATATGGAGTCTGTTATAAAGTGAATCGTTGTTTGATCGTTAGTGTATGTATGTTAATAACTCCGAATTTGTAATTTGATGCGTATAAAAGGAGTTATTTGGGTCATAACCCACAGGTCCATGATTATAAGTTAAACTGCAGTTTCGACTGCATCAATTGGTATCAAATCATACAAGATCTGAAAGGTGGTTTGAAGGACTTTTAACTAAGAAAAGTTGAGAAAGATTGCTCATTGATTCTAAGCGAGTGAACTTTAAGAGGTAAGACTGTGGACTGAAGGCTTATGAAAAGCATAAGAGCTACAACAGCATGGATGAAGTAGTAGCATAGAAAATAAGGTAAGAAAATTTGTGTTTCAGTTCTATTTTGGATTATAGAATTGACAATTAAATGCTCGCACTCAGAAGAAGAGCATAAGAGTTTAATAGAGGTGATTTTGTTAGTTTTCTTACCTAAGGAGTGACTACATGCAAGAGGTAGCAGCAGGAGTGAAAACATCTCAGAAAGAAGATCACAACCTTTAAGGGCAATGATGAAGGAAGATAGCAAGGGTTTCTAGGAGGAAAAAGAAGTGTGGTTAGAACCTAGTATTTCAGTTGAGGTTGAAATATAAGAGGATAGTAGTGTTCTCAATTGCAGATGAGTTGTGAGGGTGAGACTAGAAGGAGCATAGAGGAGTGCTCAAGGAGGGTTCTATATTGATGACCAGTACTTGCCAAATACCAAGAACAAAGGTAGTTTGGTGACATAATTTGTAGCAGGAGGAATTGTTACTGTAGGGGATAGTGTAGCTCATAGAGGGTAAAAGAACTTAAGAATATGACTATTGAAAGTCATAGCAGAGGTTCAGGACAAAGTGAAGAAGGAAGATGCCAAGACAAATGGCATATGGAAGAAAATGATTGATTAAGAATATAAGAGAGAAATAGCTAAGATGGGAACCCATATTGATCTATTGATGGAGTTTCTATAGAGGAGTGACGAATACCAGAGGTGTGGATGGATTACGATGAAGAAATTGTAGTGGAATGGGTTGCAGATGAAGATGGAGCATAGGTTGAATGCTCAAGAAGAAGAAGCATTACTCAGAGCAGCAGAGTATGAAAGGTATGGAATTTGCATGGAAGATGGAGGGCAGCATGAAAATGCAGTGATCATAATGTGTGATGAAGAAATGGAGTTCCCAGAAGAGATGACCAGTGATGGTTATCTGAAAGGCTCAAGGAGGAGTCACAATCAAAAGAAAGAAATCAGTAGAGATGCTAGTAAAATACTAAGCATGGAAAATCCTGGTGTGGTATCTACAGACAAGTTGATGGACTCTGCTTGTAGAGATGGATTTTTTGTAGTCCATGATTTTTTGTAGTCCATGATGAAAAAAGAGAAGTTCATAAAGGAAAGAAGACTATGGATACTAATAGTCATAGTAAAGGTTATAAGGGAGATTATGAAAGATCAATTAAGAATAAAATTGATAGACAATTATTTGAGATAAAAGTGCAACTATAAGTGTTGAGAGAATTCATACAGGGGAAAATGGAACACCAAAGGTATGGTTGGGTTCTTCGGAAGAAAAGAGTCATGTGGAGTTAGTTGTAGAGTTGGCTGAGACATGAAACACATGTACAACTAGAAGAAGAACTCAGAGGAGCTGAGTTGAAACATAGGATGTGTGCTGAGGAAGATATTTACTTATGTGAACCTGAGAAAGGCTCCATTCTTGGTGATAGTAGTAATGAGGATGAAGACATGACACCAGCTGATAGTTTCTTGGATCCTTGGAAGGATGAGAACCAAATAAAAGAGATGATGTTTGAGACAACAAGAGAGGCTATGGATCCTTATGGTTTTGAAACAAATGATTATTGTATGTTTGTAGGTTGTATAGACTCCAATTATGGAAGACAATCATTTGGAATTGTCCCACGGACAAGGGAGAAGATGATAGACTGTGGCCGGGTAGATTTCTTAGGCATGGGAAATGAAAGAAAACCTCTTCATATTGTCAATAAATTAGGAAGGACAATGATTTTTCATAGTCATAGGAGAAATACAGAAAAGGACTACAATCAGATGAAGAAATATGTTCAGCTGAAGGAAATTCAGAAGATAGGTCAAAAGGAATATGACAACGAGTTTGATGAATTCAAAGAAATGTTTAGCAAACTAGAGGAGTTGATTCAAGAGAGTAATGGAGATGAATATTATGGTTGGGTGATTAAATGGTCTGCATTGCAGCAGAAACAATGACTACATTCACTAATTTTGAGGAAGGATAGAGAGCTCAAGAAAGCTGAGTGTGAGCAGGGATTGATGAAATAGAGAGAAGTTTTCCCATTTGAATATGACACAGATAGTTTTCTTGGAAACACTGGTGAAGTGGATATGGAATTCAAGAAGAATTTGATGGAGTATGTTGACAATGAAAGTCATCTAAAATAATTGATGGTGAGACAATCCAGAGGGATCTTAGAATCCCATGATTTTAAAACTAATGTCTTGTGTGTGAATGCAGGAAATACTGAAGTAGGACAACTATCTCATGTTGTCATAGAAGAAGAGGGAAGCTAAATTTTGTCTTTTCAAGATATGGAAGAAGGTTCATATAACCTTACAATGAAGGAGGAAGAGCAGTTACTGAATACTACTATGAAAGATCTTGTAAATATTGGATAGGTATTGCAGGGTGACGTCAAATAAGAGCAGCTACTGAGTGTTGTTGTATATGATCATCAGCTACTAAAGAATCTTAAACTTGAAAACAACCAAGATAAGGAAAAATGGTTGATAATTAATGCACAAGGAGAAGATGGTGAAGATTGTAAAGAGCTTGTGGCAGAAATTCCAAGTGAGATGGTAGTTTTGTGGTATGAGATAAATATTTTAAAAGATCAAAGGCTAGAGAACCAGAGAATGAGTATTCAGACTGTAAAATCAGAGCTGAATAAGAAATAGAGAGTTGTCGTCATTGAAAAATATGAAGAGAAGGCTGCCGAAAACCTTAAATTTACAAGAAAACCTAGCAGGATAGAAGTGTTGGAAACTTTATGTAATTTTGATAACAATCTATGTGTAGAAATAGGGAAACTTGAAATGAGTTCAAATCAGGAATTTGGTTTTGAAGATCAAGCTGAAATGGAGATAAATGAGGCTTTGATGTCTCACAATGATGATGGAATTATGTTTTTGTGGTATGGTGATGATGAACATAAAATTGTCTTAAGGGACAGTAAAGAAAATGAAGCTGTGAAGTATAGTTTAAAAGCTGAAATGATAATTGTAGCAGAGAGGGTGGTTGATCTCAAGTAATACAATATTGCTGAGATCGAAGGTTAAAGTAGTATGGAAGAAGAATGCTATGATTGGAATTATTATGATGTGAAATATGTTAAAAGGAAGTTGAGTTGATGAAATATTTGTTGAAGGAACTTGAATATGGAAGTAAGATTGCAATTAAGGATAGGAAAATGTCTCAAGTTGCTGAGATAAGAGTAGATACCTGTTTTCAAATTCATAATATTTTTTCTAGTAAAGAGGAAAGGAAGAATGAATATGATATTGTGGTTAAAGAACTGAAGTTACTTCTTGGAAGTAAACTTGAAGTTTAATAACAGAAAATGGATATTGTTGAAGGATATGTCATCAAGGACGTGGTAGAAGAAAGCAGTCAGCAACTTAAAGGCGAATGTGTAGATTTTGATGGAGAACTTGAGGAGTTATGGAAGCTTAAAGTGAAAAATTCTAGGATAATGTGTAGAAAGAAGAAGAAAAAGATGAATTGTTTCAATTCATTGATTGAAGAGGAAGTGATAAGTGAATGCAATAGTATATTGCAACATAAAGCATGGAACATTGGTAATTTGAGACTAGAACTAAAATGTGATGAAAATGAAGGCAGTGGAGAGTTGTCATATAAAGTTTGGAAACCAGGTGCATGGACATTGGATGCATATGACCGGGAGGTCATAATTTTCCTAGCTTGGGAGTTTGATGCAGGATCATTAAGGTAGAACCATCAATGTGACAAGTTGGTCACATGTTGTGGCTTAGGAAGAGGACTAGCAGTCCAAAGAATTTGAAGACTTTATTTTTTTTGTTAATTTAATTTGGGCTAACACGACCATTGTAATTTGCAGATTAAAAGAATAGTTAAATTAATATTAGTTAAGTATTTATTTGAATAAATTGTTCTGAAACTCAATGACAGTTTCTCAACCATATGGGGATTCTGGAAAGACATCAAGCTAGACCAAATCCACTATTGAGGGGTTCTACCATCCATAGAGAGAGAGAGAGACAGAGAAGAGGAGGGAAATAGGTGTGCGAGGGAGGGGTGAACAGAGAGCACAAGAAAATGTAAAAACCAACCATCCAAGGGCTTGACTCTATGTATTCCATTTCTAAATTAATTCCAAGTGTTTTGTATCTTGATCGGGCTCTCTATTTTAACTTGTTTGTTTTATTTCCCCATCAAAATTGATTATTTCATTTAATCGCACAACAGGAAGGTTAATCTGGATTTTGTTTGCATCTATGTGTTATTATATATGCATGTTATTTCTGTTAATGAATAGACTCGTTGAGAGAGAGAACGAAGTTCCTATCATTTCTGTATAAAAAAATCTATGGCAGAGATCGAGGGATGACAAGACGAAGGAGAAGCTCAGGAGGAGTAGCATGGAGGAAACAATATTACAGAATGACGACAGTATAAAGAATGTAAATTGACTAAAGACAAAATACACTTAGAAGAATTCCAAGTGAGTAATCAACGACGAGGATCGAAGAGAAGAACCAAAGCTTTAAGATTTGACGGCAGAGATTAGTGCGGGAAAAAGAGGCGAAGAAGAGCCACGAGAAAGTGAACGAACGGTCGTGATTAGATCGCAGATCTGAAGACAAGAGATGAATGGATAAGGTAGGTTGAGAAACTGTGAAGTTGACGCGTGCTGACATGGTGCAATTTCACATCGGTGATTGTAGTATTTAACTGTTAAGTATTTCTCAAGGTAAACAAGTTAAATTACGATGCGATGCAGTAAGGACAGGAAGACACGATGCGATGAGGGGAGGCCATGTGCTAGCACTACGCAATAGCGAACTTTGCAAGATTTTGTAGTTTTGCGTATGCGATAAGGATTTAAAAGTTGCGGGCAAGAGATTGTGATGTGCTGTGATTGGCTATCGTGATGTGGGACCCTGGAACCTAGTTCCACGTATATGTGAAGAGATTGGAGTTATAAGGGGTCTGATATAAAGTGAAGCAATGTTTGATCTCTAGTGTATGCATGTTAATAACTTTGAATTTGTAATTTGTTGTGTATAAAAGGAGTTATGTGGGCCATAACCCATAGGTCCACGATTATAATTTAAACTGCAGTTTCGCCTGCATCACACACCCAAGTGAGATTTCAACTTTTCACTCCATAATATTCAAATTTTATTTAAACCACACCTAAGTTAGATTTCAACTTTTGAATCCATAGTAACATACCAATTTTGCTTGAATAAGAATATGACCCAGCAATTTAGCAGCTTAAAAACTCACTTAAGTGAGATTTCAACTTCCGATTCTATAATAACATACCACTTTTGCTTGACTAGAAATATGACCCAACAATCTAGCAACAGTGATAACAACTAGCAATTTCACCAAAAAAGTGTAAAAGGTAAGTGGATAATATATTTGGTTTTTTTTACCCTTCAAATATAAATATTGAAATTTTAAAATTATAATTATATATATCGAGCTTCTAATTACCAGTTTATGGTTTTTAAAATTTTACTTGTTGATCTGATTGTTAAGTGCAATATTGGAAGAAACGTGGCAAATATTGACTGACGACATTGTTGCCCATGTATTGTCGAAGGTCAAAAAATTAGAAAATGATTACTGACTGTATATTTATGGATTTTATGAATTAAAGGGTCCATTAATCTCTCATTATATGTTTTCATGTAACTTTTGGATTGTTGGGTACCCAATTTTCAACAAAGGAAACTCACAAAAAAAGTCACCCTTTTCAAACATTGTATCACAAAACTCATGAGCCTAGCGAATATGACCCTCTAAATTATTGAATTATTCTTGAAGATTCACACCATACTCTAAGAGAAACAAAATCTCCACATCCATTCAGCTCCAAACACAACCATAACAGACAAAGAATATGAAAGAGGGAACATGTAGCAACAACACCTGAGCGAATGAAATGGGCATATCAAGAAAGTTATATGGATGCAAAATTGAAATATCTTTGGGCCCATCTCATGAAAAATAACAGGTAATCAAGTGAGAGGACATGTAAATTTACAACAGTAAAATATGATCCATGGCCTACACTAATAGTGGGAATGGCCTGAAGGATGTTATTATGGATAAATTTTCATATTACATTTGTGTGTATCACATCAATGAAAAAATATCATAGGGTGATTCTGGTGACATTGTTGTTGAGAAAAAATATCAATAATGACACCACTAGGAACCTCATAATATAACTACTATATAGGTATAATTAGAATCCAACATACATTATATATGATTTAATGACTAAAAGAGCCAAGAAGCTCTATTCTCCTACATCAGTATCACCAAAATCAAGAAGAGGAGGAGAATATTGATAGCTGCAATGCCATTAGAGAAATTTTGCGGTCTAAAATGAGTCTCCTAAGAAAAATGTATAACCAAAATAAACTTTATAAGAACAAGTAGGATTGAAGATGATGATGTCAACCATGGGGGATGATTCACCATTTTTGGGGTGAAAAAGTAAATAGATTAAAAAATAATAAAACTATTTTTGCAACTTGTATTTTCAACTTACCTCCCTAAGGTTTTACTCAAATTTCGAGTGGGAGTATTTCTTGGATGAAAAATTTAAATATTCATCCACTGAGGACCCATGTTGAATGCTTTTGATGGACCCTGTTACACGAAAAATAATAAATACATGAAAAAACATGATTGCAATCACATTTTTCATATATTTCTCATTTTTATTGTAACAGAGTCCATCGAAACTATGAAACATGGGTAATCCTTGCATGAGGAATCAAATTATGCATCTCATGAGTGTTCCCGCTCAAAATTTGAGCAAACCCATAGGAAGATAAGTTGAAAAAGTACTTTTTCTTTTTTTCCCTCTAAAATTTGATGATGTAATCTAATATTATTTTATTATTTCCACTATTATTTTAAAATTTCCTTAGGAGGTTCATTTTAGACCTAAAAATTCCCCTAAAGGAAATGGCAACCATAACCATCAATATGGAAAGTTTTATTTTGTGTTGATACATGGTGCATGTCATGGAGCTTGGTGCTGGTGCATGTAATATCCCAAAAAGGGGAAAGACACGAATATAGAACATATCCACAATTCCAACTAAGAATAAAACATATAAAACTAGAAAAATGCGACAATACATCAAAACAGCATACATATCAGCAGAAAAAATTGAGCCATATCATTATGTATCAACATCAAATGAATATATAGAGTGCTCCAAAAAAAGGGATGCACTCAAGCCATCGAAAGATGGTTGAAACAACTCTACTAAAAACTAGCAATGGAAAGTAAAAAATGTTGTTGCTGCTGGAAACTACTGCTGCTCAGAAGAAGATATATGTTCGAGAGGTTGATGGAGTTCTTAGAAAGATCTAGGATTTTAACCACAGATTATACTTGAAAAACCCAGAAAAAACCTGAAATAGTTTGGCTAGATTTTGAGTTTGGAATTTTGGCCCTTTTTGGGTTGCACACTCCACCCCTGTTGAATGAGTTACACGATCCCTGGAGAAAACTGCTGATCTATGGCTGAAATAATGATCAATCAGCTGCAATAGCACCCACTCATCTCACTAACTCAAGGGTTGGTCTATTGTCCCGATTCCCAAGCTCAAAACTTAAGATCTAGCTCCTCCACTGAATATGCAGCTGATGCATGCACAATTGCTGGGAGATGATGTGTTGTATAGGAGGGTTGATGATGTAGCCTATTGATAGATAATAAAATGTTGATCCCAAGCTTCTGAAGTGATCCCCGGAGTGAAGGATTAATCCCTCACAGGATTCCAAGCTGAGTTTCTTGGAACTTCCTCTTCTTCTCAAACCCTCACTACATAATTACGCAATTCCTGCAGAAAATGTTGTTGAATAGGATAATAGATGGATAACCTGATACCAGATATGAAAATGAAACTCCCAGAAGACTGAAATGGATCCACATTGTGAAGGGTTGATCCCTCCATAGGTTTCTCAGCTGAAGTACTGAGAAAAACCTTCCAACTCTCAAACCCAAGTTCAGGAATGTGTAATTCCTATAGCTAGAAGTGCAGATGAGAGTGGTTGAAAGTGGCACTGATTTCCATATAATTAATGTTACCCAAGAAAAAATTCCTAGAGTAGGAACTCTAAGTCCCAGGTGGGTAACGGTGGGATTCTTGCTCAGGAACAGCCAGTGCTAAAAAACACAACAGACTTACCTAAAAAGTTGAAGCGTGCAAAGAAATTTCTTACGACACTCAATAATAAAAATCAAACTCCCTTCCTTTGCTTCCCTCATCTTCCTATTATGGTTGTGAGACTTCCCTAGCCTTGGCCCACCTCATAACTACGCTACACATGTGGTCAATAGCCTCCATAAAGACTGCGTTTTCCTCCATGTTCTCCATCACTTCTGCAATTAGTCTCCACTTCCTCCGTCATCTTTGCATTTAATGCAACACTTTCTCCATCACTTCATCATTATTTCTCCACGATATTTCAATTATTCCTCTACTATCTCCATCATCTTCCTCATTATTGCTCTATGATCTCCACTCTTTCTTGATTATTATGCTTCTCCACTACTCCACTACTCAATTAACCCACATTCACACTATAGAAGTGGATTGTATTCATCTACTGGGTTTATGGGTCCCTCCACCTTTTTAAGAAAATTAATAACTCTAATATTCCAATTAGTTGATGGAAAACTTGGAATATTATGGTCCTCCCCACCAAAATGTTGTTTGTCCTAAAGAAACTGCAAAAGTGGATGCTTCAGAAATCCATCTCCCTCCCAAGTGGCATCCTCATGTGGAAGGTTTCCCCTTCTACTCCAATGTGTTATGAATTCCCAACTCCATAGCTGCCTCTCTAGAATGTCTAGAATGGCCTCCAGCTGTGTAGCTATATGTCTCTCCTCCTCAATGAGTCCCATATTGGCAACCGTCTCCTATCCAAAAGCCTCCTACCAGTATGAGACATAATAAGTGTTGCAGTTCCTTCCTCCAAAGGAAAGTCCCAACTCATATGCAATCTCTCCATCCCATGCTACATGGAGTATGTTGTGTCTCTTCATGCTCCAATCCTTGGCCCTTGTGGCCTTGCTTTCTCCAGGCCTCATGTCAACATTGTGCAAAGTGAGAAGGAGAGACACACGGATCAACATGTGGAATGTTGAACCATACTCCCCCAAGAGAAGTCGTAATAGCAATGCCTCTTTCTGCCACATCAAAACATCATTATACAAAGTATGGTAGACATACTATCTCAAGAGAAGCCAACGAAGCAAGGGCCCCTGCTGCCACAACACATCATCATTATGCCAAGTATAAAACGGTGACATCCCAATTGACATTTGGAATTTCATATGGTGGCCATACTCTCCCAAGAGTAACCGGCGCAACCATGCCTCCAGCTGCTGCATCTCATCAATACTATGCAAGGTAGGAAATAGTGACATGCCAATGGACATACAAAATGCAATGCCTTGGCCATACTCTCCCAAGAGTAGCCAATGCAGCCATGCCTCCTACTATTGCATCACCTCAGTATTGTACAAGGCATGGAACATACCAATATGAAATTTTGGGTGGTATCCATACTCACCCAAGAGGAGCCAGTGCAGTCATGCTTCTTGCTGCCCTATGTCATAGATTTTCAAGTAGCTTTCCAGCCACTTGCTCATCATCTTCATCCATCCATCCAATTGTGGGTGATGACCCATATCATGCACCAGCTCGGTATCCACCCAATGGAGAATATCCAACCAAAAATGCACATACAATAAATGTCCCCATCACTATCTATGGCCATGAGAAGACCATGAAGCATGAAGGCATCTCAGAAAGATAATCCGGTCACGAGTGAAGAGATGTACTGTGTGAAAATGCCAAAGCAATGTGCATACATCGACAACAGATCAATGTCGACAATAAAATCCTCCACAATCTGATGACAATATTTGCATTCCATGATATGTCAAAGTGCATCCTCCTTGAGGTCTCTCCATGAGAACCTCTCTCTGATGTCCCGATAGAACCTATGAGGTTCTAAATATGTTGCATCCAAAAAATCCTCTTTGAGTTGTGTGGTGCTCATGAAGAAGGCTTTGTCCTGATAATGGAATATATTATCCATAACATGATGTCTACCATCTACCATCTGCGCATCCAATGATTCATAAGTGAAGCGGTCATCAGAATGCTCAAATAATAACTAGGCCCTCAAATCATCACTACTCCTCAGTGACAGCACTATTGGTCTCCATGATAGTGCATCTGTTGCCACATGGCCCTGTCCATACACAATGTTGAACTCATTGTACTTCATTTTACTCATCCACCGTTGTTTCCTTTTCTACAACTGCTGCTCCTCCTAAAAAAGATGATGGAAACTATGGTGGTTCGTCTTCACCTGAAATCTACTGCTAGTCAAAAACTTTGGGAATTTGACCAATGCATGCATAATGGCCACTATCTCTTTGTCGTAAATATAATATGACAACTCATACGATAGTAACTTCTAGTTCTCAAAAGCTATTGTATAACTTCCCTGCATTAGGACTTTGCTAATCCCATCCTCAGAAACTCCACACTCCAACACAAAGTGTTGTGTGCAGCTCAACTTGATGTCAAACTAGGATCGCTATACATCTTCTTCTTCAACCAATCAAGGGTCCTCAGCACAATGATTTATTCTGCTCCAAATCAGCAATGTGCTCTAACCCTTGGTCGTGCAATTGCCTTAATGGCATGACCCCACAAATCTCAAGATGATGTGTTGAAACAATCCGGCGTGGAAATTTTTGCATACCTCGGATCGTCTGATGCTTGGGAACATCTTGCAAAGATACAAGAGTTCCTCCAACTGGCGCAATTTCTTCTCCAACTTCCAGTGATGGTGAAGGATGCTCCTCTACTACTGCACTAGCACTGGTATCTGCTTCCTCTTCCTCATGCACCTCCTGAATCATGCCTTAGACTCTTAGTGTGAAATGCTCAGACCCATCTTGCAAAGATGCAAGTGCTCCTCTCATTGATGCAAGTACCTCTATTGCAGCTGGCGGTGGCGGTAGTTACTCTTCTCCTGGAGTGTCAGTGCTGACATTTTCCTTTTTCTCCTCATATACTTCCTCATCAATGTTGGAAAATGTCTCAATGAAAAGTGCCTCCATTTTTCTTCTATCAAATGTCTTTACCAATATTTGAGTGAACTCTGCATACGCATTCACTCTTACATGTTTCAATCTGCCGAACCACCAATCATTTGCTTCACCCTCAAGGTGTAGTGCTGCAATCTGAATAGCTTCCCTTTCCACTACTGGGGTAGTTGGAAGAATCCATCTAACTTCTCCATCCAACTTTTTTTTTGCTTTTGGATGACCCATCAAATATAGGAAGAAAGAATCTATTATGGATATGCCCTCTTCTTCTATTTCTGTTACAGGGTCACCAATTCTCTTTAATCTAGAAAAATTGCTAGAAATTTAGATTCTATTTGAATGCTCTAGATTTAGATTTGTGCTCTGCAAGATAATCACTCAGAGTCTCATGCTCCAAATATCCTCCATCTCCTTGCCATTCATTTCCTTCTGCAATGAAAGTGGGCATAGTATGTTGTTGAATTTTCTACACTGTTGGTTTCTTCTACTGCTGATAGGAAGTACTTGAACCTTCTCCATTTTGAAACCCTCTTGAGGTTTCATTTTGCCTTTCCCTTCTCATTTCTTTGATCTCCATGGTGAGACCCTACATAGACTGGAAGAGTAGTATGGAAAAACTCAATCCTTCTGCCATTGAAGGCTTCTTATTTTTTTTTTCTTCTTCTTATTCCTATGATGTCATGATATTCCCACAAGATGATCCAAAGATCATGCTCTGATGCCACTGTAATATCCAAAAATGGGAAAGACAGGAATATAGAACATATGCACAATTCCAACTAAGAATAAAACATACAAAACTGGAAAAATGTTGGAATACATAAAAACATCATACATATGAGAAGAAACAGTTGAGCCATATCATTATGTATCAACAACAATTGAATATACATAGTGCTCCAAAAAAATGATGCACTCAAGCCATCAAAATATGGTTGAAACAAATCTACTAAAAACTAGCACTAGAAAATAAAAACTGTTGCTGCTATTGGAAACTATTCCTACTGGGAAGAACATATATGTGCCATAATTTTTTGGAGTGCTTATAAAGATTCAGGATGTTAACCACGGATTCTACTTGAAAATCCCAAATAAACCCAAAAACGGTTTGTCCAGATTTTGAGTTTTGAATTTCGGCCCTTTTTGGGTTGCACACTACACCCCTGTTGGTTGAGTTACGCATTCTGTGGATATAAATGCTGATATGGGGCTGAAATAATGATATATACACTAAAATAGAACCCAATCAGCTCATTAAATAAAGGGCTAGTCCCTTCTCCCAATTTCCAAGCTCAAAAATTGAGATCTATCTCCTCCACTGAATATGTCGTTGCTGCATGCACAAATGTTGGTAAATACTGCGTTTTATAGGAAGGTTGATGATGTAGCTTGCAGATAGATAATATAATGCTAATCCCAAGCTACCGAAGTGATCCCCGGAGTGAAGGATTAATCCCTCACATGATTCCAAGCTGAGTTGCTTTGAACTTCCTCTTCTCCTCAAAACCTCACTGTAGAAATACACAGTTCATGCAAGAAATGTTGATGCATAGGAGAATAGATGGATGGCCTAATATCAGATATGAAAATGAAACTCCTAGACGACTGTAATGGATCCACAATGTGAACGGCTGAGATCTCCACAATTTTCTCAGCCAAAGTACTGAGAACAACCTTCCAACTCTCAAACCCAAGTTCAAAAATGTGTAATTCTTGTAGCTAGAGGTGCATATGAGAGTGGTTGAAAGTGGCACTGATTACCGGATGATGAATGCTGCCCAAGGAAACCTTCCAAGAGTAGGAACTCTAAGTCCCCCATGGGTAAGGGTGGGATTCCTGTTCAGGAACACCCGGTGCTAAACAACACAGCAGAGTTAGTTAAAATGTTGAAGCATGCAAAGAAATGTCTTACTGCACTCAACAATAAAAATCCAAACTCCCTTCATTTGCTGCCCTCATATTCCTTTTATGGTTGTGAGCTTTCCCCAACCTTGTCCCACTTCAAAACTGTGATACACATGTGGCCACTAGCCTCCTTAAATACTGCATTGTCCTCCATGATCTCCATCATTGCTACAATTACTCTCCACTTCTGCCATCATTTGTGCATTTAATGCACCACTTTCTCCATCACTTCATCATTATTTCTCCATGACCTTGCATTTATTCCTCCACTATCTCCACCATCTTCCTCATTATTTCTTTATGACCTCCACTCTCTCTTCATTATTATTATACTCCATACTACTACTCCACTACTCAATTAACCCACATTCACACTATAGAAGTGGATTGTATTAATCTACTAGGTTTATGGGTCCCTCCACCCTTTTATTTACTTAATTAAATAAGAAAAGTAAGAACTCTAATATTCCAATTAGCTGATGGAAAATTTGGAATATCACATTCCTCCCCACCAAAATTTTGTTTGTCCTCAAGAAACTATAAAAGTGGATGCTGCAGAAATCCATCTCCCTCCCAAGTGGCATCCTCGTATGGAAGGTTTCCCCATCTGCTCCAATGTGTTATGAATGCCCAACTCCATAGCTACCTCTCTAGAAAGTCTAGAATGGCCTCCAGTTGTGTAGCTAGATGACTCTCCTCATCAATGAGTCCCATGGTGGCAACCATCTGATGTAAAAAATATTCCTACTAGTATGAGACATGGGAACTGATGTGGTTCCTTCCTCCAAAGGAAAGTCCTAACTCATATGCAATCTCTCCATCCCATGCTACATGGAGTATGTTGTGTCTCTCCATGCTCCAATCCTTGGCCCTGGTGGCCTTGATTTCTCCAAGCCTCATATTAACATTGTGAAAAGTGAGAAATAGAGATACACAAATCAACATATGGAATGTCGAACCATATTCCCCCAAGAGAAGCCATCGCATCAATGCCTCTTGCTACCACATCACAACACATACCAAGTATGGTAGCCATACTCTCTCAAGAGAAGCCAACACAGCAAGGCCTCTTGCTACCACAACATATCATCACTATGCAAAGTACAAAATAGTTACATCCCAATTGACGTGTGGAATTTCATATGGTGTCCATACTCTCCCAAGAGTAACCAGTGTAGCCATGCCTCCAGTTTTTGCATCTCATCACTACTGTGCAAGGTAGGAAACAGTGATATGCCAATTGACATATAAAATGCAATTTCTTGGCCATACTCTCCCAAGAGTAGCTAGCACAGCCATGCCTCCTTCTACAACATCACCTGACTACTGTAAAATTCATGGAACATACCAATCTGAAATGTCGGGTGGTAACCATACTCACCCAAGAGCAGCCAACGCAACCATTCTTCTTGCTGCCCTGTGTCATATATTTGAAATTAGCTTTCCAACCACTTGCTCATCATCTCCATCCATCCATATATCTATGGGTGATGACCCATATCATGCACCAGATTTGTATCCACCCAATGGAGAATATCCTGCCAAAAACTACTCATACAATAACTATCCTTATCACTATTTATGGCCTTGGGAAGATGATGAAGCATGAAGACATCCCGAAAAGATAATCCGGTCACGGGTGAAGAGATGTACTATGTGAAAATATAGAAGCAATGTACATACCTCGAAAACATATCAATGTCAACAATACCATCCTCCACAATCTGATGGCAATATTTTCACTCCATGATATGTCGAATTGCATCCTCCTTGAGGTCTCTCCATGAGAACCTCTCTCTGATGGCCCATTAGAACCTATGAGGTTCTAAATTTGCTACATGCAAAAACTTCTGTTTGAGCTATGAGGTGCTCATCAAGAAGGCTCTATCCTGATAATGGAAGGTGTTATCCATCACATGATGTCTACCATCTACCATCTGCACATCCAATGATTCATAAGTGAAGCAGTCATCAGAATTCTCAAATAATAATTTGGCCCTCAAATCATTACTTCTCCTCAGTGATAGCGTTGTTGATTTCCATGATAGTGCATATTCTACCACATGGCACTCTCCATACACAATTATGAACTCAAAGTCATGCATTGTACTGATCCACCGTTGCTTCCTCTTCTGTAGTTTTTGCTCCTCCTCAAAAAGATGTCGAAGACTATGGTGGTTTGTCTTCACCTGAAATCTACTTCCAATAAAAAAATAACAGAATTTGACCAATTCATGCATAATGGCCACTATATATTTGTCGTAAATAGAATACGACAACTTATGCGATAGTAAATTCTGGTTATTGAAAGCTATTGTATAGCTTCCCTGCATTATAAATTTCCTAATCCATCCTCAAAAAATCCACACTCCAACACAAAGTGTTGTGTGTAGCTCAACAATATTAAACTGGGATAGTTGTACATATTCTCCTTGAACCAGTTAAGGGTCCCCTGCGTAGTGATAGTCTTATTCTCCAAATCAACAATGTTCTCTAACCCTTGGTCATGAAATTTCCCTGATGGCATGACCCCACAAAACGCAAGATGATGTGTTGAAATAATCTGGGGTGGAAATGTTTGCATACCTTGGATTATTTTATGCTTGGGAATATCTTGCAAAGCTACAAGAGTTCCTCCAACCAGTGCAATTTCTTCTCCAACTACCGGTGATGGTGATGGATTCTCCTCTACTGCTGCACCAACCCTGGTATCTGCTTCCTCTTCCTCATGAACCTCTTGAATCATGCCTTGGAATCTCAATGTAAAATGCTTAGAACCATCTTGCAAAGATACAAATGCTCCTCACACTAATGCAAATAATTCTACTGCAGCTAGTGGTGGTGGTAGTTTCTCTTCTCCTAGAGCATCAATGATGAGATATTCCTTTTGCTCCTCATATACTTCCTCATCAATGTCGGAAAGTGTCTTTGGTTTTATTCTATCAAACCTCTTTACCAATATTTTAGTGAACTCTTCATACGCAGTCACTCTTGCATGTTTCAATCTGCTGAACCACTAGTCATTTGCTTCACCCTCAAGGTGTAGCACTACAATCTAAATAGCTTCCTTTTCCACTACTGGGTGTAGCTAGAAGAATGCATCTAACCTCTCCATCCAAGTTTTTTCATGATTTTGGATGACCCATCGAATGTAGGAAGAAAAAATCTATTTTTCATATTCCTCTTCTTCTATTGTTGCTGCGGGGTCTCCAGTTCTCTTTAATCTGGCAAAACTACTGGAAATTCATATTCTTTTCGAATGCTCTAGATTGATATTTCTACTCTGCAAGATAATCACTCAGGGTATCATGCTCTAAATATCCTCCTTCTCCATGCCATTCATTTCCTTCTGCAATGAAAGTGGTCATAGTAGGGCATTGTGGAATTTACTGCACCGCTGGTTGCTTATACTGCTGATAGGAACTGCTCAAAACTTTTCCATTCTGAAACCCTCTTGAGGTTTCCTTTTGAATTTCCCTTCTCATTTATTTGATCTCCATGGTGAGATCCTGCATAGATCTGAAGAGAAGTGTGGAAAAACTCAAGCCTTCCCATATTGAAGGCTTCTTCTATTTTTTCTTTTTCTTCTTATTCCTCTGATGTCATGAAATTCCCACAAGCTGAGCCAAAGATCATGCTCCGATACCACTATAATATCCCAAAATGGGAAAGACAAGAATATAGAACATGTGCACAATTCCAACTAAGAATAAAACATATAAAACTGGAAAAATGTTGGAATACATCAAAATATCATACATATGAGCAGAAACAGTTGAGCCATATCATTATCTATCAACACTAAATGAATATACACAGTGCTCCAGAAAAAGGATGCACTCATGCCATCCAAAGATGGTTGAAACAACTCTACTGAAAACTAGCACTGGAAAGTAAAAATTGTTGTTGCTGTTGGGAAGAATATCGATGTGCGAGAGGCTACTGGATTTCTTAGAAAGATCTGATATTTTAACCACAGATTCTAATCGAAAAACCCCTAAAAATCCAAAAATGGTTTGGTGATATTTTGAGTTTGGAATTTCGGCCCTTTTTAGGTTGCACACTGCACCCCTGCTGGCTGAGTTACGCACTCGCTGGAGACAATTGCTGACCTGGGGCTGAAAGAATGATTTTTCAGCTGCAATATCACACACTCACCTCACTAACTGAATGGTTGGTCCCTTCTCCCAATTCCCAAGCTCAACACTTGAGATCTAGCTCTTCCAATAAATATTCAACTGTTGCATGCACAACTGCTGGGAAATATTGTGCTATATCGGAGGGATGATGATGTAGCCTACTAATAGATAATACAATTCTGATCCCAGGATGCTAAAGTGATCCCCTGAGTGAAGGATTAATCCCTCACGGGATTACAAGTTGAGTTACTTGGAACTTCCTCTTCTCCTCAAACCCTCACTGCATATTTATGAAATTCTTGCAGGAAATGTTGTTGCATAGGAGAATAGATGGATATCCTGATGCCGGATATGAAAATGAAACTCCTGAAAGACTACAATGGATCCACAATGTGAACGGCTGATCCCTCCACAGGTTTCTCAGTTTAAGTATTGAGAACAACCTTCCAACTCTCAAAACCAAGTTCAGGAATGTGTAATTCCTATAGCTGGAAGTGTAGATGAGAGTGGCTGAAAGTGGCACTGATTTTTGGATGATGAATTCTTCCCAATAAAACCTTCCCAGAGTAGGCACTCAAAGTCCCCCGTGGGTAAGGGTGGGATTCCCGCTTGGGAACACCCGGTGCTAAACAACACAACTGATGCAGGGGCATTAGACACTAGCCAACAATGTAGGAGGTTTGTCCACATGTTGTGGCTAGGAGGGTTTGAAAATATTTGAATTGTAACAGCTAGGTGTCAATACCTCAACTGACTGTATCATTTAGATCAGTTAGAATTTGTAGAAGTCGAACAGTTAGATTCGATCCATCTGTCATTTTTCAGTTAGTTGAATTATTGTAATTAGGCTTTTGATTTCCTAAAACGGTCCTCACAAAGGAACCGAAGAGTCATATGTTGATGTATAAATATATCTCCCAGATGTATTGAAAAAAGAAGGAGGGGAGATTTTTGCAATAAAATTATTGCGTTGAGCAATCGCTTCCTGTTGAATAAAATTCAGTGCTCGTCAATTTTCAAATTGGGTTGAACTGATATTGTGTGCAGAATTTTGGTGAATCAAGTCACCACGAAACCTCTGTAATTCTCTGTCCATTTCTTTCTCTCAAATTGTCTGAGCAAGTGAAGAAATCTCGTGTGTAAGCGAGGTCTGTGTAAATGGTGGTCATTAAACTCTACTCTGAGGTTGTAAGGACTCCACTGTAAGAAGAATAGACTGTTTTTTGTTTAATTAAATCCTGAAACGAGATCGAAACCTGAGTTAACAACCAGAGAGTATAGGACGGAGGCGTTAACCCAGGGTCAATCCCTGTTGCCAAACCGCGACCGGGTTGATGAAACCACCCTGCCCATATCGCACCGCTTTGTGGGAGCAAGCGGTATTTTCTAATTACGAGCGATTCCATAGAGGAGTTGATGCGTGGCATTGATCATAGTTCTAAAACTACTTTTAAAAATCCATCGCACGTTAATCTTCAGCCTAGGAGGCGTTGCAATATGCGTATATGCCGTCGATCTGGAGGGTTGCCATTAGACGATGGTCGTCCACGGAAGGTGCACGGGGTTTAACCTAAGGTATGGCGTACATAGAGAAGTGAATTCTTGAGATTGAAAGTGTGGGCTCGAAGTATGTCGAAGTGTCCTTTACAAAGCGTGTTGGATTTAATATGAAATGCGAAGGGTTGTAACCTTAGTTCTATGGTTCGATGGTAGAATAAGCTTCGGAAAATACATTGGGAATTTGAAATTTGTGAACATATATTTATTTGTCAATTTCTTCGAAATTGATAAATAAATTTCCGAGAAAATAAAGAGCCACATGGGAGTAAACAAAGAGAACTGCTGACAGAGTAACATAAACAGACCAGCACTCCTTAGCGGGATCGAATTTCAGACTTTTCTGCTATCATTTGTGGTATCAGAGTTGTTGTTTCCGAGTTGTTTTTGCAGGAGATGACATGGAAATCCAAGTTGGTAGTGGTGCTAGCAGAAGGATACTTGTTTCCAACGCAGAGGTGTTGGGGATGCTATAGAGGGTCAAGGCCAGAATGGATGCCATGGAGCGAAGACAACCCAGAGATCCTGAAGACATCAGTGAACCTGAAACAGAAGAAGCGGAAGAGAATGTTGAAATTTCTCCTGACATGAGGCTCCTTAGAACTGTTCTGGGGTCTGCAGTTAAGCCCACGATTGAAGTGTCAATTTATGCAGGGGGACTGAATCCAGAGGAGCTGGTGGACTGGATAAATGAAATGAGAAAATGCTTCAATTATGAAGAAATGAGTGAAGATAAAAAGGTCAAGTTTGTGGTGACAAAGCTGAAGGGACATGCTGCACTTTGGTGGGATGGAGTGCATGCAGAAAGGAGGAGAGTTGGCAAGCAACCTATAAAAAGTTGGACCAGAATGATGGCTAAATTAAAAGGTAAATTCTTGCCTAGTGATTATCAGCTGACATTGTACAGGCAAATGCAGAAACTGAGACAGAGGTTACTGACAGTAAAAGAATACACAGACGAATTCTACAGAGTAAGCATAAGAGCTGGAAAATTTCAGGACACACCAAAGAAGACTGCTAGATATGTAAATGGTCTCAAGCTGGAGATCCAAGATGAGATTGGTCTTCTGTCTCCTAAGACAGTGGAATAGGCCTACCAGATGGCCTTGAAAGCAGAGGAGAAACTCCCGAGGAAATAATTTGCCAAGAAGAGAGGTACTTTCCGTGGAAAGGGAAGTCAGGGGGGTAAAGGAAAGCCTACTACAACCAGGGATGGAGCTAACAGTAGCTCACCTCAAAATGCATCTACAGAGGATGATGCAAGGGGAAGAAGGGGTTCTTACAAAGGAAGAGGAAGAGGAGGCAGAGGTAGAGAATTGAGGTGTTATAGATGTCAGCAAGTGGGACATAAGCACTATGAGTGTCCAAAGAATGTGGGTGCTGGTCCAAGAAATGTTGTTGTTGCCCGGGCTAGAGAAGAGGCAGAAATTGAAGAGTAAATTCTACCATAGAGGGGAGAGTCCTTGGTGGTAAATAAGGTCTTGTTGAAGCAAGCTAAAGAGGTCTCTGAGCCTGCACAAAGGAAGACTTTGTTTAGGAGCATTTACAAAGTCCAAGGGAAATGCTGCCAGCTAGTCATTGATAGTGGCAGCACAGACAATCTGGTTTCCACAGAGGTGATAAAAAATTTGAAGTTGAAGTCAAGGGAGCATCCAACTCCCTACAGGGTGTCTTGGCTGCATAAGGGGAACTAGCTGGTTGTGAAAGAACAGTGTGAGATAGAGCTACAAATGGGAAAATACAAGGATAAAGTTTTGTGTGATGTAATGCCCATGGATGTGTGTCATATACTGCTGGGTAGACCTTGGCAGTTTGACAGAGCAGCAGTGCATCATGGCAAGAAGAACACTTACAAGTTCTTCAAATATGGGGTACATCATACATTGATACCCATGGAAGAAGGAGAGCCATCCAGCAGAGTGATTGATCCAAAGACCTTGTTGCTGAGCGGGAAGGAATATCTACAGCAGATAGAAGAAGAAGAGGTAAGTTTTTCTTTAGTTTTCAAACTTAGGGTAATTCTTACTTCTACAAAGATTTCTGATTTGCCAATAGAAATCCAAGAGATGTTAGACAATTACTATGACATTGTTGTGGATGATTTACCTGATGAGTTGCCACCTGTGAGAAAGATTATCCATCAGATAGATTTTATCCCTGGTTCAAATCTGCCAAATAAGGAAGCCTATAGAATGACTCCCAAGGAAAATGAGGAAATCAGGAGACAAGTACAAGAATTGGTGGACAAGGGACTGATCAGAGAAAGTTTGAGTCCATGTGCAGTACCAGCAGTATTGAGAAGAAAGAAAGATGGAGGCTGGAGGATGTGCACTGATTCCAGAGCAATCAATAAGATCACAATCAGGTATAGATTCCCTTTGCCCAGAATTGAGGATTTAATAGACTGTTTGAGTGGTGCTAAATATTTCTCAAAGATAGATTTAAAAAGTGGATACCATCAGATTAGAATAAGGGAGGGTGATGAGTGGAAAACTGCTTTTAAAACAAATGAAGGACTGTATGAATGGATGGTAATGCCTTTTGGGTTGTCAAATGAACCTAGTACTTTCATGAGGCTTATGAATGAAGTATTGAACGAATTCATTGGTAAATTTGTGATAGTATATCTGGATGATATATTAGTTTTCAGTAGAACTAAAGAAGAACATCTAAGGCATCTTAATCATGTCTTGAAGAAGCTGCACCAAGAGAAACTATTGATAAATTTAAAGAAATGTTCATTCATGAAAGAGGAGTTGGTGTATTTGGGTTTTGTTGTTTCTACAGAAGGACTGAAGATGGACCCAAAAAAGGTTAAGGCAATTGTGGAGTGGCCTTCGCCCAGGAATGTTTTTGAGGTAAGAAGTTTCCATGGACTTGCCAGTTTTTACAAAAAGTTTATAAGAAACTTTAGTAAGATCAATGCACCCATACTTGAGACAATAAAGAAGATAAAACAACCATTTAAGTGGACTGCGGAAGCAGAGAGGAACTTTAAAGTCTTGAAGAAAAAGATAACGGAGAAGCCTGTTTTGATCCTGCTTGATTTTGCTAAACCATTCCAAGTAAAGTGTGATGCCAGTGGGGAAGCCATTGCAGCTGTGTTGAGTCAGGATGATAGGCCTGTGGCATATTTTAGTGAAAAGCTGAATGACACCAGAAGAAATTATTCCTCTTATGAGAAGGAATTCTATGCAATTGTTCAGGCACTGAAGAAGTGGAGACATTATTTGATGCCCAGGGAATTTGTATTGTATTCTGACAATCATGCTTTGCAGTATATTGTACAGAAGCCCAAGTTGAAACATAAGCATGCCAAATGGGTTGAGTATCTCCAAGGTTTTAATTTTGTTTTGAAACATATAAGTGGTCAAGAAAATAAAGTAGTGGATGCTTTGAGTTGGAGGCACATACTTGTGCAAGAAACTAATTTTGAAGTTGTAGGGTTTGATTTTCTCAAAGAATTGTATAAAACAGATCCATATTTTAAGGAAGCATTTGAAGCATGTTGTAACCATGTTCTAACAGATAGAAGCCAGTGGCTGGATTATTTCTTGCAGGAGGAATTGTTATTCAGAAGAAACCAACTGTGTGTACCAAAATGTTCCATGAGAGAAAACTTGATCAAAGAGAAGCATAGTGGTGGACTTGCTGGACACTTTAGTACTGATAAAACCTATGAGCAGCTGAGTCACTTCTATTACTGGCCCAAGATGAGGACAGAAGTGGATAATTTTGTGAAGAGTTGCAAAATCTGTCAATATGCCAAAGGAAGGAGCCAGTGTGACTTGGAAGCACTGGCTTGTCCAGAAGTTTTCCCTGGGGAGACATGTTGAGTATGGATTTTTTTCTAGGATTGCCCAAGACTCAGAGAGGGA
Organism: Pinus albicaulis; assembly: GCA_034641835.2. Taxonomy (NCBI): domain Eukaryota; kingdom Viridiplantae; phylum Streptophyta; class Pinopsida; order Pinales; family Pinaceae; genus Pinus; species Pinus albicaulis. Next base: position 45,770,624 of record CM076578.1, read on the forward strand.
ATGATGTAGTCTTTGTTGTAGTGGACAGATTCTCCAAAATGGCACATTTTATTCCATGCTATAAAACTAGTGATGCCACCCATGTTACTAACTTGTTTTTCAAAGAAGTTATTAGATTGCATGGGTTGCCCAAGAGTATCGTTTCAGACAGAGACACCATATTTTTGGGTCACTTTTGGAGGACACTGTGGAAGAAACTTGGTACCAAACTGAGTTTCAGCTCGGCTTATCATCCCCAGACTGATGGACAAACTGAGGTAGTGAACAGGAGCCTAGGTAATTTGTTGAGAAGTCTTACAGGAAAACATCCCAAGTAGTGGGATCATATTTTTCCCTAGGTAGAATATGCATATAATGACTCACCAAATAGGAGCACAGGGTAGAGCCCATTCCATATTTTTTATGGAATGTACCCCAGAGGAATATCAGAGTTAATAAATCTAGGAAAGGCAGAGCTAAGGAGCACAGATGACGAGGAATTTTCTTCAGAGATCCAGGCCATACATGAACAAGTGAAACAGAAACTACAAGGCAGTAGCATCAAATACAGAAGAAGAACAGAATTGAGCAGAAAGGAAGTTCATTTTGAAGTAGGAGATGTGGTTTTGGCACACTTGAGAAAGGAGAGATTCCCAAAGAAACAGTATAACAAGTTGAAGTTCAAAAATATTGGGCCATGCAAGATACTTAGAAAGTTTTCTGCAAATTCTTATGAGATTGAATTACCTCCCGATGTTGGAATATCTCCCATTTTTAATGTTGTAGATTTGTACAAGTATGAAGATGATGATACAGAAGAAAGATTAGCAGACAAGGGACAAATTGAGTGGAAAGAGCAGCTACCTCCAACGCAACCATTGCAACCAGAGAAGATATTGAACAAAAGGGTGTTCAAGAGGACCAAAGGACAAGAGTACTTTCAGTACTTAATCAAATGGAAGGATAAGCCAGAGGAAGATGCCACTTGGATGACTGAAGGAATGTTGCAGAAGATAGGCCAATCAGTGGAAGAGCTCATGGACAGGGGCCCATGAAGAAAATTGCCCTCGGGAGTCTGATGCAGGGGCATTAGACACTAGCCAGCAATGTAGGAGGTTTGTCCACATGTTGTGGCTAGGAGGGTTCGAAAATATTTGAATTGTAACAGCTAGGTGTCAATATCTCAGCTAACTGTATCATTAAGATCAGTTAGAATTTGTAGAAGTCGAACAATTAGATTCGATCCATCTGTCATTTTTTAGTTATTTGAATTATTGTAATTAGGCTTTTGATTTCCTAAAACGGTCCTCACAAAGGAACCGATGAGTCATATGTTGATGTATAAATATATCTGCTGGATGTATTGAAAAAAGGAGGAGGGGAGATTTCTGCAATAAAATCAGTGCGTTGAGCAATCGCTTCCTGTTGAATAAAATTCAGTGCTCGTCGATTTTCAAATTGGGTTGAACTGATATTGTGTACAGAATTTTGGTGAATCAAGTCACCACGAAACCTCTGTAATTGTTTGTCCATTTCTTTCTCTCGAATTGTCCGAGTAAGTGAAGAAATCCCATGTGTAGGTGAGGTCTGTGTAAATGGTGGTCGATGAACTCTACTCTGAGGTTTTAAGGACTCCACTGTAAGAAGAATAGATTGTTCGCTGTTTAATTAAATCCTGAACCGAGATCGAAACCTGAGTTAACAACCGGAGAGTATAGGACGAAGGCGTTAACCTGGGGTCAATCCCTGTTGCCAAACTGCGAGTGGGTTGACGAAACCACCCTGCCCATATCCAACCGCTTTGCGGGAGCAAGCAGTATTTTCTAATTACGAGTGATTCCATAGAGGAGTCGATGCGTGGCATTGAGCACAGTTCCAAATCTACTTTTCACAATCCATCGCACGTTAATCTTTGGCCTAGGAGGCGTTGCGATATGTGTATATGCCATCGATCTGGAGGGTCACCATCGGACGATTCTCGTCCACGGAAGGTGCACGAGGTTTAACCTAAGGTATGGCATACATAGAGAAGTGAATTATTGAGATTGAATGTGTGGGCCCAAAGTATGTCAAAGTGTCCTTTGCAAATCGTGTTGGATTTAATATGAAATGCGAAGGGTTGTAACCTTAGTTCTATGGTTCGGTGGTAGAATAAGGTTCGGAAAATACATTGGGAATTTGAAAGTTGTGAACATATATTTATTTTTCAATTTCTTTGAAATTGATAAATAAATTTCCGAGAAAATAAAGTGCCACGTGGGAGTAAACAAAGAGAACCACTGACAGAGTAACATAAACAGACCATCTCTCCTTAGCGGGATCGAATTTCAGACTTTGTCGCTGTCAAAAACATACTTAGCTAAATAGCTAAAGCGTGCAAAGAAATTTCTTATGACACCCAACAATAAAAATCTAAACTTCCTTCCTTTGTCTCCCTGATCTTCCTTTTATGGTTGTGAGCCTTCCCTAGCCTTGGCCCACCTCACAACTGCATTGCACATGTGGCCACTAGCCTCCATAAAAACTGCGTTGTCCTCCATGATCTCCATCACTACTTCAATTACTCTCCACTTCCTCTATCAACTATGCATTTAATGCACCACTTTATCCATCACTCCACCATTATTTCTCCATGATCTTGCATTTATTCCTCCACTATCTCCATCATCTTCCTCATTATTGCTCTATGATCTCCACTCTTTCTTCATTATTATGATGCTTCATTACTCCATAATATTACTCCACTACTCAATTAACCCACATTCACACTATAGAAGTGGATTTTATTCATCTACTAGGTTTATGGGTCCCTCCACCTTTTTATTTACTGAATTAAATAAGAAAATTAAGAACTCTAATATTCCAATTAGCTGTTCAAAAATTTGGAATATTATAGTGCAACCTCATCCATCTTCTGCAAAACTTTATGCATAAGGTCACCACCATGGATCTCATAGGATCAGGCCTCTAGATAGTATATCCCGATTCAATCACCTCCTTTGAGTATTATGACAGGCCTCTGATGAACATACTATCAACCTCACTCTTAGAAGGTCAACGATCACCATGGATCCTCTGATGAACACACTGTCAACCTCACTCTTAGAAGGTCAACGATCTCCATGGATTCAATTTCCTGTGAAAGTGATGCTAGCTCAGTTTCCATGTAAGTTTTGAAGTTATTTGGTATTTTTTCTGTTGTTTATTTCATTTAGGCTTTTCTAATTGTCCATAGTGCTAGAGGACTGAGCTTAACACATGAAATCCATGCATTTGGCCATAATATTGTTGTTGCATTTTATGTTTCTACCACCATGTTGTCTCATGGGTTTTGTACAGACCTAGATGTCCAGCACGTTGACCGTATGAATCCAGATCAATTACTGTTATTTAAAGTTGTGATATGAGCCTCAGAGATGATATTAAATACCCACCTTGGTTGTTTTTTTATATGCAGGTTTTTCTTTATATTTTATAGAAGTAAGAGACTAGGTCTAAGCATAGGAAACACTTATGCTGATTTTAATACTATAAATGCAATTTTTTCTGTATAGAAATTGAAGTGAGCAGTAAAAAATTCTTCAAACATGTTTCATATGCTTACACCCAACTTTATATGTGTGTTTCTTTGTTTAGATACGTGAAATGAAAATTTTTCAATTCATTTTGTGCAAGGAACTCTAGGCTTGTTAAACAAATATGAATTCTACCATGGCATTGGATTAGAACACCCACCAACAAACCCAATGGTATGCATAGAATTGCACCAGGAAATTATATATTAACTTAGCCCACCCAAGGTATCATAATAGCAAAGCAACTAATTTCGCTGGTAATTAGGGCCCACGATATTTATGAAAAAGGATAATCCATATATTTTTATGCAGTTTTCAATCATTACCCAGTGATTTCCTCCAAAACTCAACTGGACTATATATTTACAAAAGCCACTTAAAACACAATAAATATTGATGTGGGTATATTCAAATTATAGGATGTTGTTCTGACCTCACTGCTCGTAAGACCAACATCATTGTTGGCAAACCAGCCAGCCAAAATTAACTGCAACCACAGAAGGACTTATAAAGGTTCCAAGATTTTATATAAATACGTTGCATGACAGTGTTGGATAAACAAGAGGCCATGATCAAGATGTGGCCTCTTGATGTGGTCTTTCGCATGAATACCGACCACAACCCTTTCTTTTCATCCCCTCTGGAGCTCCACGAACACCTGCTTCAAATTGCCCAGTTTTTTACAGGTTGAAGATGCTCCAAAATTTTTTGTAGTCCATCTTTGGTGATATACTAAATATATATACCATTGTGCTCTGGATGGGGGTTGATATGTAAATATTTTTGTTGATTTGGTAAAATAAATAAATTAATAACTCTACTTATAATTAATAATTGAACTAGTCTAGATTTATTTTAACTCCAGAACCAACTAAGCATTAAGACTGATTAGATATGAGGTGCAAACTTCTTTTAGAGTGAAAATAGATTTGATCCCTCTCTAGGCCTAGTATATTTGGAGTTCAGATAGATCTAGGCTGGTAATCATAATCCAACTAATAAACTATAATATTTCGCCATGGTCAAGCATAGTTTACTAGTTCTTCCCATGTATGTTCATTGTCAACTAACACAACTACAACTAGATTAATAAAGTGGTTAAAATATGTCAATCCACATCATTATCGAACTTTTAAAAGTAATAACATCCATTGGGATATGAAAGATGGAAAATAACATAAATCAACATATTTCAACCGCTTTACTAATATGGTTGTACAAAATCTTCTTAATTTTTTTTAGCTAAATTGTTAAAAACAGAAGATCATAAATATAACTTATTTTTAGATTAATGTTTACATTTTTCTTTTAACTTTATTCAAAAATAAAAACTTCTCACTTTCTCCCATTACTATTACTTTGATTGTTTAAATAAAAAAAAATTAAAATACTTACTTTAAATAATATATTAATAAACCCCATTTTAGTTTTAAATCTTTGTTATGTAAAAAAATTAAATACCAAAATAATTATTTGTATAAAAATTACCTTCCTCTTCATGTATAAAAACCATAAAATTAATAAAAATTATTAAACTGACACTTAAAGTAAATCTTAAATAAAATGAAAACATAAAACTATGAATTAACACTATGAATATTTATACTTACATATTTTTAAAATACAATCTTTATCAAAATTTAAACATAAAACTATAAATTAACACTATGAATCTTTATACTTACAGTTTTTTAAAATACAATCTTTATCAAAATTCAACATCACAATGGTATTGGTTTTTAATAAATGAATTAATTTAACATTCTAAGAAATCCAAAACTTTAATAACACAGTGTCAAAAATGTTAACCAAAATTTAAATAAAACTGATCTTAAAAAAGAAACATCAATAATCATATAAAAAATAAACCTATTTACTAGTATATTTTCCATACTAAATGTGGCAAGAAGCACTAGACGACATTTCTATATAACAGATAGTCTAAAAAGGCCAAGTTTTCAAAATGAAAATTTTTGGGTATGTGTTATATTCTTTCCACGACTAATCACGCACGGTCCTTAATTTTAGGGGGGTGGTCCATGCTCATGGTTCTATGCATGGTTTTGCACATGGTTTTGGGGTATGATGGTTTTCGGCCCCTGGTATTTTTGTAGATCTGGTCAAGGCAACTACGGTTATGTTCTAATCCAGGGTTAATGGATTGGGGTTTATGTATGCTTTGGCATGTATATATATGTGTTGTAACACTAAAAGGAATATAATGAAAAATCAAGTTGGTCATCCCGATTTGGGATCCAGGGGAAAATATCTGTGTTTATTTATTTTATGTTTTATGCTCTCGCTATTGTTTATTTTCTGTTATAAGTTTCGTGTGTAGATAATTTTTGTTCAGGGTTAAAACCTACATTTGGTATCAGAGTTGTTTCGGCTTCAAGGGGATGCCTTTGCTACTGAGGGTTTTTTTGCTCGGGCCTGAAGTAGACCCTGTTCAGTGGGAGATCTGCGGGATCAATTCTTGCGGTGAAAGAAGATGGTGAGCGTCGAAAAAGATAGAGATCGAGAAATTTATTGGTTAGAGTTTTCACTTGTGGAAGCTCAAGATGTAGGATCTGCTGGTGGATAAAGATCAATGGATCATGGTAGATCCAGGTACTAAACCAACGAAAATGTCAGATGAAGATTGGAAGAAGCTGGATCGGATGGCTAAGAGCACAATACAGTTGTGTGTCTTAGATTCAGTATTGTTGAATGTAACTAGGGAAGCTACGACAAAGAATTTTTGGGAAAAACTTGGGACTTTGTACCAATCTAAGTATCTGGTGAATAAGTTGTTCCTACGGAAAAAGCTGTAGAACCTGAGGATTACGGATGGAGACTTGGTGACAGAGCATCGGGCCCGCAACAAATACTTTGGTAGTCAGTTTATCTGTTGATATTAAAATCTCAGATGAAGATAAGTGCATCGGTTGTTGTGTTCTCTACTAGACTCGTGGGATAGTCTGGTTATTGCAATAGGTAGAAATACAACTACCTTTAATTTTGATGACATTGTCTCAGCCTTGCTGTCGGAGGAAATGAGACGGAGAAATATGGAGGGCCAGAATGGAGATGCCTTATCTGTACGAGGAAGGTCCCAAAAAAAAACAAGAATAATGTTTCGAGTGGGAGATCCAAATCTAGAGGGAGATCTAAATCTCCTAGAAAGTTTGTAAAGGTATGCTGAAAATGCGGAAAGGAAGGGCACTAAAAAAAGGAGTGTAGATCTAAAGCTCCTGAGAAAGGACAGGGATCTGATGATGCTCCTTCTGCAGAGGCAAAAACCACCTCGAATGAAGGTGGGGATGTGTATTTGGCTTCTTCTTCAAATAAACATGTAGATCATGAGTAATGGTTGATTGTCTCAGGTGCATCCTTTAACTTCACTCCCCATAGGGAGTGGTTCTGCAAGTATGAGAAATATGATGGTGGTGATGTCCTCCTAGGGGATGATATGAAGGCCAGAATCGTCGGACATGGAAAGGTCAAGCTGAAGCTGCAAGGTGGAAGGATTAGAACACTTCCTAGTGTTCTGCATATTCCTGCATTGGCCAGAAATCTGATTTTTGTAAGCAAGATGGATGATGCAGGTGTAAAAACAGTGTTCGAGAAAGATTCCTGCAAGATGGTTCGAGGAGCACTGGTATTAATGCGGGGAGTTTGCACTGGAACTATGTACAAGCTAAAAGGTATCACTGTTATTGATGGGTGTAATAGTTCTATGGTTCTTGAAAGTGAAGTGGAAAGCCTAGCTGTCTCTGGAGAAAAGACCATGTTATGGCATCAAAGGCTTGGACATATTGGAGGGAAGGGCCTTCAGATACTGCATAGAAATGGTATGGTAGAAGGTATATCTAATTGCTCTCTGGATTTCGATTTCTATGAACATTGTTTATATGGGAAGCAGAATCGGGTGAGTTTTCCTTCTGGTGCTAAGAGGGCAAACAAGATATTAGAACTTGTACACAGTGATGTGTTTGGACTGTGTCGGTTCCATAGGTTCCATCCTTTGGGAAATTCACATTAATACTATGTTTCATTCATATATGACTTCTCAAGGAATACATGGATATATTTCTTGAGGAAGAAATCTGAAGTCTTTGACAAATTTAAAGAATTTAAGGCTCTGGTGGAAAACCAAACAGAGAAGAAGATAAAGGCGCTGAGGACAGATAATGGTGGGGAGTTCTGCAAGAATGAATTTGAAGAGTTCTGTAAGAAGTATGGTATAGCACGACAGAAGACTACTCCATATACACCTCATCAAAATGGAGTTGCGGAAAGAATGAATAGAACACTGATGGAAAAGGCAAGAAGCATGCTCAGTGGTACCAGGTTAGGACAAGAATTCTGGGCAGAGGCAGTGGAGACTTCATGTTACTTAGTTAACAGATCACCTTCATCAGCGTTGGAGGATAAGACCCCACATGAGGTATGGACTGGTAAGAAACCCTCTATTTCTCATCTAAGGGTATTTGGATGTGATGCATATGTACACGTTCCAAAGGAGAAAAGGACCAAGTTGGATAATAAATCGAAAGGTGCATCGGTACATCTTTATTGGGTATAAGGATGGTTTAAAAGGTTACAAGCTTTGGAACCCAGAAACAAGGAAGGTTGTGTACAAATGAGATGTGGTGTTTAGAGAGGTGAAAGATGTTGTTAAACATGAAGTCATACCAAAGGAACCTGAGAAGATGGAGTTTGAGCTAAAGGAGTATGAATCAGGCTCTATAGCAGAAGAAGATTCAGAAGAGAAAGAGCCACAAATTCCAGCTATGAGAAGATCGGTTCGGGAAAGAGAACGCGAGAAGGTATAGTCCATCTGTTTTACGGTCGAGTTTTTCATGCTTATAAGCGATGATGATCCTGCTTCATCCTTTGAAGCGATAGATTCGGAAGGATGGAAAACTCTAGAAGAGGCCATGGTTGATGAAATGGCATCCTTGCACAAAAATGGACATAGGGGCAGAGGTAGTTTGCCGGCTGGAAGGAAGCCCATTGGGAGCAAATGGGTGTTTAAGAAGAAAATGAATGTAGAAGGCAAGGTGGAGAAACACAAAGCTCGGTTGGTAGCCAAAGGTTATTCCCAAGTGCCGGGAATTGATTTTGGTGATATTTTTTCTCCTGTTGCCAAAGTTACTTCTATTAGATTAATTTTATCTGTTGCTGCTGCATTTGATTTTGAGATAGAACAGATGGATGTGAAGACAAAATTTCTTCATGGGGATCTAGAAGAGGAAATCTACATGAAGCAACCTAAAGGCTTTATGGTGAAGGGTAAGAAAGAACTAGTATGCAGGTTGAAGAAGTCTCTGTATGGGTTAAAATAGTCACCAAGGATGTGGTATCAGAAATTTGATACCTATATACAGGGACTTGGCTTCACCATAAGCAAGGAGGATCACTGTGTTTATTTTAAATTAATTGGTGACCGTGTTATTTATTTGGTCTTGTATGTGGATGATATGTTGTTGATTGGAAATGACAAAGAAATTATCCAAGATTGGAAGACCCAACTGTTCTCCAAATTCGACATGAAGGATCTTGGTGCTGCAGACTATATTTTGGGCATGGAAATTAAGAGAGATCGGGCAAAGAGGAAGCTCTGGTTAAACCAGAGGAAGTATTTCGAGACTATATTGCAGAGGTTAAATATGCAGGATAGTAAACCGGTGAATGTTCCTATTCCTTTAGGTGTAAAGTTGTCTGTTGAATAGTGTCCCAAGACACAAGAAGAAGAGGAGGATATGTCCCATGTTCCATATGCAAGTGCAGTGGGTAGTCTGATGTATGCAATGGTCTGTACTAGACCAGAAATTGCACATGCAGTGGGAGTATTGAGCAGGTTTATGTCAAACCCAGGGAAGGAGAATTGGACAACAATGAAGCGAGTTTTTAGATATTTACGTGGCACTAGTGATTGTGGCTTGTGCTACAAGGGAAGACGAGGATTCGAAAGAATGTTGGACATTCGTGGTTTTGTTGATGCATTCTGGGTTGGAGATCTGGACCAAAGAAGATCTATGAGTGGGTATGTGTTTAGCCTATTTGGAGGCACAGTCAGTTGGATGAGTAAAAGATAGTCTGTAGTGGCTCTTTCAACTACGACGGAAATACATGAAAACGACCACTCATGCAAGCAAGGAAAAATTTTGGTTGCAGAGATTGTGTTCAAGCATGGGGTTGGTACAACAAGCTATAAGGATAGACTGTGATAGCCAAAGTGAAATTTTCTTAGCTAAAAACCCTGCTTATCATTAAAAAAAAAAGCACATTGATGTTCAATATCAATTTTTTAGAGATATGGTTGAGGCTAAAAGGGTGTTGCTGGTAAAGTTGGACACTTTGAAGAATTTTGCAGATGCATTAACGAAGTCTGTGAGCACTTGGAAGTTCTCTTGGTGTAGAGAAACAATGTGTGTTGAATAATTGGGCCAATGACTAAGTTATCCTGTGGCCCCTTGCAGAAAGAAAAAAACAAGTGGGAGAATGTTGGGTATGTGTTATATTCTTTCCATCAGTAATCACGCGTGGGGGGGGGGGGGGGGGGGTTAAGAGGGGGAGCGATAGCCCCCCCTTTGTGCTGGGCACAACAGGGGGTCACAGGATATGATTATGGTTTTGTGCATGGTTTTGCACATGGTTTTGGGGTATGATGGTTTTCGACCCCGGGTATCTTTGTAGATCCGGTAAAGGGAACTACGCTTATGTTATAATCCAGGGTTAATGGATTGGGGTTTATGTATGCTTCGACATGTATATATATGTGTTGTAACACTAAAAGGAATATAATGAAAAATCAAGCTGGTCATCCCGATTTGGGATCTAGGGGAAAATCTTTGTGTTTGTCTGTTTTATGTTTTATGCTCTCGCTATTGTTTATTTTTTGTTATAAGATTCATGTGTAGATAATTTCTATTCAGGGTTAAAACCTACAAAAATAATAGAATTCTAATTATGATTTTGAGAAAATAATGGTTGAATTTTTTTATTTTTATTTTCTTAGTTATATTTATTGGGTTTTATGATTATGGGTGTTTTAGTTATATTTATTGGGTTTTATGATTATAAGTGTTTTAAAAAATTTTGATGGTATTAAATTTATTTTTATTAAATAAGAAGAAAAAGAACGATTTAAAATTTCTTTAACTGAATTTTTTGAAGAATTTCTCATCAAATTTCAATAAAAAAAATTCCTTCTACAAAAATTGAGTCAAATTTTGGGCTCATTATAGGTTTAATAGACACCACCATATTAAAACTCCATGATAGGATGCATATATTCCCAAAATAAATAAACGAGTACGATACGAAACGACATCATTTTTATAATACTATTTGCTAGCATTTTCACAAGGGTGCAAAGGGAACACTGATGACGTTAAACGAAAGGCGAACGACAGAGTTAAAACAGAAGGTGGGAGAATTAATTTTAAAAAATGCTTTGGGTTTTTTAAACACTCAAATATATACAATCACATTTAAAATAGAAGAGTTCTAATGTCTCACTGGAGGTTGGGGATTCCCTGATTAAATGGCCTTGGAGATTGGTTGATCGAACGAGATGAAAATCCAACAATAATCATTGACAAAAAAAATCAATATAAGAGGTGAGTGTTTTGACATATGGAGGTGAGTGTTTTGACAGATCAACTAGGTTTCAAAGGATTTAATAAATTTTCCACTCATATATATAGATATCTTCATAAGAAAATCCATTATTAAACTCACGTTGCAGCTACCATGGATCTAATTTAATCAATGCCTCAAAATTTGTGACACAATTCAACTACAACTTGATTATTTAAATGATTCAATACCATCCATTTAACTCATCCATCCAACAACACGTTTGAAATATGGAACTAGTTTGACTTGAAAAGATTTTGACCAACGTGACCCTATAGAAAGGACAATAAAGTACAGATCTATGGCCCTTGACATAGCAAGAAAACCACCAACACGATACCCATTCCAAAAAATAACACAGACACCAACAACTTAAATGTGGTTAAACTTGTCCTTCTCGTTTGGGCTACAATATACATATAGCTACAATGAGCTAGAAATACTCAAATAATAACAAATTGATTCTTGAGCTACAATATACATATTGCTACAACAAGCTGGAAATCCCCAAATAATAACAAACTGCTTCGACAAGGTTGTCAACCTTTGGCATTAGGACTTGAAATGTGAACTAATTAAAAACATTAGCTACTAATTACCTGAGAAAAATAAAAAACCTACCTGAGAAAAATAAGAAACCAACTCAATGTCAATTGAAAGGCTAGTCACCATGCATCTACATCAAATACGGATTACATAATTGGATTTAGGCTCTAAAAATCCTTAGATAATAAAAGGTTCAAAATTTCTTAATCTCCCTCGTACCTTATGGTTAGTGGAAATGGGAATAGCTTTTCCTCCCCTTGATAAAACTGCTCTGGAATCTCCTTAGTTTGCAGTAAAAAGTTGATATGGGCTCACAATGGATATAATTAATGTTGAACCCACATTATTTGGTGCAACTAGATCTTGGCAATAATCACTAGTATTTTGTGAATCCCCACTCCCACAGCTTCCATTTGAACACATCCCTCCCACTGCCATATATGTTTATGTGAAGCAGGTAGACAACACTTTAATCCAATAGTTTAAATCTATGGAAAATGGAGAGGAAATTCTCAAATCCTCAACAAGAGCCTCATGAAAAAGATCCTTGCAGAATACTAAAGCCACAACATAAAAAGTGGAAAAGTGAAAAGCATTGAGGGCTTTTCGAAGATATGCATGCACATATATAACCCTGAATTGTACCCAATGCACATATATACATAGATAACCACATATATACATATAAATTTAAAAGAATAATATCGAATTCAACTTATCTCACCAAATTAAGGGTAGAGTCCTCTAAATATAAAGAACAAATGACTCCATAAAGTCATTTGATTTGGGCACACACATCCATGGCGAAAGAAGCTTCCCCTGCTTCTTGGAATCTTTCAATTTCACTTCCAATTCATTGTAGATGAGGCAACAACGGCCCAAAATACTCGCCTTTATTTCTTCATGGCGCCAATCATCCTTGAACTACCACATGCGAAGGAATGGAATATTCCATGAGGTAGCTTGCTTTTTTAGCAATTCCTCCAATAATACAACTACTTCACAAACAATGACCATTGAATTTGAAAACCATCATGTGGGGCTTGGTGTCAATAATATTTCTTTTTTGGCCAACAATTTGTTACATGGAAACCAGAGGCTTGATAATGCCAGTATAACTTGGGATGGATGGATAGCTAGAATATCGCTCAGTGTGTTTTAGGAGAATGTAAGTTCAAAACTTGCAGAGCCCATTTTTCCATGTAGAAGATATAAATTTCTCCCAAATCCTCCATGTAGATGTTATTGTTGGCTGCTTGGATTTAAATTCGAGCATCATATCATGGAAATTTTTAAGCCAAAATCCATGGAGTCGAACGACTCTCATTATAGTGATTCTATTCTTAAATTCAAATCTGTCTAATTTTGAGCGCACAAAATACAAGGCATGCAAATACAAACGTTTTGTGGCTATAATCCAATTGTAGGAATTTGTTTAACTATAAGTTTTGAGTTATCAAATTATGTAGGAATTTTTTTGAATAACAGATAAAATGTGGAGGATTTTAACAAATATTCATTGTGGTGGAATCAGTCATCTTTGTAGGGCGGTGGAGTCATCCATTTCCATGGGAACCACATTTATTGTGCAACAAGTTTTCTATACATCAACTATAAACATAGGATATACAACATGTTCTCTCTACTACAACCTAATTCGTCAACCATCCATTACATAATAGTCTTCATTAGGGTAATTTTGAGGTCTAAAATGGGCCTCCTAAGAAAAATGTACAACAAAAATAAATTTTATAAGAACCAATAGGATTTAATATGATGATGTCAACCCTGGGGGATGATTCACCATTTTTCGAGTACAAAAGTAAATATATTAAAAAATAATAAAATAATAAAACTTTTTTTCAACTTGTATTTTCAACACATCTCCCTATGCTTTTACTAAAATTTTGAGTGAGGGTACTCGTTGGATGAAAAATTTAGTTCCTCATCCAAGGAGTACCCATGTTGCATACTTTCGATGGACCCTGCTACACAAAAAATGAGAAATATGTGAAAAAACATGATTGCAATCATGTTGTTCATGTATTTCTCATTTTTCGTGTAATAGGGTCCATCAAAAGTATGCAACATGGGTACTTCTTAGATGAGGAATCAAATTCTGCATCCAACAAATGTTTCTGCTCAAAATTTGAGTAAAACCATAGGGAGATAAGTTGAAAATACAAGTTTAAAATTTTTTTTTTCTTTTTTTCCCTCTAAAATTTGATGACGTAATCTAATCTTAGTTTATTATTTCTACTATAATTTTATAATTTCCTTAGGAGGCCCATTTCAGACCTCAAATTTCCCCTAATTTTCACTACAACCCAATTCTTCAACAGTTCATTACATAATTGTCTTACCACTATCCAATTTTCCATGGTTGTTGTTCTTGCTAGAAGAAACCTTCTCCTTGGACCTCCAAAGCTCTCCAATTACATTCCTTTAGCTTATCGTAGCTCCCAATATGAGGCAATAACTACTAAGGTGCATGATAGGTCTCGAGATGAGGCAATAAGTCCTAACACACATGATAGGCCTCAAGATGAGGCAATAACTCGTCTTATCGTTAGAGATGACTTTGTTAATACGTTGAGAAACGGTATGCTAGAAACACAATCAGAGAGTGCGAGGATTCCTCCTCATATGGGGATGATAGAGAATTGGTCTTCGACTTTCTTAACATTTGAAAATCCCTTGCTCCATTCGTCTTCCAAGTTGTACTCGACACTCCCTTCCACAGACTCACTTAACTCCTTCAAGCCACATGGAATCAAGATCCATTAACACCTTTAAATCTAGATTAACCACTGTGAGGTGTACGAGGAACATGCAAATCGGACAAAGAGAGATTCCACACCATGTCCTGCTGGATTCATTCTCATCACCCCAACACTCTCACTGCCAATGTCGACAACGTCACTCAAATTGGTTATTTCAAAGACCTTCCTGAGATACTTGTTTGCCTCATACAGGGATCTCAGGCTACGAAAAAATGGCAGGCTGGAAAATTCAGACACAAGGAAAAAATTGGGAGTGCAAAGGCAAAGGAAAAGTCTAAATATGAACTTAGACAGATGAGGTTTAAGAGAAGAGTATGCTTGACCAGGAGCCAGGGGTGAATTTATGCCCTGCATTACGGAGGCACGAGGTTGAAATCCGAGAAGTGTGGCTTCCTCTTGAGAGTTATTCTTTTCATCTTGGGGAAGTTCCTCACCAAGATCTCCAATGGGATGAAATAAAAATTTTCAATGAAGGCCTTCCAACAACTCCAAGCCTCGGCTCTATACAAGGCCTTGCACACCAACAAAACCACGCTCTTGTCGTTAATAAAATCCACGAAAAAAAACATGTCCTCCAGCACCTCAACTTGAACTGTATCGTGCTTTCCAATCCTTGCATGATTTCATTCCACCTCATCTAAATCTCTACAGTAGAATCTGACGAATCTCTATAGTGTCAGTTCATAGAACTTGACAATAAAAATGTCTTCAGCGTAATTACACCACAAGTAAATTCACGCGGGAATATAGATCTATATATCAAAGTACTTTTCCTTATAAAATAAGGGAGCATGTATTATTATATTCAATGCATAGCGATTGCTATAGAATTGGATGGTCAAATTACTTCTTACGGGGTGATTTGGTCCTTTAATATTGTTAAAAAAATTTAAAAAGTCAAAAAAATTTCAAGAAAGTATGGAAACTATTAAATTTGATAAGTGGATATGTTTTGAAATTTGGGTATGTTTTTAAATTCTAACCTTAATTCTATTATGAATCATTTTCTAAACTATAATATTTATCATGAAAATTAAAGACTAAGATAATAATTATTAAAGCTTGTCTATGAGGTCTTGGATAAATGATGATCGAGTGCTTTGTTAATGCACTCCTTATGTGAATTTATCGGCTCAATTCCCTATCTTGATTAGGGTGATATATTGGACATGATGAATATATAGTCCCACCAAACTCACACTTTTTTTTTTATTATTAAAACTTAATTTAAACATTTAAATCATACCAATAAATAATATATGATTCAATTACATGAGATTCCATATATAATGAAGGGTTCAGATTAGAGTAATTTTAACTTTAAAAAGGATTGCATCATTCAAAATATGGAAGAACTAAATTACACCACTAATTATTCAATTAGATAAGATTTCATCTTTAATGGAAACTTGAATTTCCATAAGTTCTCATAATTTTAACACCATTCCCAAACATATATGGAACCTATCTCATCCCATATGTTAAATAGATGTGAAAAAACAATGAATTGTGAAACCTGGTTTCGTTGGTTAAGTCTTTGGTTATTATAAAAACAAAAAACAAATAGAATGATAATTAAAATTTAAATAATGAAATTGTGAAAATTAATAATTTATTAAAAATCTAAAAAAGTATAATAATTTTTTTTATTATAATTTAATAATATAATTTCAATCAAAATTGTGATTTTTCGCTTTTTAAAATACATTTTTCAACGTATAAATAGATTTAACATTTTGAAAAAATTGTAAGATATTCAAATTAAAATTTAATTTTTAAAAATCTAATAAGATTTAATTAAAATTAAACACAATAAATACTCTGAAAAAAACCATTTCATTGATAATTTAAACTATATCTTTATAAAATATTTAAAAATAAATATTATTATTTTTATTATTATAAAATATAAAATATATTAATTAATAATTCAATTAAAAAATAAAAAGATATTAAAAAACATTTCATATATATATAGAGATCCCTTAACGTTACATATATTATCTTAGCTCCCATGAACTTCTTAATTAATATACTTAATATACAAAACAATTAATGTCAAAATCTATAATATCTAAGTCAAAGCCACTTATTAAGATATGGGCTCTATAAAGTAAAATATAAAAAAATTATAGAGACACATTTAGACTTTGTAATTGGGATTGGAAACTATTAAATTTACTCTTATTTGTTATAATATTCTTAATATATTATAATATTTTTATTTATTTATTATAATATTTTTTTTATATATGTAATAAATTTTTTATAGTTTTTTTTGCTCAATGTGGGGAGGTCTCTTTTTATTAAATGGCAGCAGAAATAAGTTACAACCAAATTACAAAAATGACACCTTATACCTCCACTTCGAGAGATGGCTTGGAAATGAAGACCTCAGCTAGAGAAACAGGCTACATGGTTGGATTCCTAGTGAAATTCTATGTAACAATGACTATAAATCTGTCTCATTTTGACACTGGCACTTCTGGACCCAAAATAAATATTCTTAGCATAAAAACAAAGATACCTTGTTCAGGGTTCCACCCCCCTAGTCCATTCTTGGTTCTGCACTCCAACCCCGCTTTGTTCATTGCTAGTCCAATGGGTAGATGATTTAAGGTTTATATAAAAATTTCGGGCAGACCTACCAATGTTGGGTTGTTGGCCCATTGGTGGTAGTATCCGAGTTAAGTGTTACAGTTGGGGAGGTCCCAGGGTCCAACCCCGCGAGACCCTCACTATAGCTCTGTCACGTTTAAATTTTAGTGTGGTCCATTTAATAAACGATGACAATTTTTTATGATTATTTAATATAGTTTAGATCCGCTTGTTGGCAGGCCGAACCACCCAAACTAGGCATGTTTGAACCTCGTTGGCTCCTTCTGGTAGCTATCAATTGGTCGAGCAGGGCCCAGGTCTCCCATGGCCCTAACCAATAATATATATGTTTATTGCATTGTGAGTATGTAGGTTCACTGTTGGGTTGTATTTATCACTATTGAATGGCTAAAACAGTACACATAAATTACAATCTAGGGATGTCTTTTATTTCAATGACAGTTGCACTTTCTATGCCGATACACCCAATCAGAAGCAATTCCAAATAAAAGAAATCGTTGCTAAAAGTAAATGCTGGAATTAAATCACTCATGCAGAAATAAAATGATCTACAAGACTGTAATCACACTTCAATTAATCTGTTCTAGCACACCACACAACAATTATCCAGCTGGTGTCTCTAATATCTTATGTGTAACAACATACAAAATATTGAAATTGAAGCAGATATATTCACAGCTAAAACAACAGCAACAACACCTCTACTTATACATAAATCACTGCAATCCCTGCTAAGAAGGAGGGCCCTTCCTCCCTAGCAGGGCACAGGTAGAGAAAGAACTTAACAGAAACTAAATCAAATAACACATGTAACAACAATAACAGGATAATCTGTATTAATATGAGCAAAATTACAAAGCCAAAATAATGTTGTTCTCCGCTCCCTTTCGACCTCAAAGGTCGAGAACTATATAGTGGTTACATCTCAGAAAAACAAGGGATAGATCAGTCATGAGAATCTTATGATTCTCATGCTAATCCAAATAGAATACATATGGTTATAACCACTTCTTAATAAAAGTCTAACTAGAAAATTATAGATTACAATCAAAACTGCTCAGAGGTTGTTATCGAAAAATACAATGCTTAATAACTTCTACAACTATCATGATAAACCACAGCTGTAGCGTGATAGCTAGAGGACAAGTCAGCAACAGGAGTTGACTATATCCGGTCAGCGGTACAACTGTATCAACAGTTCGTCAGGGGGTCTATAACAACAAAGTGTAATAGTGGTTTTCCAGCGGGTCTGTAATAGCAAAGTGTAACAACATCATGGTGTAAAAAGCTCGCTATAACAACACACCCTTAACTGCTCCTGTATACCTCGTGCTTGGGATCTTTGGTGCTACAAATGACATATGGAAAGACAACATAAAGACCATAGATCTTCTCCAAAAATTCATCCTCAATTAGTCATAAAAAAACGTATAATATATCATAATAATTGATGAAATGGCAGAGTAATGAAAATAAGGTGAAACAACACAAGTTAGGATAGAAAGGTAGGAAAAAGAGGCAAATATAGTCCCATTGGTTATAGTCATGAGGCAAAATATGGAAAACAAATGTAGGAAAAGTGTGCAAAACTGGCACCCAACGTCTCCCCCAAACTAAAACACTTGCATGTACTCATGCAAACTCATCACTCATGGGAGTATATCTGGTGCAGGTCGATGAGATCATAAGCGCTAGCTGTATCTTCATCTGCAGACTTGTACCCCTGATTGGCCATCAGCTGCCGTACCCAGGACTCTGATTCATACTTGCTCAATTCATAATTACTCTAATAATCCTCAATTGGAAGCCAGATAAAAGGAAACTTGAATCTCAATCTGAGCCACAAAGCACCAATGGATTGTACTATCTGTGCATACATTGGTACATGTGTAACAACCACCACGAAATTTTGGAATGCAAATGGATCCCCCTTTAGTAGCTTAGCACTGCTAGCTTCTGTGTGTTTCAAGCACCTAGTCAAGGCTCGACTCTTCATCATTGAGAACTGATTGAGACGGAAGTTCACAATACTTCTTCTGTAAGTGGCAGTCGGTTCCTTTATCCCAGGAGTACTCAGCATTCTCCTGAATTCTTTCCTTAACTCAGCGGCCCATCCTGGTTTTTCTCAGACCCATAATGACATCTTCTCCTCATTAGCATCCATAGATTTGATGGCTAAATGCCACTCATTCTGATTCTTCATGAAGGACACAAAAGATCGCAACTGCAGATCCCCCATATAAGAGAATACTCTCACAACCATTTGCATACTCACATGCTCACAAGTGATATTGTGTAAGAATAACGCACACAACAGACTTTGTTCATCAAAATTAGAGGCATGGAAAACATCTAAAAATGTGCGAGTGGAAGAACATAAATAGGGCATGTCCTCCATAAAATCTTTCATCTATAACAGGAAGTAACATTCCCATAGAAAAATAGGATAGGATGGGGAAGGTTGCCCGCACCCGAGCAAATTGAGCGTGAGATCATGAATTTTTTGCTTGTCTATGGTAAGATCCCAAACCTACTACTGTAACAACAGTAGTTGTTCCTCTTGTTTCTTCAGGGCTTCCTTCTTCTTATAATTCTCCCATCCTTTCTTCAACTCTTCTTTCATCCATATTTCATGTAGGGTGTCTATCTCCCTCTGATGTTATTTTAGCAAAATTTTCCCCTCCTGAAGGGAGATTGCTTCATGTTTCCACTTCTCTAATTCATAAATTAACAATATTTTCTCAGAACTCCATCCCGAGATGGGACCCAGCGTTATTTTTCATTCAATATCAACATCAATAATGGGTGTAACAGCCTCTGCTGAATGGGGTTGTTCCATCTCTACTACTGGTTCTTGAGTAACAACAGCTTACTCGGTGGCTTCTTGTGTATCAGCCTCTAGGTCAATTATTACAGGGGGCTCTGCTTTAATTTCTGGTTCTTGTGTAACAGCAGCATCCTTAGCAGGTTCTTGTGTAACAACATCCTGTCATTCTGTTTTTGTTTCCATTCGGCTAATTTTTTCCCCACAGACCTTATATCATGCCGCATTTAGTTCTTGAAAACATGTCGTGTATATAGACACCAAGATTTCCTTCCCCTTAGATAATATTCGCTTTAATTTTTTATTTTCCTTTCTTATATTTTCGAGTTCTAAAAACAAGACATGAGTTTCATCCTTTCTTGATGAGGAGGGTTTCCTTTCTTCTTCTGATACTTCTACTTCTGTCTGCTTTCCGCTGTAGGAAAAGGTTCTGTGGGTATGCTAACTTTCACCCTCTGTTTTGGTCGTCTATCCCCAATTGGTTCATCAGTGGGTTCTTTCCCAATTCTGACTTTGGAAATTCGAGTTTGGGTTTCCGCTTATGCCTGACTTCCTCTTGAAGTCATGGTTTGTTTTCCCTGGCTTGTCCTTGTCCTCTTTCGCTTGAATTCTTCCCAATTATTTCCTTGTTGACCTAGGGAATCCAGCACGATCAATTTGATGAGTCAGTGATTGGTCACACACGCTTCCGGGTGTGCTGTTGTCTTTACTATTGTCGCCATATGCTTGATGTTCCCTAATAGGTAGAATGGAAGATTAATATTTTGCTGGTGCTGAAGGTGATTAAGTAGAGGGAAGTGATAGTTAAACACTATCATAGATCTTCCCTCACAAGTGATATATTTTATTAAACCCAAGGTGACATCTGCCCATGGCTAAGGGAGTAACAACCTATTAATTCCTCTCCCTTTCTTCTCCTTCTAGGAGGTCTTGTTTCAAGGAGGGGTCATCAATTTTTCTGTTAAAACACCTCCATCCCTCTACTGTAAATGTAGTTACTTGGGCAATTACCTCTTCAGTCACCTCAACTTTCAAGCCCCTAACTCGGATCTGATTGTTGTTTAAATTCTGAGTGAATTCAATTGCCACTGCCTCGTCCGAGCCTTCTAGCTTTTGGAAATAATCAATCCATCCGACATCTCTAAATATATGGTAAGCTTCTGGACAATTCTACAAGGCATCCATATAATCTGGCTCGTGTCTGACTGCTGCTCCACCCATCCTACTATTATTTCTGAATTTGCTTCCTACTTCTCAACCCATTATAATATCACTGCACTGCTCATTTCTTCTCTGCATCTCTAATTATCTCAATTGACTATTTTGCAATGAGAATAAAAGGCTTCACTCGAGGATGTTTATGAGAGGTGACAGGTTTTATGGATTACGAAATTGTACCTCACACCACTCTTCATAAATGTCCCGTTATAGAAAGTAATGTGTTCTAGTACACACACTCTTTCCAGACGGATTTAGTCATCATTGACATTTGTGCTATTAATTAGGTGCATGCAGATTTGATAGAGTTTACGACTATAGATTTTTTTCAATTATTTCAAGATATATCCCCTCCCCTGCCTTAATTGTGATGGCTACCCATGGCCATCACGGGAATATCATTACTTTTGTCAATAATCACCAAATCATAAATGATGATGTTACCTTTTGAATGACATACCCGAGGTGACGTGGAGGAAGATTTCAAATTGGCGGCGTATTGCTTGCAGTGCTCATGTTGTTGCGTTTGTCTGGCACGATTATTGTTGTTATGGGATGAAACATAAGAAACAATGTTTGTGGCTATCGGTTTTTACATGTGTAACGGCAAAGAGAGCCCTTAGATTATTCTTCAAAAAAACATAATAATTAGGATAAATTGGTACAAAAAGAAAATAAAATTAATAACATCATCCTATAAAATGGATCGGAAAGGGAAGATGATATTTCGGGGAAAAAAATATGGGTGTAACAGCCACCACAGGAGTGGTTTTCAGCGATTACAAACTGTCTCACTACGCCACGGAAATAGGTTTTCACAATTAGCTTTATTATTTTTGTTTTATTTTCTTTTTGTTTATATATATATATATATATATATATATATATATTAAATAGGTGTAACAACTTCCACAAGGGTGGTTTTCAGCTGCTGCACTTATTGGAATTTCAATTTTCAGATTACACAGGAGAATGTTCCCCCGCTATTGTAACATGAAGATCAGAGTCCGTGAAAATTTTAACAAATGATTCCTTCGAATCAGGTTGATAATATAACCTTAGACGGTTCCCATTAAACAATAACGATGTCTTAGCATTGTCGATGGTGACCAATTGTACAATCGCATTGTTGAAGATTGTGTTCACTTTGTAAGGTCATAGCCATCTGGTGCAGAGCTTGCCTTTGAAATCCTTGAACCTTGAATCATACAAAAGAGCCCAATCTCCTTTCTGGAACTTTTTCTTCTTAATATACCCATCATGCCATCTAGCTCTTTGCTGCTGAATGACCTCTATCTATTTAATAATAGCCATCTATTTCTCTTCCAACTCATTGAGTTGGTTTAGTCTTTATGTCTATGCCATACTTAAGTCCAGATCGAGCTGCAATGTTGTTCTTAATGTATTTATTTCAAAATCTATGGGGAATAGAGGATTCTTACCATACACCAATTCATATGGTGAGAACCTTGTAGTATTCCTCCATGTTGTCCTATAAGCCCACAGTACCTCTAGAATTTTCTCAGCCCAGTTTCTTTGGTGGCTAGCTACTGTCTTTGTTAAGATTCCCTCAATGACTTTATTGGTGCTTTCCACTTGACCATTTGCTTGTGTATGATACGGTGAATTGATTCTATGGTGAATTCCATATTTTTCAACCAACTTCTTGATCAAATGAGATGTGAACTAAGGTCCCCCATCTATCACTATCTCTCTGGATATCTCGAAGAGAACAAAAATATCTTCAAACAGGAAGTCTAAAATAGCCTACTCTGTTGCTCTAATTAGTGCCTTTGCTTCAACCCACTTTATGACATAATCAATGCAGACCAATATGTATGATTTTTTTTGTGATGAAGGATTAATTGACCCTACAAATTCTAGGACCCATTTCTCAAATGGTTCTATCACTATATGAGGCTATAACAACATCTCATCTGATTTCAGAGACTGGCCCATCCTTTGGCAGCTATCACATCCTTTCAAAAATTTCTTGGCATCCTGGATTATAGTTGGCTAGTAGTACCCTATTGAGAGTACTTTATATCCATTCCTTTTGTCAGTGAAGTGCCCCCCACAAGGTTCCTCATGACAAGCCTTTAAGAGCTCAAATACCTCATCTTCTCTAACAAATTTCCTAATATGAAAATCTAGCCCGGTGTGATAGAGATTTCCTTCTATCTAGGAGTAGGTAGCACTCTATTGTATAATATTCCTTCTTTCCTTGAAAGATAATTGGTGTGGGAATTTTCCTGCAACAAGGTAGTTGGTTATATCTGCATACCATGGTGAGTGAGTAGAGATGGAAAAATTATATTCATCTAGAAAAGAATCCTTAGTGGCAGTGCAGTGATCACTTATAGTTAATCTAGAAAGAAAATCAACAACTACATTACCTTTTACAGGTTTATCTAGAATAGTAATATCAAATTCTTGTAACATCAATAACCATCTTGTAACTCTACCATTAGTAACAAGTTTTTTCATCAAAAATTGAATGACACCATGGTAAGTGTGTACAAATACTTGATACCGAGTGATGTAGTGCCGAAATTTGTTGATAGCATGCACTACTACTAGGAGTTCCTTCTCAGTAAGAGAATAGTTGAGTTTTGTTGGAGTTAAGTTCTTACTAATGTAATAAATGACATAAGGTTTATTTTCCTCCAGCTACCCCAAAACAACCCCCACATCTATGTCAGATGCGTCCGTAGAAATATGAAATGGAAATTCCCAGTTTGGTCCTTGTAAAACAGGTGCTGCTGTTGCATAGTTTTTTAACTTTAAGAAGGCCTGCTCACACTTTCGTGTCCACAAAAATTCTTCATCTTTCATGAGTAAATAAAACAGAGGAAATGCAATATATGAAAAGTTCTCTATAAATCTCCTATAGTATCCTGCATGTCCCAAAAAACTACGTACCTCTTTTGGAGTCTTAGGGGTCGGGATTTTCGAGATTAACTCAATTTTTGCAGGTTCTACCTTGATTCTATCTACTGAAATGAAATTTCCTAGCACAATTCCCTCATTCATCATCATGTGGCATTTCTTCGTGATCAGAGCAACATTATTTTATTCACAATGTTCCAACACTTTTTCCAAATTAGCTAATGATGTCTCAAAGGCATCTCCACAGGGTGTAAAATCATCCATAAATTTTTCAAAGCAGTCATTCAAAATATTGGAAAAATTACCCAATATTTCCCTCTGAAAGGTTACTGGTGCATTACAAAGGCCAAAAGGAAGGACTTTGTATGCAAAAGTACCCCATGGGCAAGTGAAGGTTGTCTTGTCTTGGTCTTCCGGGGCAATCTATATTTGATTATAGCCACTAAACCCATCTAGGAATGAAAATAATTTTTTTCTAGAGAGAGTATCCAAGACCTGATCAATGAATGGAAAATGAAAATGGTCCTTTTGAGTGGCCTTGTTACGCTCTCTATAGTCAACACAGACTCTCCATTTTCCGATATTTTTCGGAACTATGACAAGCGGATATACCCATTGGATATCAGAAATGGGGTAGATGAAATTAGCATTAAGGAGTTTCTGCAATTCTTCTTTCACAATCTCCTCAAGTGCGAGGTTCATTCAGTGTTGCGATTTTCTAACTAGTTTGTAGTGCTCTTTAAGGTAAATGCAGTGAGTGCATAGGCCAGGATGGATTCCTTTCATATCTGTATAGTCCCATGCAAATTCCTTTTTGTATTTCTATAACAGTTGTATCAACAATCTATTTTGTTCAGAAGTCAGGTTACGATTGATGTTTAAACATTTCCCAGGTTCAATTTCAACAGGGCTGTTGATAGTATGCGAAGTTGTTTTCAAATTTTCAATAATTTCATCATCTACCTCATCCTCTTACCCCAGATATCTAATGGAGGCAACAGAGAGTGAATTACTAATAAAACCATTAATTATATCGTCCTTTGTTTCATCCTTAAAGTATTGTTCTTTTCGAAGCATGAGAAGAGGTAGGGAAAGATCAGATTCAGGTGCAAATTCATTCCACTAGGGACTACTCAAACACATATGAGGTTTTTCTGGGGGATAAATATTCAGGTTCTGAGTGGCTTGTCCATCTAAGATCACCATAGATCTTGACCTACATCCGATATATGCGTCTGCACTGGCCAGCCATAGTCTTCCCAAGATTAAAGGATGACCCCCCAGGTTGTATTTGGTTTGTAAAATGAGAAAATTAGCCAGATAATTCCAAGAATACATAGTGATAACCACATCTTCTATCATTCCCTCAGGCTTGACATGAGACCTATCTGCTAATTCAAGCAATGTGGGTGTAGGTCTAAGTCCATGAAGTCCTAGGGAGATGAAGAGGTCTTTAGTCATGACATTAATGGCTTCCCATAGATTAATAAAAGTATTGGTTATAGGTTAATTTTCAATATGGGCAGTCACTATAGTTTTCCCTAGGTCATTATATTTAGTCAGCAAAGGTTGATCAATCATGAAATCAGACAATTTCCCCATGAAATGGATAGTAGCAGGATCTTTAGGTTTCCTTCCAGGCCTTTTGACGCATAGATATCTCACTATTTTAGCATATATAGGCACTTCCTTAAGAGCTCGTAACAACATAATTTGCACATACAACTTTTGCATCTCCTTGAGGAATTCGGATTCAGGTTGTGAGACTAGCCCAGTTTTAGTTAATCATTGAGGGTATGGACGATTCTAAATGCTAACAGTTGATTTAGCTATCACAAATGCACCAGCCTTGCTCAGATTTCTTGTTGTAGGAACAAAAAATCCTCCCAAGTTGGCTGCCACAGATGTAACAATAGGTGTTGTATCAACTATTACATGTGTAACAGCTGCCTTAGAATCACCCATGTCCTTTCTAGGTGACTCACATTCTTCGGTAATAATGGGAGTATGCTTAGATCTGCTGAATTTCCCTGATAGAAGTTGAACCTTGTTAAGTCCAATAGGAGTAATAAGATAAGTTTGGAGGGTAACCGGAGCATCCATGCTCTAGGTTGCCTTGTTATTTAGATTGGGGTTAGGTTGCACAGGTAATTGGGGTCAGACAGAAGGTGTACGATTTTGAATAGAAGGAAGTTGTAACTGTTGCTTTTGTATTGGTATCAGAGGGCATATTGGTCCTTGGCCATTACTTCTCCAGTTATGACCCCGAGGATTGGATTGTGATGGAGGATATTGCATTGGTGGAGGAGATGACCATTAGTTCCATGGTGAAGGAAATTGTGTTGAGGAAGGAGTAGGATACTACCATGGATATTGCTGACTATTATAAAAATTATTCCAAGGATAAAAAGAGGAAAAATCTGAAGGCATACTTGTAGGCCGTGTCTGCCATGGTCTCTTTGATTCGATGAAATAAGAAGATTGGACATCCTTGCTTGATTCTTGAAGTATCGCCTTTAGTCTAGGAAATTTAGGACACTGATTCATAGAATGCACCAACTCACAGATATTGCACAGACTGACACTATTCAGTCCACATTCTCTTTCCAAATGTTTCTTTTTGCATTCGGGACAGAATATTTCTCAGGATACTTCATCTTCTACTTGTGCTTTCTTAACTTGTACCATAGTGATCTAGGTAGAGAGAGTGTTAAGGAGGTCGGTTTTAAAATCCTCAAATAAATTCCTGATCTTTGCTCTGGTTACTCCTCCACTCGTGGACTTCTGTATTTGGACTGAAGGGCCTCGAACTGAAACTTTCCCTTTGACTGATCCTCTTGAGCTACGCATGTAGAGCTTCATTATTTCATTAAGCAGTTCTTGCAATATGTATCCTTTTCCCAATAGGTTCGGATTCTCTAGACAATCATCTCTTATACCTCTTAAGAATATTGGCTTTAGAATTTCCGGGTCTAAGTTACTCAACTTAGACCTTTGTAAATTGTAGTGAAATTGCTCCATATAGTCTTCCAAGCTTTCCTCCTCCTTCTGTGCAATTATTAAAATCTCGTCCTTCAAATCCCTGGTCCAACAATAATCGTTACTTAAAGAGGAAGGCCTCTCTCATGTCATTCGAGGATCGAATTGTGCCAGTACCCAGTTTCATGAACCATATTAATGCTGCTCCTTTCAAAGTAGCAGGGAATAATTTCAGCTTCTGGGCATCTGAAGTGTAGTCATAACCTCTACACATCACATCGAATTCGATAAAAAATGTATCAGGGTCTTCAACATCCATCCCTTGAAAGAATGGTAGGGATGATAAAGGAATATTCCTCATAGAATTCTCATTGTTTGTTACTACTATTGAGAATTCAAAAGTAACAGAGCTATCTGTCTTGACATTCTCGTCCCCCATGGTTGATTCTTCATGATGGGATGAACTGACCTTAGATTGTACTGAATATTGACAAATAAAAGGATTAATTTGTTCCAGGACCAGTTGTTTAATAGCACTACCAGCGAACAAATGATGATCAATTAAATATTGTTCCTCAGGTCCTTGATGCTCCCCACTGGTCTCTCCATGTCCTTCAATTCTCAGATCCTGATCAATTATTTTCCACTGTTGTTTTGAATCTGGTGTCTTCATATCAGGAGTGGATATGTTGTTTGAAGGGTGGTGAGGTCCAGACACGGATGACACCGATGGCCCAGGCTTTGATATGGTAGCTTCTTTCTATGGTCCTGTCTTCCTATTATCTCTATATGACGTGGACTGTTCCTTTTCTGCCCTTGAGATCAGATCTCCAAATAATTTCTTTCTTCCCAAATCTGCACTCTTCTTTTCCTTTTTACGACTCGTCTTTCCTGTAGTCAATAGAGTGGGGGGTGTTTGTATATTTTGATGTTGTCTTATCGACACACATGGGCCCTATGTGTATCAATTCATCCTGTAAGTGCTTTAGTTTCTACATAGTGAGCCTGCTCAAGTTCATTAGAGTGATGTGCAGGTTCTTACCTCTTTTCTTACCACCCAATGACTGTATAACTAAAGACACCCTAAAAGAACACCCCAAAAATTCAAACTTCTAAGTGTCCCAGCAAGACATTGGTGAGCTCGCTCAAGTTAGTTAGAGCGATGCGCATGTTCTTACCTCTCGTCTTACTGACCGAAAATTGTGTCACTGGAGACACTCTAAAAAAAAAAAAATCTTGGAAATTCACACTCCTAAGTGTCCCATCAAGATATTCGTGAGCCCGCTCAAGTTCGTTGGAGCACTTTACAGGTTCTTCCCTCTCGTCTTACAGCTCGGAAGTTGTGTCACTGGAGACACTCGAAAAGAAACGAAATGCTCATAAATTCACACTCCTAAGTGTCCCAGCAAGACATTGGTAAGCCTGCTCAAGTTCGTTAGAGCGTTGCGCAGGTTCTTACCTCTCATCTTACTACCCAACAATTATTTCACTAGAGACACTCTAAAAACACACACAAATTACACCTCTAAGAAACATCTCTAATTGATTGGATCATCACTGCCATCCCCAAGAACGGCGCCAAAATGTTGGGTTGTATTAATCATTATTGAATGACTAAAAAAGTACACATAAATTATCAATACAGGGATGTCTTTTATTTTAATGAAAGTTGCACTGTTTTTGCCGATACACCCAACCAGAAGAAATTCCAAATAAAATAAATTGTTACTAAAGTAAATTCTAGAAGTAAATCACTCATGCAGAAATAAAATGATCTATAAGACTGTAATCACACTTCAATTAATCTATTCCATCGCACCACACAACAATTATCCATCTGGTGTCTCTAATATCATATGTGTAAGAGCATATAAAATGTTGAAATTGAAGCGGATATATTCACAACTGAAATAGCAGCAAAAAAACCTCTATTGATACATAAAACAAAATACAAACACATACACACAACTACCTTAATCACCGCAATCTCTGCTAAGAAGGAGGGCCCTTTCTCGTTAGTAGGGCGTAGGTAGAGAAAAAACTTAATAGAAACTAAATCGAATAATGAATGTAACAACAATAAAAGGATAATCTGTATTAATATGAGAAAAATTACAGAGCCAAAATAATGTTGTTCTCCACTACCTTTCAACCTCAAGGGACGAGAACTATATAGTGGTTACATCTCAGAAAAATAAGGGATAGATCATTCATGAGAATCTTATGATTCTCATGCTGATCCAAATAGAATACATATGGTTATAACCACTTCTTAATAAAAATTTGACTAGAAAATTATAGATTACAATCAAAACCACCCAGAGGTTGTTATCGAAAAACACAATGCTTAATAACTTCTACAGCTATCATGATAAACCATAGTTGTAGCTTAACAACTAGAGGACAGGTCAGCAACAGGAGCTAACTAGATCCGGTCAGCAGTACAACTGTATCAGCAGTTCGCCAGCGGGTCTATAACAACAAAGTGTAACAATAGTTTGACAACGGGTCTGTAACAACAAAGTGTAACAACATCATGGTGTAAAAATCTCGTTGTAACAACACACCCTTAACCGCTCCTGTATACCTCGTGCTTGGGATCTTTGGTGCTACAAATGACATCTGGAAAGATAACACAAATACCATATATCCTCTCCAAACATTAATCCTCAATTAGTCATAAAATAAGGTACAAAATATCATAATAATTGATGAAATGGAAAAGTAATGAAAATAATGTGAAACAACACAAGTTAGGATAGAAAGGTAGGAAAAAGAGGCAAAGATAGTCCTATTGTTTATAGTGATGAGGAAAAATAGGGAAAACAAATGTAGGAAAAGTGTGCAAAACTGACACCCAACATTCGCCACCCAAAACTTTAATTTTAATTTTAATTTTTATGACTATATTAGTAAAAATTTTGGTGGTTGTTGTTAAGGGTCACTGGGAAAATTAACGAGGAGAAAAATTCGATCATTCTAGTGGCCGAATTTCATGCGCCAAGACTCTGTCAAATTGTTGCCTCAATAGTGACTGCCACTTGCCATAGTTTGACCAGAACTTTGACCGGCTATAACTTGAGCATACGAACTTAGATTTGAGTTTCGTTTGCACCATTGGAACCAGGATGATGAGAACTACGATCTAGTATGGGTTTCACTTCAATCTGACGAATTTTTTTTTTTTTGAGATTTTTCAAGGTGTTATCACAAAATTGGATTTGATAGGCTGCTTGATCAGTCAACTTTATGTAACTATTTCAAGCCTAGTCTTTTAACTAAGGCTTAGCCTCCTCAGCTTGAGAGAGCTCTCTCTAGGGTTAATTATTTGGATAAAAATATAGATGGCTAACTCTATTTAGGAAATAAACAGATAAATGATAGATTTAAGTTGAGAATCACATCAACATGAATACATTGGGCTTATGGAGTCAAAGAAGCTCACTAATTCAGTGAACCTACTTAACATGGAAGTTGAGGCATATCAGAGTTTTAGTCATAAGGTACACACACATGAAACTGTAAAAACACAGCCAGTTCACTTATATACGAAGTCAGAGCATATAAAAGATGAATTTTGAGTAATATAGATGAAACACCACTACAATGAGATATATAAAATATGTAAATAGAATAGGAAAACACTAAAAATCCTTCTGAATCTCAAGTTGGTCAAGTAGAAGATCTTTGTATTAGCTGAAAACCAGTTAATTCACAACAAGCACAGTTTTACCAAAAATTTCCAACCCCTTACAAATTTGACCTCTTAGTATTTAATAAACATCTTACAACATGGGATGATCTTCCTCTAGGCTAGATACATCGAATTTCTAAATACTGACACCTTGCATAACCATAAGACATGGAATTTATTACAAAAAGACACCTAATCTGCTTAACAATCCTATTCCAAAAATGACTCAAACTGCTTATTGCTATCTATAACAACCTTATATACTTAAATTTACATCATTTCCAAGTGTATCATCACATGGTTGAATCTGGATGATGGGCTTCATTTCTTCATGACCATTTTTCTAACCTCCACCAACATAGGAAACAAAACCCTGTTTTTTAGGCATAAGATCTTTTGGCATTCTTTGAACATTATGACGATCATGTACCCTTAATTTCATGGTCCTTGGTTGTTGGAAGTTGGCATAACACGTCCCATAACTCCTCCCTAGCCTTCAGCTATCTAAAACCACTTTAAACACTACTCAAAATGATGTAATGTTCTCTGTTATGAAAACATAGCAGTTTCGTAGCGCTGCTATTTCAACCTTTATTCTTCAAATATTTGATTTCTTTCCTCCAAGTTTGTTTTAATTACCCTTTAATACATCCTCCATAGCAAATTAAGTTCTTGATTCATTCTTCAACCCTTCAAAAAATGATCAAAATAAGCAAGAAAAGCAGCTACAGCAGTTTCGTAGCGCTTTTCTGCTTTTTTACACTTAATGCACTACAAAACTGCTAAGTATGCAATTTTGTCAAAAAAAATCGGAATGAAAACTGTAGTTATGCCAAAAACTCAAAATATACATATCTTCATCATTTAAAAACCATATGAACTGTAAAAACACAGTCATTTTAGCTTTCTTGAGGTCCCTTCTTCATTTACACTTGGTTGAACTATTGGTTCTTCTATGACTGTCACTTTGATGCCTCTGCTTTTTAACTCATCATGAATCAACTCCAGTTGTTGCTCTAAGTCCTCCACCTAATCTTTAAGTCTTATGTTAGTAGCTCTCAGATGAGTGTTTACTATTCTGACAAATTTAGCTTCTTTTATTGCTGGAACTGTCCATTTGAAAAATTGATATGTATTACTTAAGTTTTCAGAAGAAGAATCAAATTTTCGTTCCCACATTGCCTTCATTCTTTTAAACTATACTTTCTTGACACTGTGATTTCTAGCTCTCTTTTTCATGATAGAAATTTCTTGGTTTGCCAACCTTAATTTCTCCTCAAGGTACTGAAACTCTATTTTCTCTGTCACTTTCTCCTTTCCCCTTTTTTTTTTGCTGATTGTATCCTTCACAGTGGGTGATGAGAGGTCAATTATATTTTAGGATGCTTTAGCTGTCTCAGTGGGTATTTAAACTTCCTTGTTGTCTTCCATTAGTTTCCTAGAATGCCTAGTCATAGGCTTTCTTTCTTGAAAAATGAAACCTGCATCTTCCCCCTCAAACTCTAGCTTCTTTGCAGACTTTTCCTTTTTCAGTTTATGCTCCTCTTCCCCAATGAACTCATCTTGGAAAATGGGTGTTTCTTCTATGTCAATGGCATGAATAATATCCTCTAGATTCCCCTTTGTTACTGGGATTTCCTCTGTAGCAATTGTCTTCCTTTTAATGCCACTTCTTGGCTTCTAGTTACTCTTTTGATTTCTTGTTTGCTGACAACTTGCTTCTGTTTTGCATCTTTGAAAACCTTTGACCTCTATTTTGTAGGTGAGAGAGTTGGAGTATCAAGAATTTGCATTTACTCTGGCCCTTTCTTAGTTTGCTTTATTTTCTTCACTCTTGCAGTTGCTTTTGTTTTTGCAACCATAGGCTTGCTTGGTTCTGCTGGTGGTGGTGATGGAACTCCTTTATCTTTAGGGTTTCTTGCAAGAGTTAGGGTTTCCAAGTGAAAACCATTTATAAACAAGAAAGATGACCAATCTCTGCCTATCTTCTGAAGTTCATCTAAAATTAATAACTTCATTAAACCATGATGAAATAAGGATGTTGCACTCCCTTCAGACTTTTCTTGCACCTCATCAGTCATCTTTGCAAGACTCCTATGTAGATAAAAAGGTAAATCAAGTGAAATATTACCAGTGAAGTGTAGAAAAAATTTGAAATGATATGAATAAACCTTGTGTTATATGCCTTCATAGGTAAAATATTTATGTATGTTGAGCAAAAATTTTGAGTAGTTATATTTGTTGCAGCTTCTAGGGATAGCATTATTAAGATCCATCTCTGTGTACTCAGGCTTCATGAACTCTTTACACTGCTCTATATCAAATTTGAAACTTTTAAACCAGGTTTCTTGACCTCTTGGTATCTCAGTAACGACAACAATGACCTCTGGTTTAATAGACACACTTAGCATCCCGAACTTACTGGATGTTCCATTCAAATTCATGGAAAATTCCTTGGATACTTGTGTGTGACAACCCTGCAATTTCTCACAAAATCGTAGGAAACCTACTCTTTTGAGCACTTCCATCATTGTTGGGTCTTCAATTATTGCATTAATGTCTTCAGGTTCATGCCTTAAGCAGTGTCCTCCTCTGTGAATTTTCTTTTCCTCTGCCATGTTTTTGAACAAATCTTTCAGCCTTGCTTGAAAAAATGTAACGACAGCCTCTCTTGTAGAATTGTAACATCAGCCTCACTCGAGAAACTATCAGCCTTGCTTGAGAAACTATTAGCCTTGCTTGATATGGGTGTGGTAAAACCTTTATATGAACCAGCCACAGGTCTAGCTTGACACTCAGAGCTTAGACATTTCAAATGGAGGAAAAAGGGAATGAGAATGACTAATTAGGAAAGATTTTGAAATTTAAACTATCCTATCATAACTGAATGATGCCTCATTCATAACCTATAATGACAATGATGACTACAAACGTGGGTGTGTACATCGAATTTCATCATTACATGACTCAACATGCCACTATCCTACCCTTTCCCAATGGTTTCTAACATCTACCAACTCAATTGAAAAGACAGTTACAAAAATGTGCTTTCTTAGCACCTGCAGTGTAATTTTTCATGTTTGTGCTATAAAACTATCAGTGCTTTCGTAGCTCAAACCGACTTTTCAATGGGTGGCGCTACAAAATTGCGATTTTTCAGCTAATTGAACAATTTTGACACAAAAATTTGGGAAATGACATACAAATGGAAAATGATGAATATTTGACATGAAATAAATTTAAAGAAGGCTTTACTTAAACCTTAGGATTAGCTTTAAACTATAAAAAATCTAAAACCTACCCTTGATCAAACCTAAATTGACTGCTAAAACCCAATTTTGATCCATGAAATTTTGTAACCTTGTTAAAATTATGTTTTGAAATTTTTTGGGTGATAACACAAGGCCACTTCCATTTTTGGAACCACCTAGATCATTCCTCCCCACTAATGAAATTTAGGACCGCCAAGAGATTTATCATTCAATCGGAAAGTGAGGGAATTTCTCCCTCACTTTTTTCTTTTCAATCGATTGGGCCTTACTTGGATGCATTCTCTTGAAACCAATACGAAGGTACTCCACGTCTCCCTGTCGTGAAGTCCTATTTTTCCTATCAAGAATGATGTCTTCAGGTAGCTTGTCCAAGTATTCAAGTGCAAAATCATCAACTGTAGGAAAAATTCCAACCTCTTCGGTGTCCTTGATGAGAGGACACTCATAAAGCTTCAAGTTTTCAACGTTCACCACTGAGTAAATCTGCATGTATGTCGACAAATTGAGACGAAAAGCATTGTCTCCAATCTTCTCTAATATGGTAAATGGGCCATTTAGATTGGTTTCAACTTATTTCCTTCCCCTTTCATTCTATATTTGTTGATGTGGAGCCACAATTTGTCTCCAACCTAAAATTGGTGATAGACACAGTAATTGTCATGCTGATTTTTATTTCGAGCTTGAATTTTCTCCAACTACTCCTGCATTGCCTAGTGAATCTTCTAAATCCACTGAATTAGCTTCCATGCTTTATCCCTGTCATATTTACCACTAGAATCTTCATTTCTCCCAAAGACAGTGTCTAAGGGATCCTTTGGAAAACATCAAAAGCATGTCTCGAACAATGAGCTATGAGTGGATGAATGCATTGCTCGATTGTATGCATGTTGTACATAAGTAATGTTTTCATCCCACAACTTAGGATTCTTGCCACAATAGCCTCATATCAAGTGTATCACTATGCGATTGAAAAACTATGTCTGTATTTCGGTCTGCAGATGAAATTTCATGCTCCTCTTCAACTTGGTGTCCATCATTCTCCCCAAACTTGTCCAAAACTCTCCACGAAAACAAGATTCTTGATTAGACACAATGGATGTGGGAAACCTAAAATGGACCTATACAAATTGAAATAAGAGACAAGTAGTCTGCTTTGCAGTTACCTGCTTCTTACAAGGCATTAAGACACATTGTTCTAAATCGATCCACAAAAACATACAAATAGTCATGTCCTCACCTAGAAAAAGGAAATCTACCAACAAAATCCATTGACACACTTTCCGATGGATGAATCATAACAAGAAGTGGTGTGTAGAGCCCAAATTTTCTATTAGAGGGCTTGCAAAATGAACACAACGCACATCCCTTTACATAACGAGTCACAATATCTTTCATGTGAGGCCAATAACAAAACCCCTATAAATGAGACAAAGTTTTTTCTACACCAAAATGACCTGACACAAGAGAGGTATGTGCCTCTCTAATTACATGTATCCTTTCATTGGTGGGAATAAAAAGTTTTCCAAGATGGTAAAACAATTTCCCCTTCAAGTGGTAATTTTCTACCTATGAACCATGAGTTAGATTTTCATAAACCTCTTTAAAATATTCATCATCAACATACTATTCAACATAAATTTCAAAAGATAAAGAACCATTTTTCAAAAGTATAGATGCAGAAATAGGAGGGTGAGAAAGAATATCTACCACTTGTCTACCAGTATTTTATTACCATGTGAAACTACTGGAGGAATCCCATCCATATGAAATGACGTGCTTTTTGCAGTTTGGTTTGCGACTGGAGGTACTGTAAGGGCTAGTGATCTGTGTTAATGATGGTCTCCTTGCTAATCAAACTGTGCTTCCACTTCTTCATGCTTTGAACCAAGGCATACAATTCATATTCATATGTAGGATAGTTCACAACAGCTTGGGAGAAAGTCTCTGAATGGTAATATACAGGTTTCCTCTGCTACATCAACATTTCTCCAATAGCGCACCCACTGGAATCTGTCTCGATCACAAAAGGCTATTGGAGGTCGAGTAAGGCCAAAACTAGTGTGGTAATGATATTCTCTTTTAGTGTATCAAAGGATTTCTCACACTTTCCTCCATACCGGAAGGTTTGCTTCACACTTATCAATGCATGTAAGGGGGATGAAATGACGGAGAAGTTGGCAATGAATCTTCTCCAACATTTTACTACACCCAAAACACTACGAACCTCTATAACATTTGTGGGTTTATGCCACTTTACAATCACATAAAATTTATAAGGATATATTTTTAAATGTTCACCACCGACAATAACCAAAGAGGTCTTCACAAACACACACTTAGACATTTTGACATACAAATTTTCCTTTTGCAAAACATCAAGAACCTTTTAACATGAATCACATGATCTTCCCATGTTCTAATGTAAACAATAATGTCATAAATATACACAAGTACACAATCATCAAGAAAAGGCCTGAAATTATCATTCATCACCTTGATGAATATGGTTGGAGCATTGCATAGCCTGAATGGAATTACCAAACATTCAAACAACCCCTATTTTGTCTTGAATGCAGTCTTCCACACATATTGTTCTAGAATCCTAACTTGATGATAGAAACTGCGTAAGTCCAATTTTGTGAAATGGAATTTTTTTTTAATTGATATAATAAATCACCAATACGAGGGAGAGGGTACCAATTTTTCACCGTTATTTTGTTTAGTTCCCTGTAGTCCATGCACATCCTCCATGTTCCATCCTTCTTTGGCACCGACATAATAAGTGAACCACATGGATAAGAACTTGGCTTTATGACCCCTTGGTTCGGAAATTCCTAGAACTATTTCTTTATCTCTTCGATCTCAATGGATGACAACATGTACATACCAATATTTGGTAAATGAGCATCTTGCTGCAAGTGAGTCTCATGTTGGATAGCATGCTTTGAAGACAACCCACCTAGTTCTTGAAAAATCCCATCATAGTTAGAAACAATTTCATACAATTCCTTTTTATGGGTGGGATCACAACCTTGGAAAGCTTCAGATGTCTCCGCATATTTTTCTCTCACAACCATGAACATGCACCCTTTTTTAGAATTCACCAAACTTTTCATCTGACCTACACTTACAAGACTGTCAGTAATTTTGGCATGATGAGCTATAACAATGTATTCCACCTCATCCTTCATGAGATGATACTTATTTTCATGGCGAAATACCTGTCATACAAATATGGACTCCCCAATACCATGCCATAGATATCCAAAAGTACAACATCGAGATCAACCTCATATACTAATTTGGAATAAATCATAAATATAGACCTACACTGTTTATTTACATGTAATTTGGTTGTATCACACACCCATGATGAAAACTTGACTAAGCTTGAATAGAAAGTAATAAACATATCAATACATCACATCGGAACATAATAACAATGCATGTGGACACCAAATATAAGTGGAAAACCAAGGGAGAAAAAAATGATTTTATTATTATTGTGATGCAAAGATAAGCTCCTACTCCTTATTACATCTAATTTTTTGTAGGCTCCAACCTATAAGAGGCTGCTACCTCAATTTTTTGCAAGCTACAAAATGCAAGGAAGCTCCAACTCACATATTTTTTCTACAGGAAATCCATAGGAGGCTCCTACCTCAACCAATTCCAACTAAAATTTATCAACCTAAAACTTGAAAGGAGACCACAACCCCCTCATACAAAAATGAAAACAATGTGTTTATTTACATGGTCATCAATTTTTCATACCTGCATCTTTACTTCTGCCTCTTCTCTCCTTCAAATCTACTTCACATTAGCTTCATATGTGGAAGTAACTAATTCATGATACCTCAATCAACTCTCACACATTCTCCTACTCTCTAACCTTCTCATGCCTTCCAAAATCACATCTTTTATAAAGGTAGTTTGGTGGTTGTTTGGATTCCTCATAGGAATATGGAGTGAATAGGCTTGACTCTTTGCCTGCCACTAATTTGTTTCCAAACCCTTCATTTCTTGAATATTAGACGCAAAAATAAATAAGAAATCAAATATTAATTTCAGCCACATGTAATGATTAGATGCATCAACCTAATGCCAACATCGAATAATAATATTTATCATTAATTCATCTCAACAACCTTTTCAACATATTTTCCTTTGCCTTGGAGTCTTGCCTTTGCATCACAACAATTTAGCTCAATCAACAATGTTACATCACAACAAATTCTTCAATATAAAAATCTCTGCAATATTATCAAAATATTTCAATGTATCACAACTCCTCCTCCTTCTTCTTCTCCTTTGCATTGTTGATCTTGTTCATTAGTGTACACATTTCCTTGTTGTTTCTCCTTTACCTGTTGCTTCTCCTTCATTGTTCCTTGTTGTTTCTCCTTTGCATCACATCCTTTGTTTCCCCTTTGCTTCTTTGATGCCTCTTCACCGCACTTTTTTCTTCTTTTCCTTGCTTCTCCTGTTGCTCATTTGCTACTGCATACCTTGTTGCTGCTCCTTGCCTCCTTGTGCATTTCTTTGTATTACTGCTCCTTTGCCATCAATGACAATAATTCCAACCATCTCCCTCTTTGGAGTTGATGGAAACTCAATGATCCTCCCCCTTTCATTCCTAGAAGTGTCTTCCTTCCTCATATTACCTCCCTCTTCGACATCGATGACAAGGGGGTTAAAAAAAATGTTCTTCATATAGATGCCCAATTCTCTAAATAAGTACTTCGCTAATAAAATCACTAGATAGCTATAGTAAACAAGTCACATAAATGAACCTATGATGGTCCTTCCAAAAAATAGAGACAATTCCAAGTTCAAAAATTATTTTATTTTGCGAGACCTTCGAATAGATTTTCGAATGATAACAAAATTTGAATATTTAACAATGGAAATAAAAGGTCTGCACGCATTGGATTTGTTTGAAACTATTTCCATAGTGAAAGAGAAAATACTTTCTGGCTTTGGATCATGAACAATGATAATACAACCTACACCTTTTGAATAAGGTCCAATCAAATGATACAGATTCTGCTTCAGAATTATTGTATCATTCAAAGAAGACGTGTATATCAACATTATTCCTTCGGCTAAGCCTCTGAACAACAGTATATGAATATCATCCTTGGAGAAATAAATGAAATTTACTTTCCAATAAATTGATATCAACAATATGCAGCTAATTATTCAAGTTCCTAACCAACTTCATAATACTTCTTGGTTTTCATTCATAAAGTATCAATCCTTGCTTCAACCTTCTAGAATGAAAACTTTTGATGATCTTGAAATCAATGCAGTTTCTCACAAGCCTTGGACTATTATATCATCATGAAAACTTTTGTATATTGTATGAGAAGAATATACATAGAAGTGATTAACCTTAAAACAAAAATTAGCAGAAAAATCATGCATGGACTGATAACCCTCCAATCTCAAATATGTCACGAGTCTTCAACAGGCTTGAGTTCCGCTAGCGTATTACTACTTTGGAATTAGTGATTACTACAGGACTGTCTTATGTAACATTCATAATACACTGCTCCATATTATACATATTAATCCATGTTTCATATTCCATAACCATATGTCATTCCAAATATTGAATTGATTATGTGTGGAGGAATCGGTGTATAGATTGGAGGAACCATTATTTATATACATGTCCCACCGAATATAATATACTGGAATATAATATATTTCTCCCGTTGAACTAAATATTAAGATAATATATGTGAAATACAAATACCATAATATTTTTTTTTTTCAGAAGAAAAAAACGTTGTTTTGTCTATATAAATAATACCATAATATATTCCACAGTAGAATGCAGGATTAATATAGTTGAACCGCAGGCGATATACCAACCATAAGAGATATATCAATCAATCCAACAGAAAATACTTTTGCAAATAATATGATCCACCACAGATGAATACTGTTGCATTTGTTTTGGTCTACCATCCCTTCCATGAAAGAAGTAACACATCTCCATTAACCCGATTTCGTGCAATGTACTAACATGTATATATATAACATTGGAAACTATATATAATGCTGCAAGTAATTCGCTACTTCATATAACATTGTAAATATTCAATGATATTGCCCAAATTCTGCAAACGTAATATTCAATTATGTGCCAAACTCTGTGTGACAGCAACAAAATTGAATCAGGTCCCAAGGAGAGCTGGTCTCTAATTTCTGTCCATAATTCCCTTTACTTCTTGTCAAATTTATTTGTCAATTTAGTAGAAATTAACAAATGAATGTTTAGTGCAACTTTGATTAAAGCTCAACACAAACATATACATACAGTGTCTCTTTCATTCTCTATTCCCGTGCTCACAGTCATATACATATAAATTTCATATTACACTCCTTCAAATGTTAAGACCTTGGGACATTTTAAATATATCCCCTAACTTTAATTCTATCGCCGAATCTTATAACTAAGGTTATCACCCTCCCAAACTTTATAGTAATAACTCGACGCATTATAAATTAACACTTATAACAACTTTAGGCCTCGGGCCCACACATACAATCGACGGTTTCAATTAAGTACGTGTCCCTACCTTAAGTTATCTTCCGTGCTCTTTTGAGTGCGATCACCGTTCGATGGCCAGCCTCCAGATCAGACGACGTACGCCAATATTGCGCTGATCTTACAGTCGAAAGTTAACGCATGATGAGGGAGCAATTAGGCAGTATTGCCCCGTCGACGTGGCAGCTTTTCACAGGATCGTTTGTCTTTTGAATGGTTTCCCTTCCGTACAAAAGCGGTGCGATCAAAACTGCTTCCGACTTTTGAACAGTAAGTGACCGTAGGTTAAACCGGGGTTAACACCCTTCTTCCTATTCACTCCGGTTCACTAACTCAGGTTCGACTCCTTCGAGCACACGATTTTATGCCAGCACCAAGGTTACTGTAACCACCTCGGGTTCTCACCGGGGTGCATATAAATAAGGCACGCTTAGGAGACTCAATAAGGACCACGCTCGACCATGGACAGAGAGAGTTTTTCAGAGGTTCAACACACCAAATTCTTCATCGAATTAACACAAAGCTGGAGGTTCAACACCTTGGAATAAAGCAAGTGCATACACAGAGACAGTATATCTACTGTTCTACACTGATGATCAACAACCACCAAAATATATTCAAACAGAGAACAATTGCTTAACACATACACAATATTTAATATGGAAATCCCCCCCCCCTTCCAATGTATCCAGGGGTTACATTTATACACCATCATATGTCTCTTCGGTTCTTCTGTGAGGACCATTTCTACTCTAACAAAAGGCCTAATTACATTCATTCGAATAACTGAACAGGACAGATGGACTGAACCTAAAACTATTCGACTTCTACTGACTCTAATTGATCTAAATGCAACAGACAGCTAAGGTATTGACACCTTGCTGTTACAAATTCGAATGATTTTGATCCCTCCTAGCCACAACATGTGGACAAAACTCCTACATTTCTAGCTAGTGTCTAATGCCCCTACATCACTGTGTGAAGTCAATATCGATATTAATTGCATTGTAGAGACTATATATAAGCAGGTCTATTTTTCCATCGACGAAAGCAGTTGTGATGATAAAGTTATTATCGTTCATGCTTATGCTTTCGATTCCGATGGCCCTCAATGAGATTCATATCAATAATATGAGCAAACATAATCCCTAGAAAGAGTGAATCCATAAACTTAGAACATAATGAAATGCATGTGTTGGTGTTGGCCACGAATAACAGAATGTGGGTCACAACAAAATCACCGACCCGAAAGAGATGCAACCTGTATCTTCTCCAGAGAATGACTTTGGCGCTACTAATGTATTGAGTCACCTTTTTAATGAATAGGGATATATAAATGACTACTATTCTTTCCACTCCAATTTTTTGATTTAGTTCATTAACTCCTCATTCCCCTTGTTATTTTTCCTTGCTGCCATGTAATGATAACACACTGTAATGTGCGCCAATTAAGCACACTGTTGTTGGCACCATAATATGCACTTCAATATCGAAATATGCAGGTCAATGTATTATTTCCTAGCCTTAATAATGTTTTGATCAAATTGTTGGAATTAATTTCCAACTGCCCGCATAACCAAACAGCAGAGAGACAAAGCAGAAAGTAAATTCTGCGGGGGTCCAGCAAGCAGGGCAGGCGGAGGATCATACCCCCTCGGAGCTGCTAATGACGTCAGTAGGGTCCACATGTTATACGTTCACAAATGATCGCCGGTTAAATGTTTTATCACAGCATTTGTTTTAAAAAGCATAAGTCGTTGTTAATGATTTTATTGTTTTATTTTTTTATTATGTTTTATTAAAACATGTCATATAT
Organism: Pinus albicaulis; assembly: GCA_034641835.2. NCBI lineage: Eukaryota > Viridiplantae > Streptophyta > Pinopsida > Pinales > Pinaceae > Pinus > Pinus albicaulis. The sequence continues at coordinate 45,813,006 of CM076578.1, forward strand.
ATATATATATATATATATATATTGGCAAAGCCCGAAATGTAAATTTTTTTTTATAAAAGGTAGAAAGTCGTGAAGCGTATGTAATTTTTTATTACACAGCAGTGCGGAAAAAAATCTTGGTGCCACCAAGCCAATTCGACTTCAATGCATTTCGAAGTGGTGCCTGCAGAAGTTAATGATGCCATAAAGATTGTTCAAGCGGTGAATTTTCTTGTTGTATGTCAATTAATGACATTGAATTAAACTGGGCTAAGATATTTTTGTTTTAATACAGAAACATAGTGTTGTAATATTTTTTAATTTACAGAGAATAGTTTTTATGCACAGCAGAGTGCGTTTGTAAAAGACAGAGAGTGTTTTAAAAAAAACAGAGTATACACAGTAGTGTAAGTTTTTTTTAGAGACGGAGTATTCTCTGTGTGAGACAGAGAAGAGTGATTTGGACACTGTATGTGAAGCAGTTCCATATTTTGTAATCTCCCAGCAGTGGAAAGTTATCAGACTGTAACATTTTTTTTTGAAATAGATTTTTTTTTATGCTAAAACTCTGTCACTGTAAATGCAATTTAGAATTTTCTCTGTGTTAAGGAAGGAAGTTTTATTCTCCACTGTTTGTTCTGGAATTTGCATTATTCCAACTTGGTATCAAAGCTAGTCCAGGCTATTTGAAGGTCAAATAAGCTGAAGGAAAGGAGTTCTTTGTTGCAGCAGCTTCTCTAGAAGTGTGAAGACTCAGCCAAAAAGAATCCAAAGGTATTTCTCTATATAGTTTTTTGTTACTGTTGCAGAATAGTTAGTTAATTTTAAACACACAGTCAAGTGTTTTTTGAATCATAGTTAAGAGTGTAGAATGGCTGGAGCCAACACTGGTATGGGTATGGGAAATATCCATCTCCCAATGTTTAATGGGAAAAATTATGACTACTGGTCAATAACTATGAGGGCTTTATTTGCCTCCCAAGACTTATGGGAATTTGTTGAGGATGGCTTTGAAGAGCCAGCAAATGAAGCAGAGTTTTATGTATTAACTCAAGCAGAAAGAGAGATGTTGAAGAGCAATAAGAAGAAATACTCCAAAGCTATTTTCTTTTTGTATCAAGTAGTTCATGAGAGTGTGTTTCCAAGGATAGCAGCAGCTAAGAGATCCAAAGAAGCATGGCAGACTCTTATGACAGCCTATCAAGGCATGGAAAAAGTGAAGACAGCAAAACTTCAGTTGCTGAGGAGAGACTTTGAGACTCTCTGTATGAAGGAGTCAGATAATATTGACTCGTTCTTCACTCATGTGATTGGAATGGTCACACAAATAATATCTCATGGAGAGACTCTTGAAGACAAGAAGATTGTTGAAAAACTCTTGAGAAGTTTACCCTCAAGATTTGATGTGATTGTCACCACCATAGAAGAGACTAAGGAACTCACAAAGTTTTCAGTGGATGAACTACATGCATCACTGATAACCCATGAACAGAGATTGGGTAGGAGTGAAAAATCATCTCTTGAGCATGCCTTTAAGACCCAGATGTCTTTCGGAAGAGGAAGAGGGAAAGGCAGAGGAAACAAGAGAGGAAGAGGAAGAAGCCAAAACAGAGGTGGAAGAGACAGTCCATCAAATGCTCAAGGAAGGGGCAGCAATCCAAATCAGCATCAAGGCCAAGGCAGCAACCAGAAAAGTGGTCAGCAGAATGCTCAAGGACAAAGGTATGATAAGTCCAATGTCCAATGTTACCATTGTAAAAAATATGGTCATTATGCTAATGAATGTAGAAAGAAGCAGCAAGAAATTGCAAGTAGAACTAGTGCAAATTTCACTAAGGAAAATAGCAGCCAAAGTAATTTGTTTTTAGCTTGTAATATGGCTGAAGAAAAAAGTGAAGATTTATGGTTTCTAGACTCCAGTTGCAGTAACCATATGACAGGAAAATTAGCAATGTTTTCTATGTTAGATGAAAGTGTGCAGTAACAAGTCACACTAGGAACTGATAACAAAGTTTTTGTTATGGGAAAAGGAGGTGTGAATTTTTTAACAAGATTAGGTGCAAAGAAATCCATAGCAGATGTTTATTATGTTCCAGGAATGAAGTGTAACCTCTTAAGTATTGGACAGCTTGTCCATAAGGGGTGTAATGTTTTCTTTGAAGATGATGTTTGTACCATCATGGATAAACCACCCAGAAAACAATGTATTGCTGAAGTGAAGATGACAAGGAACAAGATTTTCCCTCTCAGAATGAGAGTAGATTTGAAGAATGGTGAAGAGAAAGCAGCAGTTGCACAAGAGACATTCCAAAGCAAACCAAAGGATGATAATTGGTTATCGCACTTGAGATTTGGACATCTCAACTTTGGAGGTCTTAATTTGTTGAACAGAAAAGGAATGGTAAGTGTTTTACCATTGATAGAAAAACCGGACAGCCTTTGTGAAGGTTGTATCTTGGGTAAACAACACAGAGAAAGTTTTCCTTCCGGGAAAAGCATAAGGGCAAAAGCACCCTTAGAGATTGTCCACTCAGATATGTGTGGACCAATGCAAACTCCATCACTTGCTAACAGCCACTATATCTTAACATTCATAGATGATTTTACAAGAAAAACTTGGGTTTACTTTTTGAAAAACAAAAGTGAAGTGTTTGAAAATTTTTGCAATTTCAAAGCACTTGTCGAGAAACAAAGTGGGCTGCATATCAAAGTCTTAAGGACTGATAGAGGAGGTGAGTATATCTCTAAAGATTTTCTACATTTTTGTAGAGAAAATGGTATTCATAAGCAGTTTACAACTAGATATACTCCGCAGCAAAATGGAGTAGCCGAAAGGAAGAATAGAACTATAATGGACATGGCGAGAAGCATGTTAAAGGCAAAGCATTTGCCTAATGATTATTGGGCTGAAGCTGTACATTGTGCAACGTATATTTTGAATAGGTGCCCTACAAAAGCAGTTATGAACAAAGTGCCAGAAGAGGCATGGAGTGGCACAAAGAAAAGTGTCACACACATGAAGGTTTTTGGATGTGTGGCTTATGCACACATTCCGGATCAGCTAAGGAAGAAGTTGGATAGCAAGGGGGAGAAATGTATTTTCATTGGATACAGTGAGGAATCCAAGGCTTACAGGTTATACAACCCATCCAGCAAGAAGTTTATTGTGAGCAGAGATGTTCAGTTTATTGAAGAGGAAGATTGGGATGGAAGCATAGAGAAAACAGTGAATGTTAAACATTGTTTATCTCATGATGAGAATGATGATGAGTTGGCTGAAATACATCCCCAAACAGCAACACCAACAAAAGAGTAGCAAAGCACACCCTTGAGGAGAAATGACAATGCTTCTCCAAGCACACCACAAGGAGGAAATTCAAGTGCTTCTTTAAGCACTTGTACATCTACTGAAAGAGGTAAGGAATTCAGAATTTTGAAAGATATTTATGAGAAAGATATAGCTAATGAAGGTATCAATTCTTTTTTTTCTTTATATTGTCATGTTGATGATCCTGTTCATTTCGAAGAAGCTATTAAGGATAGGAAATGGATAGAAGCTATGGATGAGGAAATAAATGCCATAGAAAGAAACAAAACTTGGGATTTGGTTGAACTCCCAAAAGGTAAAGATGTCATTGGAGTTAAATGGGTCTACAAGAACAAGAGTAATGCTGAAGGCAAAATAGAGAGACACAAGGCAAGACTTGTTGTCAAAGGTTATAAGCAGAAGCACGGGATAGATTATGAGGAAACTTTCGCACTGGTTGCCAGAATGGAAGCCGTGAGAGCAGTGTTGTCCATAGCAGCACAAAACAAGTGGAAAGTTTACCAAATGGACGTGAAGTTAGCATTCCTAAACGGAGTGTTAATGGAAGAGGTTTACATTGAACAACCTATCGGATATGAAAAGAAAGGCCAAGATCACAAAGTGTGTAAGTTGAAGAAAGCTTTTTATGGGCTGAAGCAAGCGCCAAGAGCGTGGTACAGTAGGATAGATTCATATCTACTGGAAAATGGATTTGAAAAGTGTGAGAGAGAACCCACCCTCTACATCAAAGAAAAAGATGGAAAAATATTGATTGTAGTCTTGTATGTTGATGATGTTATTTTTATAGTTAATGATGATTGCCTTATTGAAAATTTTAAAATAGTCATGAAAGAAGAATTTGAAATGACTGATATGGGTTTGTTGACATACTTCTTGGGAATAGAAGTAGAACAAGATGAAAGTGGGATTTTTATCTCACAGGAAAAGTATGTTAATGAAGTGCTGAAAAGATTTAACATGCAGGAATGCAAAGCAGCGATCACTCCCACAGTGATGGGATTAAAACTCAGTAGAGAGGATAGCAGCAAGGATTTTGATCCTAGTCTATACAAGCGCATAGCTGGTAGCCTTATGCTTTTGACTGCAACTGGGCCGAACATAATGCATGTTGTTAGTTTGATTTCCAGATTCATGGAAAAGCCAAAAGATGCACATTGGCAAGCAGCAAAAAGAATTCTGAGGTATGTTAAAGGTACAAAAAGCTTTGGTATTCTTTATACTGCTTCAGAAAATTCAGATTTAATTGGATACACTTACAGTGATTGGGCTGGAAGTGTAGATGATTTGAAGAGCACTTCCGGTTATGTTTTTCACATGGGTTCAGGAGCCATTTCATGGGATTCTAAGAAACAACCCATTGTAGCGTTGTCTACAGTAGAAGCGGAATATGTGGCAGCTACAGCAGCAGCGTGTCAAGCAGTTTGGATGAGAAAAATGTTGAGAAGTTTATGTCAAGAACCGGTAAAAGGGACAGTGATTTTTTGTGACAATAGCTCAGCTATTGCATTGTCTAAAAATTTTGTTTTTCATAAAAGAACAAAGCACATTGACACCAAGTTTCATTTCATACGGGAATTGGTTAGCAATGGTGAGATTGTTTTGCAACATTACAGAAGAGAGGATCAATTTGTAGATATCCTCACAAAGCCACTTGCGTAGAAAAGCTTTGAACATTTCAGAAAGTGCCTGGGTATGTAGGAAAACCCAGCAGTTGAAATTAAGGGGGAGTGTTGGAATTAATTTCCAACTGCTCGCATAACCGAACAGTAGAGGGACAAAGTGGAAAGTAAATTCCGCGGGGGTCCAGCAAGCAGGGCAGGTGGAGGAGCATACCCCCTCGGAGCTACTGATGACGTCAGTAGGGTCCACATGTTATACGTTCACAAATGATCGCTGGTTAAATGTTTTATCACGTCATTTTTTTTAAAAAGCATAAGTCATTGTTAATGATTTTATTGTTTTATTTTTTTATTATGTTTTATTAAAACATGTCATATCTATCTATCTATATATATATATATATATTGACAAAGCCCGAAATGTAATGTTTTTTTTATAAAAGGTAGAAAGCCGTGAAGCGTATGTAATTTTTTATTACACAGCAGTGTATATAAAAAAAAGGGGGGAAAATACAGCAGAACTGTTAATATTACACAGAAATGTAAACACAGCAGTGCGAAAAGAAATCTTGGTGCCACCAAGCCAATTCGACTTCAATGTGTTTCCAAGCGATGCCGGCAGAAGTTAATGATGCCATAAAGATTGTTCAAGCGGTGAATTTTCTTGTTGTATGTCAATTAATGACATTGAATTAAACTGGGCTAAGATATTTTTGTTTTAATACAGAAATAGAGTGTTATAATATTTTTTAATTTACAGAGAATAGTTTTATGCACAGCAGAGTGTGTTTGTAAAAGACAGAGAGTGTTTAAAAAAAAACAGAGTATACACAGCAGTGTAAGTTTTTTTTAAAGACAGAGTATTCTCTGTGTGAGACAGAGAAGAGTGATTTGGACACTGTGTGTGAAGCAGTTCCATATTTTGTAATCTCCCAGCAGTGGAAAGTTATCAGACTGTAACATATTTTTTTTTGAAATAGATTTTTTTTTATGCTGAAACTCTGTCACTGTAAATGCAATTTAGAATTTTCTCTGTGTTAAGGAAGGCAGTTTTATTCTCCATTGTTTGTTCTGGAATTTGCATTATTCCAACAAAAATTCTTTCTCTTCACATCCTCAGTTATGTCATCTCTGATGTAGTTTAATTGGCATCACTTCAATTTTGTTTTCTACTAATTGTATCTTTTGAAATTATTCTGCGTCCTTGTTTTGGCAGAGATTCTGTGTATCAATTTTACAAATGTTATAGGTTAATATAACGCACTACTATAACTTTTCTCTGCCCACATATTATTTCTTATCTAATGGTAAATTGTATAATGCTTCAAATTCCAAATTTTTATGACCGTTACTCCATATATTTCTACTCAGGACCGTTACTCCATAGGTCCTCATCAATATGTAGCACAGGTTGTGTGACTTCTCAGTGTTTCTCCTAATTTATAGTTGCACTGCTCTGCGAGACACAGACTATGTCCGCAGACATCATAATCGTCGATTGAGATAGAGAATTCGTTCAAACTCTACCATTTCGTTAAATTCATTTCCACCACTGTGTTATATTAAATCTATACCATGATGGTGGGCTAGATGGGAAAAAATTTCGAAGCGGTGGTGTGTAAAGGCATTCAAAATACAAATGTAAGCTTGGGAGATGAGGAACTGATACCACTGGGTTAGACCATTGTCTGCGTTATATGACATTATATATATATATATATATATATATATATATCACTGCGTTATATACCACTGTGTTATACCATTGTATGCGTTATATGCCAGTGTTATATACCATTATTTGTGTTGTATACCATTGCATTAGGCCATTGTCTCTCTGTGTTATCTGATACCATTGCGTTATATCGGCTCCATTGCCATGATAATAATAACACTTATTCAAAATCCCTTGTTGATACCACTGCCACTATCTAACTTATCGATGCCACTAATTCAAAATTCCTTGCTGACCATTTCCATGATATGTATCATGATGTTCACCAGAAGTAGAATCCTTAATATGAATTGGATGGTTATGAGTTATAGCTGCTAAAACACAAGTAGTTGGATCTGAATCAAGTATATGAGAGTTCCAACAATAGTCATAAACATAATCTCTCTCATGGATCATCAGCCTTCAAGAAATTGTTGTTTGGGTTGCAAAAAAACAGATGTATTAGAAGAGATGAACTTTTGTCTTAATAACTTCTTTTGTAGATATGATGGTTTTCTTTTTCCTTGGATTTTTATTGTAGAGATTCCAACATATGTAATATATTCTCAAGATACTAATGGGGCTTATCTTCCCCTGGACGATGCTTCTCTAATAATGATATATTTTTGTTTGATTCCCTCTCAGATTAGTCTGACTTCAATTTACAATTGAAGTGACATACTGGTACCCTTTTTTTTCTTCCATATTGGAGTGGTTTTCCTTATTTTGTCTTAATTTCTCTTTAATGTATATGGAAACTTGCAGTCTTTGGCCTTGTGGTCAAAGTTATTACACTCATAACATCTTGTATAAAAAAGAACTGGAGAAAATGGTTTGTATTTGCTTGTGCACATATTTTTATTTTCATACATTTTTCATTTAATAGCTTTATGTCCAAATCCATTGCACAAATAACAATAACCATAAAAATAATTTGTGTAAAGAATGTAATCCCAACCACCTACTAGGTGTTGAAACCGTTAGTCCAAGTGTCACAGTTCACTTTCAGTTACTCCAATTTAATCGAGTTTAACTCAATGTAATATTATTTAATCTATTCGTAATATTGAGATGAACAATCCTCCCTCCACTTCTTTTCAGTTTTCAATTCTTGTCATGGTATTAGAGCTAGCTTGCAAAATAGAAAAAAACCCGATTTTTTTTTACTAACACTCTGTTTTAAAAGCTTCTTAGCGTTAGTCTTAACACACTAGTTGTTGAGAAGCTCAGCTTTATAACGCGGGAGGCAAGAGCTAAGAGCCGCGTTAAGTGTCGATCACTTGCACGTATTTCAAGTGACACAGGCTGTGTTAAGCTAAATGCAAGACAGAGTTAATTCACCTGCGTCAAGGTGATTTTTGTTCATTAAAATGGTGATTTTCGTTCATTAAAATCATTCAAAGCAAGCACATGCCACAAAATTGATGGCCGAAAGATCATGAAGGTCCAATGCATGAAAGCCAACGCATTCAGGCTCATAGGTTAATGAAAGAGCATTCAATGTATTTTTTGTAAAGGATTGTAAAGCTTTATTTTAAGGTTTTTTTTTAAAGGGAGCCAGAATATTCTTTAAAAAAGGAAGCGTGAATAACAATATTTTTTTTAAAGTTAAAAAAAAAAAAAAACTAAAGTCTTCAAGGTATATTTAAAAAGGAAAAGATTTTATGGCAAGGAGACGAAATTTTTTTTGGAGTTTTTTAAAAAATAAAAAACTTAAAATTGTGAGTGTGAAAAATATTTAAAAGTGAATCTGTAGAAAGATATTTAAAAGTGAATCTATAGAAAGATATTTTTTTAAGGAAGAGAATTTTTTAGAAATAAGGTATTTGATGCATATGTAGACTCGTCTGTTTGTGGAAGCAAAGCAACAAGGTCATGGGAAAATCCAAGAGGCTAAAGGAAAAATAGAAGATGTTCGAGATATTTTTAGATCTGGAAATAAAGAGGCAAAAAGATGCCTATGCGTTAAAATGCATAAAATAATCTGTCGATGACATCATTCTCCCTCTGATTTCAGATGCCAAGATAGCCAAGGAGGCTTGGGATACCATTGAGAGATGTTTTGGTGCAAGGGGGAGCATTGACGTTGAAAACCAAGGTGGATCTATAGGAGCAGATCTACAAAGAGATGAAAATTTTGTTGAATTCCACTGTGCCCAGCCATAGGTGGATGAAGTCTGCGAAGAAATTGCAGAAGAAATAGAGATAGAGCACGAAGATGCTTGTGAACCCCACTGTACATAGCTACATGTGGACGATGATTTCATGATTCCAGTAATAGAGCTTGCTGACAAAGATTTGATGATACCAACAACATGGCTTGCTAACGAATATTTGATGAATCCAGCAACAGAGCTTGCTAATGATATGGTGATTCCAGCAACAGAGTTTGCTGATGATGACTTGTTGATTCCAACAACACAACTTGCTGATGATATGGTGATTCTAGCAATAGAGCTTGCTAATGAGGATATGATGAATCCAACAACAGATTTTGTTGAAGATATGGTAGATCCAGTGATTAATATTGTTGATGTAAACTTTGATATAGAATTTTTGGCTAATGATGATTGGTTGTAGATGATGCAACAAAAACATGACATTGACATGATGTTATTTGGTGAGATAACCCCACTATAGTTAGTGGAAGATAACCTGTTTGCAGCAACAAAGGTTAGTAAAGAAAAGACAGAGACAGAAACAAAGTAGAAGGAAGAGACAGAGAAAAAGACAAAGACAGAAACAAAGAAAGAAGTTTGCAAAGAGAAAGCAAAAACAGAGAAAGTTGCATAAGCAAAGAAGGTATCACAACAAAATAAATTTTCCACTGCGGAGTGGAAGGAAAGAGATTCAAAGAAAGAAGAAGAACAACTAGAGAAAGGTCTCATTGCAGAGCAAAAAGGCCAGAACCAATGTCGTTCTGCAAATATTTTTAATTCTAAAAATGATTTCAAGTGTGCAGGTACACAGATTGATTATGAAGAAGAGTTAAAGTTTATTGAAACATGGCTTGTAACACCATGTCTGGTTGAGATCTACACAGAATATGTAGATATGAATGTTAAAGATGACATGCATGATGAATATGTCAATGAAGTTCTCATGCATTGGATTTTTGAAGAAATAAGATATTATACTAATCTTATGTTGCAGCAGATTGATGATGAAAAGCGCACTACAGAAGACAATATGTGGTAGCAACCCGCATACAAGTCAATTTTTGAAGAAGTCCAAGACATTCTTAGACAGTTTGGAACAATAAAATACCTACACCAAAAAATCAAGAAATTGACGTTTGAAAGATACAACAAAGCAAAAACTCTGAAACAATTTAGAGGCTACAGAATTTGGAAGAAGAGAAGAAGAAAACCAAATCTAGTTGAAGTCAAATTTTTTTTAAACTATAAGCCTCGCTGAGACATATACTAGTAGGTATTTGAATTAAATTTTTTATGTGGTTTTAATTAAAGGGGAATGTTAAAGAATGTAATCGCAAACACCTGCTAAGTGTTGAAACTGTCAGTCCAAGTATCATAGTTCACTTTCAGTTACTCCAGTTTAGTCGAGTTTAACTCTAGTCATTTATTGCTGATGTTTCCAATGTAATATTATTTAATATATTCATAATATTGTGAAGATAAATCCTCTGCTCCACTTCTTTTCAGTTTTCAATTCTTGTCAGTAACTAGTGGAAGACTGTTTTCTCTACTTACTTTCTTGAGGGAACATTATTTGATTAGTTTTTTTAGGATGTCTTCTTGCTTGCTTCATGTTATGATTATTAGTCTGGACTTTTTTGATCTTATATTCTCCTCCCACATGACCATGTTCATCGCAAGAAAAACATGTGATGGTTTTCCCAAGAGAAAATAATCTCCTTTGAGATCTTATGAATTTGTTAAACTCATTTTCAGGAGAGAATGATCTTCTTGCAGTGAACCCTTTCTTCATCTCCTTCATTGTCTTTTGATATTGTTGCTTGTTTTTATTTTTTTCTTTACAACACATGTTTCTATTGGATTCTTCTTATGTAGGTATTTTTAGAGTTACTTCATTATCTTTTATAGTTTCCTTTGTTCTACTGCACTTTTCTAAGTTTTTCATAGAGAAAAAATCCTCTTCTAATTTCTTGCACAATTTGTTCCTTTCTTCAGACTCACTTCTAGCCGAATTAATCCCAACCTCTAAAATTTTATATTTTTCTTCTTTCTTCTTCAGTTGTATGCTCAGCATTTCTCCATTTATCCTTTCTTATTCTAATTTATTCCTCGGACCAATAATTTCTTCCTTGAATTTATTTTCTCTTTCATCACATATTTGCGCCAATTTCTTACAGTCTATGCTCTCATTCTTCAATATTTTTGCTTCATTCAAGGCTATGTGAATGTAATATTCCAAATTTTTCCCGCAATAAATTGGAATATTAACTTTTTCTATTTTCACTTAGGAGTTGAATAATTGGGTGAGAAGGCCCATTCACAATAAAAACATGGATAAAATCCCTCTAGTATGAAAGGGGATCAGCCTTGGAACTAGATTTCACACCCTCATGTGTGAAAGGGGACATTTTGCAAAGAGGCTTGGTTAAGTTTGACCGAGCCAAACAACGCAGAAGTATGAGGTGGAAAGCACCATATGGGACAGTGCAGAGAAAGTGGAGGGAATATTCCTTGAAGGAGGAAACCCTAATAGAGTGGGACCCATGGAGAGGGAGCTCTCATGTGTTTAAAAGGAGGGCAAGGCAACCATTGTTACTCATGCATATGATTATAGATTTCTTGTCTACTTAGACTATTGGCATTCTCTAGCTATTTAGCTGAGTTGATGTGCTTCTTAGCACAAGGATTTACTGTTTAGGAATCCTTCTCCTTCCTTGAGAAGCCTCTTGAAGGAGTTGTACTGATTTTTCTCACATCTAGGCTTGAGGCCAAGCATCCTCCTCCAAGACAGCGTTATTGCTGCAGCAGCATAATTCTGTGTTGCAAGGTGTTGCAGTGAGGAGTCACAACACCTCTTCCATTTCTTTTTTTCGGAGGGAGAGTCTTTCTTTCATTTGGAGGATTATTTTGGAAGCTATCATAGCTTATTGTAGATCTTGGCACTTGGCCAAATCATTATATTCCATGTATAGCGTAGTTACCCTCTTAGACTGCATTATTTTCAGAATGCACTTGCAGTAAGGGATTGCAGTGTTGATTGGAGGGTGAGATCTCAAGTGTAAGGATCAGCCTTCCACTTAGGAGATCCATTGGAGTAGGTCTGCTTCAAATTGTTCATCATCTTCAGCCTTCTCTATTCAGTTCTAGATTTGAGTTGCAGCTGCTACCCAGCAACTCCGACATTTTTTCCATTTTGTATATTTCAGCCAATCCTTCGGAGGATTGATGTATTATTGCTTCTAAGGGTTAGAGCTTTACTCCCCTATTGTATTTGAGCCATATATTTTCATATTCATGTATTGACATCATTTTGCAGTAGTACTCCATAATATATTGTGCTGTCATAGCCAAGGGTTTCATATATGAAGTAGTGTTTCTTCATTTTCATGTACATGTCTTGTTGAGGCTTGCATTGCCTTTCTTGAGTGGATGTTTCCTCAAGAAATTGCACTTTCTTTGCTACTATAGAATTATTTTTCGTCTATCTACATCCTCTTGTCTCACGGCTCATAAAATAACGTTTTTGATCTATTGTATGTTCATGCATTAGTTTCAGTCCCTTCATTGGGCACTTTTTGAGGACATCTAAGTGTGGGATATCTATTTAACCCACTTAGAAGGATTTCTTTGGAGCCTCCTCTTGGATTTAGAACTTAGACACATTTCTATAAGGGATCTAGGTCTTGGTTTCAATTCTTGTAGCATTCAATACTGGAAAATGCGTTTTCCAGTCATGCCTTGCTAGCTGTTCCAGATTTGGAATATTACAGTGGTATCAAAGAAAATTTCTTGGCTCAGCCTGTGAGTCTTAGCCCAAGAAGATCAGAATTATGAAGAAGATGAGATTAATCTCATCAATATTTAGATCTATAGAGAACCTCTCTAAGGAGGTCAAGGAGATTAAAGAATAAGAAGAGGAAGGACCATGCACTTCCTATTCTTATCAAGAAGAATACAAGCATGAAGGACACTTGGATTATCATATTCTAAGTGATTACCTTGTTGAGTGCAAATCTCAACCTAGAGCCTTCAAGGAGACTCTAGATTTCCCTAATTTCATCCAGTTGAAGGAAGAGAAGAGACCCTGCAATAGAAGAGAAATCAAAGGCAATAGATTTCTGTTTTCTACCTTTGATGGGTCATCTACATCAGAAACTTAGGTGAGAAAGTTGGAGGCATTTTTCCTACTACACCTTGTAGTAGGAGAAGAAGTTGTTGAAATCTCAGCACTGCACTTGGAGGGTGAAGCCTATGCTTGGTGGTGCAGCCACTTGAGTCATGCAAGGGTGAAGAATTTTGCAAAGTTCACTCAAAGGTTGATCCACACCTTTGATGGAGAAAGAACAAAGGAGGAAGAGCTCACACCACTTGAGGAGCTTTGTCATAACGCTTTCACACTCATAGAGAAGCAGCCACATGCATCAATAGTTGGGGCAGCCAACACTTTGGAGGAAGGAACTCTTGCAACCCTACAATAATTTCCCAAACATCATCAAGGTATGAAAATATTTCCACATTCTATTGTTGCAGCAAATTCTTTTGATCAATGTGGAGATTTACTTTTACATGACCAAGGCTCAAATCACACTGCTACCATAGAGCAGCTTGGTTGCACTGCGTTGTGAAACATGAAAACATTAAAGGAGGAATCAAACCATCATTCTCATGAGCCATTGTTGGGTTATACATCACAATTGAGTTTGGGGTTTGAAGGCTTGAAGGAAGATAATAGACATCTTGGAGTGAGAAACCCTTTCTCCTTTCAAGATGACACTTTCTCAATGAGCTCCTCTAATCTCAAAGAGGAACTTCTACTTTCAGCAGATCCAAGACCTCATTGGTTTTGGAGGATTATTGTTGAGAGGGAGGTCTCATGGAGAGCTCTCATTAGAGGTGCACTTCAACACACCATGGAGTGCAAATATTTTCTTCCTTTCTCATAGGAGCAGATAGCAAATGGATGACATCTTCGGATGGACAACATCTCTCATGCTTGTGTTGGACATCCCTTGAGCCATACACATCATGATGGGAGGTTTTCACCTACCACCTATTTGGGTCCTCATAGGGTCTCATTGATTCTCAAGAAGGTTGCATTTCAAAATTCCATGAAGTGCAAAGACAGAAATGTGGTTTGGGAGGATGGTAGCCCTCATGCGAGTACCAAGATGAAGAGAAGGAGAAGACATTCACAGGTGATTAAGTGGATGTGTTTGATAATAAAGGAGTTGGGGGGCTACTTGCGGATCTATGACACCGGGCAGCAGGAGGCTTGGCTGTGTTGGTTACTCTTGAAAGAGTTTGGCCATCACTTGGCATACACTCTTCCTAAGAGTAGGAGGAAGGAGGAGAGATGGAAGGATACTTGCATTATTGGGCAGCGTAGAGTATGGATGCATGGTGTTGATGTGGTGTTCATATCATTCATTGTATCTTCATCACATGAGTTGTATGATGGGAGTATGGGGAGGCAGCAAAATATTTTTTTTCTTTGCTTGTTCATGGGAGAGCAAGAGCAGATTTTCTCTCACACTTTGCATGATGTTGCAGGAGGAGGAGATGGCATTATCTCCTTGGTATATGATGATTTGGGAGCACTTCCATCTTGGGGAGTAGTCCATATTTGTTGCAGCATTATTAGAAGAGTCTTTGACAAGGAGCATGTCAAAGAACCAAGATTTGTATTGACAGGAGCTTATTTACATGAGCTCACAACGCTGTCACTTTGGAGCAGAGATTTATGGATGGAGTATCCCCAGGATCACTTCACTTTGGATTCACTTGGTGGACAAGGAGGTGATGATGATAGAGTGGTGGATAGATACATCTATCACTATGGCATACTCTTCCTGACTTGGGTTTCCAAGCATGAGGAGGATTATCTTCTTGCAGCACATGGGTCATTTTTCTTCATAGCATCCCAAAACACTATGGAGAACTCATTCATGAGTCCGTGTACCATCTTACTTCCAGAATATAGTAAGAATTTTGTTTATACATTCATTAACTTGCACACTTTTACCATTACTATGCAGTGCATTGCTTCACAAGGGGGCAAGCTTTTCATATTGCTCCATGTTCATAGTTAGGCCAATCTATATGATGGAGGCAGCCATATTTTATGTGGCCTTTGGAAAATGTTCTACCATCACATGTATGTTCAGTTGCTGCACTCAAACATGTATCATATGAAGACATGCATGATTAACCATGTAAAAGGGAACATTTTTCCTTGTACTTTTCTCAAGTTGTAGCTTCTAAAACTACGTTGTACACACCTAGGACACTGTTGGTATCTTCAAGCACCACATGGAGCCATTGGTATTTCCTTCATTCTTGTACTGATCATGTCTTCACTTGCTGATATTGGTGATATTCTTTTTGGGAGCATGATTGGGAGGTTGACACATGAGTTGGATGTGTCCTTGACGGGAGAAAACTCCCACATTTTCTGCACTACATGTTCTAATGGGAGCATGGGAGGAGATATGGCTACCACAACCACATGTTTGTTCTATTTTGAGGTGGGCCATGAGATTGATATTCATCCATTGTATAATCATGGGCAAGTATTGGATCATGTATTATTGACACATTCAGCCATTTACCATCCCTTAGTATATGTGAGGGATTTTGTACATCACTTGCCATGCTACTTTCTGATGTTGCAGTGGGTGAGACTACGTTGTATCCTTCTGAGTTATTTTTTGTATCATGCATTATCATGTAAAAATTGCAGAAAACTTCTCATTGGTATACTCTATGATGATCTTGTCCTATTCATCATGGATGAAACATTTTGGGCCAGCTTGTTCTTCATTGTTGGAGGAGAACTCTTTGGAGGATTGTTCTTCACTTTTCCATTTTAGGGCAATACTTTTGCAGCCCAGGATAAGCACATACTCTACACTTATCATAAGTGGAGAGAAGGAAAACTTGGGGTAGGCTATGATGCTTTCCAAGTTCATATTTTCATCCCACCTTCATTTCCAGAGCTTGAGGTGGAATGAGATTTTCAGGGGTTGCCATGTTGGGAGGTGACTCATTTTGTTTGGATGATTGCTTGGGGATGGAGGATCCACATGGGGAAGATGTTCCTCATAAAATTTCTAACTCCATGCCTTGAGTGGAGACTCTACAATTCTATCCTTGCAATTTCTTGAGGACAAGCAACATTTGGGAGGGGAGGACTGTAATATTCCAAATCTTTCCCGCAATAAATTGGAATATTAACTTTTTCTATTTTCACTTAGGAGTTGAATAATTGGGTGAGAAGGCCCATTCACAATAAAAAAATGGATAAAATTCCTCTAGTATGAAAGGAGATCATCCTTGGAACTAGATTTCACACCCTCATGTGTGAAAGGGGACATTTTGCAAAGAGGCTTGGTTAAGTTTGACCAAGTCAAACAACGAAGAGGTATGAGGTGGAAAGCACCATATGGGACAACGCAGAGAAAGAGGAGGGAATATTCCTTGAAGGAGGAAACCCTAATAGAGTTGTACCCATGGAGAGGGAGCTCTCATGTGTTTAAAAGGAGGGAAACGTAGCCATTGTTACTCATGCATATAATTATAGATTTCTTGTCTGCCTAGACTATTGGAATTCTCCAATTGTTTAGCTAAGTTACTGTGTTGCTTAGCACAAGGATTTCATGTTTAGGAATCCTTCTCCTTTCTTGAAAAGACTCTTGAATGATTTTTACTAATTTGTCTCACATCTAAGCTTGAGGCCAAGCATCCTTATCCAGGACAGCGTTATTGCTGCAGCAACGTAATTTTGTGTTGTAGGGTGTTGCAGTGAGGAGTCACAACACCTCTTCCATTGCTTGTTTTTCAGAGGGGTAGTCTTTATTTCCTTAGGAGGATTAGTTTGGAAGCTATTAGATCTTATTTTAGATCTTGGCACTTGGCCAAATCATTCTATTCCACCTACAATGCATTTATCCTCTTAGACTGCGTTATTTTCAGAGTGCACTTGCAGTGAGGGATTTCAATGTTGATTGGAGGGTGAGATCTGAAGTGTAAGGATCAACCTTCCACTTAGGAGATCCATTGGAGGATGTGTACTTCATATTTTTCATCATCTTCAGCCTTCTCTATTCAGTTCCAGATTTGAGTTGCAGTTGCTACCCAGCAACTCCGACATTTTTTCCATTTGGTATATTTTAGCTAATCCTTCGAAGGATTGATATATTATTGCTTCTAAGGGTGAGAGCTTTGCTCCCCTATTGTATTTGAGCCATATATTTTCATATTCATGTATTGACATAATTTTTTAGTAGTACTCCATAATAGACTGCCCTATCCTAGCCAAGGGTTTCATATATGAAGAAGTGTTTCTTCATTTTCATCTACATGTCTTGTTGAGCCTTCCATTGCCTTTCTTGAGTGGATGTTTCCTCAAGAACTTGTACTTTCTTTGCTGCTATAACATTATTTTTTGGCTATCTACATCCTCTTGTATCACAACTCATAAAATGATGTTGTTGATATATTGTATGTTCATGCATTAGTTGCAGTCCATTCATTGGGAACCTTTTGAGGACATCTAAGTGTGGGAGATCTATTTAACCCACTTAGAAGGATTTATTTGGATCCTCCTTTTGGATTTAGCATGTAGACACATTTCTCTAAGGGATCCAAATCATGGTTTCAATTCCTGTAGCAACCATTAATGTAAAATGCGTTTTCCAGTCATGCCTTGCTAGCTGTTCCAAATTTGTAATATTACAGTGAAGCTTGGTTTTTTCTTTAGCTAACTTTCCTTCATGCGAATCATGCACATAATAGGTCTCATTTAATTTTTGACAAGACTTATTCTTCTTCCTCTTACCATTGTTTTTTTCTCTACTAATCCTACTATTTTGTCCTTCATGAATAAGTTACATTCTATCCCATATTTATTTCGCAGAAGGTAAATCTATTACAATATCAAGATCCTTGTTATGAAGATTGTTAAACATAAAAAAGCTTTTCTTTAGCATTCCATTTTTATTTTTGCAAAGAGGGAGAGTCTTTGCAATAATTGTCACACACAAGCTTCCATACACTAGGACCATATGCTATCATTTCAAATTTTACCTTATCTCTCCATTCATGAAAGTTTGTTGCAATCAACATATGTACACTTTGATAGTTCGTGACTCAAGAAAATATACCTTGCAGGCTTATACAAAAGGAATCAGCTCTGATACCAATTGATGAAAACTTGACTAAACTAGGGGGCGGGGAGCGGGGGGAGGGTGGGGAGGTGAATCAGTTTATTCCATTCATGGACATTAAAATTATTTAATTAATCTCATTAACTCAACCATTACATGAACAACTTAACAAATAATGACAAGCAAATTGAATATGTGAACAGCAAGTAATAAGAAGATAAATATATCACATCAACACATAATAACAATGCATATGGACACTAGATATAAGTGGAAACTCATAAGGGAGAAAACCATGTGTTATCACTGGAAAAACGGACAAGAAAAATGACATTATGAAATGTCAAGCAGAAGGATTTACAAGGCCGAGAAATGTTAGAGAATATGGAAAATTTAAAAATCTCTAAGGTCAAGAGGAAAAATGTCAAATTGTGCACCAAAGCACATGAAAAATGCACTTTACACACATTTTTATTTGATAGGCGCACTAGTGTGCGTGGATTTCCCTCAAAAAGTCGTGTGGTCCTGGGAGTGGTGGAAGTCAACATCCGAGACCACTTAACACACTTTAGGAAAGATACTCAACTTGAGGCCACCTAAGGACAGCCGCCTAGAGCCACCTTGGGACCTCAAGTGAGCACACAAAGGAATCAACCCCCACTCTTGGGTCACTATCCACAAGTGTACCAAGAGAGGGAAGAAGGATTTGAATTTTCCTATAAATTTCCACCACGAGAAGAACAAAATGAGAACACATTGTTATGCTGGCTAAATTTCCCATGAGTAAACCAGTAGTGTGTGATATGGATTAGAGTTAGAGGATTCATTTGCTAGCCACCCAACAACTGCAATCCCTTAGGAGAAGAGAGAGGCCTTGCAGAACTAGCTCAAGGGTAAAGCCCTCCTTGCACTGGGTCTTAGAGCTCCATAGCTCTAAGGATCCTTTGGAAAGTGTGTAACATTCTACCTTTCTTTACTAGTAGTGGTCAATAAGAGGGGATTATTCCATCAATTGTATTATTTTCTGGTTTGACTCATTTTATCTTGTGTTTTTGTTTTATTATGATTGTGTTTCTTCTTCTTATTTGTAGTACAATATATTCCATAATTTAGTGTGTTGTATATATTGGCATGTGTTCACTAACCTGCTAACCATATTTTATGCCTGTGACCATTACTTGTAGGTTGCAACCACTCCTTGTTTAGTACACTCATGCACTAAACACACCATAACAAGATTCACAACTCCACTTATTTTACCCTTTAGTTAAGTGGTTGCGCTTTTGTAGGGCCTTCTCTCTGCTGAGGATTGATGATGGACCAAATCTCCTCCTCTTCTTCTCCCCTCATTCACACACTATGAAGAGTTTCATTTTAGGAGTTCCAAAATTTTTTATGCAGGAAAACCGCGCGCAGATTACATAGACAGACGTAGCGGTCTACATGCGTTTAGCTTAGGCCTGCATGCAGAGTTGCGCACCTGTGTAGGAAATTTCTGCGTGGAAACAAGGGAACCTATTTTTCAGTGGTTTTCTTCAGTTTTCACAACTGTAAAGTGACTAGCATCCTAGAGAAGATCTTCCAGCACTATTTTTGGTATCCCATGATTATTAAGACATGATTTTAGCTACGTTTTAGTTTTGTTAGGTGCATAGTTTTTATTTTTAAAGTTTACCTTCACAAAACTCACATAGTTTAATTAGGGGGCAAGTAAGTGGCTAAAATCCACCCATGTTATCTGAATAAACTTATTTTGTGAAAATAAACACCAAAACACATAGGTAATTAGAAATAAGTAAGTGGCCAATATCCACACATGATTAGCTAGTTTCCATTTATTTTTTCCTAGTTGTAGCATTAATTTTAGTTTAAATTTTTGCACTAGGAATTAGAACCAGGACTCAATTATCTTAGAAAGCAAGTAATTTCTACTGCCCTTTCACATTTTGGTGACCCTGGGCATGCATATGAATTCTCTCTTTTGATAATTTTCCATCTCCCTTTAGTCAAACATTTAGTTTAATAGGCAAAATTGTAAGCGACCCACTATCCGTAGATCATTTGCTTTTTGAAAGGAAAAATAAAAACAAATTTTAAATAGGGGGACATGTAAAGGATCACCGCATATCCATGTATTACAAACTTTGTGATTGTTCACTTTCTCACACACATTTCCACATCATAAGCAAAGTAAGCCACCTTAAAACTAACCATAAGTGAACTCATTAAATCTCCCCACAGGGGCCATAAGATAATTAATAGTTCAGGTTAGGACCACGGGGGTAGGAATATAATAAGTCATTGATCTGAAAGGATTGTATTATTTTTGTTGTGCTAAGTGTCTTTTCAGTTACAAAATGTACACATTTGTCTCCATTTGTTTTCTTAAGGATTGAGGAACTTAACCATGAAACATAGATGAATTTTTGAACTATAAGCATGAAAATAAGCCTAAATAACACTGAAAAACAGTGTCTAATAGATAAATAAAACCACAAATAAGATTTATACAGTGGGAATGATGAAGCAGTTCACCCCTCCTGGGCTACATTTGCTAGTCTAGCTCCCAATGGCATGTCCATCTTTCAATATGCTCAAAATTTTTCAAATACATGTGTTTAGAAGCCTCCAATGGTTTTTTTCTCTACACCAATGGCTCCAGAAGGATAAAATTAGTTTAGGTAGACTCTAATTTCACCCAAATTGGTCGAAAATTGACCCTCCTAGATTTTTTCCCAATCACTCCTACAAAACCTCCACTAAAACTAGAGAATTGCACATCACTGCAGTTAAATTCGACATTTTTCTAAAATTTAGTGGGCGCGATAAAATGTCTTCCTGTCTACTAACTGTAACATAAATTTGTATGGTTAATGGGAGGGGTGGCCACATGCCAACCCCTGAAACCTCACGGATAACATTAAAATGGAGTGCAAACACTCCGCAAACCGTGGTGGTGTTAGAGTTAACATTGGGTTTATCCAAACCGTCGGCGTAACCTCCACATTAAAATATGCCATGTGTTAAGTGTTGGGGGTCACGCTTTAATGTTATACTTCAACTTTAGTTTTGTTGTAACAATTTTTAAAAGTGAGATGTGACCACTACAATGGGGTTGTCAGGGTCCCCCCCCCCCCCCCGCCCCCCCATATATAATATTTGTAATGTATAAATAGTTCATGTGCCCTTAGAGGTTAAGTATCATGTGGTAGCCCGGACGATCGAGAGCTTTGTGCGTGCACCGGAGGTCGCAGGGTCGAACCCCCTGAACCTAACAAAATTTTGGTAAACCGTATAGGGGGCACGTGGCAGTCTCAGGGTTGGCCATGTGTCACCCATCCATTGGCCCAAAAATAAAATACATCAAAAAATCAAAATGTGCCACTTGTCAAAACATAATTGGATTGGAAAACGTAATGTTCTTAGGAATATTCCCATTTTTGTTGACTGTACCTCTGCATGCTGACTGGGCATCCGAGTCAAACTTGTCACAATTTTAGTTGTTTGGGAAATTGATTAGAACGTGATATCGCCCTCATATGACATTGGTTTTTCGGACTGTTTGCAGTGCTAGAATTAGAACGAAGAGATCGACACAGTTGCTTGGGTTAGTTTAGAGAACTTTCAATTTTGAGCAAAATTCATGAACCCCTGATCAGCCGCCATGGTTAGTTTACATCTTGAAACATAGAAGTTGACTTTATAGGCAGCTTTAAACCTGTCTATCCGCCCATGGAAAAGAAAACTCGAGTTCCACAGAGACCTGATTCAGAAGGGGTTAAGCTTATGTTGAACCCTTAGTTAAACTGAGAGGGTGGGGGGGGGGGTGAATCAGTTTAACACATTCATGGACTTTTAAAACTTTTCATTAAACTTTATTAACACCTTCATTTCATGATCAACTTAATATGTGGGAAATATTAATTTGTGAGCAGCAAGTATTAAGCAGATTAGATAATGTAACAACAGTCTTAATATGTGAGCAGCAAGTATTAAGTAGATTATATATACCATATCAACACATAGACATCATGCACATAGATAGCAGATATATGTGGAAACCCATAAGGGAGAAAACCACATCTTATTATTGTTGTGATGCAAAGGCAAGCTCCAACTCCCTCTCACCATTGATTTTTTGTAGGCTCCAACCTACAGGAGGCTACAACCTCGATTCAGCAAGCTACAACTTGCGAGGAAGCTCCAACTCCCATCTATTTTCTGCAGGCTACAAGCTACAGGAGGCTCCTACCTCAACCAGCTACAACTGACATCTATCAAGCTACAAATATAATTAGGAAGCACCAAATCCCATCTATTTTCTATGGGCTACAACCTACAGGAGGCTCCTACCTCAGCCAGCTACAACTGACATCTATCAAGCTACCACTTGATATGGAAGAACCAACTTCGTCACTCTTTCATAAAAATAAACACATGCTGATTTACCTGGATATTATCTCTGTTATGTTCCTTCTTCATTGCTATCCACCAGCCTTCATATCTGCCTTATATCATTTCTGGATCTTCACAGCTTCTCTATCTGCTCCTCCTTCTTCTTACCCTCTCTGTCTCATTTCTCCATTCTCTAACCTCTCTATGCATATCTATGTGATATCATTTATAGAGTTAACCTCATCACTGTTTGTATTCCACAGGGAATTCGAAGTGTATAGACATGACTCTTTGCCTTCTGCCTTCTCATTTCTTTGACTAGCTCATTCAGAAGAATATAGCAATATGTACAAACTTCTGTTTTACAGTGGAGTTTTGTTTACCTATGGAGACTTGCCTTTGCATCACAAACAATATGAAATCAATTAAAACAATTACATTCACATTTTCAGTTACATAAAACAAGTTCACTCAGCCCTTTTTCCGGCCCTTGCCTTGCCGTGCATTTGTTTTTTCTACTGCTATCATGTAATTGTTCTGCACATTCTCTGTTTACTGTAACTCTGCATTTTCACATTTTAGCCCAAATAATTTTAAATTCTCATGCATATAAAAATGCATTTCCATTAATGCCCAATCTAAGTTCACTTTCTGGGCAAATTCATAAACTCTGCATGCAGAAGCTTTAATTTCTTTTTTGCTTCAAGCCTATGGTTAAAACCATATATTAACCCTATTTTTAATGAGTACTCATAAGTGACTTCAAAACTCTTGCTTCGAAACCCAAAACGAATCTTTTGTCACTGCATACCAATCCAATATACAATTGCATCACGCGACAGTCCAATTTTCTGAAGGTGTAACCTTAGTAACAAAACAATGCACTATATAATGGTTGGGGTTGGACCCACCAATTCATACAACGCCAACCAGATTTACGTTGAAACTCTTGTTATAATTCAACCTTGGATTATACCATGGTTACTAACATAAACATTTGGTACCTCGTTAACTTTGGTTAATCACTTTAAAATATTTTTCCAAGCCCCACATATATGTACCTTTTTGCTACAACAATCTGAGATTTGAGATATTAATTCAGGTTCTCTTATGGTTATAAAACCCACTATCACAAACATACACGGAAGCATCTCTTTTTCCTTAAAAACCCTATGGTTATAATTTATAGGAACAACCTAATTTATAAAATGCAAATCAATGCAATTAAGAACCCAAATCTTATATCCAAGATTTATTCATGAGTAGAGGCCTTTTCATATAGCATTGTCATAACCTTTGGTTAACCACTCTCACATTACCTCTGTAACACTCAACCTTATAATTTATATTAAACCCTGACTTCATATAGCACTTGGGCCCATCAAAAGTCTTTCCCATAACTCATGGGAGTTCACCTTAACAATTGAACTTATAACAAAAGCCATCATGTAATTTGAAATCACTATTTCAAAAGTGCACAAATATCAACCATATTACTTATGGCCCTAACTTCATTTTCAACCTTAATGTTAACGATCTTCAACATAAGGTTTTGGTCCCACACATATATAAATATATGTGATGACGTTCCCCAGGATTGCACTCACCCTTTAGCCATATTAATATATGTTACGCCCTCCATTCCAATGTTAAGGATCATTATAAATAAACCCTTTATTTTTTATTTTAGACCTCTGTGTATCATAACGCCTCAAGATATATCAGACCATGACTCCGCAAACATATCTAGGTCCCACAAAAACTTTCAACACATACCTTGCATTAACGTTTACGCAAATTCAATTATGATCCCATGGTCATTCTATGCTCGCACTCCAAACTTCAATTATGTGCCCATCCGACGACAATCGAAATTTTTATTGAACTGAACTTTAACTCGAAAAAATAATGTGAAATGGGTGGATTTGGAATACCACCTAGGCCACGTGTCAGGAAAAGGCCGATATCGCATTTTATTTTCACAAACCACTTACCGTTTTAAACTTTTGCGAAAACCACATGTGGGTTCTAAAACCGCTTTTACTGTTCACTTGCTCTGATTCTGCTTAACGCCTCAAGGTTCTGCTTCTTTAAAAAAATCGTTCCTCATGCATGTTTTAACTCTGTGCTTCCATTCATTTCACATTCGATCTGCGTTCTATATACTTGGTAAAGCATCCAGGCCTTGCCACTTCATGGTTCCGTTTCAACTTGTGGTTCCGCTGGCTTGTATCTTCCGCTTTCATTCCACGCACAGTTTTGATCAGGGCCAGGGTTTTGATAAGTCATTTGTGTATGTAAATGGTCTGCTCAAATATGATATCAACATTTCTTTCAATTATAACATATGGCATAAAAAAAACATCAGTGGCAATGCGACCATGATTTCCATATCCATTCTCTGTGTATGAATCCTTGTTCATAGATTACCCTGCATGCAGATATTACCACTGGTGTTCAATATTAACACACAGATTCAATAGGTGAATGTTCCCCTTCGCACCACAAGTGAATGTATAATTACATAATTCTCTATCCCACTCAATTCGTTTGTACATTTACTCAGTCTTTCCAAGGATATATAAACAAACCCTTCAACTTAAATCTGTCCCAAACAATTATATGGATTTTCTTCAATTATGAAAATCAAGAAAACCCTTGTTTTCTCTAAAACTAAACTCACACAAACTTCACTCTCCTGAGCTTCTTGTCTAATGCTTTTTCTACTGCCTATCTGCTTCTTTTCTTCCTCTGCTACCTCTCTGCTTCTTTTATTCCTCTGCTACCTCTCTGCTTCTTTGCTG
Organism: Pinus albicaulis; assembly: GCA_034641835.2. Taxonomy (NCBI): domain Eukaryota; kingdom Viridiplantae; phylum Streptophyta; class Pinopsida; order Pinales; family Pinaceae; genus Pinus; species Pinus albicaulis. The sequence continues at coordinate 45,838,168 of CM076578.1, forward strand.
CCTCTGCTACCTCTTTGCTCCTTGTCTATCTTTGTTGCCTCTATTTCTTTCTCTGCTTCATTTGTTTCCTCTGATGTCTCTTTTTCCTCTCTACCTTGGTTGTTGCTGTTTCTTTGTGCTCCTTTTGCCTTAGTGATAAATTAGGTGCTACTCATGTCTTCTCCTTTGCCATCAATGACAATATTTTCAACATCTTAGGCCCAATGTGTGTGGTATTATTTGGGGCTACCTGACCCATCTAATGCTCGATACTAGTTGTTGATTACCAAGAAGCTCAAGACTCGAATGCTTACGTGGGACGACGATACTTAGTGGCCAAATATAGGGCATCCTTACCTATACGTGACGGTGAAGGCATCACTAGATCCTCTTCCCATTACCTTGGTTGATTCTTCGGCTGCTAGAAGACATCACCAATTCTTTCGCGACGTTATCCCCAATACCCAGGAGAAGATATATTCGCAATTCCCAGTTACAATTGAGAGTGTGAGGATGATTAGGTCTTTATGATTTTGAGTATCATGCGCAAAAAACAACCAAAGCCATTTTTTTGATTGACTAATCACATAGAAATAATCTAAAGGGAAGTTAACCTTTTATTTTTGCTTTGTTTTATGTATGCGATCACCCTTTTTCTTTGATATATAATCTCTCTCCTCTCATAAAACTAAAAAAATATTTCCAAAACCATACCTAGTCAACACCATAATGGACCCAACGGGACCTCGTCGATCTAGACGTTTTTTGGACCTCCCCCCATTAGAGGGAGGAGTTCCAGGTATTTCACCATTTAGGCGTCAAAGACAGAACACCGCCACCCTTATCAGTTCTTCCTTTATCAGGGCATCTTTAGTTGGGAACCCCCAAGGTGTTGGGTGTGGAGCCTAATTATCTTGTTTATTTTGTATCACAGCATTGGAGCCCCTGTACCTTAAAAGGGGCGGCAACGCCGCCCGTAATTAATCGCTGCCGTGAGGGGTCCAGGGGCGGGCGCCAGTGCTTTTTGGAGCCCCCCCCGGGCAGGGGGCTAAAAACAGATGTAAAATTGCCTTGTAAAAGTATAGTAATTTCTAGTCAATCTGGGCCGTTCATAGGCAAATGATCTGACGGTAGAAGTTATGTTTAGATTAGGGTTTCTTGCCCTAGAAGGCAACCCCTCGTTTTTATGAGGGTATTGTATTGCGGCTATGTATTGTATGTACATTCTCGGAGCGAGAAACAGAGAGGGAGACTTTGAGAGAACAAAGGATATTACAACGGATCTGCTGTAGGTTGTGTCTCTTCATTTTGCTGGATAATAGAAAGGAAGGACTGGCTATTCGGGGTGGACGTAGCCCAAACTGGGCGAACCACATATATCTGTGTCTCTCTGGTTTTATGTGTTTTGTGTGCTTGTATTTTCCGCATATTTTATGTATTGAATTGCTCTGTAATATATAATTTTCTAACAACTGGTATCAGAGCCGAAGGTATATCTGGCTGATAGACTCGCAGGAAAGAAGGGTTCTTGGTTCGAGTGGGAGCAATGGCGGAAGATGGTAAGTTTAGGGTCGAGAAATTTAACGGCCAAAACTTCCCGCTGTGGCAGATGCAGATGGAAGATTATCTGTATCAGAAAGATCTATACCTACCATTGAGTGGAAAAACAAAGATGCCGATGACCATGACAGATGAGGAATGGAACATTCTCAATAGAAAGGCACTCGGAACAATACGGATGTGCCTTGCGGCGTCAATTGCCTTCAATATTTCGAAGGAAACAACAACAGAGGGTTTGATGCAGACGTTGGCGAAACTATATGAAAAACCCTCAGCATCAAACAAGGTATTTCTTATGAAACGACTATTTAATATGAAGATGTCGGAAGGTGGATCTGTTGCAGACCATTTAAATGAATTTAATACAGTTACCAGTCAGTTAAGCTTTGTAGGGGTAAACTTTGATGATGAAGTTAGAGCTCTTTTATTCTTATGCTCATTACCAGAAAGTTGGAATGGTTTGGTTATGGCCATTAGTAACTATGTCTTCGGATCTAGTACTTTAAAGTTTGATGATGTTGTCGGTGCTATCCTTAGCGAGGAAATGCGATGGAAAAGCTCCGGTGAGACATCGGGTAATGCTTTGAGTGCAAAGTCTAGGGGAAGAAGAATGGAAAGAGGAAAGAGCTCAGGATATCGAAGTAAATCAAGGAAAGGCAGATCCAAGTCCAGATCGGGGATAGTGTGCTGGAAATGTGGAAAGAAAGGACACCTAAAGAAAGACTGTAGATCTCGGAAGGGAAAAGAAGGAGACACACAGCAAGAAAACAATCATGAAGCAAATGTGACAGGTGATGTGTTACAAGATGCTTTGATTCTTTCTTTTGAAAATGTTACTGATTCTTGGGTTATAGATTCAGGGGCTTCATTCCATGCCACACCTGATAAAAAATATTTTCATGACTATGTTCAAGGAGATTTTGGACAAGTTCGTTTGGGTGATGATAAACCCTGTAAAATTGTTGGAATGGGTAAAGTTCTTGTAAAACAACAGAATGGAAACCAATGGCTACTAAAGGAGGTAAGGCATGTTCTAGATCTAAAGAAAAATCTGATTTCAACAGGGCAGTTAGGTGGTGAAGGTTGTGTGACAACTTTCACAGATAAAACTTGGAAGGTCACCAAAGGAGCCTTGGTAATAGCAAAAGGCAAAAAGGTTGGTACATTGTATTTATGCAATGGTATTTCTAACTCTGTTAATGCTTTAACTTCCAAAGGAGCAGATGCAGCATTATGGCATCATAGGCTCGGACACATGAGTGAGAAGGGAATGAAGATTCTTCACTCAAGAAATTTGTTGCGAGGTTTGAAGAATGTTGATTTGGATTTTTGTGAGAATTGCATTTATGGAAAACAGAAGAGAGTCAGATTTCTCAGAGTTGGGAAAGAAAAGAAGAGTGAAAAATTGGAGCTTGTGCATACAGATGTATGGGGACCTGCTTAGGTATCATCTCTCGGTGGCTCTCGCTATTATGTTACATTTATTGATGATGCAACTATAAAAACTTGGATTTATTGTATTCAGAATAAATCTGATGTATTTGATACTTTCAAGAAATGGAAAGCTTTGGTTGAGATTGAGACAGGAAAGAAGTTGAAGTGTCTCAGATCAGACAATGGAGGTGAATATTGCAGCAAAGAGTTTGATAGGTACTGTTCAGAGCATGGAATTCTTAGAGAGAAGACAGTTCCAAGAACACCACAAGAAAATGGTGTGTCGGAAAGGATGAATAGAAAAATCATGGAGCGTGCAAGGTGCATGAGATTGCATGCGGGATTGCCTTTACAATTTTGGGCAGATGCTGTAGATACTGTTGTTTATCTAATAAACATAGGGCCTTCAAGTTCCTTGGATGGTGGTATTCCAGAGGAAGCATGGACAGGTAAAAAGGTAAACTACTCTTTTTTGAAGCCTTTTGGCTGTGAGTCCTTTGTCCATATTAATAAAGAAAATAGAAAAAATCTTGAGGCAAAATCAAAGAAATGTACCTTTATTGGATATGGTGTTAATGATTTTGGTTATCGCTTATATGATTATGAAAATCACAAAATCATTAGGAGCAGAGATGTAATATTCAATGAAAAGGTCTTGTATAAGAATCAGTTGCAGGAAAAGAAACAGGAAAAAGAAAGCAAGGAATACGTGGTTCTTGATGAGATAACTGAAAAAGTAAAGGTGCCTGAAAATAATAATAATCAACAACCACAGCAGCAGCAACCACCACAATAGCAACAGGCACCTCAAACACCTGAAAGTGGTGAACGATACTCTCCTTCATTATATTATTTATTGCTGACTGATTCTGGTGAACCTGAATGTTATGAAGAAGCAATGCAGGTTGAAAGCAGGAAGAAGTGGGAGCTAGCCATGGAAGAAGAGATGGACTCCTTGATGCATAACCAGACTTGGGACTTAGTCAGGTTGCCTGCAGGAAAAACTACATTGCAGAATAAATGGGTTTACAGACTGAAGGAAGAAGATGGAGGAAAACAGAGGTACAAAGCTAGACTTGTGGTGAAGGGGTTTGCACAGAAGAAAGGTATTGATTTTGATGAAATATTTTGTCCTGTTGTTAAGATGAATTCAATCAGAACTATCTTAAGTCTTGTAGCAGCGAAAGATTTACATCTTGAACGGTTAGATGTAAAGACAACATTTCTCCATGGAGATTTGGAGGAAGAGATATACATGCAGCAACCAGAAGGATATGAGGTAAAAGGGAAAGAAAAATTGGTGTGCAGGTTAAAGAAGAGCTTGTATGGCTTAAAACAGGCTCCAAGGCAGTGGTATCTAAAATTTGACAAGTTTATGTCCGAACAAGGTTATACTAGATGTCACTCTGATCATTGTGTTTATCTAAAAAGGCAAAATGATGGCAGCTATATTATATTGTTATTGTATGTAGATGACATGCTTGTTGCGGGATCTAACATGCAGGAAATAAATGTGCTCAAAAGAAAATTGGAAAATTCATTTGCAATGAAGGATTTGGGAGCTGCAAAACAAATCCTTGGTATGAGGATAACTAGAGACAAGAAAAATCGCAAATTAACACTGTCTCAGAATGAGTACATAGAGAAGGTGTTGAAAAGATTTAATATGCATAATGCAAAACCAATTAGTACACCTTTTGCTAGCCATTTCAAACTTAGTAAGGAGATGTGCCCAAAGACCCAAGAAGACATGGATTATATGTCTAAAGTTCCATATGCATCAGTAGTTGGAAGCTTAATGTATGCAATGGTCTGCACAAGGCCTGATATTGCACATGCAGTGGGAGTTGTAAGCAGGTACATGAATAATCCAGGGAAAGAACATTGGATGGCAGTAAAATGGATTCTCAGATATTTGAGAGGTACCACAAAGCAAGCATTATGCTTTGGTGGTTCAAACATTGCTCTATAGGGATATGTTGATGCAGATATGGCAGGTGACAGAGATAACAGGAGGAGCACTACAGGATATGTATTTACTGTAGGTGGAACAGCTGTCAGTTGGGTTTCAAAAATCCAAAGTGTTGTTGCACTTTCAAAAACAGAAGCAGAGTATGTTGCTGCTACAGAGGCTAGTAAAGAAATGATTTGGTTACAAAGGTTTATGGATGAATTGGGTAAGAAGCATGATATGGGCACGCTATACAGTGATAGCCAAAGTTCTATTCATCTTGCAAAGAACTCAGCATTTCATTCCAGGACTAAACACATACATCTCAAGTACCATTTCATACGATCAGTATTGGAAGATGGACAGTTGAAGCTGGAAAAGATACACACTAGCCAGAATCCTGCAGATATGCTAACAAAAGTTGTAACCAGGGAGAAACTAAGAATATGTCAGTTTCAATTGGTCTTCAAGAATGACGATGAAGATGAGAAACAGCAAGGTCCAAAGTGGAGCCATTGTCCAGCAAATGAAGTAATGGTGGAGTTGCTGCAATCAATCTCCAAGTGGGAGATTGTTGGGTGTGGAGCCCGATTATCTTGTTTATTTTGAACAAACATTAAGCCCCCCATATTTTAACAATGCACGCCGTTCGTAATTAATTGCTGAGGTGGGGTCCAGAAGCAAGAAGGAGAGCTCCCCGGTGGGGGCTTAGGCAAGGCTCCCCGAAGCCAAAAAACAGATGTAATTTCTCAAAAAGAGCAGTAATTTCTAGTCAACTGGGCCGTTCATTAGAAATGATCCTACTGTGAGAATATGTTTAGATTAGGCTTCTTTCTCTAGAGCAACCCCTTATCTTTATGAGGGTATATAAACCCGGTTGTGTATCAGAGTGTGGACATTCCTGAGCGAGAAACAGAGAGGGAGACTGTGAGAGAACAAAGGATATTATAGCGGATCTGCTGTAGGTTGTGTCTCTTCATTTTGCTGGATAATAGAAAGGAAGGAATGGCTGTTCGGGGTGGACGTAGCCCAAACTGGGTGAACCACGTATATCTGTGTCTCTCTGGTTTTATGTGTTTTGTGTGCTTGTATTTTCCACATATTTTATGTATTGCATTGCTCTGTAATATATAATTTTCTAACACAAGGGTCACCCAACACCACACTAGTGGAAAACCCCCAAGGTCACCACACACCACTCCTCCCACAACCCCTAGGGGCAAAGGATCACTACCCTTTCAAGGAGGAAACATAACACACAGCCGGGTACGTCATAGACAAACCCCATACCTAATTAGAATGTTGTGTTTTCACATTCTACAATGGCACTCAACAAATAGTCACCTTTCTTAGCATCTTTGAATTTACCCGATCTATCAAAGTTAACAAATGACACTATTTCACACAACCCCAATTGGCCCCCCATGCCGACTGTTAACATTGGAAAATAATATAGCATAAGACAACAATTAATGTCAAGCCTAAGGATTTACAGGGTAGGAACACATTATGGAATCAAGAAGTATTTAAAATCTCTAAGGTTTTGAGAAAATCATATTTGAACTAGTCATAAATGCTGAATTGCGCGCATTATCCTTCAAGAAGAGCACCCTCTGTGCGCCTTTTTTCTCGATAAGTGTGCATTCCTGGAAAATGCAAAAAGTCGCTTTCCGGGACCACACCAATAAAATGACAGTTACTCCTTATGTGAAAGCCACCTAAGGATAGGCACCAGCACCTCCTTAGACACTATGTGAACACACAAAAGAATATTTGAGCACACAATGGAATCATACCTCTCCCTTGGGTCACTATCCATCAGGTACCAAGGGAGGGAAGGAGGATTTGAAACTCACCTATATAAAGCCACCAAGAGATGAATAAATGGTGATCACATTTTTATGCTGACCAAAGTTTCCCAAGCAACACCAGCAGTGTGTGACCCGGAGCTGGAGCTAAAGAGGACTCGATTGTGGCCACCAAAAATCTTAGTCCACCACAGCAGAGAGAGAGAGGGAGACTGCATGAGAGGCAAATATTTGAAGGCAATATCCTTGCAATGAGACCTAGAGCCATTGCCTAGGGGCCCTTTGTCAAGTGGGTAAAATTTCTTCTCCATTTCAAACGTTTAATAAGAGGAGGCCATCGAGCCATCATTTGCATTATTATCTTTTTGACTCTCTTTATAGCTTCTGTATATTTGTGTTTTAGTTTTAGTTTAACCAGAGCATACTTTAGCATAGTGTTTTTCATTAAATTTTATGCTTTTGAGCTCCCCCACTTTATGCCTGTTACCAATAGTTTAAAGAGTAGACCACACTCTTTAAGCTGGTGCGGTTTCGCACACCCATGCAACTAATCCACTACAATAGGATTGGTGACTCCACTGATGTGTTCCAAGTTTATGTGGCTATGCCATCTTTTGCAGGAGACCCTTTGTCTATGCGGGAGTGAAGCTGACAGTCCTCTGATCCATCTTACAATCCCTAGACTCACTGAAGTGACAGACTAAAGAAGGCACCTCCTAATAGTTTTACTTGCAGGATTTTTGCGTGCATTTTTTCCTCACAAAGGCGCATTACACACATTTAGGACTGACCTACGTGCAGGAGGGCACACCTGTCAAGGATTTTTGCACGAAAATTGCAAACTGAGATTTTTCTCCCTATATTCTTCATTTTTTCTACTTGTAAGTGTGTTGGGCAGCCCCTAATGTATCTTCCAACACATGTGTTGATACCCCACAACTTCTGAGAACTCACCTCTTGCTGCTTTCTGTAGGCATAGAGTTAGTTTTCATTTAAGTTGATTTTTTGCAAAATGTCTTCACATAGTTTAAGTAGGGGGCGAATTAACCATTTCTTTCTGAAAAATTTATGTTTTTTTCAAATTATGGTATGCACTCTTAGTTTAACTAGTCCAGGTAAGTGGCTCAAGACCACACATGCACAAGCTAGTGTAGAAATTGTTTAGCTTAAATTCAATTTTTTCATTTAGGAAATTGCGGGACTAGGATTGAATCGCCGATTAGAGCAAGTAATATTTGTTTCCTTTGCACCATTTGGTGACCCTAAGAAATCATAATAACACTCTACATTTGCGATTCACCATCTCCCTTTAGTTACTCACATAGATTAACTAGGAATATTTGGAAGCGACCCATTATCCGCAAATGATTTCCATTTAAGCAAGTAACAATGTCACATAGTTTAACTAGGGGACTTTTGTAAAGGATCACCGATATCCATATGTTCAAACTATGATATTTTTCACCATACTCTCACACACAGTCACCCAATAAGCAAATAAATCCACCTAAAACTAACTTAAAACAACCCACTAAATTCTCCCCACGGAGACACAAAATTTATAGATTAAGTTAGGATCAAGGGGGTAGGCATCCAATAAGCCGTCTTGATCACACTTCATATTGAAACATAGAAGTTGTGTATTTAGGGAGCTTTAAAATCCACCTACCATCCCACGAAAAAGAAAACCCAAGCACGACAGAGACCCGATTCAGAAGGGGTTAGGCTTAGGCACAGTGTGTGCGGTATCAGTTGGGGCTACCTGACCCGACTGATACTCGGTACTGTTAGCTGACTACCAAGAAGCCCAAGACTTCAATTCTCACGTGGGATGATGGTTCTTAGTGGCCAAAAAATATGGCATCCTTTACACTATAGGTGACGGTGCAGGCAAGCGCCAGACCCTCTATCCTTACCTTGGTGGATTCTCTTCGACTAATTGGGGGCGTTTCCAGCTCTTACCAGAAGTTGTGCCAGCACTCGCAAGAAATATTCTCAAGGCCCAGTTACTTTTTAGTGTGTGAGGATGCATAGGTATTCTAGGAGTTTTAGTATCACACGCAAAAAAACAAAACCAATTTTTGCTTGATTGATCACATAGATTAAAGTTAAAGGGAAAATTCATTTCATTTTCGCTTTGTTTTATGTATGTGGCCATAAACTTGTTGTGATCACGGACTCGATCCCCTCAAATTTTTCCAAAACCTAACCTGGTCGACACCCAAATGGTCCCAATGGAACCTCGTCGATCTAGGCATCTTTTGGACCTCCCCCCATTACCGGGAGGGGTTCCAGGTCTTTCGCCATATAGGCATCAAAGACAGAACATTGCCACAGTCAATGGTTCATCCTTTCTTGGAGCAACCTTAGTTGGGAACCCTAGTCGGTCTCCCAACACCACACCCCACACCACTCCCCCATCTTCCCCTAGGGGGCAGAGGAGAGATTCCCATATGGGAAGCCAGTCAAATTCACATAAGGGTATGTCACAAACTAACCCTTGTTCTAACCAGAACTTTGTGTCTTCACACGTTGCCATGGCATCAACCTCTTAGTCACCCTTCTTAGCCATGTTAAATCTACCCAATTTAACCAAGCTCATAAATGACCCCATCGCACATGACCCCAATTGGCCTCCCATGCCCACGAAGCTCCCTTTGGATATACCAAAGTTAGAAGGTAAGAAAGCTGAAGACCTAGATAATCATGTAATGACCTTTCACCTGTGGTGCTCATCAAATAGCATTATTGATGATACTATTCGGTTGAGGCTATTTCAACGCACTCTTATGGGAGTGGCCACGAAATGGTATGTGGAGCAACTGCTTGCTTCACATGGAACCTTTAGCGCCCTCGCTACCGTGTTCCTTACATACTTTTAGTTGCCCAATCACCATGATTCAGGAATGGAATTATTGACTCATTTCAAACAATCCCCCTCCATCCATATCTCAGACCATCTCCATGAATGGAGGAGGCATCGCAGTTTATGCAAAGCTAAACTCGACTACAGGGTCCTCTTAGATTTATTCTTGAAAACTTTGACAACAGAGATTTCAAAGGATGTGGCACAATGCAACCCCACATCCAAATAGGACGTCATCAGTAAAGCCCAACAGCTTGAACTGATCTATACACAATCAGGATACATCTACAATATCCTGCCTAACGCCCCGCGCCTGCATTCTTATCAAGAATTTCCAGGCATGTCTAACTCTGCATGTAGACTAATTGGGTCAATGACCCGACGGTACCTAGGCAGAAGCAGTCAAAATCCCGGTTACATGCATAATTCTACCCAGAATATGTCTCAACCTAGATTTCAAAGTCATGACATGCAGCAGCAAAATTTGACTAATAGGGCACGAGCGTATCACCAAGGAGGACCTTATCCTAAGGCTGAGGGGAACGAGTACACAGGAAGGAACACTGACAGAAGAACTCCCCCCCAATGACCAAGTGCAAACATGGGATAGCATTATGCTCAGTCCCAAGCACACAACCCACCTACGCAAAGCAATGCATCTATGAACTTTGTGCAGCCATCCCAAAATCAACCACACTAGTATGATTAGGAGAACTACCCACCTAACATGGTTAAGAAAAAGACAAAAAATAATCCCAAAGGGAACCCTGGAGGAAGCAACCAACAACACCCACTATGATCCCAAGCTAGAGGTAACTCCAACAGGAGTCAGAACCAGGAGCCAAGCACTTCCCCAAGGCAAGGCAAAAGGCCACCTCTACGAATAAACCATTCTTGTTCAATATGTGGTGAGTGCGGGCACTATACTCACTACTGTCCCGAACTCCCCGAGCTTAAAAATCTATAGAGTAACCAAGGACAAGTAGCATCTTCGCAACAAACTGCAGTGATGCAAGAACCTTTCCCCCATCAAGGTACGATCAGCACTCAACAGCAAAACCCAGACGATTCCGGGAAAAGAAACCATGAAATTTACATGACTGGGGAAGAAACGTTTTTCCACACTCGAAATTGCAGCTACGACACTCCACCAGACACCAATACATCAGGGGCTAGTACTAGCATGCCAATGGAACCTTTGACCATTCCAAAGATCCCTATAGAATCATTGCCAAAGATGGCAAAGGGACCTAATAGGCGAGCAGGTAACTACTCCAAAGTGGCCCATAATTATAGCATCGTGGATGATTTAGCTCAATAACCCGCTGCTATGTCTGCATTAGAAGTACTACAGTTATGCCCCAAGCAACGGAAATCCCTACTTTCTGCTTTAGACACTATCAACCTCGCCGATACGTGCATGATGGCTTTTGACTTAGACAAAGCCACCCCTGGGCTTCCTTCCATGGTCGCCTTCAAGATACCAGTATCGGTACAGAATATCACTATTCACCGATGTGTCATTGATGAGGGTGCATCGACATGCATCATGTCAAAAAATGTGTGGCAGAAGTTAGGATCCCCTGAACTCAAACCTTCCGTCATCACACTTAGAGTATACGACGGTCATCCCTTGACTCCCGTCAGCCTCTACCAAAATGTACCAGTCTTCTTAGCCGGCATGACAGTCCACATAAAAATCGAAGTTTTGGATGCTCACTTGGATTACAACATACTCATAAGGTGGAATTACATGTATGCCATGTCTGCCATAGCATCCTCTGTCTTCCGCATTATGATGTTCCCCCTTGAGGATCGAATCATTATGGTAGACCAGCTAATGCACAGTGAAAAGCGTCCCCTAACCAAAATGGATGTAATTCTACCCTATGTAGATACAGCTGCAGACAGTCTTTCAAAGTGCCAAGAATATGACCGTGGACAATTCAAACCATTTTCCATCCTAGGTTCATTCCTAGGAGATCCTCCCATTATCCCTGAGGTATCTCCTGATGCCACAAGGGCCCCGGTGTGCATGATGTCCACATCAAGCATCGAGGTTAGTCAGGACATAGACTCAAGCAGTAAAGACACTGAGGCATCGACCACGAAAGCTGCTCTAGCTTACACCACCTCCCAAACCCCTTTCCTCTACCCTCTAGATGGCTTCGTCTCCCAATAGGTTTTTCAACACTCGTGTTACCCAACATATCATTGGTGTTCCCAATTTGTTACCTCGTTCCCCCTTCTGGAACAGGAGCCACCAATGTTACTATTGTAGGGTTAAAGTTTCTCAGTCTAGAGGAGCCCTCACCCACCCAAGAGATGATCGCAACTGCCCCCACAAGGGAATTTCCCATTACGAAACCGGTTATCATGACCAAGAAAACCGCAAAAATAGGAAAGAAAGCAGTGACCCCCGCCATGTAAAGGGATTCATCAACCTGCACTATATTTTATGTCATAGGACACCCTATCCACATATATCCAAAGTTGGATGAGTTAAAACCACTCCTTGACTCTGAAGAAAATGTCTTGATGCCATGTTCCCACAAAAACGAACTTGCCTCAAAAAATACAGGCAAACCGCTATGTACCAATCACGCATGCACTCTCTGTGACACCTATGGGCACTATACCCATCATTTTCCAAAAATACCATGGTATAGGGATTCCTTACATGTGATCGAATGATCCTATCAAGAGGATCCCTCCCAACAGTCTATCAATGACGAGCCGCATACCATCCTATATTTACAAGAGGAACATAGAGGATTACAGTGGCCCCCAGTAATTCCCATTATACATTTTACGCTATGCGATGAATGTGGCCACTACCTTGAATAGTGTGTAGCATTGGAACTCATTCATATATGGTATCCGATCGAAATGGTTTACTACGTGGGGCTACGAGCACTCAATTTACACACCCATTATGCATTGATAATCACCTTTTAGAGGAATCTCACTACATACCTCGCTTCCGGCTAGCCCTGGCTAGCCTCCGCTCAGCCATAGTTTTCCTTTCCCAAGAGGATGATATGGATGCCAAGTCCACAGGCAGCTCCATGACCCAAGCAAAGGAGATGAGCGGGCCTATCATGTTCTTGTCAGCCGAAGAACGACCTAGCAGGGAACCCCTAGCTACCCCTAACGGAACTTCACAAAACACACCCACATGCATGTTATGCAAAAAGACAGACCATATAGTCATCCATTGCCCTGAGTTAGCAGCATTGCAACGTTGGTTCCCCGCCTGGCCTTAGACCAAGCACAATGGGACCCCCATATCATGGATATTTTTCCTGATATGTCAGGGCAATCATTATGAGCGATATTGTACTTATGTCTAATGGATTTGTCCCACTATAGACATGATTAATGTCGTAGAAAAGAGAATGGACGATCTCCAGGAATGGCATAAAATATACATAGCTAGCTCAACATCCCCACCACTACAATGGTGTGTCAAGCCTGATAATACCGCACACCAACCACGTGTACCCCAGGAAAATCCTAGGATAACATGCAACCTATGTGATCTGAACAATCACCGAGTCAACCAATGTAGAGAACTGAAGCCCCTTGCAAACAGTCTCTGCATAGTCTCTTCGCTCCCTTAAAAACTTCTCTCCAATCAAGAGAAGATCACATGCACTTATTGCCAAATTTGCTCACACTTTCATCATACATTGAAGTGTGCATATCTCCCCAACCTCAGAGCGGCTTAAGCAACATTAAACCTACCATCCACCAAGGAGGAAGACAATTCTAAACCAACAACGCGGAAATGGAAGCAGAAGACAACCTCTTCTATGACCAACCCTTTCCAAGCATCCACATCAGGGACATCGAGTAGCGTAGAATCTCACACTATCTACTCTTTCAGCACTGTGGTACCATGCACCGTTTGCACTAGTCAAGATCACACGCCAGAGGTATGTCTGCTGCTAAAATCATTTAGGAACCTCTGTGATAAGAACAAATTCCACCTAACGGAAATTAGCTACCCTTGTGGGAGATCCGACTTTGAGATCAAATAGGACTCCCTTATCGAGATCCTTCCCCTGCCGCATGCTAGTGACACAATTCACCACATATGACTTGTCTCATCACACACCCAAGATAGGATTCCCACCTTCCCCTTGTCCCAGGATTTCCACTTTGTTCCTATCACAAAAGACCAAGGTACCTTGTGCTTTTGCATTGATTTCCGCAAGATCCCAAAATTGCACGCCGCTATCGAACTCCTTGATGACACTCTGTCTCTAGAACAACGCCTAGTAAAACTAGAACTAGTTTACGAAATTTAGCGGCAATCGCTGCAACACAATGAGGCCCATAAGAAAAGGGTGAAAGCATCATTCGACAACCACAACACCCCTCACTCATTTACCGAGGGAGAGTTAGTCCTTTGCAACGATGTTGCCAAAGAGGCCCTAGGGCCAGGAAAATTAGAAACCTTGTTGAAAGGACCTTATATCATCAAACATTGCCTCTGACAAGGGGCATACATATTGACAAAACCAGATAGGACCTACCTCACTAACCCCGTCAACGGTCTTTACCTCAAGAAGTTCTACCCATAAGGGCCCCAACAGCCCTTGTCCCCTAGAGTTAGATTACGCAAAAACCCCATACACGAAAATATTTTTGACCCAAGGGCTTATGTAAAAAACATGCTCAAAGTGCCAACATGGATCACCAAAATGAACCATATTTTGGATTTGCTAATGGAGCATCACGATGGTCTCAAAACTTAGCTGGAGTCGCCTGGGTCATCTACCACCCTAACTGGTCACCACTATGTTCAAACGGCGTGTGCATCAGATCAGAAACAAACAATTAGGAAGAATATGATGCCATCACTGGACTTATGTGTGACGCCCTCCATTGGGGTATTCGTCATATGCATATCTACCTTTATTCTCAGTTAGTGGTATCGTAGCTAAACCAAACATTTGAGACTAGAGGCACGTACCTGTTTAGAAAACATTTCCACGCCAAAATATTAAGCAGAAAATTTGATTACATTACATTTCCACATGTATCAAGGAATCAAAACCAAATAGCTGATCGCATAGCTAACAATATCCTAGACTGGAATGTATCTCGAATAAACCATCATCCATAAAAAAACAAAAACATAGATATCCATTAGCATAACACAAAATATATAAATCGAATAGCAGACCATGTAGAGCTGCAAAAAGATCTCTCATATATATATCAAAAATATGTGTATCTAAGTACAAAAAATAGGGTCGCTGGCCCACTGGCCAGCCCAAAGATACATAGGTCATCAAAAATAGGGGAAGCATCCTCATAACAGGTTCTTTCCCTATGTACAAAACTACTCTAGGGGGGTTGCCCCCTTAAGAGGAGCACCTGGACCCACCACTGCTCCTGGTGTCACCAACGGAGCTGTTTTCGCCACTACAATAGCTACCTATCATAGAGTGGGCCGATAATCCCTCTCATGGGCCATCACCATCTGTAGCCACACCTCCTTGAAGTTGTCCATGAAACCTCGAGCAGGCATCCCCTAGGTCAAGCGGTCCACTCGACACCGGAAGTCCTCTAGAGCAACCATTTGAGCTTTAAGCACTGCAATGCATGCCTCAGCTGCATCTGCATGAGCTTGCTCGACTGCAACACTAGCTGCAACCAAGTTTCTACCCTCATCAGAAGTACCAGCACCATCACCACCTAGTCCACCTGCTCCACCTCCCCCCCAGCCACCACAAGGTCATAGCAGAGGATCATAACCCACCAGTACGGCCACTGGGCGACCTACCTCGCCAACATCTGTAGGAGTAACCAAAAAAAAAAAATCAGTGTCAATAAAAAAACACACAAGTACATAAAAACTCGAACATATGCAGAAAAATATAGCATATACCTACAGGACCCCAAACATAGCCAAAAGGGAGACCGATATCTAGATCACCCTGAAAGTCCATCCCCGCATACGGGTATGGCAAGAACATCTTTGGGTTGGCCTCAACTAGGCCTTTGTCATGTCATTCCAATAACTACCCACAATGCCACCATCGCCACGCAGCATCACCAGAGCCCACCTCCTCATGCATGGCTCCCGCGAACCCCCGATAGGCACCGCCACAACGGGCCTTAGTAGCACCACCCTATCATACATAATGCTACATAGGATGCTAGCGTACGCAAATTATTTGGATCCACGTTGGACCCTGTTTATTTGTGACACCGTACCATCAAAACAAAACCGGGTGAAATCGAAAAAATGCTCGCCCCTTAATTGGCGTAAAACTCCTACCTGCAGGTCCGATGCCCGATGTGGATCAAATGACCCAGCTAGTCGCACAATAATAGCCAGAGCACACCGCTCAACCATATTTGTCACTGATTCAATATTCATAGACCCCTCAGTCAGAGGCGCACCATTGCAGTGCCGCCACCAGAATCTGTCTAAGTTCACTCTCCTAGCAGAGAGTGGATACCTTAGAGCCTCACCCTGTGGCAGTAACCCAGTCACAAAGTATATATCTGTCTCTAGATGGATAATCAATTTCATCCCCTCAGTACGAACGTATTTCACCTCCTGTGCCAATGTTATATAATATAACATAACAGTCGGTCTTGAGACCGAAGGAACTCATTCTCAGCAAACTTCATAAGGTCCCATGTGGCCAACTAATGGCATGCCCCAACATCAACAGCTAGAGTGGTCCAGATCTTGGGCCAATATCACTCTCTCCACACCAACCTGCCAAGAAACACAGACACCCATTAGTACAAAAATAAATATCAAAATAGATAAAAAAACCAAATTTTTTTTGTCACCCTATCCTTTGTGTGCCCATCTCTCATATAGGCGCGCCCTTGTGTGCCTATTTTCTTCACAGGCATGCCCTTACATGAAAAAAATAGGGAACAGTGCACCCTCACGTGCTTGTCCCTCGGAAATGCGCGCAAGGAGGGCACCGCTTTTCCTAGATTTCCCATGCAATCTAGGGAAAAAAGTCTCTTTGAGGCCGTACAAACCCAATTTGTACGCTCCCCAGCACTGTCAAACTGAAAAATTGAAATGCAAGACGTCATGAAAGTTACCTCGACATAATATCGCTAATCCCTGGTACACAGGTTGACCGCAACGACAACAAAGGATCTGCAATCACCTCTGATCTCCCAAAACTCAGCAAGTAAAAATGAATAGGATTAGGGCCATAACCCCATGTTTATCACCCTTTCCCAGAACTTCAGAAGGTCCATTCTACAAACCATAAGTTGCACCATCATCAGTACGCCATGACAAACGAAGGCAATGCCACACATTCGCCTTCTAGAAAAAATAATTTTTCAGTGCCGGCAGGTATGCACCCTCCCATCTTCCTTTCCAAAGTTCATGTAATTCAATAATATTTGATGAAAATAATATTCTTTCACTTGAGGTAGTTGTTTTTTGCAGGAAAAGCCCGCAAACCATTCACAACACCATCCACTAAAAGGTCCGGAGTAGGTATTATTCTACCCTCAGCATGATAGCGTACCAAAAAACTTTGCATATCCTGAAATCATTTCTCCATCAGAAATAAACCATAGGGTCCTCATACTCGACCGCGTTTATCACCACCTCACCCTGCATATGATAAATGTTTGTGTTGGTCGGTAGAGCCTCCTCTCCATGGCGCTCGTCACCCAAAGTAGACCATATATCACCGCACAAGTGACGCCATGGCCATACCATTTCAGTCCAGGAAGTACGTCATGCCCATCCATCTATCTTGCATGAGGTCAAGTTTTCCATTCAAACTCAAAACTCCCTTCCTAGAAAACCAGGTTGTAGAAGAAAATTGAAGGTGCACCTCCGCGCATCGCATCTGGACCACCATACCTCCATCAACATAATCCCATCTGAGACATTTTCCACTTCATCAACCCCACACATGAGACCAACCAATGGGACCCCTAGCACCAGCAAAACACCGTCCTCACACCTATAGTGAGCGACCCCATTTTCATGTTTTGGGGTACCTGTCTCTGTGTTTATACAAACCAAACCCCATTATTTTATTCTTTTGGTAAGTGTACAAAGACCACAAACAATGCCCTTCGCCACTTCGCCCTCATATTTCACCTTTTCCCCCATGGCAGTAGTCCCTCATTCCCCTTGGTAGGAGTATTTCACCCCCATGTACGCACCATCATGACATTCATAGCTGGTCCACACCCTCCCTAGAAGTCCTATCGACTCTAGGGATTTTCCCTTCAGAAATAACTATGACTGCTACCAAGCTACTAAAGTATACTTCGTCCTCGGGCCACTAAATCCCCATCATCCGTTTTCAATCACCTCTCACCAACATTCCTATGTTAAACCCATCACATCTAGGTCCCTAGCCCCTCAAGTCGGCGACCCATGGTTTGGTTAAGGCTTCCTTTTTGTCGACCTCAACACCTCTTTTCCAAAAAGGAAGTGGTACCTTGGATTACCCCTCCCCATCCAAAGGGGTATCCTCGGGTGGCACTGTGGGAGACATCATTGTCCACAGATGTCATCGATCCTCATGGAATTTGACTATACCTAAATATTTCATGTCACGATGGTATTGTACCTTACAACCATTGCACTTTGATCAGATATATCGAAGACCCGTGCCTCCATAAGCGTCTTTGACAACAATGCTTACATGGGAAGGTCCCAACCAATACATATTCGTACATTGTGAAGTTATATGCCATACCAATATTATGCATATGGGTACCGATTTCCACCTATCTTCAAATAAAGAACGCCCCTGAGGGCGTCAGCAGTCGTCGTCAACAACCACCAGCATCATTACCATAGTAGTGGCACATACATCACATGTATCTGTCAATTTTGTTTAACTAGCCATAGCATCACGAGCATGGGACATGCCTTCCTTGTTGAGATTTTGTAAATATGTTGTATATTTTGTCTGCTTGCAGGGGGTCCCTTAGGCCATGGTTACCTTGGAAATGGTGCAAGGTGTTGTCAATTCCAAAATTCATGCAAGCCTCTCTCTCTCTCTCTCTCTCTCTCTCTATGTACGATACAGAAAAGAAACTATAATGTATTTCAGCTATACATTTCATCCTAGGCCTCACACATTAGGGGGAAACTATTAACACTGGAAAATCGTACAACAGAACACAACAATTAATTTTAAGCCTAAGGATTTACAGGGTAGGAACACATTATGGAATCAAGAAGTATTTAAAATATCTAAGGTTTTGAGAAAATTAGATTTGAACTAGTCATCAATGTTCAATTACACACTTTATCCTTCGAGAAGAGCACCCTCTACACCCCTTTTTTCTTGATAAGAACACATTCTTGGAAATGGAAAAAAGCCATTTTCTGGGACCACACCAAGCAAAGGATAGTTACTCCTTATGTGAAAGCTACCTAAGGACAGCCACCAACGCCTACTTAGACACCATGTGAGCACACAAAAGAATATTTGAGCACACAATGGAATCATACCTCTCCCTTGGGTCACTATCCATCATGTACCAAGGGAGGGAAGGAGGATTTGAAACTCACCTATATAAATCCACCAAGAGAAGAAGAAATGGTGATCACATTGTTATGCTGGCCAAAGTTGCCCAAACAGCACCAGCAGTGTGTGACCCAAAGCTGGAGCTAAAGAGGACTCAATTGTTGGCCACCCAACATCTTAGTCCACCACAATAGAGAGAGAGAGAGAAGGATACTACATCAGAGGCAGAGCTTGGAAGGAAACATCCTTGCATCGAGACCTAGAGCCATTTCCTAGGGGCCCTTTGGCAAGTAGGTAAAATTTCTTCTCCATTTCAAACATTTAATAAGACGAGGCCATCGAGCCATTGTTTGCATTATTATCATTTTGACTCTCTTTATAGCTTCTTTATATTTGTGTTTTAGTTTTAGTTTAACCAAATCATACTTTAGTATACTATTTTTCATTAAATGTTATGCTGTTGAGCTCCCCCACTTTCTGCATGTTACCAATAGTTTAAAGAGTAGAACACATTCTTTAAGCTAGTGCAATTTCGTACACCGATGTGACTAATCCACCACAACACCCATGAAGCCCCCTTTGGAAATTCTGAAATTCGAAGGGAAATAAGCAGAGGAACCTAGAAACCATGTAGTGACTTTCCACTTGTGGTGTTCATTGAACAATATTATTGATGATACTATTCGGCTAAGACTATTTAAGCGCTCCTTAACTGGACCAGCCGTGAAATAGTATGTGGAGACACCTTCTGCTACACATGGAATCTCTAGCACCCTTGCTACTACGTTCCTCAGATATTTCTAGTTACCCATCCACTGTGATTCAGGAATTGAGTTACTAACACATTTTAGACAGACACCAGTCATCCATATCTCTGACTATATCCATGAATTGCGGCGAGGTCAAAGTTTTTGTAAATCCAAACTCAATGATTTGTGTTTTACTGGACCTATTCCTGAAAATTCTCATAGAAGATATTTTGAAAGATGTGACAACTCAAGGACATACTTCCAAAGAGGATGCCATCAGCAAAGCCCAGCAACTTGAGATGATATACACGCAGTCAGGATATATTTATAACATCACTAGTATATTTGGTCCAATTTCCGATGGCCACTTCATCGCTATTCCGACATATAGGAATCGCAAGAGCGACAGTTTGAGGTCAGGAAAAATGTCGTTAGCCATTACGTCGCAATTCTGAAACTTCAATCAAGTGTTAGAAGAGCGACACTTTTTCCGACGTTTCCAAACAACTGTCGCTCTTCGTACATTAGCCAAATCGTCCATCTACCGACATTATCAAATTCGTCGCTAATTTGACGCCAGCTAAACCGTCGGTCTTCTGATGATCCATAAGCATCGGTCTTCCGACGTTTATCAAGTTTTCAAACAACTTTCACAATTCCGACGTTAGCTCTTTCGATGTTTAAAGCATCAGTCTTTTGACGTTTATCAATTTTTCTAACCACTATTGAAATTCTGACGTTATCTCTTATGACGTTTAAAGCATCGGTCGTCTGACGAAAAATGAAACGTTGATCTTCTGACGAAAGTTTAAAGCATCGGTCATTGGATGAAAAATGGAACGTCGCTCTTCCGACAAAAAAGGTAACGTCACTCTTCCGACGAACGTTTAAAAATTAAAAAAAAAATAAGCGTCGGTCTTCCAATGCAAAATGGAGTGTCGCTCTTCTGACGAAAGTTTAAAAATATTTTTAAAAAAATGAAACGTCGCTCTTCCTGTGTAGTATCTAAAAAGGAGGTTTGTCGAAACCCGCACATGAATTCATAAAATAAATTTAATAATTATTAAATTTATTGTCTAATTCCCCACGCTTATAACATAAACGTAATCACTTGCATCATTATAATAGATAAATTAAAGACCATGTTCACATATATATTTTTCAATAATAAAAAATATACACCACACACATGATTAATAACCCATGTATTCATAACAATCATGATGGTAGTTAACAAATACCAAATAATTATTAATATAATTAACTAAATCTTAGCCTTTAATTATTAAATTCAATATATATATAATTATCTATAACATATATCATCTTATAAATGTTGTTAGTCTAGTCCAGTAATCTACTTCTCCACTCAATCATCTTTAACTCTAATGCCACTTCTAGGCTATTAGGCTCATTTGGCTCAAATGGAGGTTTGTAATGATTGTACTCTTGCTCAATTTTGGGATTGAAGAAAGAAGTCATGGCCTTTTACAACCTTGGAATTTTTTTTACTTAATAACAACATCATGCTTATGTCACATCACACATGCTAGTAAACATGGTCCACTTATCCACTATCATAATGGTCTCCATTATAACTAATTATTTTGCATGTGATACAAATTATCATACCCTATGAAAATTTTACCAACGCAACATATCAGTCCCAAATTCTCTTCCTACGATGCATCTTTTCAAGCCCCACAAAATTTTTAGTTTTGTGATGTATCCCAACAAAGATTTTTATGGTGCAATATATCACACCTATGAAACTTTCCTTTCTTATGATAAAGGAGCTCTTCCTTATTTATTGTATTGCAATAAATTTTCTCTTCATGTGAAGTATCCCTTGTCTCTGCCTTTCTTCAATCTTCTTTTCTTTTAATCACTTCATCAAAAATCTTGTTTATTTGTGGAGTAGCATGCCACAAAAATTCACAATGTGATGCACTACATTGCATAAAAATAAACTTCTTCCATTAAATGAAGTTGCTCTCCCTTGCACACTGTAAAATGTTGATATGCATTCTTTTATGAGTGAATGATGTATGTGATGAAAGAATTTCTCATATGTTAATTGAGACCTCTATATGTTGTATGTCCATAAATTGAGATGTTAGCCTTGGTTGTAATGGCTACACTCAATATTTTTTCATGAATTTTGTCATTTTGTACTATTATTATATTTATGGTGGAGTTAATCATGTGTTATGATGGGAGATTAAGGATTTTTTTTCCTATTATGATGAGTTAGCTTGTATGCTTCCCTGTAGTGTAAGAAATCGATATGAGGAGGATTAAAGTTTCCTAGTTAATATTGCTAGTGTTTTTCTTGGTTTATAAGCAACAAAAGAGCTATGATCAAACATAGGTAATTGGATATAATTTATAGTTCTTGTGGAATTTTGGAGTTTGGGGATGTCTTAACTCTAACCCCTCATCACATAGCCCGAGAGGAGCCAAGAAGAGGAGTTAGCCAGAAAGGGATTTTATCAAAATATATGGCCCTTGAAGAATGAAAAGAGATATAATTTGGAAGTCCCTTAATATGTCACGGCCTAAGAAACAAACTTTCACATAACAACCTTTTTTCTAATTATCAATATCGTCAAGTAATGACCTCAAAGTATTATAGTAATTGGAAGAAGTGGTATCATGATGACATGGCTATGCCACATTTGTGACACATGTCACCATATTTGGCCCTTTTGGCTATATACCAACTATGAAAATACGATTGACACACGGCACATGTCAATGGGTGCTACACAGAAAAGGAAACATCAACCTTTACCATGTGTTAGGTGGTGATTGAATGTTGGAGGATGATGTGGAAAGATATGTTGTCATATGATCATATCGACATATGGTGACTTCTAAGGCATTGTGCTTTGGAAAGTCTCTAATATCTCAATGTCCCAATATACATGTTAGTAGTGCCACTTAATTGGAACACCATCATTTATCACATGGAAAGATATGATTGGACCTGAGAAAATTAGGTGGCATGATGTATTGGACACCAACCTATCAAATTTGTTTTGCAGTAATTTTCAGTGATAATGAAATTTGTTGATAAATTGATCAATCATGCAAGTATATCAACATATCAAAGGATATTGACCATATCTCCATATCTTCAATACCAACTATATTGGAATATTAACAAATCATTATATCAACTTATTTGGTTTATCAACATGTTAATTATTCTACCATACTAGCTATATTATAATCTTTGAGGAATGGACAATGCAGTTACATGGAAATCATCGATATGGTAAGGTCATAATATGACACATGGGTTAGGGACATGGACTAGTTCAAAGGTGTCTAAAGGCCAAGGAAGCTTCCTTTAGCTACTTTGTGGTATCCTTTAGCTACTCTGTGGCATCCTTTAGAATCCTTTTCCATTCCACTAATGGCTGGTTATCTCGCTCATTGGAAGGAGTCAGTTTATGATCCAAATACAAAACTCATGAGGCCACAAAAATATTGGTACACTAGGGTGTGGCTTCAGAACTATACCCCTGTGAAAAATAAGGAAGTTTCAGGAGGGTGACAAG
The DNA here is from genome assembly GCA_034641835.2 of Pinus albicaulis. Taxonomy (NCBI): domain Eukaryota; kingdom Viridiplantae; phylum Streptophyta; class Pinopsida; order Pinales; family Pinaceae; genus Pinus; species Pinus albicaulis. Next base: position 45,861,584 of record CM076578.1, read on the forward strand.
TAGAGAAATATACCCCTGTGAACAAGAGGGAAGTTTCAAAGGAGGTGGACAAGCTTGGTCATGTAGCTGCTTCTAATGCCATAAGAAGGCACAATGATCGAATCAATGCACGATTACATTTGGCATTGGTGACATAAATTGTAGGGAGATTGTTGTTCCGAAATCATCCATTGTGGAAGATCATTGATATTTCATTGGGTAGCATGGTGTTAAATGATCAATTTTTACTTCAATGCCTACAGATCCATTTTTCCAGTCCAATTAAGAGGTCTGGTTCTTGCATCATATTTTCTTTGTGTCTATCATGTAGTTTTATCTACACACTATTATAAAATGACTTCAAGCAGTTGAAAGTTATAAGAACCATGCACATTTGATTCCTAGTTTGCCAGTGAAAAACTCTAATAAAATTTTTGGCTTTATGAAGATTAAATCAGTCATTGAGGCTCATCTATGTAAGAAAGAGCCAATAATATACTTGTATACATATGTATACAATGAGCTACCCCTGGCCTGTGATAATTTGTTCCCTTCAGTTTTTTTCACCCTCCTGTATATGGTTTGCTCTATGTGGTGCTTGTTGTATGGTATCCAACTCTAATAAAACTAAAATTGGCCTATTCTATCTCTTAATACAAACTTTTGGTCATGATACTTGAACTATTGACAAATGATCTTGTGTCTGGAACTAACCAATTCTTATCCATAATGGCATGTTTGTGATTATATCCTTTAAAAGATAAGTTTTTAGGATATATGTTATGTGCCTGGATATTTGATAGCCACAACCTACAGAAATTCTGTCTTGATGATATGGCTCACAGTGTGCCTGTAATATCCTTGGCATACCCTGTCTAAGTTTCAGATGGATCGGGTATCAAATCCTTGGATGCAAGGTTTCCCTTGTTGGGATCTTGTTTCCTGCTAATGCGTTGTGACTAAGTATTATGCAGGTGAGCTTAGGACAATAGCTTTGTTTCTTTGTGTAAAATACATCAGTAGAAGCAGCCAATGTCTTATCAAATAGATGACATATGCATGGTTTGAAAAGTGTTCTTTCTTGTTTTTAGGCATCCATTGCATCTATTTTTAGATGACTAAATGGGAATGACTTTAAAGGCTCTATATTGAGACTCGTGAGCCAATCTATAAGGATATCCACGAATGTGTAAATTAATATGACCTGGGTTTTACAGAATAGATATTTTTGACAAAAATGTTTTGCCTCCATATGTTTTCTTGCAACCACATACAAAAAAGACATATAAGATAATCACCAGAACCATAAAGTTTGTCAGCGAACATAGAGGGTAGTCTGAAATTTTTGTGCAAGCTAATGGGGAACAAGGGACTATAGGTTGGAGTACTGTCGGGGTTTTGTACCTAGGCCCTGACCATTTTTGGTACTGATTAGGTAACCATAGCCAGCTTTGGTTAAGCCTTTGCCCTTGTGAAGTCATAGACCCAACTCAGGGGTGACCCACCACTGACAGAGCTCAAGAAGTGAAGTCTATTGTTGAGCACATTACAAATATTCATTTTGTTCACAAAATTTTGATCATTTTCATTCAAGAGACCTTGATTCATAAAAAGAACTGGAGATTTGATTGTTCCAATGCACAAGGCCTTTCTAGCAGACTGGTGGTAGGATGAAAACTAGAGTTCAAACTAGTTAGTAATCTAAAATCAGACAACACAATGTTGATAACCACTTTCTCCGGGGAATTGAACCGACCCTTGAACCTATTAAATGCTTATGGGCCTCAAGTGTACCCGCAACAGCTTTTTGAGGAGCTTAAGCTTAGAGGATTACTAGACTCCCCCTCTCTCGTAATTAGGGGAGATCTATATTTGATACTCAAGAAATGGGACTTAAGGAAAGGAATGATCCAATTTCAAATTTTTCCGATCCTTTTAAAAAAGGCTCTGCCTTAGTGGATGTGGAGCCCAACATGCCTAATACTACCTACACAAACAATAGGATAAAGCAAGAATGAATGGGAAAATGCCCAGATGGATTCTTAGTGAAGGATAACTTACCCTCCTTAGTGGGCAAGTGAAAATCAATAACAGAATAATATGGAGGATCAAATCACTTAGTCATCCAACTAGAATTTAAGTACGATAATAGAAAGCTCCCAACCCAATTAAATTCAATCCCTTTTGGCTTTATATCCCACAATACATGCACCTCATTCAACACCTATTCCCTAAATGAAATTTCACAATTTTTGTATGGGACCTCATCTTGCAACCCTTGGTAGAGAGAGTGTATAGCCGAATTATGTTTATAAGTTTCTATTCTTGGGATAAACATTATGCTAGAAACTTTAAAGCAAGACTTATCGCAAACAATTATGGCTGACTCTACCAAAACCTATATTTTGGAAAGTATGGTTAGCAAAAAATCGAGAAATTTTCATGAAGGTTGATCCCAACCCCAATCCATTGCTACAATTATTCACTCTATTATTTTATAATATCAGCTTGAAAAATCCATTGTTAACATTCCATCTCAAATAATTGATCGTAGGGAAGAGACTTTTCTATCATAATTCTGCCTTCAAGCTTCAATCCCATCCTCTTCTTCTTTCAAGACTTTGGATTACAAAGAACATTAGTAGCTACCCCTCCCCTAGAAGGAGTTTGATCAATTTCTATCTGTTTAGTCCCATATTATTATATTTTTTGATGGTGCCTCAAAGAATAATCCAGGGTTGGCAGGTGTGAAGAGGTGGAGGGTGTGCGTATTTTTCGCCCCAAGGGACCTATAGAAACATCTTATGCTTGGAATGAGCAACTTGGGATCAGAGGCTTCTCATGGCCTTATACTTTACTTGCCATAGGATCAATATTCTTGGTAATGAAATTCCTCATAAATCACAAGGAGCCAAGACTTTCCCGCAAGAGAAAAAAATGGTCAAATATCTCTTGCCACAAAAACTTTGAAATTTTGATGCATTAACAACTAGTTTATGCAAGAAACCTTGCTTACTACAAGAGATGAAAATGCACTATGGGACAACAACAAAGACCTTAAAAATTTCTAACGTCAAGCTTACAGCCATACAACATATTTCCTAGGCTACTTCAATCCAAAACTTAAAAGCATATACACAATCTATGATTCAAAGTGACAAGCTTCCTTTATCTTTGTAACATAACCAAGTGACTATACCTCACCGCAGCTCGAATGATGAAACTAGTCCACAAAAAACTTTAATTTTGACCCATATAAGTTCGGATTCCCAAAGTTGACTTTCTATCATCCACAGAAATAACACAGATGTTTTCAAAGATGCAGAGATATACATAGGAAAGATGAGGCTCAAAAAAAATTTTCATATTCAAATATTTGTATATCGATCATCGTATTGAATGTCACAGAAAAAGGATAACTTCAACAAGGTTTTGACAATATCTCCTCACCTGAGATCTTGTGATGACATTTCATACCTCGGATGAGGATCCTTTCGGACTAAGGCTCATTTACCCTTGAACTTCAGACTTCAAATTAGACCAAACAATTGTAGATTGATAATAGCACAAGATGATAACAAGCCTAAGATAATTCTTCGACTTTCATAGCTGGTCGATTAACCTGCTTTCACATTGTCTTACAGTCTGGTGAAACAAAGTTCTTTGAAATTGGTTTTAGAACTTAGGTAACTTGAAATTAACCAAGATAATCCAGTCACATTTTTCCTTATGACCTAATAACCGTGATAGAAGAAAATTCCAAAGTAGTAAGGTTTTCCAAGTTGCCAACCCAACAACAAAGGTATATCTATTACCTTGTTGAAAATGACAGTACTGAGATTAATATTACAATTATGTGTTATAAATCTCCAAATTCACCTAGTTTGGATGCAACAATTGACAAGCATGCCAATGTAAAGCAATCCAATATGCCTAGCCCTTTAAATTATTTTAGATCATGTAAGCCATCCATGGCTTCTCTAGTTTATCAAATTGATTTGCATTATTTTACAAGTATTGTTATGTAACCTGTGTGCCTATGCTACTATTATAAGCTATAACCAACAAAGTGATTTCTTTAATATGGCTGCAACATAAGAAACGACAAACAAAATAAGTGAATGGACAGTTCAACACCAACCTCACTCATTACTGCCAACAAGGATCTAGATAGGTCAACATTGAGCATCATGTCAATAATTTATAATGGCAAAGGACATCGAAGCTAGAGGATCAAGACAATGAAAGAAAAACATCAGTCAAGCCCTCCACAACAAGCACTTAAATAAGCACCCATTAATGTACGTTTTGGAGTCATGCCATGTCAAATGTTTTAGCCTGCTATTGTATTTCATGTGCACAAAGTTTGCTATCCATTAAGGCCTGTACACTTGAATGGAAACTATTATTTATTTCTATCAAATTTTGTTTGTGTAGGGAGGTTTTGACGAGTCGACTGGGGATTGTCTTCATCCATATTTGGTTTCATTATGTGCAGAAAATTTGGTTTCATCCTTCATTTTCAATGCCTTTTACAATTCAATGCAAATTGAATAACCAAATTCAAGGCAATGTTCAGAGTATTTAACATTTAAGGATGACTTTTCCTTTTCATTTTGATTAAAAGGTCTGGAAAATTTATCCCATTGTGCATTCTGAAGAGACAATGATGGCATGGTGGTCCAGCTTCTTGAGAACTTTGTATGGTCTAGCTTCTTGGATAATTGCCACTACTACAGAAGAATGAAAATTTTGAAGGTGATATTCTTCAGAAAAAACCAAATTGTTATGACAAAGTCAACTAGTAGCAGTTATTGGCTAATCTAGAGAAAAATCTCCCATGTTGGTGCTGTAGGTGGTTACCACATGCGAGCAACGCTTTTTGTATGTTTATATAACAGAATTTGTATAAACCCACATGATTCATATATTGTAAAAACATGAACTTGTATTCATGTATGATTTTTGATATGTTAGCACTGATTGTATGCTTCAGGTATACAGATAACTATTAAATTTTTTGATATTTTTTTCCACACAAAGTTTGGGGCTCATCCTTGAAGAATAGACATGAAAAATGTGTATATAAAAATGTATTTTCTTTTTTTATGAATTAAAATACAAGTTTCTTTTTGCAGGAAAAAATATATAATTGAAACAGTACATAATGGGAGTGGGATTGCAGGTCCTAGAAAAGCATTTCTATTGTTTGATGTCAAAGACCTAAAATATAAATAAAGCATCAATAAAATCCAACTACTCTCACCACTTCAAAAGTGATATGAGCTCTTTGGAAATTGCCAATGCTTTTTGACTATATGAGCTTCTGCAATATTCACGTTGCATAGTCATAACTTATTATTTTAGCTTGATGGATGTTATAAATATGTTGCGACATTATATTCTCCGCATTCTTCTTATATGAGAAACTAATGCACTTGGTTTAGGCATTAGGAGCTATCTAGACTCAAAATAAAAATTGTGAAGGGATAAATAGAAGATACCTGAAGCTCGTTTTATTACTGCCTTCCACCAAAGAGCAAAAGAAAAAAATGGGGATACTTGTCTATGATATATTTCCCTTTCATGAAAGCTATAAAAAAATAGATCATTAAGACGGTCCATAGGCAATCCTTCCAGTCCATCAGGATACTCCTGAATCTGTGAGCCACTGCTCTTTCGGAATACCCTTCAAACAATACACCAAGCACAAAAGAGGCCCAAGGCAAATTGTCATGATAAATACTAGAGTTTCTACTTCATGGTTCTCCAAGGTCTGTGAAATATTGTACCAACCTAGAGGATGACCACAAGACAACCTCGTTAAGCTATCAAGAAGGATAAACTTTTTTGACATTGAAAAGATACATCTTTATTCATTAGAAGTTACATGGCTGCCACTAAATATTGCACAGGAATCACAATACCAATAGCTACAATTTTTGCAAAACTCTTGGGTGATGTTCTTTTGATAGATGAAGGGCACGTGTCTGTTCATAGATAGCTCTCTATTTACTTAGATTAACCAAGAATTAATGATATGTTTGTTCAGGATTCACTTGTGTAAACCAATACAAAAACCCCCTCCCTCTGACATACAAATGCACAGACAAAGACATATATTTTAAATTGAGACCAAAATGAGAGTAAAAGTTTGAGAAAAAATGAGTATTTTCCTTTGCTTGAGTAGGTTTCAATGAGTTCAACATCTTTCACAAAATACTATTGAGCCAAAATATTTACAATTGAGAGATTCAGCTGTGAGACCAATTCCTTAGATAATTAATGATCTCAGAAAAAATCTCCCACATATAAAACTAAATAACCTATGTAAAACTGAAGAAGGTATCTCGATATGACTCTACAAAAGCACATACTAACATGGTTTTTGATCAAGGCAGATTAGATTCATCACCTTTGCTTAGCTTTCATAATAACAAACTTAATCAATTCCAACAATTTTGGACCTTAACGTCATATTGTGCTTCTCCTGTTGCCACGTGCATAAAAAACCATCAATTATTGTCCCTTGTATGATTCATTGATGAAATCCTATCCACTATATATATATATATATATATATATATATATATATATATATTACATTGTATAAACAAAGGAAAATAAAATAAGAATTGAACTATTAAAACTTCATGCTAAGAGACGAATTGCAAGAACTAAAATGAAAACAAAGCAATTATCATCATCTAAGAGAATAATTTACAATAATTCAAATGAAGGTAATGAAGAATCTCTCAACAATCAGATGATTCTTCTCACTTGTTTGAATATTTGCAAATTTAAACTAAAGAGGACCACTGAGGCAAAATATTGAAATCAAGAAGACAAATCTACCTAGAACCACAAAAATATTGCATGTAACCTCTAATATCAAAATAAAATTTAACAATAACAAGGCAGATTATATTAGCAAAAAATGTGTCAAAGCGCAGATAAGATACATCCATAAGTTCCATGGAGAATATTTCAAAGGGTTTTAAGAGTACACTAGTATGGCCAGACAAGCTATGCATCAACCCTAATACTAAGTTCCAAAAAAACCATATGAATACAATCCATAGAAAATGCCATTAGCACCATAACATATATCTGGCATCAAAATATAACAAGCATTGACTGCCAGTCATCTATAATGATCAAATTTTCATCAACAGCTACCCAACTGAGATCAGGTAGTTCAGCTGGGGTAGATTGGGCGGGGAATACAAAAGATATTTTGTGCTCACTACCTTGAGTGCCTCCCTGTCGCACTGCTTGTAGCTACTGCACTTGAGACTAAAGATGTTGCATGTTAATACTCGTATTTTAATTTTGCAATTGTTGTGTAGAGAGAATGTTTATTATAACGACATCCACATGCATCCTTGATGGCTTTGTAATGCAGCGTTCATGGCATGCAAATATTCTTATAATAAAAAAAAATTAATTGAAATTCATTGTCATATTTTTAAGGTAGCATTGCTTCCTATAGGGTTCTGTTTACCATCAGTTTCAGACGGGAGTGATAAGGATAGATTTTCCAACTTGTCCATTGCCCTGTTTAGGTCTCTTAAAACATGTTTGACTTGAGTGTGAGGAATCCAAGCAAGTGAACTCAAAAATATTTTTTAAAGATGGCAAAGCATGAATCCAAAGAAAAAATTTCCATAGCAAGATAACGAAAGCAGTTATTAAAATCACCTATTAAAGCCAAGCCAGGATGATGCTTGGAAAAGATAATACATTTCAGCATGGTTGTTAAAAGCTATGCCTAGATTCCATGACTATTTCAATTTTATTTGTCCTTATGAGGCCAAAAAGATCCCCCCAAAGGGTAATGTTCTCTTGGCTAACCGCCACACATGCTAAAGAATAAAAATGGGAGAGGAAAAACACCCACAAGCAGATGATTCATATGCATCTGTTTCTGCCCACTATCTTCATTTTCATCTCCTACTCCTGCTTATGATATATAAATAGAGCCACCCAAAAAACCAAAGAGATTGAGATCAATGGGAATCTATGTTTATGATCAAAACATAAATTGGATTACAGATTTGTCTATGCAGCTGTCAGGCTACCATCAGAATTGGGGGATAGAGATAACAAATGGCAGAATTTATTGAAAATCGTATACAAGGAAGGAAGGTATTGCAGTGGTTGTTATAGGTATGCGGCAGGGGAAACACTCAATTAGGGCATTTTCAGGTTGGTCAAAGGAATTAATGCCCCAAACGAAACCCTCAACTGCTGGTTTGGGAAAGTTTTGGATGTTGCTGAATCTAGATTGCTAGATGTTGACGAATATGGAAAGATGGATGTTGGTGAATCTTGAAAGATGGATTCTTTGTCCAGCTAACATTTATATTTGAAATTATGTTGCATAATGCACAACCTTTGGAAATTTAATTGATGATGAGTTTCCAGATGCCCACTAGATAGTAATGTAGTGACCTTAACATGATTGAGACCCATGACAACAAGGAGCTACTAGTCATTCAAATCCCCTAGTGGGAATGTGTTGTTTTAAAATCGCTCAATGTTAGAATTAGCCTCTGAAAACCCAATAAATTTAGAATCCCTGTCTCCTTTGAGTTATGGTTCACATGTCAACTTGCAAAAAAATAAACTAGAGTGTTGTACAGACTTGACAGGACCCTACTATTCGAGAAAAATATTTTTTCTTAGATCATGCAGGTAACCATATTGTTCAAGTACTAATGGGAAAAATCGCCAATCCAACCATAAAACTCTTGTTTTTTCCATCTCATGGGGTACTGAAAAAATGTGCATTCAGAATTGTGGTTACTACTTAAATCTCACACTCAAATCCCGCTTGTGTTGAGTTTATCAAAATAATCTAGAATTTATTGCCAAGAGAAAGGGGAGGTTAAAGGATGTATTACCTGATAGGGAAACGTTATCAACCTTCCTACATGACTATGTGAGATAGATCGCCACCATCAGTGAAAGCATCAAAAAGCTATTAAAGATGAGCTAGAAATGCTTCCTCAGAGGCTTCAGCTCAAACCCTATGACAACAAAATTCAGTGTCAGGATCCAATCTCAAACATGATTTACAAGTGGATAAAATGTAGAAGGTTCATAAAGCCCAATTGTAAACCAAAATAGATGGATTAATGTCAGAGGATAGGCACACCAAATCCTTTTTAAAATCCCTAATACCTAAAGATGCAAAGAATAAGATAGTTTCCCTGAAAGAAGCTGATGGTCGTACCACCAAGCAAAAATTATTTTGAAGAAAGAATCCCCAAAGCACTTAAGCTTCATTTCCAATCCTAGAGAATTATTGAGGAAAGCAGGGTGGTCATGCATAGATACCTTCACATCGATCCACCTTGTATTTTTCCAAAGCCTAAAATATAATGTGATCAAGCATCAACCATAGATGTCCTGACAATAAACTTAATGGAATTGGTTGTGAATACTATAAATAAATGTGGGATCTTGCGTAGCCTGACTTACAAGTTACTACGAAGATATATATAAAATATTCAAAAACAATCATTGGGAGAAAATATCAGAAAAAAAATCATTGGAAGAAAAGGGGTATTGCTCCAAATTTATTTTTCAAAAGATTCCATTCGACTCCTCGAATTTCAATATATCATCAATTGAAGCTCTAAAGGTATATAACACAACAAGGTTGCACATACCTTGAGTTCCAGTGGACATTTCCCCATTCCATGAGCTATGAAAGAAAAATTTAGATATACCAATAGAAATATCTCTTTTCTACCTCAAATGGGTCTTCGACAGAATTTGATTTCATTGCCTATAGAATTTATGAATGCCTTGGAAACAACATGTCCAATAACCAGTACCACCCTCCTCGCACCCCCTCACCACCACCACCACCATACATTGAAAAGCACAATAGAAGTTCCATACGAATTTTTATTTTTTGGATTTATTAAATCATATTATAATTCTTAATTAACCTATGTAATTCATTAATAATGTAAAAATTAATAGGTGGATCTTCTAGAGTTAGAAGTGGGAAACCTTAGTCATGACCCATATGCTGAATGAAAAGGCACTAATATCCTATCTTTCTTTCAATCTTATTTTCTTAAACAAACTGCAAACCATTTTGTTGGATTTTTTGTGCATATCAACTTGTCTTTATCATAGAAAGAAGGTAATTTTGGTATCTTGGAGGCCTTATGCTACAGATATAGGAAAATACATTGTCGGCCCTTCTCGGGCCACTTCCCCTGGGGGATAGGGCACAGTCTCCTTCCTATTGATTCCCCAGCTGAACACAAAGGCCAAGGAACCACTTCAATTCCAATTGGACAACCTTCAGCTTGATTTGCTGAAATTGGAAAATAAATTCAGATTCATCCTGGGAGTGGTAAATGGAGAAATCATAGTGAAAAATAGGAAACATGCAGAGTTTCTTACAATCAAATAGATGAAAAAACACATACAAAAAACCTAGATAATAATCATGAACAAGCTTAATATTGAATTATGAACTGTAAAGGAACTTACAAAATGTGACATTAGGAACCTAGTCAAGCGCACAAGAAACAATATCCTGGACATGACCCTGGTTGACAACATGTATTGCTCATGATGTAAGAGGATTTGTACCTGCGCTGCCAAGTAAATCAAAATCCATAATTATCTATACAATAAATACAAGTAATTGATGTATTATATTTTACTCTAAGATGCATTCTTATGATAATGTTAGAACATATGTTGAAAATGTCAAAACATACCTGAATAAGCTCCTCTTCGTTTCAAGAACAATTTCTTGGAGTCGCATGAACTTGGAACAAGCCTCCCACGATATAAAAGAGTAGCAACTAAGTCAACAGTGACTTTTTTGTTGCTACGTTGGATCGAGGGAGGTTTTATCCAAGATTAAATTGCTCCAATAAATTATTCTCTACTAAATAGGGCCAACCATGTGAAGGTGGAAGCTCTTAATCCCCCCCCCCCTCACATCACTCTCAATTCCCCAATACCCAATCTATATTTCATTTTTTACTTTCATGAGCATAAAAATAATTCAATAACTAATAAAAAAATAATGCAACAAAAAGTACGCAAGAAAACATTGAAAGTGTTTGACATAAAAATAGTATGATAAATGAGTTTTTAATATAACGCAAAAAATGTTCCGAAGTATGGTAACGTTTGTCTTATAATAATACAATATTTTACATTATCAAATTTTCTTTTTCTTCTTCCTACTTCTAAAGCTCATAACTACATCATCAACATCATCGTGCTCTACTCCTGTTTCGTGCCTTTCTCGCATAGCTGACCTAGTTGTGTAGTCACAACGTCTGGCCTCATGTAGTGACGGGGCATCACCTATAAAAACAGATAATATTACATTTTAATTGTCAGATTTTAAAAATCATTGAACTAGTTCGGTAATATTAATATAAAAAATTTGCAATGAGATTATTTACCTAGTGCACCAGTTGTTTCCATTGGGACCGTTGCCCTGTCTTCCTCTCTGGTGGTAAGATCCTCAAGTACAACATTCTCTGTCATTTAAACAAAAAACGTTATAAGGACAACCATCAAGGTATAATTAGAAAAAATTATAAATGGAAATTAATTACCATCACGGACCTCACTGATAGTAGCATTGTCGGCCTGGTCCCCACTACAATGATCAAGTAGCACGTGACGAACATGTACATCTGGCAATATTTCGCTCTCAAAGCACTGCTCTACAACTGGGTTATTTGGCTCGCCAGCAGTGCTGCTCCCCTAATTTCAACAAAGTTGTTAGACATTAAATTTATGGATGAAAACAAACATATTGAAATATTAACATTTTACCTTATCAGGCATTCTGGATCTTGGGACATGTCCCAAGCTTCTATGATGTTCAACTATGGCTTGATAGCCAGAATGGAAAGCAATATTTTTATCTTCCTCTGTAGTTTCCATTCCAAAGTCATCACCCTACATTACATATGATTGTGTATTTTTAACGTTATTTGATGGGATTACAAAAACGTTGGAAGGCGATACAATTAATTATAATATGTTTAGCTACGTACAATTCTTGCAGCTAATTTCAAGTAGCCGCCCTAGCCTAGCATGTGATGGCCCTTTTTTTTCAATCCTAGCTTTGGTTGCCTTCGAGGTGTCAGGAAACCTATCATCAAAAGATTGAAGTCAGATATGACGTAGCACACTTTTATTTTAGACATAAGAAAATTAAAGATATTGAATTAAAGTTGTAATTTACCTTGCGGGTCCAGTTAGCATTTTTCCTTATTTCTTTGCCCTTTTCTATTTTCCGTCATGGATGAGTGCTCTCCACTCACTCTCTGGAACTATGAGAGGACGCTTGTATCTATGGTTAAATTGAAATTGTGTCCTATAGGTATCCTTGGTATAATTCAAATATTTTCCAACTACCATAGCCACTGCTGTTATGTCAAATGTGCCCACCCCAAATATGGCTTCTAGATAATCTAGAAGTTATTTTTTCAGGTTGTAATTCTATGAATTCCACCTTGTGCGTATGGTTGGGCAAAAAATTATCAATGCCTTGCTCTCCAAAAACTTGTAGAACTCATTTTTTCCTACACAGAAAAAAGATATTATCATTAATTTAAAAATAAAAATCATGATAAAATATAGTTTAGATAGAGTACATGAAATAGTTAAAATATTAAAACTTACCTGGGAGTTGTACGTGATTTATAGGGACACCTTCATCTTTCACCAAAAACGTGCCATCAATGGTCCCCGTGGAGCTGACATATGTAGCTCCAGGAAACGCAATAATATAGTTGCCCATTTCAGCCTCATCACTTCCAACACGTTCAGCAGTTGGTTGGGTGTCTTCTTGGGTAGGGTGTGTTTCTTGGCTGCCACCTAAAGGCATAGAAGGTGTACGAGAGGGTCTCTCAGCAATCTCTTGCCCTTGTGTCCCACTACCACCAACACTGGGTGGAGTAGGTGTCAGATAACGCTACATACAAAAGAATTTTTTTGTTAGTTTAGTTAATGTAAAAATTAAAAATCAAACTATCGCAATTCATCTCATGCAGAAAAAAAAATAATTATCCTTTTGATTTTTTATTATTACATTATATGTTTCTAGCTGGGTCATAAGTTGTGTTATCCTCGCTTCTATTTCAGGTGTTTGAGGCACGTCTAGCAAACGCTCAAATTCCAACTTTGCTTTTCATGCCTTTTTTCGCAGCAACAGCAATGGACATGGGGATGAAGAAATCTCTTCCCGTACAGGGAATCATCAGGTGTACCATTGCTAGGTGTCTACATATTTGAACAAAATTAATATTATTTCAATTATGTAGATAACTAAAATACCTGAAGATAGAGAAATGCTGGCACTTTACATGTTCTTCTTTTGGCCCCTTTTCACGATCATCCTGTCTCGGGGTTGTTCCTGTACTTCCCTAATTAGTCTGCCACATTACAATAAAATTAGAAATGTGAAAATTACTTGAAAACAATATCTAATTTGAAAACACAAAATGAAAACTGAAATAATTTCTAAATATACCTTTCTAATACATAAACTTTGTGCATTAAAGAGGCCCTGGAGTGGTTGAGTATAATTAAAAGTAAGAACAAACACATAACCTATTGTAGACTTCCTTTCATCCATGGATCCTGTCCAATTTAACTCTGAAAAAACCACAAATGAGACTTGTTTCTTTCCCCATATAAAATCCAAAGTCCAATTTCCCATTTATATATGGTAGTACCCTCTTTGTTGTTGTCTAGTGTTATGTTTTTGGAGCTTGCATAAATTGGGAGATATTGTTGGCTGCATAGCTTGAATTGGGTCTAGTGGTGGTAAGATAGATCATGTTTTGCACTAGTTACCTCTAAGTATGAACAACCATACAACTGAAGTCCTTGCTATTCCCATGTATAATTCCAAAGTCCAATGTTCCATTTGAAGATTTCAGAATCTTCTTTGTTGTTGTCCACTTTTATGTTTTGGAGATTGCATAAATCAGCAGATATTAGATTATGAAACGTCACACTTCTGACGAAATTTTACAAATATTTTAAAAAAATGAAACGTCACATTATAGTGACAGGTTCATGAAAGGATTATACTAGAGCTATGACAAGATTACTCAAGCTTAAAATCAAGTAATGATAAAACTATGATAGTTATACCTCTAAGCTTGTTTCACCTTTGGGTAGGTTGTAGCGAGTAACAAAAAATGGTGTTCCTATGTTAAGTTTATCAAAAATACATATTGGACATTTTTATGTATCAACGAAGGATTGACATATCGAATGTAGGAAAAAGGGTAACAATATAAAACATCAAAAGAGAGTAAACATAAAATCAAACAAAACAAAAAAAATGAAAAATGACCAGAACAGTTTCATACATGAATAGATCCCTCAACAATATCTAAGTAGTTCTTGAGATAAGAACCATTGATCGAGTAAGATAACATTTTTCCTTTGTAGGGCCATACTAAGTGTCATGGTAAGCTTGTGATAGGTTTTTGGCATTTTGTAAGATGTAGATCTTGATGATCAACCTCGCTGTATATTTATTAGGCTTCACAAATTTGAAAAACCCAACAACACAAATCGGATCAACTTTCATTGAATTAAGTACCTGGAACTTCAAAAACTAGATCCTTCTTGTAATAAATCTCTTTTACTTGATTTGGAGGATGAATGACAGAGATAAAACATTGAAACAAAGGATTGGAAACAGGAAAAGAGCTAAAAATAGAATTTTGTTCAAGATACTCAGAATCAAAAATAGAAAAGTCTCGGATTGAATTTAACTTGACCAAGAAACAGAAAAAGAGCTCGAAATGTTGAAAGGATCTAGTAGAAAACCTCAAATCTTGCTTGGCTTTTTTCGATAGAGTGGTTGTATAGCATGCCTCCGAGAAGCCTTGATCTTGATCTGGGTACACATTGTTAGACTTGATCTTATGCTGCGGACAACCCCAAAAAAAATTCACTGATCATCTCATTGGTGCCCTCTCTATTACATTCATGGATGCATATCTGTAATTTTATTGGTGGGGAAACATATTTTTTCTCATAATCAGCTAGACATGGCTCTGGTACCGTGTTAATAATTAAGCACAAGCAAGACACAACAAGAAAATGGTGGAGAAGACTTTATGCCATATTCTTACTCTTGTATTGATCTCATGATCTGAATTTATAGTACATCAATTGAAACATTCTAGATCTAGATCTCACTAACAATTCATCAGTGGATCATGACAACACCTCGTCAAAGTTAAGGTTTAAAACTCATATCTATTTGGTGTTGGACTTTCTGATTGTTACATACTCACAATCTAATATTATCTCCCACTAGTGGATCACCTTTTAGTGAATACGAACTGCAAAAGAATATTATGGCTTTATCTTGGAGTGTACCTCTTACCTCCAATGATAATATTAAAATCTTCTAGTATTGTGGTTGCCTCCTAGATTGTATTTCATCTCCAACAATGACTTTTGTCACTTGGAAATGTGTCCCACTAGAAAAAAATTCCAGTATTGTGGGTGACTTGGTAATGCCTCCCTGCCAACAAAATTCCCACAAAATTGACTTATTTTCTCTCCTTAAATCTCTTCTTTATCCTTGCATCTTTTCTTCTAGTTCAATAGCTGACCCCAAGCCAGGGTCTAAAGATTTGAGATTTTTCATTACAGATTTCCACCTATCTGCTCACATTTCCCATTAACACCTAGAAAATCTAAGGGTGTCTCCTTGCCCAACTACTGTCCATTAATTTACGCTACCTAATTGAAATTATAAAATGCCTATGCTACTCACTGATGCTTCTCTTGGCTTGCAGTGCCTATCTTTTTTTGTGCAATTAGAATAACAATCAATTGGATTCTTGTTTCTTTTGACCAAATCATGGGATTGATATCAGAGGGAGGATCCAATTGAAGTACAAGGATGAGGAGGTGTTGGAGAAAGCGTGAAGGATGAACAAAGTCTATTTCCTTTTAACAAGCAAGAAGATTAATTTCTTTCTTTTTGAAAAAAATGGTAATCCATTTGAGTATCTAGGACAAGATCACGATGATGATAAAGATAAAATTTGATCTTGGGATGTCAGTGTTTATTGAACAATTTTTTCATGGGATAACAACAAGGAGGGTGAGTGGGGCCTATGATAGTGGATGATGTGTGAAAACGAGTATTGAGAAACCTCCCATAGTTTCAATGTGGTTTTGAGGAAAGAGTAGAAACTCAAGGTGGTTTAAAAAAAAATTATTTAGAATTTGTCATGAAAATCCCTACCATTATATTCTCCTTGTCGATATGTTTCTAGTTCCATGTGGCATGCCGAGTGGTTCTTCATGGATTGTGAGATACCCTCATTTAAAGTTGAAAACCCCAGATCATGGGCTAAAACCTAATGCATGGTGATGTGGCACCCTTCCATAGCCCAACACTTATTTAACTCAAGGAAGAAGTTTTATTCCATCTTAGGTGTGGTAAAGACATTTTATAAAAGATCTAACGTATTACAAGGGGCTTTGATCTTTGCCAAATGTCAATATTCTCTACAAGGGCTAATGCTTAGGTCCTAAGGAATTAAAATTTAAAAATTTAATTAGTAAGAAATCCTCCAACGAATAACCTTATGAATCCCTCTCTCAAGCCTTGAATAACTATATAAATAATATTAATTAATTCTCCTAAAATCACTTCAATGAACAATATATTGTGACCATTACTCTAAACTTTGGCCCTTATAAGGTTTAGTGTTGGATCAGGTATGTGGTGCATTGTACAAGCAGGGACTTGGCCCTTCTTAGGGAAATTATTCAAGAATATATGAAGCTCTGTAAAACAACAAATAGAATGTCTCTCCTAACTAGCAAAAGAGCTAAATGATTATTGTTTTTGGCATATGTTTTTGGGAAAAAAATTGGATTCTTTTAGGTTTTCAATCTAGGAATTCGTTTGGATCATTTATTACAGGGTTTTGCCTTTTGTTTTATTCTTTACGGTTTGGGATCCATTTAGATAAATCTACTCTTGAAGCTATTTCGATCCCTTTGTTTTTAATTGTACTATTATTTCGTCCTCATCAAATAATCCACTACAAAAAATAAATAAATTCATGATGATCCCTTTCTCAGATCAACGAATAAATTGGGACTTAGTTATGCTCCTTTTGAACATCTTCAGATTGTGTTTGGATACTTTTTAGGGAATCGAACCTAAAGTTTGTTCATATGACCTAATCTGAAATAGAATTTCATATCTTTGTTAGGGCAATGAACCTAAAGTTTTCTACCGCTTGATTCAATGAATATGTTACTAAACCATTGCTACCAAACCCTGCTTCTTCTATTAACTTCACTAGACTAAAGGAAACTTCACAACAAAGTTGAGATCTTACCATTTTTCCTGTTGATGGAGGAAGGGCTTGAATTAAGAGTAAGGTCTGGCTCTCAGGGAAGGAGAGCATGCCACGGGGAAAACATTAACAACGATAAACCTTTGGCTGCAGGGGAAGGCGAGGTGTTATGTTTCTCTAACGAGAGGCAAGAATGTGTGGCGTTCTGGTTGTCCGGCGAGATGCAAGAAGGCGGCAGATGCATTCGATGAAAGATCAAAGGTGCTCTTTTGACGAAAATTAAGTGAAAGGTTAAGAGTTAATGTAATTTTTTAATTATTTGTATAAGAAAATGTATATAATATTTTCTAATAAAAATAATATTTTAAAATAATATATATATTTGTATTTAATCCAAACCTAATTATTATATAATTCCACACATTATATTATATATTATTAACCCAAAGTTCCAAGGTTTAAAAAAACAAAATTCCAAAGTTATATTATATATATTAACACATTATATATATTAACCCAAAGTTCCAAGGTTTAAAAAAAAAAGTTCCAAAGTTATATATTATATATAATTCCACACATTATATATACTAACCCAAATTTCCAAGGTTTAAAAAAACAAAGTTCCAAAGTTATATTATATATATTAACCCAAATTTCCAAGATTTAAAAAAAAAAAGTTCCAAAGTTATATTATATATATTAACACATTATATATATTAACCCAAAGTTCCAAGGTTTAAATTAATGACAAATCATATTCCATGGAATATGTCAAAACGTATGGTAAGGTTTGGCTACCGACGCATATTTTAGACACGTTAGAAATGTGGCACTTCTAAAATAGGTGTCGGTATTGCGATGGTTTGGAGAAAAATGTTGGTCTTACGACGTTTTCTCCAAACCATCGCAATACCAACGCATATTTTAGAAGCGTCGCATTTCCGAAGTTATGTCCCACAAACATTGCTCTTCCGACGAATAGTTTAGAACGTCGCATTTCTGACGACATTCATAAATGTCGCAAAAGCGACGATGTCCCTAAACGTCGGTATAGCGACAGTTGGTGGCAGGATTTGAAATATTGATAAAATTTTGGGAAATTTCTGACAATACGACAAAAGTGTCGGAACTAAAGTGTCGGAATTTCCGCCAAATGTACTAGTGCATTCTGCCCAATTCCCCACACCTCCAAACTTATAAAGAATTTACAGGTGTGTCAAAAATTATAGATGGATTGATAGGGTCATTGACCCAAAATGACCTAGGCAATAGTAATCCGTACCTCGGTTACACATATTATCCTAACCAGAACGTCCCACAACCAAGCTACCATTAGAGTCATCATGTACCTTTACAGAACATGACTAATAGGGCGCAGTCGTACCAGCATCATCAAGGAGGATCATACCCTCCTGTGCAGGGGACCTAATACGCAGCTAGAAATGTTGACAAAAGAGATCCCTCCCAGTATTCATTCACAAACCAGGGACAGGGACCCCAATATTCCCAATCCCCAGCACAAAATGCACCAATGTAGAATAATGTACTGGTGAACTTTGTGCAACCTTCCCAGGCACAACTGTGCTAGTCATACGACTAGGAGAATCCTAGTTATCCTCCTAATGCAGAAATGGAAAAATAAAAAAATAAACAAAAGGGAAATCCTAGACAGGGGGGAAACAACCAAAAATGCCCTCCGCGATCTTAGGTTGGGGGCAACTCCAACTGAAATCAAAACCAGGAGCCAAATAAATCCCAAGGGAAGAATAAGAGGGCTAATCTTCAGACCAACCACTCTTGCGTAATTTGTGGTGAGTATGGTCATTACACCCATCATTGTCTCAAACTCCCTGAGCTGAAGAAAATTCATGGTAACCAAGGACAAGGGGGATCTACACAACAAAAAAATGTAATGTAGAAGCCCTTCCCCCACCAAGGGGTGGTTAGTACCCAATAGCAGCAAACACTCCCAGATCATTCCACAAACAACAACCATGAAATCTATATGACTAGTGAAGAAATGTTATTTCAAACATGGAACTGAAGTTATGATACCCAGCCAGACACTAGTTCGTCAGGGGCTAATTGATTTTGATTTAGATCAAACCACCCCTAGGCTTCCTTCATTGGTCGCCTTCCAGATACTAGTGTCTGACCAGAACATTATTATCCACCACTGTGTCATTGACGATGGTGCATCCACATGCATCAGGTCAAAAACAATTTGGAAGAAATTAGGGTCTCCCTAATTGAAGCCATCAGAAATCACACTTAAGGTATACAACAGGCGCCCTTCAGTTCTTTTCAGTCTATATCAAAATGTCCCAGTCTGCTTGGTCAGAAAGACGGTTCTTATAGACACTGAGGTCTTGGATGCTCAGCTAGATTACAATATACTCCTTGGGAAGAGTTATATGTATGCCATGTCTGCCATAACATCCTCCATCTTCCGAACCATGATGTTCCCCCATGAGGACCGAATCATTACTGTCGACCAATGAACATACCATGACAAGTGATCCCTGACAAACGTCGATGTCGTTCTACCCTATGTAGGCACATTCGTTGAGACACTTACACGATACCAAGAATATGGCCCTAGCCAATTCAAATCGTCATCTATCCTCGTATCATTCCTAGGAGATCCCCCTGTCATACTCGAATCATTCATTGATATCAGAAGGGCTCCAGTGTGCATGATGTCTACATCAAGCACTGAAGCCAACTAAGAGACAGAGATGAGAAATAACGACCGTGAGGCCTCTATCATGGCAGCCTCTCTATCCTACGTCATCTCCCAAAATATTTTTCTATACCTTCCATCTGATTTTGTGTCACAACAAGTCTTGTCAATGGTAGTGTTGCCAAATGTATCTTTCACAATGCCAGTTTGGTACTTGGTCCCACCTACTATGATGGGAGTCACAAGTGTCACCTCTATAAGGTTAATCCCCCTCACTCTTGACGAGGCCCCAAATGTCAAGGAGACTATCGCAACCATACCATATTTTATCACCAAAATCGTACCAGATTGGCTGATGATCAGACAACTTCAGTGTAACTATTTCAAACCAATCTTGTGACTAAGGCTTAGCCTCCTCAGTCTGAAAGGGCTCTCTCAAGGGTTAATGATATTGAATAAATATATAGATAAATTGCTAACTCTATTGTTTGTTTCTTGGTTTTGTATGTTTGCAGGTTGAAAAGATGAAGGCTAATACTACCATTGGGCTTATGGAGTCAACAAATCAATAGGTTCAGTGGCAAGGTTTCTCAACATGGAAGTTGAGGAAAATAGGGGTTTTTAACAAATAAAATTCACTAAAGAACATAGGTCAATATATTCCTTTAATTACTAAAGGAAGTCAGAGCATAGGGTTATGAATTCTGAGTAATAGCAACAAAATCTATGGCTAATGGTTCAAAGGAAATTCACTCCTAAAACACAGAAAAACACAGTCATATCATTACTAAAGGAAGTCAGAGCATAGGAATATGAACTCTAAGTAATAGAAATGAGATCTATTGCAAGTAGTTCAACATAACATTTATATCAATAAAACATCAAAACCCGATGAGAATCTCAGGTCTGTCAAGAGGAAAACCTCTCCGCATTACTGATCATAGTCAATTACATAAAGCAACCGTTTTTCCAAAAAGTCTCCAACCTCTTGCTAATTCAACCCAATGGCCTTTAATATCCATGTTACATCCTCATATGATCTACCTCTAGGCTAGATACATCGAATTTTTGCTTACTGACACCTTCCATAACCATAAAACATTAAATTTATGACAAACAAATGCCTATCCTACTTGACAGTCCTATTTCAAATAGGACTCAAACTATTCATTATTATCTTTAAAAACCTTATATACTTAAATAAATTACATCTTTGACAATTTTTTTGTCACATGGTCAAATTTAGATGATGATATTCACCACTTTGTGACCACTTAACTGATCTCCTCAAAACTAGGAAACAAAACCCTGTTTTTTAGGTAAATCGTGTTCTTCTTCTTTGAATATTTTGGCTGTCATATGGCCTTGAATTCGTGGTCCTTGAGTGTTTAATAATTTCTTGAAATGGTCTTTAACTATTTCATAAGCTCCATCTGTCCAAACAATGCTCCAAAACCTGCTAAAAAGACTGAAACACATTGCACTACGAAAGTAAGCTAGTTTTGTAGCGCACTTTTGTAGCGCTTTAAAACAAGAATTTATCCTCAATTTAACTCTTTCCTTTTGCATAAGGTTCCTTATCATCAAACACATCCTTCATATCAATTTAATCTCTCAAAACCATCCATAACGGGTCGAAAATTCAAAAGAGCAACTACAGTAGTTTCATAGCGTTTTGCTTCCCTTCAAGCCTAGAGGCACTACGAAACTACTGAAAATGAAGAATTTTGCATAATTTTGGAAAATGAAAGTTTTTAAGTGCAAAAAACCTTTAACTAACCATAAACCAACTCACATTAGGCTCCTTGAGGTGTCAATCTCTTCTTTCATATTTAAGACATCCTTGCATATTTTTCCTATTTTTTCCTGAAAAACCAGGTCTTGGAACAGAGCCTGTATTTCCTAATCCACGACGTATTTTGAAAAACAGAAGTAGGATTTTGTATTTAAGTATTTCCTTAAGAAAAACCTCTCTTGGTTGTCTGAAGCACATTTACTGTTGTCCAGAAACGATATTTGAAAAACATGTGTAAAACAAGAAAACTCTATTTTTTGAAAATAGGGCTTCAATGAAATCCTTGTACCTAAAAAATAATAACACTTGTGAGAATATTGAGAGAGGATGGTTATGTGATATTTTTTTGAAAAAAACCTCTCTCAGTTTCTTAAAATACCTTTTTTTTTGCCCAGAAACTGCGTTAGAAGTTGACTGCTAAAACAGTCATGTACAGGACAGTTTCGTAACAGCAATTTTGTAGCGCATTTGAATTAATAAATTTATGCCACCTCCTAATTAATTTTTAGAAACTAGGAGAGGTTTTTGTATTTAGGTCTGTTATGTAGCAAAACCTCTTTAATTTTTCCAAAATTTGTTTTCAGTTTCTCATAAACCCCCTTTGAAGTTGGTTGTTCAAAACCAAAAAATAGAATTTTTGCTTCATATATTGCTATGAAACTTTCAGCAGTTTCATAGTGCTTTCTTCTGTTTTTACACTGAATGCGCTACGAAAGTAGGGATTCTTGAATTATTAAACAGTTTGGGCACAAAAATTTCAGGAAATGAAATGAATCCTAAAATGATGAATGATTTGACATGAAGGACTTTAAAAATGAGTTCGTTTAAACCTTAGGGTAGGAACAAACTATAAAAAATTTAATGCCTCCCTTGGTCAAACTTAAAATGACTCCTAAAACCCTATTTTTACCCATGAACATAAGTAATCTTGTCAAAATTAAGTTTTGAATTTTTTGAGTGATAATAGTGGCTCCACTTGGGATAGTGTGCCCCTATGGTACACTAAAGAACTAGTAGATTCAATGCTGCTATCCATCTTCTTGAAAAATAGAAAAAATTTGAAATTGGAAAGCTTTCTCCTCAAAATCTAATGGCCTTCACCTCGGATTCAATATTGATGATCACTGCAGAAGAACCAAATCTGTACCTACTGAAAAGATGCTTAGTCAACTTTGAGCTTATTCACACCCTCCTACCTACCCTATCAGCTACAATCTCCATTTTTAACTCAAGCAACATGAAAATTCCAATGAAGCCAGTCATTGATCTTATATGACATTTGAACCTCTTGACTGCACTTGAACCAACAGTAAGCATGATACTGAAATGACCAAGGCAGCATATAATGTATCTGATCCTCATAATGAAAATATAACTGAAAATCTAGACTATAGAATTCTTCCATGTATTCGGCTATAGGATCAAAGAAGACATGATCTGTTTAGTGATTCTCAAAACATTTTGCAACTTTGGACAACTCATATATGCTTTTCTCAGCCACGCCAGATTTCAATTGTGTGTTATCAAACTATTGTTCAAACTAATTTTCAAAAACAGTGTATTCTTCCTCAAACTCAAAAGAGATAGGTAACAACATCCTCTCTTTAAATTCGAGCATAAAAAGCTTTTGAAAAGAATGATCTTGATCATGAAGATTATAAGATTGAATATGACCTTCTAAAACTTTAATGTCTTTCCCAATATTTTTAGCAACTTCATCCACAAATTTAATCTTAACTTCTGACTTGCACTCAAATGACTTTGGATTAGAAGACAAGGATAAACAAAATTTTTCACCCTCTTCTTCATTAGTGTGATCATTATTTGATGTAGACTGATGCAAGGAATAACATGAAGAATCAACTTTTTCCTTTACCTGAGATTTATAGCAATTATCTTCCGATATTTCCTCTTGTTGTTTGAAATGATTCTCATACTCCTGATGATCAAAAGACTGACAAGTCTGCTGCAACTTTTCTTCAAACTCAAAGGATGTAACATGATTTTCATAAATAAACTCCTGCTGGGTTTCATTTTCATCCAAGAGAGAGGCTATCCTTTCTTCTTGGTGATGAGAGGGATTGTCATAAAGGGCCTCTAAAATTTCCTCATCCATGAACTCATCATCTTCATAACAATTCTCCAAATATTCAATAAAACTCACACAATGTTTACAGCAATATTTGACTATAAATAAGGAGGGATGACACTCTTCACACATCTCATAAAATGAAACATGGAAATCAGCAAGAGAATATAATGAACCATTTGGAAATATTTTATACCAAGACCATGCTTTTCCTTCTAAAGTGGCCATAAACATCTTCATGAGACAATCCTCAGGGAACTGAACCTTAAGACTGTGTACATGCATATGGAATCTAACCAAATTAAGAGCAAAATTGTCTTTCTTTTCATATTTAAATATAGGAAGATTAGTTAACCATTCGACCTCTGGTATAGGATTTGGAAAACCAGGGATATGAGACGGATTCATAGGGGCATACCTGGAATTTATTCTTGCAATGGAACTCATCTTGAAACTTCATCAAGCTACTAATATTCAAGCAGTGGAGTCACCTTCCAATTGATTATTTGATTTGTGGAGTCGCCAGAGCAGAAATACAGACAATATGTGCCTAAGTGTATGTTTCTCTTAGACATTGGAACTGAAACTTTGTCTTTCTTCCCAGGGAAAATTTACACCTTCGGTCCCTGGAAATGACACCAAAATTTTATCACCACAATCGTACCTACTTAGTTGTTTATCAGAAAACTTTAGTGTAACTATTCCAAACCAATATTGTGACTGAGGCTTAGCCTCCTCAGTCTAAGAGGGCTCTCTCAAGGGTTAATGATATTGAATAAATATATAGATAGATGGCTAACTCTATTTTTTGTGTCTTGGTTTTGTATATTTACAGGTTGAAAAGATGAAGGCTAATACTACCAGTGGGCTTATGGAGTAATAGCAATGAAATATTCTGCTAATGGTTCAAAGGAAATTCACTTGTAAAACATATAAAAACATAGTCATCTCATTACTAAAGGAAGTCAGAGCATAGGGTTATGAATTCTGAGTAATAGAAATGAGATCTAATACAAGATGTTAAACATAATATGTGTATCAATAAAACATTAAAACCCAAATGAGATCTAATACAATATGTTAAACATAATATTTGTATCAATAAAACATTAAAACCCCATGAGAATCTCAGGTCTGTCAAGAAGAAAACCTCTCTGCATTAATGATCACAGTCATTTACATAAAGCAGCAGTTTTTTCAAAAAGTCTCCAACCTCTTTCTAATTCGACCCAATTGCGTTTAATATACATCTTACATCCTCATATGATCTTCCTATAGGATATATACATTGAATATTTTCCTACTGAAGTCTTGCATAACCATAAAACATGAAATTTATGACAAAGAGACACCTATCCTACTTGATAGTCTTATTTCAACTAAGACTAAAACTCTTCATTATTATCTTTAACAACCTTATCTACTTAAATAAATTACATATTTGACAAGTATTCTATCACATGGTTGAATTTAGATGACGAGATTCACCACTTTGTGACCACTTAACTGGCCTCCTCAAAACTAGGAAACAAAACCCTGTTTTTTAGGTAAATGGTCTTCTTCTTCTTTGAATATTTTGGCTCTTATCTGGTATTGAATTAATGGTCCTTGAGTGTTTAATAATTTATTTACATGGTATTTAACTCTTTCATAACCTACAGTTTTCCAAACAATGCTCCAAAACCTGTTAAAAAGACTAAAACACAGTGTGCTATGAAATTAAGCTAGTTTTGCAGCGCACTTTTGTAGCACTTTAAAACAAGCCTTTATCCTGAAAATTTTTAAATCTTTCCTTTTGAATAAAGTTCCTTATCATAAATCACATCCTTCATATCAATTTCAGCTCTCAACACCCTCCATAACTCATCAAAAAGTCAAAAGAGCAGCTACAGTAGTTTCATAGCGCTTTACTGCCCTTCAAGCCTCGAGGCGCTATGAAACTGCTGAAAATGCAGATTTTTTCATAATTTTGGAAAGTTAAAGTTTTTAAGTGCCAAAAACATATAAATAACATTTCTTCATCTTTCATTAACCATAAACCAACTCACTTTAGGCTCCTTGAGGTGTCAATCTCTTCTTTCATATTTAAGACATCCTTGTAGAGTTTTCCTGTTTTTTTCTTGAAAAAATAGGTCTTTGAACATAGCCTATATCTCCTAATCCAGGATTTATTTTGAAAAACTGAAGTAGATTTTTGTAGTTAAGGACGTCATGAAGAAACAACTCTCTTGTTGTTTTGAAACACATTTCCTGCTGTGTAGAAACTACATTTGGAAAACATGTGTAAAACAAGAAAACTCTATTTTCTTAAAATAGGGCTTCAATGAAATCCTTGTATCTCCCAACTGATAACACTTGTGAGAAAATTGAGAGAGGTTGTGGTTATTGGATATGCTTTTTAAAATAACCATTTTCTTAAAATACCTTTTTTTTTGCCCAAAAACCTCCTTTGAAGTTGACTGCTAAAATAGTCATGTACAGGATAGTTTGCTATGAAACTTTCAGTAATTTTGTAGTGCTTTCTGCCTTTTTTACACTAAATGCACTGTAAAAGTAGGGATTCTTCTCTTATTAGGCATTTTTGGCACAAAAAATTTGAGAAATGAAATGAATCCTAAAATGATGAATGATTTGACATGAAGGACTTTAAAAATGAGCTTGTTTAAACCTTAGGGTAGGATCAAACTATAAAAAATTTAATGCTTCCCTTGGTCAAACTTAAAATGACTCCTAAAACCCTATTTTGACCCATGAGCATAAGTGATCTTTTCAAAATGTTGTTTTTATTTTTTTTGAGTGATAACACCATCTAAGGAAACTCTCGTCACAAAACCAATTTTCACGACCAATAAAACCCATAAAAAGGGGAAAAAGGTAGAAAATACCATCATACAATGAGAATTACAACCTTGCGCATGTAATATTCCCAAATGGGAAAAGCAGGAATATAGTGCAAACTACTGGAATAGCAGTGTGAAACATCACATAAAAACATGAGACCAATATAGAGCTTCTTTATACATCATAACAACAGCAAATAGGTACAAAAATATTAGGCACAAATAATATAACAAGATACCATAAGCCTCCAATAGATAAATCCCTCAAGAATGAGATGTTGCAACTATATTAAAATGTCGGAATATTTCTATAGTGCAATCATAGGTTCACTACTACATAAAATGAATAAACAAAATATAAATGGTTGTTATATGCCTCAATAGATAATCTACAATGAAGATCAAGGCTCTATACAACCTCCAACAAGAACCCAAGAGGGTTTTCAGAAATATACCAATATACAATCAAAGCCCTAGGGCTGAAGATTCACCGCAACAATAAAGTTGGAAAGATATGGCTGATATGATATGACAAATGATGTAATATCCTCCAATAGATCCTCTAAATGAAAGGCTGATCCCTTCACTAGAAAACCTTCTCTCCAAATGGTGTACTAAAACCACCACTGCAACTCCTCCCTAAAATAACACAGTCCAAGATAGAAACTGTGTTGTAGGGGAAAATTATCAAGTGGCTTGATGCCAAATGCTGCAATAAGGCTCAAGGGCCTTCCTCACTAGCCTCCCAATGGAAGGAAACCTCCCTCCACTAAAAAACAGATTAGAAATCACCCAAATGTATTCTCCATTGCTACAACCTAGAACTCAACACATCTCTCTATAGAAACTGCGTTGTACCACAAGACTGAAGCTTTAGCCCCATGCCTGAATGTGGAAATATAGTGCAAATACTCTTCCTTTAAGGATCCTCAAGGATATAGGTGGGATTCCCACTCGAGAACACCCTGTGCTAAACAACACTGCAATATTAGCTAAAAAACTGAAGAGAGCAACAAGTCTAAACAAACCATAAAATCAAAATATCATAACATAACATGAATGAGCTATGGCTTCCATCCTCTTCCTTATATAAGTGGTGATATTCCTCACCCTTGGCCCCACTCATTAAAGGCACTACTTCCATGCATGGAATCTCCCTCCAAAATTGTGTTGTCCCATAATGAATGCCACTCCATGACATCGTTGTTGATTTGGTCAAAGTTGACCCAGTCTATGTGTTCCAGCCCCTTTTCACACACAAGGGTGCTTAATTAAGTTGCTAATATGTCCTCCTTTCACATTAGCATTGATTTTATTCTGACTAAGGAGATTTATGGGTCTCCCTACCCTCTTATTCAACAAATTAAGAAGCAAAAGAAAAAATTAATATTCCAACTAGTTCATGGCTAATTGGGAATATTATATTCCTCCCCTCCCAAATGTTTCTTTTCCTCAGGAAATTGAAAAGGTGAGTGTTGCAGCTCTTCTCCTCCTCCATTGGTGACACCTCCATGTGATAAGCTCCCCTCATAAGCCAAGTGTCTCCCAATCCATCCCTCCATGAAATTCTCCTCGCAAGTTCTCATGAGATGCAAAAGATCCAATGTAGAAATCATGGTTTTCCAAATGTTCTCCCTAAAACATGTAGAATAAGAAACATGAAGAGTCTCTATCCCAAATGGCACATCCAATCCTTCCATCCTTGCTCCAACCATTCCCATAAAAAGAATAAGGACATCATGAATATATGGGATCAAAACCAAGTTCACATAAACAACCATATGCAAAAATGAAGGTGGTTCATAGTCCCACATGTGGAACCAGGGTAGTATATCTCCTGACTGTATCTAGTGATATGGTAAGTGGTTTCCCCACCACTTACTTGCTGCCAAATGTTTCTCACATTGTATGAGAAGGTTACAAATGTTGGGTGCCTTTGGAGCACACCCTGAATGATAAATCATCTCCCTATATCCTCCTAAGGAGTGGCCATGCTCAAGAATTTTTATGGCCCCAAGTTGGCCATGAATTTTATATGGAAGAATGCTCCCTCTTGGAGCAATGGCCTGCACATGTATGGTAAGAGAATGGAAATAATCATCAAGTAAATCATTATGCACATAAACATGATCCTTATCATAAACCCTGCTCATACAAATGGAGTGGCTCATAGATAGATCCCCTCTCATTCCCAAGGAGGAAAGAGGTGGATGTGATAACTCCTTCAGATGTATGTATCTCCTCAATCTTCGCATGTTCCATGCATCTCTTCAAATGATGATATATCTCCTCTTCAAATCCTTCCCAAGTATAACCCTCCATGATTGTGTGGTATGCTCTCATGAATAAGTATGGTTGAAGAGAAAATATTCATGTGCTACTTGTAGTAACTTCTCCTTGAGCTTGGAAGCTATAGATAAGAAGATCCTACCATGATAGTATATGACATTATCTCTGACTGAATATCCCTCCTCTAGTAGTTGGCAATCAAGTATCATGCAGGTAAAAATATCTTGGAATAATCCACCAACAATTGGGATTTCCAATATGGATCTATCTTCCATAGTGATAGCATTGATGATATATCATATAAAGCATCTGTCGTATGGTTTTCCTCATCTTTGACATATCCCATGCCAAAGTCACATAATGGAAGGGTGTTATCCTCCCTCTATTTCTCCTTTCTCGGCACAAGATCTGAGATGAGAGTGGGTAATGATGATGTTGGGAGAATGTCTCCCTCATCCTTGAGTATACCCAAGACTCTCAGCATTGTACAATGACCTCCTAATGCTTCCACTCCTCCTGGATATATGAATGGTGCACCATGATGTGAGATATTCCTCACCAACTATGGATCAGGTGGCCTCCCAGGTGGTTTAGCACAAAACAGTAGTGTCTCATGGGCCAAAGTCATGTGCATAATAGATGGGACTATTAGGTCCTTGCTTCCACTGTGAAAATCCATCTATGTTTTATGTGTGGAAGTTGTATGTGAGGGATATGTGTGCATGCCATTAATCATCTAATTTTTTCCACTCTTTATATCCACCCATTCCATCTATAAAATATTCCAATCTGTGGTGACCTTCCCCAAATTAATCAACCACTGCACACCCAATATCACATTGGTTTCAGGTATGTCAACCAAAATGAAGTGACCAGTCAATGTATATTCCCCCATGGTGATAGATAAATATGGAACATAATGCATGCACTACATAGTTCTAGCTCCTGGGACAATGTTAGGTTCCTATATTAATAGTATAGTCCCTTATTGTTGTTAGTGAAACCCCCTTATTGTTATTATTGTACCCTTGTAACCCCCATTTTGTTATTATTTTTCCCTTAAATTATTATTGTTAGGTCAGCTAGGATTACATTGTGGCCCACTAGGATTACATTATGGCCCCATGGACTCCTATATATAGAAAGGAGGTTTTGTAAATTGTATCATCCAAGAATTGTTCATTTATGTAATGTATTGGAGGTTTCCCCCTCGAAGTGGCTTATTTCTAAGGCATTTATATCTCTTTTCTTCTATTTTTGGAGCTGGTTACACAACATTTGGTATCAGAGCTTTGGATTCTAAGGTTTCGCTAGTCTAAACAGGTCATCGTGGAATTTTCACTATAACGTTTTTTCTACGAAGGTTCAGAATCTGAAATTTTTAGGGTGCGAAGCTGAAATCCTGAGGAAACGCAAAAAAAAATTTCAGAGCTTGTTTCACAATATTTTTAGAGATATGATCTGTGGAAGGTAGTGCTTTTTCAGGCTCCCAAATTTCATCTCAAAGAGGTGATCGTGGGAAAAGATTCATAACTCTCTCTCTGAGCATCGGATTGGAGTGTCGTAAAAATTGGTCGCAACTACATAGACTTTAGTTTCTTGGCTATCAATTTCAGAGCCGAAGGATGAAACAGTGATACGTGGAAAGTCATACAAGTTCACTCTATTGAACCAGTCCATAATTAGGTCATTGTGGGATATTGGACACAACTTTGTCTTGGAGAATCCAAATCAGGTTAGACCTATGGCATTTGAAAGAGAATTCAGAGGGCTATGTTGGTTCTAAAATTCAAATATTGAAGTGTTGCAATCATAGAGATAATCCAATTTCAATATCGAGCTCCTCAAAAGCAAGAAAAAGGTGTGTATTTTTTTTCCGAATTGCATAAGTCTTGTTTGAAGAATTAATTTGAATTGATTACAAGGGAATATTGTAGAATAGATATCAGTATTGCGTTCCAAAAGATGCCCCGTGAAAATAATTCAACACCCATTAAGCCTTTAGAAGGCTCTACGATGACTCATGAAGATGAAGAATTGCAACAAGATCTATCAAAATTACAAGAGAAAGTGCACCAAATTTCGCTCTCGCAAAGAGAAACAAAAAATGAAATGGAAGTTTTTAAGAAAGGCGTGGAAGCGAAGATGGACGGTTTGAAGAAAGACATGGAAGCTAAGATGGATGGCATGGAAGCTGGCATGGAAGCTAATATGGATGACATGAAAGACAACATGGAAAACATGAAGAATGATATAAAAGAAGACATGGAAGGTTTGACAAAGTTGATACAAGAAATGTTTCCTAATGGTGAAAAGATAGTAGAATAACCTCATGATGAGAACAAAATAAATGTTAATCGTGATTTCATAAACTCTAATGTTGGCGGGAAGAACCACCATATTCCAAAAATGGATATGAGGAAGTTTGATGGAAAGGATCCTGTAACATGGATACTACAGATGGAGCAATATTTTGATCTCCATAAAGTGCAAAACACACAAAAGGTACGCATTGCAACTTTACATTTAGAACAAAATACATTTGTATGGTATCGATGGCTTTGTTCCCGTAAAAAAATTGTCACTTGGTCAATTTTTACGGAGGAAATGATAGCACATTATGAGGATACAAAGAGCAACACCTTCTTTACCCAATTGATAAATCTCAAACAAAAGGGTTTAGTGGGCAGCACATTGAGGACTTCCAAAAATTGAATATAAGGGTAACTGATCTTACAGAGGAACACAGGATTGATCTCTTCCTAGGCACTTTAAAGGATAACATCCAACATGAAGTTCGCGTTTTGGAACCTGATTCATTGGAGAAGGCATTCAGGTTGGCAAGAAAAGTTGAATGTAAAATTATGGCGACAAGGATGCCTACCACTCAATTCTATAAAGAAGGAAGTGTTGCTACGCCTAGATTTCCACAACCTACAAGGTTGACACCACAACAATTGGAAGAAAAAAGAGCAAAAGGCCTTTGCTACAGTTGTGATAGCAAATACACTAAAGGTCATAAGTGTGCTGAGAAGAAATTATTTTACATAGATTGTGAAGAGGAAGAAGAAAATGAACAAGAAGAGGATATACACCAGAAACCAGCCCTAGAAGAGGAAGAAATGAATCTGACCATATCATGTAATGCACTGGCAGGAATTACCACTCCTCAAAATCTCAATATAGAAGGACATATCAAGAAGAAAAGGGTAATAGTGTTGATTGATTCAGGTAGCACCCATAATTTTATTCATTATAAGGTAGCCAAGGAATTAAATTGTTTCCTATACCCAGCACCAGAATGTCAAGTGATGGTTGCAAATGGAGGAACTATAAATTTCTCCGGAAAATGCCATAATATCAAGATAACCATGGGGGAATATGTATTGACTAGTCCAATGCTTTCCATTCCTATGGGAGGTGCTGATGTTGTATTAGGAGTACAATGATTACAATCTTTGGGGACGGTAGCTTTTAATTTTCAAGAACTTTTCTTGAAATTTTTTTCAGAAGGAAAGGAAGTCGAATTACGGGGTATTGAAGGGAAGCCTGGAAGGATAATAAGCTCTAATGTCATGAAAAATCTTCTAAAGAAATAAAAACAAGGCGTAATTTCACAATTATGCTCTCTATAAGTTCCAACATCAAAATCATCTATTTCTGCAGATCTCCAACAAGTCTTGGACAATCATTCCAAGGTGTTTGAAACTCCCAAAGGACTCCCACCTATTCGTGATCATGATCATGCTATTCATTTGATTCCAGGAAGTGTTCCTCCAAACATCGGGCCTTATAGATATCCTTACTTCCAAAAGAGCGAAATTGAACATATGATTGCAGAAATGTTAGAGGCGGGTATAATTCAACCTAGTCAAAGTTCTTTCTCTGCTCCTGTAGTTTTGGTATACAAGAAGGATGGATCATGGCGAATGTGTCCGGATTATAGGGAGCTCAATAAGCTCACCATTAAAGACAAATTTCCCATTCCTGTGATTGATGAATTATTGGATGAATTACATGGAGCAGTTTATTTTACCAAGTTGGATCTTCGTTCAGGATATCATCAAATTAGAATGAAGACTAAAGATATTCCAAAAACAACATTTCGAACTCATGAGGGTCATTATGAATTTTTGGTCATGCCTTTTGGCCTTACCAATGCACCTTCTACATTTCAAGGGTTGATGAATTCCATTTTCAAACCCTTCCTTAGAAAATTTGTGCTAGTATTTTTTGATGATATACTAATCTACAGCAGGTCTTGGAAGGGTCATGTTCAACATGTTGACAGGGTGCTCAAACTATTGCAGGAGAAACAATTATATGCAAAAACATCCAAATGTTTCTTTGGAGTACAAGAGGTGGAATATCTGGGTCATATTGTATCTCATGAGGGTGTTAAGGTAGACCCTAGCAAAATTAAAGCCATTAAGGAATGGAAAGTCCCCACAACCAGAAAGCAGTTGTGAGGATTTCTTGGGTTAACAGGGTATTATTGCAAGTTTGTTAAGAATTATGGGAGAATAGCAGCACCTCTAACAACATTATTGAAGAAATATGCATTTTTATGGACTCCTAAAGCAACTAAGGCCTTTGAACATCTTAAAGAGGCAATGTGCCTAGCACTGGTCTTAGCTATGCCAGACTTCACAAAAACCTTTATTGTGGAATGTGATGCCTTAGGAAATGGAATTGTTGTTGTTTTAATGAAGGAAGGAAGACCCATTGCTTTTGAAAGTCGTCCAATCAAAGGAAAGTATTTACAGAAACCTATTTATGAGAAGGAAATGTTAGCAATGCTACATGCACTAAAGAAATGGAGAACTTACCTAATGGGAAGACACTTCAAGGTAAAAACTGATCATGATAGTCGTAAACACTTTTTGGAACAAAGACTATATTCAGAAGAGCAACAAAAATGGGTCACAAAGATGTTGGGTTATGACTTTCAAATAATATACAAAAAAGGAAAGCTTAATGTTGTTGCAGATGCACTCTCAAGAAAGAATGAAGAGGTGGAAGCATTGCTTTGTGCCATTTCTATTATCCAACCAGATTGGATAACCGAAGCAAGAGATAAATGGAAGAAGGAAAAAGATGTATGGACACTCATTCAAAAGTTGCAGCAAGATCCTAGTACATCTGATACATTTAGTTGGAAAAATGATTCCTTATGGTACAAAGATCGCTTATATCTTTGTAAGAATTCCCAACTAAAACAAAAGATTCTTCTCGAATTGCACACTTCTCCTTTAGGAGGACACTCAGGATTTTTAAAAACTTACCACAGGGTGAAGAAAGAATTTTTTTGGGATGGCCTTAAATCCGATATTCAAAAGTTTGTGGTGGAATGTTTGGTTTTCCAGCAGAATAAAGTGGAAACAATTAAGACCCTGGGACTTCTACAACCTTTATCCATTCCAAGTCAACGTTGGGAGGAGATTTCAATGGATTTTATCACAGGTTTACCTAAGTCCGAAGGAAAGAGTGTCATCATGGTGGTAGTTGATAGATTTACCAAGTATGCACACTTTTGTGCATTATCTCATCCATTTAAAGCAAGTACAGTTGCTACTACATTTATGGACAGAATTCAAAAGCTACATGAAAGCCCAAGGGTTATTGTGAGCGACAGAGATCCCATTTTTACTGGAAATTTTTGGACGGAGTTATTTTCTTGTTTGGGTACTCAATTAGCTCATAGCTCATCTTATCATCCTCAATCTGATGGTCAAACTGAGATAGTAAATAAATGTTTGAAAGGATATCTTCATTGTTTTGTATCTGATAAACAAACACAATGGGTCAAGTGGTTACCTCTCGCTGAATGGTGGTATAACACTTCCTTCCATACTGCAGCAAAAATGACCCCATTTTTGGCACTTTATGGATATCATCCACCATCCATCACATCATCTTTAAGGGAAAATTCGAAGGTTCAAGCAGTGGAAGATCACATCGAGCATCAGCAAGAAGTTCTCCAACTCTTAAAGGATAACCTGAATTTGGCACAAAATCGAATGAAACAACAGGCAGATCAACATCGCAGCGAGAGAAGCTTTAATGTAGGAGATTGGGTATTTTTACGGCTACAACCATACAAACAAATGTCCCTCAAACAAGCAAAGAAGGATAATAAATTATCGCCAAAGTACTATGGTCCTTACAAGGTGTTGCAAAAGATTGGTACTATGGCATACAAATTGGAGCTTCCTGCTTCTTCGCGAGTACATCCAGTTTTCCATGTTTCATGCTTAAAGAAGGTTATGGGTGAAAATCTTCCAGTTCAAACAGTATTGCCAGAACTTGATGGGGAAGGGAAAATCATATTGGAACCTGAAGCAGTCATGGAAAAAAGAACTCGACAACTACGGAATCGATCAATTTCAGAGTATCTCATCAAGTGGAAGAACTTACCCACCGAAGATTCTACATGGGAGGATGAGAATTTTATACAGAAGCACCCAGAGCTACTCAAGTGTTGAGGACAACACTTTTTTGAAGGAGAGGGGCATATTAGGTCCCTATATTACTAGTATAGTCCCTTATTGTTGTTAGTGTAACCCCCTTATTGTTATTATTGTACCCTTGTAACCCCCATTTTATTATTATTGTGCCCTTAAATTATTATTGTTAGGTCGGCTAAGATTACATTGTGGCCCACTAGGATTACATTATGGCCCCATGGACTCCTATATATAGAAAGGAGGTTTTGTAAATTGTATCATCCAAGAATTGTTCATTTATGTAATGTATTGGAGGTTTCCCCCTTGAAGTGGCTTATTTCTAAGGCGTTGATATCTCTTTTCTTCTATTTTTGGAGCTAGTTACACAACAGACCAAATAGAAAATCCCTCAAAATCATCAGTAGGTATTTACCTCCTCTGCACTAGTTGGGCATTAATAAAGTTGTGGATAGCCCCACATTCAATCAAAACTGAAACCCTCTAATCTAATATGGAACCTCGAACCCTCAAGGTCAAGTACTTGGGTACTCCTCTCAATGATGCAAGAGCCCCTCCAATGGGAGAAAATGCTCCATTCCCACCTCCTGGTGGTGGTGGATCATCCCCTACTATTCCAGTGATGTGACCTCCTTCTGGTTCTTCTTCCACATCCTCCTCATCATCTGAAAATACCTCTATATGGTGTGCCTTTCCTAATGCACATTTATGTCTGTGTGCCCATGATTCTTAGCATGTGAAGCAAAGCTTCCTTCTACTCAAATATCTTCGTACATTATCACTAAGAGGTACTTTTTTTTGGCTTGATTTTGAAAAATGAGCCTTCTCATCCTTTCCCTTTGATGGAAAAGTGGGCTTTTTCTAAAATGTTTCCCTATATTTTGGCAAGGCATCTTGTAAATCTCTAGCCATTTCAATGGCATCTTGAAGGGTAGTGGGTTTGGAAGATTTAACTAACCCATGAAGAGGTTCTGCTAGCCCATCAATAAAGATATAAATTCCCCTCGCTGCAGATAAATCAGGAACTATAACAGAAAGTTTTAGAAATTCATAAATGTAAGTTTCTTGATTACCTAATTGTTTGAGTTTTTCTAGCCCCATGAAAGGTGCCTCTGGGTCTCTCTGATCAAACCTCTCCACCAACCTCCTTGTGACCTCTAAATATGTAGTCACATTGGCATGAACCAATGTAGAAAATCCATGAAACCACCAATCATGTGCGTCATCCTCAAGGTACAACGCCGCTATCTTAATGGCCTCCTTCTTCGGTACTTGGTTCAGCTAGAAGTAGATGTCTAGCTTCTCTACCCATGATTTGGCAGTGCATTTAGATGACCCAAAAAATTTGGGTAAGAAAACTATGCCCATAGTCCGATGCAGATCATGATTCTATATGAATCCTCCACCTCTATTGTGATGTCAGGGTCTCCTATTGTCCTTGATCTGAAAAAATTCTTGAAAACTCAAATGATCCTTGAAACTCTGAGATTGAGACTCATACTCTTTGAAATAGTATTCAAGATTTTTTTATTCTTGAAACCCTCCATTTCCCACTGCTAAGAATGTAGGCATTGTAGAGCATTGGGAAACTTATTGCTACTTCACTGGTTGATCACTCTAGTGATGAGAAATGTCGGAGCCTTCTCCATGTAGAAACCCTTTAGGAGATTCCTTGTGTCTATCCATCCTCATCTCCTTTATTTCTCTAGCAATGTCTTGTATATTTTGAAGAAGAATCTTAGGAAACTCCTTGTCATCCTCTTCTCCCAGAAAAGGGGGTTTACCCTTGTCTTATTTATCATTTATATAGTCATACATCCGGGTTCTTCTTATGAGATACCTATTCTCTCTATCTATGAGAGGATCTCCTTCTTCTAATGACATATTGGATTAAGATGCATAGGATGAGCCAAGATTATGCTCTGATACCACTGTAATATTCCCAAATGGGAAAAGCAGGAATATAGTGCAAAATGATGGAATAATAGTGTAAAACATGACATAAAAACATGATACCAATATGGAGCTTCTTCATAAATCATAACAGCATAAAATAGGTACAAAAATAATGGGCACAAATCATATAACAAGATACCATAAGCCTCCAATAAATAAATCCCTCAAGAATGTGGTGCTGCTACTATATCAGAATGCCGAAAGACTGCTACAACGCAATCATAGGTGCACTACTACGGAAAATGAATACACAAAAGATAAATGGTTTTTATATGCATCAATAGATAATCTACAATTAATATCAAGGCTCTATACAACCTCCAACAAGATCCCGAGAGGGTTTTCAGAAATACATCAATATACAAGATATGAATCAAATCCCTAGGGCTGAAGATTCACTGCAACAATAAAGCTAGAAATATATGGCTGATTTGATATGAAAAATGATGTAGTCTCCTCCAATAGATCCTCTATATGAAAGGTTGATACCTTCACTAGAAATCCTCCTCTCCAAATGGTGTACTGAAACCACCCCTGCAACTCCTCCCTAAAATAACGTAGTCCAAGACAGAAACTGCGCTGTAGGGGAAAATGATCAAGTGGCCTGGTGCCAAATGCTACAATAAGGCTCAAGGGCCTTCCTCACTAGCCTCCAATTGGAAGGAAACCTTCCTCCACTAAAAAACAAATGAAAAATAACCCAAATGTATTCTCCACTGCTACAACCTGCAACTCAGCACATCTCTCAACAGAAATTGCGATGTACCACAAGACTGAAGCTTTGGCCTGATGCCTAAATGTGGAAATATAGTGCAAATAATCTTCCTTTGAGGCTCCTCAAGGATACAGGTGGGATTCCTGCTCGAGAACACCCTGTGCTAAACAACACTGAAAACTTAGCTAAACAATTGAAGAGAGCAACAAGTCTAAATAGACCATATATTCAAAATATCATAACATAACATGAATGAACTATGGCTGCCATCCTCTTCCTTATATAAGTGGTGAGCTTCCTCACCCTTGGCCCCACTCATTAAAGGCACTAATTCAATGCATGTAGTCTCCCTCCAAAACTGGACTGTCCCATAATGAATGCCACTCCTCCATGACAACGCTCTTGATTTGGTCGAATTTGACCTGGTCTATGTGTTCCAACCCATTTTCACACACAAGGGTGCTTAATTAAGCTGCTAAGATGTAATCCTTTCACATTAGTATTTATTTTATTCCTACTAAGGAGATTTATGGGTATCCCTACTGTGTTAGTGTGTTTGGTGCACGTATGTATGAAATCACACCAACTTAAGGGGTGTGGTTTTCCCTCTCAACTTATTGGCCACAGGTAGAAAATATATGGATTCAGTCAAGTTAGTGGAACATGCTAGAACATAAAAATACTAGATAGAGAAATAGCATACATATTCAAACATAAAAATTAAACTAAAACTAAAAAAAATAACAAAAAAGCTCTAAATAGAGTCAAACAAATTCAATAATCCAAACGAAGGTGCTTACGTCCCCTCTTATTGAGTGTTGGTAGGAAATGAGGATGAAAATTTAACCCACTTGCCAAGGGGCCCTTAGAACTTGGGGTTCTAAGTCTTGATGAAATAATTTCTTTACTTCCAAGTTGCCTTAGCACAAAGTCTCCCTCCCTCTACTATGGTGTACTGGAGTTGTTGGATGGCCAACAACTGAGTCCCCTCTATCTCTGCTCCGAATCACACACTACTGGAATTTCTTGTGGCAATTTTGGCTAGCATAACAATGTTCTATCCACTTTTTCATCTCTTGGTGGCCTTTTATACAAAAATTCAAATCCTCCTTCCCTCTCTTGGTACATTGTGGATGGTGACCCAAGATAGGAGGGTGATTCCATTGTATGCCACATCTATTTCATTGTGTGCTCCCTTGATGTCGTAAGGAGGCTTGGGTGGTTGTCCTTTAGCAGATTCAAATGTGGAATCAATGTCTTGGAGTGTGCTTTTTGTGGTCCAAAAAAGTGAATTCTGCTACTCCTAGGATTGCGCACTTTTTGGGTCAAAAGGCGCGCAAGGGTGCGCTTATTGAAGGATTTTGCGCACAAAAGCAATTATGATTAGTTCAAATTTGATTTTTCCTCATACCTTGGAGATTTTTAAATACTTATAGATTCTCTATTGTATTTTAGCCCTGTAAATCCTTCTACCTGACATTCAATAATGTCACCTTTGCTTGTCCGATTTTCCAGTGATAATAGTTGCCCCCTAATGTGTGAGGTATATGAAGAAATGTATAGACAAAATACATTATAGTTTATTTTCTGTATATTGTGCATAGAGAGAGATACCTACGTGTAGCTTGAAATTGGATACACCCTGCATCGGGTCGAAGAACGACCATGTCATGGGGGACCCCTATAAACAATGGTGTAATACAATATATACAAATTTTCTACAAGGCAGGCATGCCCCATGCTCATAATGCTTTGGCTAGTTAAACAAATTCATTTGACAGATACAGTCTGTGTCTCTAATATGGTAGTGAGCTATTGGTTGATGATGATGATTGTTGACACCCTCAGGGACGTTTCTTCTTTGAAAATAGGTGGGAAGTGGTACCCATATGCATAGATTTGGTATGGCATGTAAATGTGCATTTTATGCATAGACGCTGGCTGGGACCTCCCGTGTAAGCATTGCTGATAAAGATGCTTACAAAGGCATGGGTCTTTGAAAAAATTGATCAAAGTGAAATGGTTGTAAGGTATGATACCATACTGAAATGAAAAATTATGTTGTAGTCGAATATTAGGAGGATCGATGACATTTGTGGGCAATGATGTCTCCCACAGTGCCACTCGAGGATATCCCTTTTATGGAGAGGGGTGATAGAAGGTACCGCTTCCTTTTTGGAAAAGAGGTGTTGATGTTGACAAAAATGAAGCCTCAACCGAACTAGGGGGTCACTGATATGGAGGATCAGGATCCTAGATTTGATGGGTTTAACATAGGCATTATGGCGAGGGGTGACTGAAAAATGATGGTGGTGATTCAGTAGCCCAAGGTCGGAGTATAAAAAGCATCTTGGTGGTAGTCATAACTATTTCTGATGGGGAAAGCCATAGAGTCGGTAGGACTTCCAGAGTGGGTATAAACTGGTTATGAATGTCATAGTGGCTTTTGAGTGAGGGGCTGATGCCATGGAAGAAAAAATGAACGAGTGGGTGGGGGACATAGTGCACCGGTTGCGGTCTTTGTTCACTTACCAAAAGAATAAAATAATGGGGTTTTGTTTGTACAAAATGCATAGACAGGTGTCCCAAAACATGAAAGTGTTCACTCACTAATGGTGTGAGGAAGGTGTTTTGCTGAGGGCGGGGGCCCCATTGGTTGGTCTCATGTGTGAGGTAGGTGTAGTAGATGAAAAGTATCATAGATGGGATTATGATGATGGAGGTATGGTGGGCCAAATGCGAGGCGCAGTAGTGCGCTTTTGATATGCTTATACAACTTGGTCATCCAGGAAAGGGATTTTATTTTGTATGGTAAAAATCGACCTTATGCATGATGAATGAATGGGCATGAGGTGCTTCTCGAACTACAGTGGTATGGCCATGGTGTCACTATTTTTGTGATATATGGTTTACTTTGGGTGACAAGTGCCACGGAGGGGAGGCTCTACTGACCGACAATAATTATTATCATGTGCAAGGCGAGGTGATGATAAACATGGTCAGATGTGTGGAATCTATGGTTAATTTCTGATGGAGAAATGATGTCAGGATATGCAGAACTTTATGGGACTCTATCATGCTAGGGGTAGAATGATACCGGATTTAGAGCTTCCGGTGGATGGAGTTGTGGATGGTTTGCATACTACCTGCAAAAACAACTACCTCGAGTGAAAGCATATTATTTATCAAATATTATTGAAAAAAAATTACTTTTAAAAAGAATATGAGAGAGGCATACCTTCCGGCACTGAAAATTTATTTTTTCAAGAGTGTGGATGTGTGGCATCGCCTCTGTTCATTATGGAGTGGTGATCACAATGCTACTTTCGGTCTTGTGATCAGATACTCTAAGCTCCAGTTTTCCATTGGGAGTTTTTACTTAGCTCCTAGTTTTGATTTCGGTTGGGGTTGACCCCAGACTGAGATCACGGGGGGCATTGCTAGTTTCTGCCCCCTGTCCAAGATCTCCCCTTTTGTTTTTTCCTCAGCTTATTCTTATAGCATTTGGAGGATTTTCATAACTCTCTTGGTTGTATGGTTCTTGATGAGCCTAGGAAGGGTTGCACTAGATTGACCGACGAATTACGTTGTACCAGTGATCCATTCTGTGCGGGGAGTGGGAGATATATGTTGGGGTTCCCATGTTTTGGCCAGATTGGCAAGACCAAAAGATGAGACAACATCAGAACCACTTTGGGGCCCTAGGATCTAGCCCTCCTGGACCCGGAGAGGGATCTCTCCAATAAAACAAAGAATGGTATATCTTTGAAAGGAGGGTTTTAAATGATTTGGTTGGTGGGTTGCTGGGTTGGTCATGAGATCATAGACTGAGAAAGTAATGGGAGGAAAGGAACAAAACAACATGATGTTTCAGCAAAGAGGATAGGTCAAGAAAGTGCCATCCATTGGGCTATGGAGTCGTGAAAGGTGATTACATGCAACAACTAGCCAAAGCTTTTAGAGGGCAAGTCATCTAATACTAAAGGATCTTTTTAGATGAGATGGTGGGATGGAACATTAAGGACTGAAAGTGAAAAAAGGAAAGCAACCTAATTTCTGTCTATAGATCAGGTCAGAGGCCATTTAACTCTAGACCTGCTTGGACATACTCATAGAAAACTCTCAAAGGAGGGACAAAGGGGCAGCTTATAGATCGGACCAGAGGTCATTTAACTCCAGGTCAACTTTAGCATGCTCCAAGGGAAAAAAAAGATAAGTTTAACAGAGAGATATTAGAAAGACCAGTAGGTCACACAAGGATCCTAGTGGATAGGGCTAACTCTAA
Organism: Pinus albicaulis; assembly: GCA_034641835.2. Classification (NCBI taxonomy): domain Eukaryota; kingdom Viridiplantae; phylum Streptophyta; class Pinopsida; order Pinales; family Pinaceae; genus Pinus; species Pinus albicaulis. The sequence continues at coordinate 45,904,039 of CM076578.1, forward strand.
TCCCCAGTGTTCCCAAATCTTCTAGCTTAAACCCAACAAGAACAACTAAAGATAGATTTCATCAATTCATACATCAGCTAGCAGCATAAGGAACTACTACACTAGTCAAATTAACTGAAACCAATCCTTAGATAACACATTTAGCAGAAAAACATTAAAGGCAAGGAGAGCAGACACATAGGGTACCTAACAAGGGTAAATCCTATGCCATATTTCTGATGCAAGCCAGGAAAAAATGAAACAGTATGAAAATGTAATAAACAATGTTAGAAGAACATCACCAATAGTAATAGACCAGGATCCTGTGAAATGTTCTTGATTAATTGATGCAAAACTAGTCACATACACTGAGCTCAATGGTTGTTACAATCCAAACTTATCCTCCCAGCCTAATACATAACAACTACTCGGCTACTTCCTCCAAAACTGTTTTAACAGTCAAAATGAATCCCTCTAACAGCAATGGCAGCAGCCGAACAACCCCCTTTACAATATGTCTTCGAGGATTCTTATAGCTCGAGTGGAGCAGAGAAGGTAGGTGAGGAACTAAATGTAGCATTAAACTCTGAAGCAACAGGAGGGCCGAGGCTTCATCTCATTTTAAATTCTAGGCATTTATCTCTGGTACTCTTTGGATGATGGAGTGGTCTTCGTCAGGTTCCCATTTACTCCAGGTATGTCTCTGGTGTATTGAATAAAATGCAGTACGATGATGCTAGGGTCTACCATACTGCATAACTAATGCACTGGTAGCATAGGACTGTTGTCAGGGTGAAAATATTTTCAGGAACACGGCAGAGAATAAAAGTAATATTAATACTCTGTCCTTTTATGGAAGAACGTACTGTCGATATGAAAACCCTGATACTATTATATTTCTATGCATTGGACCTTCTGATTGATCCTCGGGGTCTTCGATTCTAGTGCCTTTGCCTTCTAATAATTTAATTAAGGCTCAAATTCCGCAATTATAGGCCTTAAACACTATGTTTTCCCACTGATACTCTTTGTCGCTCCCACAATTTCCTCTGACTATGAAAATTATGCTTTAAATGCTCTAGACAGGTTTTACGGAGTTTGAACCCTCTTCCTTTATTGTTAGTCCTGTCAAACGCTTTCCCCAGCCATTCTTCATAATTCCAGCTCTTGCAAATGGTTCTTTCCCGTGTTCTCTGTTGCTGTGACAGGGACTGTCAATTATGGTGGCTTATTGCCGCCCGAAACCCTGCAACACACAAAACTGTCAAGAATTCATGCATGGGGTGGGATGCTGTGGATGATCGCTGAAATGATAATGCAGCGTGTATGAAGGATGATGAATGCAGCGACAACCGTGGAAGAAAAGCATAGAATAGAGGGAGATGCATGGGAATACGACGAGATGGAAATCTTAATGCAAAACAATAAAATTTGATCTTGGAATGAATATATATAGGAAACGGGTGAAGACACGACAACAGCACATGGAAAATGACATGGTGGGGACGTTCCATAGTGGGCCATGCAAATGAATCTGGACCGTCCGATCTCAGGAGGAAAACGATGGTGGGAAACGTAGCGGAGGGCGATGGACAGTGGGCCAGGGGTACGGATGCCTTGGATAAACCTTCGCGCAACTTCATGGAGTGATCATTGTTGGATGGGCAATCGCAGATTGGATGGCTGATATGCATATCGCTCCGTGTCTTGTGCCAAACGATAACGCGCGATGAGCGGGTGGTTTTCAAACAGTGTCAGAGCCACATGTCGGGCAGTGAGTGGAATCGCTCTGAAAATAAAAAATACCGCGCACCTCAGAAAAGCGGTGCGATATAAACCGGATGGTTTTCGAATAGTGATCGAGCGTGGTTACGAGGACCACCAGGACGGGTGCACTGTGAGCCGTCAGATTAACGGTTAAATGGATGGCAGATCTGCGATCGTGGTGGTGAACGGATAAAATGGTAGACGCTGTGGGGATGCGACGACCGTCCGATCTATACAGATTGACGGTCTACAACTGCTCCCTATAACCAAATGCACTAAGCGCTTTATACTTTGGCGCCTGGTCTTGGCACCGGGTCATGTGGAGGGAAAAAGGTGCAGGGGCATGGTTGAAAAGGGCTAGGACCCAACTATGGAGAAAATGGTTTTTGGGCCATTTTTAATGAAATTTAAGGCTAGGGAAAAAGGTAACGATAGATGGGGAAACGGGGAAAAGATCAAACAGGGGTGTGGGTATGGTTTGAAAGAGATTTTGGGATGGTTTAGAGGATGAGGGGAGGGAATTGGGGGTAAAAAGGCGAACTTTGAAAAAGGGAAAAATGGATGAAATGGACAATTCTGCAGGGATACAAGGGGAAAATTAAAGCCTTTTGGAGCACAATTTTTGTAATCAGAGAGGCCTTATAAAGGGAATCAGCAGAGGTGATTTGTCAAAGGAAAAAGGCACAAGGAGACTTCAAGGATGATGTGTTTTCAGAGGAAATGCATACCTTGAAGGCTCAAAAACATTTTAGCCCCCTATTTGCTTGTCAAAAATTTATAGGGGGCTAACAGTGGCTCCACATGGGGATGGCTTCTTCTTGAAGGAGTCAAGAATTCAGAAAATAAATCTTTGGTGTAGGCCAGATGCCTGCTGCTTGAGCCACCTTTATTTTTTTATTTTCAGCTACCACAAACATGATAGATCAGTAGAAACATTCCCAAATAATCTACCTACCCATCCTACAATCCTAGCATTTTTTATTCTAGGGTGCATTTGAACTAGCAGACCCTTTACATCATTTTTTATTTTTTTTACAAACAAGAAAATAACCTATTATTCTTCTACCCTTATTACTCCATGAGACCAGATTGAACTGTTGGTCTCAAAGTTTCTCTACCTAATCTAGTATCTGCTAGGATTAAACTGTCTAGCAGATTTCTTCTCTACATTCTAAGACAGAAATTGAAAACAATCAAGCCAGGATTAGACCGTCTGACTTGCTGGAATTTGCAAAAATTAAAACAACTAACTACATGTTCACAGACATGAGCTTTATTGAGCTTTTCCTACCGACCCTACTCTAGCTAGAATATTCACAGACTAGCTTACAAACATTGTCTTCCAATGCAACCAGCCCATCAAATGAGCCCATGACTGGTCTCTCTTGCTCAACTCCTTGAGTAGGCAGGATAGGCAGGGTAGCTACCACTCTTTTTGTTCCATAACAGTAGCTACAGAAAATTTTCTTGCTGTCTGCAACATGCTGCTCAAAAATACCTTTGATCCTTCTTCAAATGTGTGCAGGAAATGTACATAAGGATCATGAAAAGATACATGGCTATGAATATCTAGTATGTAGGCTTCAACTAGGATTTCTTCTTCTTCCACTAGATCAAGAAGAAGACTCTCTTGAGGGAGAGAGTCTCCCTCATCTTCTTCATTTTCTAAACTGGAGGAATCATCGTACATTGCAGCTGAGTCCTCTTGGAGCTCTGATATGTTCTGCTCTGATGTGCTGAGCTCCGTGAAAATATCTATGTATTCTTGAGAAGTGGTTTGTTCCATTGATTTCTCTTTTTCAAGAGAAGGCTCGTTATTTTCATCTTGCTCAAGAATCTCTTCTTTTCTCTCCTCCTCATCTTCTGAAAGGAAGGACTACTGGCCACCGATCACATGACACTTATCACTGATGCTTTCATAACTTTCCCCATCAGTGTCATAGATAGGTTGACTGGGTTCACTGCTCCTCTAGAGTTGTTGGCCCTGGATTTCCTCCCATGGGTCTATTGATGATGGTTCTGCAGGCTCATCTTCTCTCTAGGAACAATCATCATCAAATAGATCATAACTAGGAAAGTCATAATTGTAACCAATGTCACCAATCAAACTTGTCGGATTCTCCACAGGTCATTCTTCGTCCTGATCCACAGAGGAGTCTTCTAGATCTGTATCATCAAACTCATAAGATGAATGTGCAAGAGTGTGTGTTCTATAAAATATTTTTGAGGTGGACTGCCGATTTAATATCTGGTCAATCTCTTCTTCTGTCAAAAGAGGGGTTTCCCTCTCATCATGGACAGAAGAGCAGCAATTCTCTTTCTCTTGTATTAGAAGATTTGGAGGCTGGATGTTTTCTAGAGCCTCTTCTTCCACATCAGATTCTGCATCTTCTATGTGGTCTCTTGTTCCCTCAAAGCTGCATTCCCTATTAGCCTTTGCTATTAGGTCCTGATATTCTCTAGTCAGTGTAACACAAGACATAGGTGAGCAATCAAGCAGTTCCTGATCACTTTCCTCTTCGTCTTCTATAGACTCTTGAGCATCATACATGTCTTTCTCATCCTCTCGGTCTTGAGTTTGTTCTTGTTCTTGAAGAGGCATGGGCTGTTCTAAATAATCATCATTTGCATTCAGACTAGCCATGAACATTTCCATAACTTTACCAAACGTTTATGTTAATTCATATAATTGATCTTCCAAAGCATCATACTTTGTATCCCTGTCCATGTTTCGATTCATGGTTATGAAAATAAGGCTACTACTTCTTCTCAACCAGTTCAGATTCCTCCACCAGTGGAGTCATTTTGTCTTTTGGGAGTTATGGGGTGTGGAGTCGCCAGGTGGATGTATATGAATGTTTGAAGCAGGGTGTTGTCCACCATCAGCAATTGAATGCCAATCTAACCAGAGATTTTGGGTCTTTTGAGTGCCTAAGAGTGTTTAAGGTGAAATTCACTCAACTCCCCAGCGGACTCACCATTATGTTGTGACAACAATGGGACACATACCAATGTTAGCAGTTTAGGCACTTAGATTTTTTCCCCTGCTGATTCGCCATTAATTTGGAGTTCCCATGTTTTGGCCGGATTGGCAAGACCAAAAGATGAGACAACATCAGAACCACTTTGGGGCCCTAGGATCTAGCCCTCCTAGACTCGGAGAGGGATCTCTCTAATAAAACAAAGAATGGTATATCTTTGAAAGCTCAAATGAGGTGTTAGGCTAGTTATGAAGCACAAAGGAGGGTTTTAAATGATTTGGTTGGTGGGTTGCTGGGTTGGTCATGAGATCATAGACTGAGAAAGTAATGGGAGGAAAGGAACAAAATAGCAGGATGTTTCAGCAAAGAGGATAGGTCAAGAAAGTGCCATCCATTGGGCTATGGAGTCATGAAAGGTGATTACATGCAACAACTAGCCAAAGCTTTCAGAGGGCAAGTCATCTAATACTAAAGAATATTTTTAGATTAGATGGTGGGATGGAACATTAAGGACTGAAAGTGAAAGAAGGAAAGCAACCTAATTTATGTCTATATATCAGATCAGAGGTCATTTAACTCCACACCTGCTTGGACATACTCATAGAGAACTCTCAAAGGAGGGACAAAGGGGCAGCTTATAGATCGGACCAGAGGTCATTTAACTCCAGGTTAGCTTTAGCAGGCTCCAAGGGAAAACAGAGATAAGTTTAACAAAGAGATCTTAGAAATTCCAGCAGGTCGCACAAGGATCCTAGTGGACAGGGCTAACTCTAATCCCCAGTGATCCCAAATCTTCTAGCTTAAACCCAACAAGAATAATTAAAGATAGATTTCATCAATTCATACATCAGCTAGTAGCATAAGGAACTACTACATTGGTCAAATTAACTAAAACCAATCCTTATATAACACATTTAGCAGAAAAACATTAAAGGCGAGGAGAGCAGAGACATAGGGTACCTAACAGGGGTAAATCCTATGCCATATTTCTGATGCAAGCCAGCAGAAAATGAAATAGTATGAAAATGTTGTTGGGTGTGGAGCCTGATTATCTTGTTTACTTTTTATCACAGCATTGGACCCTTGTAACTTAAAAGGGGCGGCAACGCCGCCCGAAATTTAATCGCTGCCATGGGGGGTCCAAGGGGGGGCGGCAGCGCTTTTCGGAGCCCCCCCCTGGCGGGGGTTCGGGGGCAGCTCCCCTGAAGCTAAAAACAGATGTAAAATTGCCTTGTAAAAGTATAGTAATTTCTAGTCAATCTGGGCCGTTCATTAGGCAAATGATCTGACAGTAGAAGTTATGTTTAGATTAGGGTTTTTTGCCCTAGAAGGCAACCCCCTTGTATATATGGGGGCATTGTATTGCGGCTGTGTATGATGAGTGTATTATCGGAGCAAGAAACAGAGAGGGAGATTGTGAGAGAGAACAAAGGATATTACAGCAGATCTGTTGTAGGTTTTGTCTCTTCATTTTGTTGGATAATATAAAGAAAGGACGGGCTGTTCGGGGTGGACGTAGCCCAAACTGGGTGAACCACGTATATCTGTGTCTTTCTGGTTTTATGTGTTTTTTGTGCTTGTATTTTCCGCATATTTTATGTGTTTCATTACTCTGTAATATTTAATTTTCTAACAAATGTAATAAAAAATGTTAGAAGAACATCACAAATAGTAATAGACCAGGATCCTGTGAAATGTGCTTGATTAATTGATGCAAAACCAGTCACATACACTGAGCTCAATGGCTATTACAATCCAAACTTCTCCTCCTAGCCTAATACATAACAAATACTCTGCTACTTCCTCCCGAATTTTTTTAACAGTCAAAATGAATCCCTCTAACAGCAACGGAAATAGCCGAAAAATGCCCTTTACAATATGTTTTCGAGGATTATTATAGCTCGAGTGGAGAAGAGAAGGTAGGTGAGGAACTAAATGTAGCATTAAAATCTGAAGCAGCAGGAGGGCCGAGGCTCCATCTCCTTTTAAATTCTAGGCATTTATCTCTCGTACTCTTTGGATGATGGAGTGGGCTTCGTCAGGTTCCCATTTAATCCAGGTATGTCTCTGGTGTATTGAATAAAATGCAGTACGATGATGCTAGGGTCTACCATACTGCATAACTAATGCGCTGGTAGCATAGGACTGTTGTCAGGGTGGAAATATTCTCAGGAACACGGCAAAGAATAAAAGCAATATGGATACTGTGTCCTTTTATGGAAGAACGTACTTCTAATATGAAAACCCTGATACTATTATATTTCTGTGCATTGGACCTTTTGATTGATCCTCGGGGTCTTCGATTCTGGTGCCTTTGCCTTCTAATAATTGAATTAAGGCTCAAATTCTGCAATTACAGGCCTTAAACACTCTGTTTTCGCACTGATACTCTTTTCCGCTCCCACAATTTCCTGTGACTGTGAAAACTATGCTTTAAATGCTCTGGACAGGTTTTACGGAGTTTTAACCCTGTTCCTTTACTGTTAGTCTTGTCAAACACTTTCTCCGACCATTCTTCATAAGTCCAGCTCCTGCAAATGGTTCTTTCTCGTGTTCTCTGTCGCTATGATAGGGACTGTGAATTATGGTGGATTATTGATGCTTGAAACCCTGCAACACACAAAACTTTCAAGAATTCATGCATGGGGTGGGATGATGTGGATGACCACTGAAATGATAACACAGCATGGATGAAGAACGATGAATGCAACGACAACCGTGGAAGAAAACCATAGAACAGAGGGAGATGCATGGGAAGACGACGAGACGAAAATATTAATGCAAAACATTAAAATTTGACCTTGGAATGAATATATATAGGAAACGGGCGAAGACACAATGACACCACGTGGAAAATGACGTGGTGGGTGTTTGTGCTCAACCTAGTCTCCTAAATTTAGTTCATTAATTGTCAACCAGGGTTGGTAAACTGCTGAAGTGTGGTGCACTAAATGTGCCTAGGTATTTGTTTCTTACTATGTTGTGTCTAGTGTTTTATGATGTTTTTGGTTTTTTATGGTTTTATGTTCACAAGGGAAGGAACTAAATGCTGGTGAAAAGAAGCTACTGGTTAAAAATAGAGTGAAGCCTAAATTATGGATAGCAAATGACAAATACAAATACTGAAACAGAACAAAGCCTAAACTATGGCTAGCAAAATACAAAGCTTGATAATGACTTCAAGGAAATAAATCACAACATGAGCTTAAACTTGTCCAATTCATTCATTAAAGATGTTTTGGAAGAGCTTGAGAAATGGGCAAGTTAAGTGTAAATGAAGTTCTCCTAACTAAACAATCAAAAAATTCAACTTACAATGTTACAACATCTTATCCATGTTTAAAGGTCTATTGGAATATATTTGGAAAAGAACATTTGTAGCACCATAAGATTTCTATTCTAAACTAGCTTCTAATTCTGTTCTGCAACTCAATTTAACACCACTAGGCCTCACTCAGAAGTTATAGATTTCCTTTTTAGAATGGTCTTTTGAGAAAAGGCTTGTTTGTGAAATGGTAAAAAGGTTGCAAAATACTCTAGGTCTTAGACTGATACCAACTCCTGTCCAAATGATTATGTATTAATATGAGGCTGGAACAAAAGAATTTTTGTAAATAATGAAGACCGTGGTATTTAAATTTAACAACTAATATGATTTAAAATGCAATGGATGGCAACTAAACAGGAGTGCTAATACAATGAGCTAAAACTAAACTAGAGTGCCACTAGTCTATTTGAAGTACAGTGAACAATGTTAAACTGAAAAGCCATTATCAAACTGGAAATGAAATGACAGAGCTGAATCACATGCATTCTACCTCCGAAGTGCTATAACTAAGTTAACATGCAACTAACCTAAGGAATTCTATAGCCCATCTCATTCAATATGAATGATATTTTGGAAGCATTTGTGAGAACAAGTATGGTTGTATTATTCAAAGCAATTGAACATAAACACAAGACTGAAAGCAAATAAAACTAAAATCTAAGACACCACAACTACTTCTTACTCATTATTATGATATTTTGGAAGAGCTTTGTAAGAGTAATATTGGCTATGCCACTTAGTGTGAACTAGCAACTAAAACCTACAATACCACAGTTATGCCTTATTCATCATAATGATATTTTGGAAGAGCTTATTAGAGTAAGTCCAACTGTGATAATTAATGAAAGAAAATGCAAAAAAAACCTACAATACCACAGGTATGCCTTATTCATCATAATGATATTTTGGAAGAGCTTATTAGAGTAAGTCCAACTATGATAGTCAACGAAAACAAGTATGAACATAAAATTCAGAAACTTGCCTAAACTAGAAATAAAAACAAGACTAAAATACTTATCTACTGTATAAAAAAGGCCGCTCAGGAGGCAGGGGCCCTCTACCACCAGAGTAGAACGAAATCTAGTTCAAGATCGACTCAACGCGTTCAAGGAAATGCTGCTTCTTTCATTAAAGAGGAATCACTTCAAAACAGAGTATTCTCGGACTTCAAAGATCTAGCAGTCAACCATAAAATCTAACAAAAATCTAACCTCTTCTCTCGGTTTCCCGACCTACATTTATAGCAAATTTACATAACATAACTTGAGATAATACAGGGATTATTGTCTTTCCATATTAAAATCGAACTAGAACTCTAAAGGTGGCATCGTAATATGACAAAGGACATCTGGACTGTCCTTGTCCTATTAGGAGTCTATCTCCTATTTTGAGTTCCCGCGTGCATAACCACGTACAGAATTCTGTTCGATATTCATGGAGAGCAACAAATGCTGAGGGCATGACGTGGAATACGACCATGTGTGGCTTTCCCTGAGAGGACATCTGGAACCTGCTTAAACATGAAGATGGCTACAGAATTGGCAACTAGCTACAGAATGTTTGCATTCTATAGCTAGTTTCAGTTCAAAAAGTACTACAATGACAAAATCATAAAAACATAGCAAGTTAGCCATGATATTCATTCTTAAAGAAATTTTAACTAATTTCATTGATCATTTGAGCCTAGGATTAATAATGGTCAAAAGAAATGGAGTGGAATGTGGTGGAAGAAAGAACATTTTTGGAGCTCAACATACCCCCACTGCTAGATTCTTGCATGTCCTCATGCAACTATTCCATGAACTCAGAGACCTCTGCAAGAACATCCAACCCTCTTCTTCTGCTCTTCCTGGCAGTTAAAGGCCTTCTGGGCTTCCTGATGACTAACTTGAACCTTAAATTGGTAAGTGCCCTGATTAACTTTTTGTTCCTCTTTTTCAAATTTTCATTGGCCTTTTCCACTTTGTCCATTTGTAGAGACAGGGTTGAGTTCATACTGGTTTTTAGTTTAACTTGCTCCCTCAGAATATCATTCTCAATCCTGATATGCCTATTAAGTACTTCTAGCTCGTACTTATCTCTTCTTAGCACATCTATTTCGGACAGTGGAGGACTAGGGGTTTTGTCTCTACTCTCTGAAGCTTTCCTCTCCAATGTTTCAACATAGTTGTAAATTTCTTGCTGTGCAGGATCAATTTCTGGAACTTCTTCATCAAAATCTTCCTCAGTAGGTGTTTCTTCGTATTCTATGTTTATAACTCCAGTTTGTTTAACTTTTTTTTTCTTTAGTATCCCCCTTAGTCCGTGGCTCCTCCTCGGTTGAGATGGCCCTTCTCCTTTTTCTCTGGCAACTTTTCTTATGATCCTCTCTTTCTTAATCTACTTCTTAATCTGAACTAATTTTTCAGAGAACATTTCTTCACTACTTTCTTGTATTGTTTTACCAGTTTCAGTTTTGGAGGATTTCCATCTTCTGCTTCTTTTTGTAGGTTGATGTTCAAGTGAAGGTTCTTTTGGTTCCTCAAAGTGATTTCTCACCAAGAATTCTTCCCAATTATCCCCTATTTTTCTCAAATGATGTTCAATAAAAATATTGACTAAACCATGGTGGTATAAGGTTGTCTCCAGAAATTGAATTCTCTTTTGAACACTTGAAGTCATTTTCTTTAAACTTTGAAGCAAGAAATAGGGTAAATTAAGTTCTTCTTCTAGGAAATGCATTATCAAGCTAATATGGTAAACATAGAAAGTACCATATCTACCTTCACAAGTGATGAATTTTTGTAGGATAAGAAACATGTTTCTCCATTTGTTCTTTAATGCAGAACTAGGGATACCCTTTTTAAAAATAGTGACATCCATACCTGGTGACTTGAGTATCTGTTTCCATGCTTTGTTATGGAATTCTCTATTCTTAAGCCACCTTTGTCCTTGTCTAGGCAGTCTTGTTGCTTCTGCAATAAAAGCCTCTGTGATAGTGAATTTAATATCTCCAACTTCAACCTCGGCCCCATTAAAAGATCTTGCAAAAGTTTTAGTAACTTCTTTGTGGAAGCCACTGAATTTTTCAAGGAATTGCAACCATCCTGCTTGTTGTAAGATTTCTTGGATTTGGGGATAGCCTTCCAAGTATTTAGTGCCAACTGGTTCTGTTCTCATGATGAGGCCCGTAACTATTCTTCAATCTTCAATTCACCATCCTTTTGCTCACGGTGAGAATGGTCGTTAACAAGTTGTTTTTGCTCCCCCAAATATTTCCTCTATTTCACGGTGACAATGGTTGTTACAGAATGAAATGGTTAAGAGTTGGCTGCGGGAAGGAGTGATATGGAATGGTTATGGATTGAATTAATGAGGTGAGGTGAAGAAAACGAATCAATGAGTGAAAAGACCGCGGAGATATTTTGTAACGAATTCAAAAATCATCATTAAATGCTTAGTGACATGACCAATCCAATCACTTTAGCACTTTAACCGTTTAGATTTTGAAATGATGATCGAATATGGGTTTTGAAGTGGTGGAACCAGAAGGAGTTTTATCCAAATTTTTTGCGGGAGATTTGTTAGGAAAGATCAACAAAATTAATTAAAACACTTTTTGAATAATATACAACTAAACTACGCTAAAAGTTTTCATGATATGTCATTATAATCACTTCATACCTTTTCCTTTGCTTTGATTTTCTTGTGATCTTCATATGCTTTGTTTTCTCCTAAAAATCATTAATTTTTGAGTCTTCATAACCTTCTTGATCTTGGCTTGTTCATGGATATGCAGGATCATTTTGTTGCAAATCAAATGATTGTTGGTCAGTGCCTTCAGGATCTGTAGCTGAAAAATGTCTGTCTGGCTGCAGAAAGTCTGATTAGCTGCAGAATGTACCTGTAGAGAACTTGAAACATGGAATGGAATGGTTTGGAATATAAGTGGAATGTTGAATGGAATGAGTGAATATGGATGATGAAATATGGTATAATGGGATATGTATGAAGTGAATGATGGAGTGGGATGGATCACAACTTATGAAATGAGTGAAAAAGTGCCCTGTAATTTCTGCTGTGTATTATTCAATTGCAGAAAGGAGATCAAACTTAAAGATTTGAAATGGAAATGAAGTGGACCATGAAGTGAAATGGATGAAGTGTGGATGAATGAATGGAATAAGATATGATATGAATGAATGAAATGAAATGAATGAAGTATGGAATGAAATGAAGTGAAATGAGATGGATCATAAGTGAAATGGATTTGCACTTATGATTTTGTAACAGCTACTTGTAAAAAAAAATAAGAATGGAAAATTTAGAGAGTGTCAGAAAGATTCTTATTTTCACTCCATATTTTTTGTATAAACATGCCAATCAATGATTGGTTTTCATGTCTATACTTTATTTTTATTTTTTTTATTTTTATTTTCATTATATATATATATATATATATATATATTCAATAAGTCTGACTTTAGAAAATTTAATTAAGTTGATGAAGAAGAAAGATTGTTCTTCATTAACTTCACATCACTGTTTTCTTGGAACTTCTTGACAAATTCTTCTCTTGAGAGTGGTTTGTGATACAGCTTCAATCTATGACCATTCATAAGAAAAGTAACTTCTTCTTCATCTATTGTCCTGATTTTTATTGCTCCATTGTCAAAAATTCTCACAATTTTGTATGGCCCAAGCCAATGTGTTTGAAATTTACCTTGAAAATCCTTGAACTTTGAATCAAGCAAGAGAGCCTAGTCACCTTCTTTGAACTTCTTTTCCTTGATGTACTTGTCATGCCATCTAGCCCTCTGTTGTTGGACTATACTGGTTTTTTGAACTGCATCTTGTCTGATCTCATCCAATTCATTAATCTGCTGCAATCTATGGTTTTGTGCCTCTGATAGATCAAGTCCTAGTTGAACTGCCATTTTGAAAGTTTGAATCTGGAACTCTATGGGAAACAAAACTTGCCTTCCATAAACAAGTTCATAAGGAGTATGGTTTGTTGTGCTTCTCCATGTAGTTCTATAGGCCCACAAGGCTTCAGGAAGCCTATCTACCCAATCTTTTCTATGTTTTTCACATGGTATTGGGGTACGATGGTTTTCGGCCCCTGGTATTTTTGTAGATCCGATCAAGGGAGCTACGGTTATGTTCTAATCCAGGGTTAATGGATTGGGGTTTATGTATGCTTCGGCATGTATATATATGTGTTGTAACACTAAAAGGAATATAATGAAAAATCAAGCTGGTCGTCCCAATTTGGGATCCAGGGGAAAATCTCTGTGTTTGTCTGTTTTATGTTTTATGCTCTCGCTATTGTTTATTTTCTGTTATAAGATTCGTGTGTAGATAATTTCTGTTCAGGGTTAAAACCTACACTTTGAAAAAGGGAAAAAGGGATGAAATGGACAATTCTGCAGGGATACAAGGGGAAAATTAAAGCCTTTTGGAGCACAATTTTTGTAATCAGAGAGGCCTTATAAAGGGAATCAGCAGAGGTGATTTTTCAAAGGAAAAAGGCACAAGGAGACTTCAAGGATGATGTGTTTTCATAGGAAATGCATACCTTGAAGGCTCAAAAACATTTTAGCCCTCTGTTTTCTTGTCAAAAATTTATAGGGGGCTAACAGTGGCTACACATGGGGATGGCTTCTTCTTTAAGGAGTCAAGAATTCATAAAATAAATCTTTGGTGTAGGTCAGATGCCTGCTGCTTGAGCCACCTTTATTTTTTGATTTTCAGCTGCCAAAAACATGATAGATCAGCAGAAACATTCCCAAACAATCTACCTACCCATCCTACAATCCTATCATTTTTTATTTTAGGGTGCATTTGAACTAGCAGACCCTTTACGTCATTTTTTATTTTTTTTACAAACAAGAAAATAACCTATTATTCTTCTACCCTTATTACTCCATGAGACCATATTGAACTGTTGGTCTCAAATTTTCTCTACCTAATCTAGTATCTGCTAGGATTAAACTGTCTAGCAAATTTCTTCTCTACATTCTAAGACAGAAATTGAAAACAGTCAAGCCAGGATTATACTATCTGACTTGCTAGACTTTGCAGAAATTAAAACAACTAACTACATGCTCACAGACATGAGCTTTATTGAGCTTTTCCTACCTACCCTACTCTAGCTAGAATATTCACAGACTAGCTTACAAACATTGTCTTCCAATGCAACCAGCCCATCAAATGATCCCATGACTGGTCTGTCTTGCTCAACTCCTTGAGCAGGCTGGATAGGTAGGGCAGCTCCCACTCTTTTTGTTCCACAACAGCAGCTACAAAAAATTTTCTTCCTGTCTGCAACATGCTGCTCAAAAAGACCTTTGATCCTTCTTCAAATGTGTGCAGTAAATGTACATATGGATCATGAAAAGATACTTGGCTATTAATATCTGGCAGGCAGGCTTCAACCAGGATTTCTTCTTCTTCCACTGGATCAAGAAGAAGAATCTCTTGAGGGTGAGAGTCTCCCTCATCTTCTTCATTTTCTGAACTGGAGGACTCATCGTACATTGCAGCTAAGTCCTCTTGGAGCTCTGATATGTTCTGCTCTGATGTGCTGAGCTCCATGAAAATATCTATGTATTCTTGAGCATTGGTTTGTTCCATTGCTTTCTCTTTTTCAAGAGAAGGCTCATTATTTTCATCTTGCTCAAGAATATCTTCTTTTCTCTCCTCCTCATCTTCTAAAAGAAAGGACTGCTGGTCACCGATCACATGACATTTATCATTGATGCTTTCATAACTTTCCCCATTAGTGTCATAGATAGGCTGAATAGGTTCACTGCTCCTCTGGAGTTGCTAGCCCTAGCTTTCCTCCCATGGGTCTACTGATGATGGTTCTGCAGGCTCAGCTTCTCTCTAGAAACAATCATCATCAAATAGATCATAACTAGGAAAGTCATAATTGTAAGCAATGTCACCAATCAAACCTGTCGGATTCTGAGCAGGTATTTCTTCATCCTGATCCACAGAGGAGTCTTCTAGATCTGTATCATCAAACTCATAAGCTAAATGTGCAAGACTGTGCGTTCTATAAAATATTTCTGAGGTGGACTGCCGATTTAATAACTGGTCAATCTCTTCTTCTGTCAAAAGAGGGGTTTCCCTCTCATCATGGACAGAAGAGCAGCAGTTCTCTTTTTCTTGTATTAGCTGATTTGGAGGTTGGATGTTTTCTAGAGCCTCTTCTTCCACATCAGATTCTGCATCTTCTATGTGGTCTCTTGTTTCATCAAATTAGCATTCCCTATTAGCCTTTGCTATTAGGTCATGATATTCTCTAGTCTACATAACACAAGACATAGGTGAGAAATTAGGCAGTTCCTGATCACTATCCTCTTCGTCTTCTATAGACTCTTGAGCATCATACATGTCTTTCTCATCCTCTCAGTCTTGAGTTTTTTCTTGTTCTAGAAGAGGCATGGGCTGTTCTAAATAATCATCATTTGCATTTAGACTAGCCATGAACATTTCCAGCACTTTACCAAACGTTTCTGTTAATTCATATAATTGATCTTCCAAAGAATCATACTTTGTATCCCTGTCCATGTTTTGATTCATGCTTATGCAAATAAGGCTACTACTTCTTCTCAACCAGTTCAGAGTCCTCCACAAGTGGAGTCATTTGGTCTTTTGGGAGTTATGGGGTGTGGAGTCGCCAGGTGGATGTATATGAATGTTTGAAGCAGGGTGCTATCCACCATCAACAATTGAATGCCAATCTAACCAGAGATTTTGGGTATTTTGAGTTCCTAAGAGTGTTTAAGGTGAAATTCACTCAACTCCCTAGCAAAGTCGCCATTATGTTCTGATGACAATGGGACATAGACCAATGTTAGCTGTTTAGGCACACATGTTTTTTCCCCAGCTAAGTCACCATTATGTTGGGGTTCCCATGTTTTGGCGAGATTGGCACCACCAAAAGATGAGACAACATCAGAACTAGTTTGGGGCCCTAAGATCTAGCCCTCCTGGACCTGGAGAGGGATCTCTCCAATAAAAAAAAGAATGGTATATCTTTGAAAGCTCAAATGAGTTGTTAGGCTAGTTATGAAGCACAAAGGAGGGTTTTAAATGATTTGGTTGGTGGGTTGCTGGGTTGGTCATGAGATCATAGACTGAGAAAGTAATGGGAGGAAAGGAAAAAAACAACAAGATGTTTCAGAAAAGAGGATAGGTCAAGAAAGTGCCATCCATTGGGCTATGGAGTAGTGAAAGGTGATTACATGCAACAACTAGCCAAAGCTTTCAGAGGGCAATTCATCTAATACTAAAGGATATTTTTAGATTAGATGGTGGGATGGAACATTAAGGACTGAAAGTGAAAGAAGGAAAGCAACCTAATTTCTGTCTATAGAGTAGGTCAGAGGTCATTTAACTCCAGACCTGCTTGGACATACTCATAGACAACTCTCAAAGGAGGGACAAAGGGGCAGCTTATAGATCGGACCAGAGGTCATTTAACTCTAGGTCAGCTTTAGCATGCTCCAAGGGAAAACATAGATAAGTTTAACAGAGAGATCTTAGAAAGGACAGCAGGTCACACAAGGATCCTAGTAGACAAGGCTAACTCTAATCGCCAGTGTTCCCAAATCTTCCAGCTTAAACCCAACAGTAACAACTAAGATAGATTTCATCAATTCATACATCAGCTAGTAGCATAAGGAACTACTACACTGGTCAAATTAACTGAAACCTACTACCCCTGGATGGGTGATCGTAGATCGGATGGCTGATATGCATATCACTCTGTGTCTTGTGCCAAACGATAACGCGCGATGAGCGGGTGGTTTTCAAACAGTGTCGAAGCCACATGTCGGGCGGTGAGTGGAATCGATCCGAAAATAAAAATACCGCCCACCTCCGAAAAATGGTGCGATAGAAATCGGATGGTTTTTGAATAGTGCTTGGGCGCGGTTGTGGGGACCACCGGGACGGGTGCACTATGAGCCGCCGGATTAACGGTTAAACGGACGACGGATCTGTGATCGGGGTGGCGAACGGATAAAATGGTAGACGTTGTAGGGACGCGACGACCATCCGATCTATACAGATCGACGGTCTACAACTGCTTCCTATAACCGAATGCGCTAAGCGCTTTATACTTTGGCGCCTGGTCTTGGCACCGGGTCAAATGGAGGGAAAAAGGTGCAGGGGCTTGGCTGAAAAGGGCTAGGACCCAACTATGGAGAAAATGGTTTTTGGGCCATTTTTAATGAAATTTAAGGTTAGGGAAAAAGGTAACGATAGATGGGGAACCGGTGAAAATATCAAACAGGGGTGTGGGTATGGTTTGAAAGAGATTTTGGGATGGTTTAGAGGATGAGGGGAGGGAATTGGGGGTAAAAAGGGGAACTTTTAAAAAGGGAAAAAGGGATGAAATGGACAATTATGTAGGGATACAAGGGGGAAATTAAAGCCTTTTGGAGCACAATTTTTGTAATCAGAGAGGCCTTATAAAGGGAATCAACAGAGGTGATTTGTCAAATGACAAAGCCACAAGGATACTTCAAGGATGATGTGTTTTCAGAGGAAATGCATACCTTGAAGGCTCAAAAACATTTTAGCCCCCTGTTTTCTTGTCAAAAATTTATAGGGGGCTAACAATATCGATTCCCTTTTCCCTAGTTGGTATATGAGTGTTGGGGTGACTTTCATGATAGCTAGGTTGTGATATGTTTTGAGTAGAATCATATGAGTATCCAGGGTATTGATTATTGTTGCCTAGGTGTCCTTGGGCCAAAGACCTGATCAAACTATCAGCAGTATCAACGCACATGGTACTACTATTGCCTAGGTGATATTGGCAAAAAAGACCCAAACAAACCGTTTGCAGAATCGACGTGCATGGTACTACTGCTACCTAGGTGATCTTGGGAAAAAGACCTGATCAAACCATCTACAGAGTTGACGTGCATGGTACTACTACTTCCTAGGTGATCTTGGGAACAAGATCCAATCAAACCGTCTACAGAATCGACGTGCATGGTACTACCGTTGCCTAGATGATATTGGGAAAAGGACCCAATCAAACCATTTGTAGTATCGACGCGCATGGTACTACTACTACCTAGGTGATATTGGGCCAAAGACCTAATCAAACCGTTTGCAGTATTTACCTACCTGGTAACTTCCTGATTATCATGGGTGTTATTGATGCCTAACTGATCTTGGGTCAAAGACCCTGATCTTGGGTCAAAGACCCTTATCAAACCATTTGAATTATTCGACCTACTAGGTCACTTCCCGAATACATATTACTGCTACCTAGGTAACCTTGGGTCAAAGACCCGATCAAGCCATCTGTAGTAATTGATGCACCTAATAACTCAAGAGGATGAGGCAACTAGGCTCCCCTGTCCCTGATTGGTGTATGGTGGCTTGGGGGGAAGAGGGACAAATGAATGTATTTCTAGTGACTGTCGTTCCTCCTGCATGTACAGGATGGTACGAGGTTCATCTCCAGATGACTGGGTGGAGGGATCCTCTTGGAAGGATCGCTCGATGGTGTGTAAGGCATCCCTATATCACAGGATTTCTAGGAAACGATGGGTCTAGTGCCCATAATTTCTATAGATAGAGCATGCATGATTGGTATGCAATGCTTTGCCTTTACTTTTGGAGCCAAGTTCATTTTTTCGGTACTGTGGCGTTGTGATTTCTGCCTCAGAGCCAAGGAGCGATTTTAGTTCGTCCATCTCTGGGAAGATATGGGTAGGGTGACTTACTACGTCACAGATGGCGCAGCCTGGTGATTCCCATTGTATGGTGGGAGTCTCCACCCTCTTTCCTCTCTCGGTTTTCTTAACCGTAATCATCAGTTTTGCAATGGGAATTTCCTTTGCAGGGATGTTTTCAATAGTTTCTTGTATAGAGGGGGCCTCCTCGGGATTGAGAGGCTTTAACCCTATGGCAGTGATGTGTTTGGCTCTTGTCCCAGTAGGGGGAATGAGATACCAAGCTGGTATTGTGAAAAATATGTTTGGTAACACCACTGTTGCCAAAACATGTTGGGATATGAAACCAGCTGGGGGTTAGAGGAAAGGGGTTTGGGAAGCGGCGTAGGCTAGAGAGGCTTCCATAGCCAAGGACTTAGTTTCATTACTTCTTATGTCCATGTCCTGACTAGATTCAGTGCTTAATGTTGAAATCATGCACACTGGAGCTCCTATGACATCGGGTGATGACTCGGGTATAATGGGGGGATCTCTTAGGAATGATCCTAAGAGACGACGATTTGAACTTGCCGCGGTTGAATTCTTGGTACTGTGAAAGTGGGTCTGTGGATGTATCTACGTAGGATAGAATTACATCGGTGTTTTGTAGGGGAAATTTTCGCTATGCGTCAATTGGTCAATAGTGACGATGCAGTCCTCATGGGGGAACATCATAGTGTGGAAGATGGAGGAGGCTATCGCTGACATGACGTACATATAACTCCAACCAAGGAGTATATTATAGTCCAAGTGAGTTTCCAAGACTTCAATGTGTATAAGGACTGTCTTTCCAACTAATCAGACCAAGACGTTTTGGTAGAGATCGACGAGGGTTGAAGGGAGACCATTGTATGCTCAAAGCGTGATGACTGATGGTTTTATTTCAAGAGACCCTAACTTTTGCCAAATATTCTTTGACATGATGCATGTGGATGCACCATCGTCAATGACACATCGGTGGATGGTAATATCTTGGACAAATACTGGTATCTTAAAGGTGACCATTGAAGGAAGCCTAGGGGTGGAATTGTCTAATTCGAAAGCCATTAGGCATGTATCGGTAGGGTCGATAGTACCTAACGTAGAAAGAAAGGATTTTCTTCGTTTTGGGCATGACTGAAATACTTCCAAAGCTGACATGGTCACGAGAGATTGAGCTAGATCATCCACGATGCTATAGTTATGGGCTGCTCTGGAATATTTTCCTACTCGCCTAGTTGATCCCTTAGCCATCTTAGGTAAGGGTTCAACAGGCATCTTTGATATGTTCAAAGGTGTTTTTGGTGCACTGTTACTAGCCCCTGACATGTTGATGTCTAGCAGGGTATCGTAATTTCGATTTCATGTTTGAAAAAACATTTCCTCGCCAGTCATGTATATTTCGTGGTTGTTCTTTCCAGAATCGTCGGGGTTTTGTTGCTGAGTGCTAACTGACCCTTCATGGGGGAAGGGCTCTTGCATGACTGGCTATTTCTGGGCAGAACCCCCTACCCACGATTACCTTGTAGCTTATTCAGCTCAAGAAGGTCAGGACAGTGGTGAGTTTAATGGCCTTACTCACCATAGATTGAAAAAGAGTGGTTTGTTCGAAGAGGTGGCCTTTTGTTCTACCATTGGGAATTTCTTGGCTCCAGGTTTTGATTTCGATTAGAGTTGCCTCCATCGTGAGATCATGGAGGGAATTGTCGATTTTCCCCCCCTGTCCATGGTTTCCTTTAGGCTTGTTTTTCCCTTTTTTCTTAACCACATTAGGAGGGTAATTCTCCTAGTTATAAGGTTGGTTTTGGGAAGGCTACATGAAGTTCACCTGTGCATTATTCTACATGGGAAGGTCTTGTGCCAGGGACTGAGCATAATGCAGTCCTTGGTTTGCAAATGGTTGCTGGGTGGGAGCTCTTCCATCAGTATTTATATCTGTGTACAAGGTCCCCTAAGCTGGAGGATAAGGTCCTCTGCGCTGATGGTGATACGACGACGCCCTACTGGTCAAATTTTGCAGAGGCATGTGATGACTTTGGTAGCCGAATTGTGGTATGTTCTGGGTATAATCATATGTGTAACCGGGGTTTTGAACATTCCTGCCTAGGTAACTTGTGGTCAATGACCCAATTAAACCGTCTACATATTTTGACGCGCCTAGAAATTCTTTATAGGTTTGCAAGCCCAAGGCATTCAATAAGATATTGTAAATATACCCTGACTATGTATAAATCAACTCAAGCTATTGGGCCTTACAGATGGCATCCTCTTCATATATGGGATTTTTTTGCACCACATCCTTTTGAAATATCTATGGTGAGTGTTTTCAGGAACATGTATAACAGAACTCGATCGTCTAGTTTGGCTTTGCAAAAACTACGACGTCGCCGCCATTCATGGAGATGGTCTGAGATATGGACGACAGGGATTTTCCTAAAGTGAGTCAATAATTCTATTCCAGAATCACCGTGGATGGGTAACTGAAAATATGTCAGGAACTTAGTGGCGATAAAGGTTCCATGTGTAGCAGAGTATTTCTCCACATACCATTTCGTTGCTACTCCCGTCAAAGTGCATTGAAATAGTCTCAGTCGAATAGTATCATCAACGATGTTGTTTGACGAGCACCACAAGTGGAAATTCGTAACATGATTTCCTGGGTATTCTGCTTGCTTTCCTTTGAACTTTATAATGTCCGAAGGGAGCTTCGTGCGCATGGGAGGCCATATGTGGTTGTGTGCAATGGGGTCGTTCGTCAACTTGGTTAAATCTGGTAGATTCAATGAAGCTAGAAAAGGTTACTGCGAGGTTGTATCCATTGCGACTTGTGAAAACACAATGTTCTGGTTAGGAAGAGTGTTTATCTGTAACATACATTGTTGTGTATTTGACTGGCTTCCTGAATGGGTAGCACTCCTCTACCCTCCAGGGGTTGTGGGAGGAGTGTTGTGCGGTGTGGCATTGGGAGACCAACTAGGGTTCCCAACTAAATATGCCCCAATAAAGGATGAACCAATAATGGTGGCAGTGTTCTCTCTTTGATGCCTAAATGGCGAAATACTTGGAACCCCTTTCGGTAATAGGGGGAGGTCCAAAAGACGTCTAGATCGACGAGGTCCTATTGGGTCCATTCTGGTGTCGACTAGGTCTGGCTTTGGAAATATTTGAGAGGACATAGATTATAATCAAAGAAAAATTATGATCGCATACATAAAACAAAGTGAAAATAAAATCAATTTTCCCTTTAAATTAATCCTATGTGATCAATCAATCAAAAAATATGGTTTTTTTTTGTTTGCGTATGATACTCAGATCCCAGAATACCTAATCATCCTCACACACTCAAATTTAACTGGGCCTTGAGAATATATCGTATGAGTGATGGCAAAATGTCCCGTAAGAGCTGGTGACGCCCCTAGTCAATTGAAGAAAATCCACCAAGGTAAGGGTAGAGGATCTAGTGCTTGCCTGCATCGTCACCTATAGGGAAAGGATGCCCTAATTTTTTCCACTAAGTACTGTTGTCCCACGTGAGTGTTTGAGTCTTGGGCTTCTTGTTAGTTCAGCTAACAATACTGAGTATCAATCAGGTCAGGTAGCCCCAACTCATACTGCACGCACTGCACCTAAGCCTAACCCCCTCTAAATCGAGTCTATGCCGTGCTCAGGTTTTCTTTTCCATGGGTTGATAGGTGGATTTGAAAGCTCCCTAAATATTCAAATTCTATTTTTCAAGATGAAGAATGATCAAGGTGGCTTATTGGATGCCTACCCCCTTGATCTAACTTAGACTATAGATTCTTTGGTGGCCCATGTGGGGAGAATTTAGTGAATTTTGTTAAGTTAGTTTTAGGTTTCTTTGCTTTCCTTAGTGTGTGGATGTGTGTGAGCATAAAGTGAACAAGCACATAGTTTGAACGTGTGGATATGCAATGACCCTTTTCAAAATCCCCTATTAAACTATGTCCTATTGTTCCTTGCTCAAAAGAAAAACATGTGAGGATATGAGCCGCTTTCAATTTTTCCTAGTTAATATATGTGATCAACTATAGGGATATGATGAGTTTTGAATAGAGAGTGTTCATATGCTTTCCTAGGATCACCGAAGGGTGCAAAGGAAATAGATATTACTTGCTCTTCTATCGACAAAACGATCCTGGTCCCAAAATTCTAGTGCAAAAATTGAACTAAATTAATAACTTTTACACTAGAAAAAGGAACTAGCTAAGCATGGGTGGACTTGGGCCACTTACTTTAGCTAATTATATAGGTGTTTTGGTACCTAAATTTGCAAAACATAATTTTTTTTCAGAATGCAAGTTAATTTTCCCTCCTACTTAATCTATGTGTGAACTTTGCAAAAGTCAACTTGAAATAAAACTAACACCAAGCGTGCCAAAAGAAGCTAAGAGTGAGCTTTAGCAAGTTGCGGGACACCTCAACCAACGATGGCAGTTGCTTTATGGGCTTCCAGGCACTTTACAAGCAGGAAAAGATAGAAATATGGGAGAAATTTCTCATTTTTTCTTTTGCGTGCAAAAGGTTGCAATAGGCATGATGTCTATGCCCAGGTCAGCTCTGAACGTGTGCCTTGGGCACGCTTGTCTAAGGGAAATGCACGAAAATTACTACAAATGTAATTTTTTGAGGTTTTTCTCCTTTATTCTATCACTTGGGATGAAATAGGGACTGAATGAGAGAAAGGGGGCAATTTTAGCCCAACTCCACAGCACAGACGAAGGTCTCTGCAAAAAGGCACAACCACATAAACTTGGAAATAAAAGTTAGCGGAGTTTCCAATCCTGTGATAGTGTGTTTGGTGCATGTATGTACGAAATCACACCAACTTAAGGGGTGTGGTTTTCCCTCTCAAGTTATTGGTCACAGGCACAAAATATATGGAGTCAAGCAAGTTAGTGGAATATGCTAGAACATAAACATACTAGACAGAGAAATAGCATGCATATTAAAACATAAAACTTAAACTAAAACTAAAAAAAATAACAAAAAAAATTCAATAATCCAAATGGCAGCGCTTATGTCCCCTCTTGTTGAGTGCTGGTAGGAAATGAGGATGAAACTTTAACCCACTTGCCAAGGGGCCCTTAGAACTTGGGGTTCTAATTCCCAATGCAAGGATGTCTTTACATCCGAGCTACCTTGGTGAAAAGTCTCCCTCTCTATACTATGGTGGAATGGAGTTTTCGAATGGCCAACAACTGGATCCCCTCTATCTCTACTCTAGATCACACACTGCTGATATTGCTTGGGGAAATTTTGGCCATCATAACAATGTGCTCTCTAGTTGTTCATCTCTTGGTGGCATTTTATAGGAGAATTCAAATCCTCCTTCCCTCTGTTGGTACACTATAGATGGTGACCCAAGAGAGGAGGGTGATTGCATTGCGTGCCACATTTATTCCATTATGTGCTCCCTTGATGTCCTCAGGAGGCTTGGGTGGCTATCCTTAGGTGGCTTCAAGTGTGGACTCAACGACTTGGAGTGTGATTTTTGTGATCCGAGAAAGTGAATTCTGCCACTCCTAGGATTGCGCGCTTTTTGGGTCAAAATGTGTGCAAGGGTGCGCTTATCGAAGGATTTTGTGTGAAAAAAGAATTTATGACTAGTTCAAATTTGATTTTTCCTCAGACCTTAGAAATTTTTAAATACTTCCAGATTCTCTAATGTCTTTTGTTGGAAATTTTGTCATTGATGGCAAAGAGAGCAGCATAGAAGCAGAGAGATAGAAAAAGATGTAGCAAGATGTAGCGAGTGTCGAGCAGTAGCAAAATAAGCAAGGCAGCAAAAGAAGTCTACAAAGAATACAGATAATACAGCCCAAGTTGTAGAGAATACAGAGAATATAGAGGATGCAGAGACAAAGAATATAGAGAGTACAGTGAAATAGTGAAACAGTCATGCACAGAGACAAAGAATACAGAGACAGAGACAGAGAATACAAAGAATATAATGGAAGGGCTTATATGCGATGGTGAGAGGCGGGAGCTACAGGACCGATGAGTTGGTTTTTAATAGAGAAAAGGCGTGTGTATTATATGTGCTTATCTTAATTCTAGTCTTGAAAACGCCATGGTAAAATGCTGAGGAAATAGGGGTTAACATATAAAAAGTGCGAAGTCAAAGGTGAAGGTGGAACCGAGAGTGAAATGGAACCTTAAATCAACAATGAAGGCAGTTTCGATGGAAGAAACAAATAGTATCGCGCTGCCCTTGAGTGGTAAGCAGAATTCACCTTTTTGAACGCGATATAAGTCTATATTTGACGCGTGTCCTAAGGTGGTTTTCCAAAACCATTTACATCACATAACTTTTGAGAATTATGTTCTATGCATCTAATTTGCACGATATTGCACGTCATCCGTCGGATGTGCGCCCAAAGTTCAGTTGGAGCGCGAGAGTGGATTGACTGTCTGATTAGAAGTGAAGTTGTGGGGAAGAGAACTGAGGTAAGTTGGTCAGTGGGCTCGAGAAAGTTGTTTTAACATGTGCTGAAATCAAACTTTAAAATACTTTGGTCGCATGAGTTCATATGTATTAGTGTTGGGATAGAAATCCAAAGCCAAAGGTTATATAATGGTTTTTAACGTTTGTTGACATGTGTTATGTGAATTGACATGCTGTGGACGTTATGTAATGGTTCTGATAATAATTTGATATGCGGGTGAATAGAGATGTGGGCCCAAGAGAAAGATAGGAAATTGTATGTGATGTGATGGTTGTTTGATAGCCAAATGTTAATATGCTGCATGGCTTAGTCTATGTTGTGAGCGGAAGTGTTAAATAAACTGTGGGGCCCGAAAGGTTATATAAATATATATATTAGTGCTAGGTTTAAGTCTGATTCAAATACTTGATATAATGTTGACGAAGGATATATATCTATATATGTTATCTGTTGGGGTTTGAGTCTGAGTTATGGTTTAAACCAAGGTCGAAGAACTTCTGATATTTGAATGTGAACCTTACGAATGGAAATATAAAAGAGGCGGAGTATATTTGTAGTGTGGGCCCCCATGTAAAAATAAAAGTTCAATGCATGCTTATTCCAAGAATTTTAACCAAATCTGAAGGATATATAAAAGGTAAAGCGGAAAAGTATATATATGAAACAATATATATATACATATATATGTGAACAGTGAACCATCGCATCGGAGTAAAACATAACAGTGGAACATGTTAATAAAGTATGTGATTGTGATCAATCACATCAGAACAATCGCTAAGGCATCAATCACATCAGAGTAGAACATAACAGCGGAACATGTTAATAAAGTATTTGATTGCGATCAATCGCATCGGAACAATTGCAAAGAAATCAATCGCTTCGGAGTAAAAAAATAACAATGGAACATGTTAATAAAGGTTGCGATTGCAATCAATCACATCGGAACAATTGTAAAGGCATCAATCCCATCGGAGTAAAATTGAACAGCGGAACATGTTAATAAAGTTTGTGATTGCGATCAATCACATTGGAACCATTTGAAGAGGAGAAATCGCAATCGAAAATCTCTGGAGGAGGCTCATCGCATCAGAGCATAAGAAAAGTTCGGCAAGTGGGCCTGAAAGGGAATTTTATATGTTAAAAAGTTCCTTTATTATTACGCTGACAGTTGCTTGATTTATATAACAATACAGTTATATATGCAACAGTTACAGAACTGCAATCAATAGGAGAGCATGCAGAAACGAAAAATATAGAGACAACAGCAGAAAAGACAAGCACACAGTGATTCAAAAGGCTGAATGGGTCGATTTGAAATCTATATTGTAACTGAATGTAAATGTTTTAATTGGCTTATAGTGTTTGTGATGCACTGACAAGTCTCCGTAGGAAAACAAAACTCCACTGTAAAACTGAAATTTGAACAAATTGTTGTAGTTTTTCTGAATGAGCTAGACAAAGAAATGGAGAGGCAGAAGGCGAAGAGTCAGGGCTATTCACTTCGAATTCCCTGTGGAATAAAAATATTTATGATGCAAACTGCATAAAGGATATCATATTGATATGAAGAAAGAGGTTAGAGAATTCATAATTGAAGTAGAGAAAATAAGAAGAAGGTGGAGATGTTGTGAAGAGTCAGAGATGATATAAGAAAAATTTGAAGACTGGAGGATAGCAGAAAAGAAGGTACAGAATAGCATTGATATCCAAGGTAAATCAGCAAATTTTTTCTTTTGATAGAGTGAGGAAGTTGGAGCTTCCCTATCAAGTTGTAGCTTGATAGCTGTCAGTTGTAGCTGACTGAGGTTGGAACCTCCTGTAGGTTGGTGCTTGCAGAAAATTGATGGGAGTTGGAGCTTCCTTGCAAGTTGTAGCTTGCAGAATTGAGGTTGGAGCCTCCTGTAGGTTGGTGCCTACAGAAAACCAGTGGTGAGAGGGAGTTGGAGCTTGCCTTTGCATCACAAAAATAATAAGATGTGGTTTTCTCCCTTTATGGGTTTCCACTTATATCTGTTGTCTCTGTGTGTATGATGATTATGTGTTGATATGGTTCATTCAATTTGCTTAATACTTGTTGCTCTCATAATAAGTCTGTTGTCACATTATCTTAATACTTGCTTCTTATATATTAATATTGTTCACATATAAAGTTGATCATGAAATTAAGTTGTAAATAAGATTAATGAAAAGTTTTAAAAGTTCATGAATGCGTTAAATTGATTCACCCCCCTCTCAGTTTAACTAAGGGTTCAAAAATTGGTATCGAAGAAAGTTCCTTTTGTATCAGTTTAACAACTGAAAGGAGATCCTAGGTCCCCAGGATGGCTAGTCAAGAAGGATGCTCAACTAACAAAGCCCCTTTCTTCACCGGTGCAAATTATGCCTTGTAGAAAATCAGAATGAGAGCATACATAATGTCTCTAGGAATAGAAGTTTGGGCTGCTGTGGAATTTGGATATGCCCCAATGTCGAATGACTCAGAGAAAGAAGAAAAACAAGATTTTGTATCTAATGCAAAGGCCATGAATGCAATCTTAAATGGACTATGTGAGGCAAAATTTATCAAAGTAATGCACATCAAGACTGCGAAAGAAATGTGGGATACTATTGGAAACATCCATGAGGGAAAAAAAAAGGTGAAGACAGCCAAACTTCAAGTATATAGAGCTCAGTTTGAAAATTTAAAAATGAATGATGATGAAGATATTGCCAGCTTCTTCTTAAGAGTTGCAGAAATTGTTAATAATATGAAATCTCTTGGAGAAACCATACCAGAATGTGTAATTGTACAAAATATTCTAAATTCTCTTCCACCCAGCTTTAACCCCAAGGTTTCTGCCATAGAAGAAATAGCTGATTGGGAAAATTTGACCATGAACCAAGTACTTGGAAACCTAACAGCCTATGAGATGAGACTGCCACAGAAGAATTCAAATGTAAGGGAGGCAGCCTTTAAGACAAAGAAGACGAAAGAAGAAAAGGAAGAGATATGCTCTGGCTCTGATCAAGAAGAGGCCAAATTTGTTAAGAAATTGGATAGAGGCTTAGGTAAATATAAAGGTAAACTTCCATTTAAATGCTTTAAATTTTGAAGAGTTGGACACTATGCTGCTAAGTGTCCTCATAAGAAAACAAAGAATCAAAGTCAAGAATCAGAGAAAACCATATCTAAGAAAGGGAAGAGATTCAATAGAAAGTATTTCTATCCTCAACAAGATAGCAGTGCATTTGAAGACTCAAATGAACCCTCAAGTGAAGAAGGAACCTTTGAATTTCTATTGATGGCTATAGAAGATCTTGAAGGATTTCTTCTAGAAGATGAAGAAGAATGTGAAGTTGATCTTGAGGGGGAGCTAAGAAGTGCCCTGGAGGAAATTGACAGACTCAAACTAAAGTGCAAAAAACAGAAAGACATTCTCCTCAAATATGTAAGAGAAGAACAAAATTCAGAAGTCCTCATTTAGTTTAAAGTGGAGCTTGAAGAAGCCAAGAAGGTAGAAGATATTTTACTTAAGAAAATTAAGGATAAAATTCAGGAACAAGAGAAATTGGAAGAGGAAGTTGTATGCTTGAGGAAGAAATTGGAAAACACCCAAAGGAAAATCTCAATAAATTATTCTCAAATGACAAGCTCTGGTAAGTTGAATGAAATTCTAGATGCTCAAAGATCTCCTCTGATAAAAACTGGGATAGGCTATGAAGGAGAGTTAAGTAAAGGGAAATAAAAGAAAAACAAAAATATCATTTTTGTAAAAGAAGATAAGGATGATAAAGCAGCTCAGATGATTCCTACAGAAGAAGAAACCTGAAATGAAGTAGATAGAAGCCAAAAGGAACCTCTAATGAAAAAGAATGAAATAAATAAACAGTCAATAGAAAAAGGCTTATATACTCCTGAGTATGTCAAATTTGGAAGCCATCAAAGGAGATTCTTCCCTCCTATAAAAAATGCCACCTGTTATGCCTGCCACAAGCTGGGACATATTGCTACATATTGTCATACAAGGAGAATTAATTCAAACAAGCAAAGGATGCAAATAGTGAAAATATTATCTCAAGCAAACAAATGGAGAATACAACCTTTCATCAAGTATGCAAATTGTTTTTATGGATACTGTTTTTACTGTAAGGAATTTGGCCATAAAATCATAGAATGCAGAAAATATGTACAAAGACTGATGTTCAAAACCTCAAGGAGGTTTATGAATCATAGAGAGTTTACTCATACTCATAATTCTACTAAGATATGATCAAATGTTGTGTATGCAATAAAGGTGGACATATATCTTCAAAATGTCCTCTCAGAGAATATGGTCCATCATCTCAGAAAAGGTACCAAACAAAAGGATGCTTACAATGGAAAAAGAAGGTAAATAAATGTGACCTAGCTCTAATAGCTCAAGGTCTGAAAAGCCAATGGTATTTAGACAGTGGATGCTCAAAGCATATGACTGGAGATAGAAGCAAGTTTCTAACCTTTGATGATAACAAATCTGGAAATGTTACTTTTGGCAATGATAAAGCAAGGAAAATCAAAGGAAAAGCCTCAATCAGTCTGGATAATGGCAGAGGAAAGGCCCAAGATGTACTATTTGTGAATGGGCTGCAAGAAAATCTGCTGAGTGTCACTCAAATGTGTGATAAAGGCTATGAAGTTTTGTTTAGAGCTCAAGACTGTGAAGTAATATCAAGCACCACAGGAAAGACCCTGATCAAAGGTGTTCGAACAGAAAGTAATGACTATGTATTGAAGGAAGAGAATGAAGCATGCCACCTTAGCAAACTTTAGGAGTCATGGTTATGGCATAGAAGATTGGGACACCTTAACTTCGACCATATCATCAGTCGGAACAAGAAGAAAGTAGTCAAAGATATGCCAACAATAAAGAAGCCTTCTAATACCATATGTAAATATTGCCAATTGGGAAAACAGACCCGCACATCCTTTAAGACCAAAGAAGAGCTATCAACAAGTAGACCACTTCATCTTGTACACACGGACCTGTGTGGACCTGCAAGAACTAAAAAACCAAGTGGAGAATCCTATTTCATGCTGATAATAGATGATTTTTCCAGAATGACATGGGTTGCATTTCTAAAATATAAATCGGAAGCACTTGAGAAATTCAAGATATTCAAGGCATTGGCAGAAAATAAAACAGGATGACAGAGAAGGTGAATTCATAGACTATGATTTTGCAGACCTATGCAATGAACATGGGATAAAATAACAATTTACAATCGCAGGTACACCTCAATAGAATGGAGTGGCAGAGAGACAAAATAGGTATGTACAAAATATTGCCAGAGCCATGATGCAAGAAAATAACATTCCCCAAACCTTCTGGGCAGAAGAAGTACACACAGTTGTGCATATTCTAAACAAACTCTATTAAGACCAAATAGTGACAAGACTCCTTATGAACTATGGCATGGTAAACCAGCATCAATAAAGCGCTTTAGAGTCTTTGGAAGCAAGTGTTTCATAAAAACTAATGATGAAAATCTAGGAAATTTTGATGCAAGAGCAGCTGAAGGAATATTTTTAGGATATGCATCCAAGAGTAAAGGTTACAAGTGCTAAAACAAAACACTTCGCAAAATTGTGGAAAGAATTGATGTAATATTTGATGAAGAACTACCAAATAAGACAAGAAGTACAGGTTGCAGCAATCCTCCAGAAGATCATGAAGAAGAGAACCAAGATGATGATGAAATAAGCAAGACAACAGAAGATACTGAACTAAACTCAAAAGGCCCCTCAAGATACACTCAAAAGAACCATCCAGAAGATCAAATCATTGGGGACAAGAGTGTAGGAGTCCAGACAAGAAGATAGCTAACTGAACAGACATAAGAGGTATACCTAGCTATGTTATCACAAATAGAGCCAAAGAAGTTTGAAGAAGCCAGCAAGGACAAGTATTGGGTGAATGCTATGAATGAAGAATTGGACCAAATTGAGAAGAACAATACCTGGGAATTAGTTCCAAGACCCACTGAGAAAAATGTCATAGGCTCAAAATGGGTATTCAAGAATAAAATGAATGAACAAGGATAGGTAATCAGGAATAAAGCAAGACTTGTATGCAAGGGATATTCACAAATTGAAGGTCTTGATTACGATGAAACATTTGCCTCTGTAGCCAGCATAGAAGCTATCAGAATGTTTCTGGCCTTTGCATGCTACCATGACTTCAAGGTATATCAAATGGATGTGAAATCTGCCTTCCTGAATGGAGATCTAGAAGAAGAAGTCTACATGGAACAACTTGAAGGATTCTCATTAACAGATAAAGAAGACTATGTGTGCAGATTAAAGAAAGCCCTATATGGG
This sequence comes from Pinus albicaulis, assembly GCA_034641835.2. Classification (NCBI taxonomy): domain Eukaryota; kingdom Viridiplantae; phylum Streptophyta; class Pinopsida; order Pinales; family Pinaceae; genus Pinus; species Pinus albicaulis. The sequence goes on from CM076578.1 coordinate 45,935,604, forward strand.
CTGAAACAAGCTCCTCATGCATGGTATTCAAGACTGGACATGTACTTGCAAAAACAAGGCTTTAAGAGAGGAGGAGTAGATTGCAATTTATACATAAAGGCCAATGAAAATGAACTCCTGATTGTAGTAGTGTATGTAGATGACATCATGTTTGGAAGCAGCAAAGATGAGTTAGCAAAAGGATTTGCTGAAGAGATGAAATCAGAGTTTGAGATGTCTATGATTGGAGAGCTCACCTTCTACTTAGGACTTCAAATTCAGCAAAAGAACACAGGAACATTCATTTCACAAGAAAAATACTTAAGAGAAATTTTGAAAAGGTTCAAAATGGAAGACTGCAAACCTGTGTCAACTCCCATGATCAATAGATGCAAGCTATGTGCTGATGATGGATCTGTAGATACAGATCAAAGACATTACAAATCCATGATAGGAAGTCTGCTATACCTGACAGCTTCTAGACCAGACATTATGTTGGCAGTAGGACTTGTGGCTAGATATCAAGCAGCACCAAAACAAAATCACCTTCTAGCAGTCAAAAGAATATTTAGATATCTACAAGGAACTGCACAGTATGGGCTATGGTATCCAAAAGGCAAGAGCTTCACTTTGACAGCATATACAGATGCAGATTGGGCCAGCTGTGTGGATGACAGGAGAATCACAAGTGGAGGTGCATTCTACTTGGGAAAAATTCTGGTGGCATGGCTAAGCAAGAAACAAACATCTATCTCTCTATCTACAGCAGAAGCAGAATACATAGCAGCAGCAACATGTTGCACACAAGTCATGTGGATGAAACAAACCCTCCAAGACATGAAGGTAAGCATTGATGAACCTATCTCTATCAAATGTGATAATACAAGTGCAATAAGTATATCAAAAAATCCTGTACTTCATTCAAAAACTAAACACATCCCAATCAAGTACCATTTCCTCAGAGAACAAGTAGCACAGAAGGTAGTGAAGTTGGAATATGTGCCAACAAAAGAACAAACAACAGATATATTCACAAAACCTCTTGCTAGAGAACCATTCGAATATCTGAGAAACAAACTAGGGGTAGTGTCTGCAGATGCTACTCTCTGACAGAAAAATAAAGCCTCATTCCAGGCGGAGAACAGAAAAGAAGACATCACTCCAGGGGGAGATTAGTCAACAAAGAGAGTCACAAAAAATCTAGAGCAACTAAGTAGGGCATGAAATAGGTCCTCAAGATTAGAGTAACATGGAAAATATTTAAAAGCACACTGGGAAATGGGAAACCCTTTGCCATTGATGTCAAAGGGGGAGGAAAAGAAAGCAACAAAAGAAAGGTTCCTTAAAGGAAAGAAGAGGAAGTGTATTTCCATCAATGCCAAAGGGGGAGACTATTGGAAATGTTGTCATTGATGGAAAAGAGAGAAGAAAAATTGTAGAGTAACAGGGGCAGCAAAAAGAGAGGCAAAGAGAGCAACATAGAAGAAGAGAGAGACAAAGAGAGCAGCGTAGAAGTAGAGAGATAGAAAAATAGGCAGGAAGATGTAGAGAGGGTCGAGCGGCAGCAAAAGAAGCAAGGCAGAAAAAGATGTCTATAGAGAATACAGCCCAGGTTGCAGAGAATACAGAGAATACAGAAGATGCAGAGACAGAGAATATAATAAAATAGTGAAACAGTCATGCACAGAGACAGAGAATACAGAGAATATAATGGAAGGGTTTATATGCGATGGTGAGAGGCGGGAGCTACAAGACCGATGAGTTGGTTTTTAATAGAGAAAAGGCATGTATATCATACGTGCTTATCTTAATTCTAGTCTTGAAAGTGTCGTGGTAAAATGCTGAGGAAATAGGGGTTAACATATAAAAAGTGCGAAGTCAAAGGCGAAGGCAGAACCGAGAGAAAAATGGAACTTTGAATCAACAGTGAAGGCGGTTTTGATGGAAGAAACAACTAGTATCGCGCTTCCCTTGAGTGGTAAGTAGAATTCACCTTTTTGAACGCGATATAATTCTCTGTTTGACGTGTGTCCTAAGGTGGTTTTCCAAAACCATTTCCATCGCGTAATTTTTGAGAATTATGTTCTGTGCATCTAATTTGCGCAATATTGTGCGTCATCCTTTAGATGTGCTCCCAAAGTTCATTTGGAATGCGAGAGTGGATTGACCATCCAATCAGAAGAATAGTTGTAGGGAAGAGAACCAAGGTAAGTTGGTCAATGGGCCCGAGAAAGTCATTTTAACATGTGCTGAAATCAAACTTTAAAATACTTTGGTCACATGAGTTCATATGTATTAGTGTTGGGATATAAATCCAATGCCAAAGGTTGTTATAATGGATTTTTAACGTTTGTTGACATATGTTATGCGAATTGATATGTTGTGGATGTTATGTAATGGTTCTGATAATAATTTGATATGTTGGTGAATAGAGATGTGGGCCCAAGATAAAGATAGGAAATTGTATGTGATGCGATGGTTGTTTGTTAGCCAAATGTTAATATGTTGCATGGCTTAGTCCATGTTTTGAGCAGAAGCATTAAATAAACTATGGGGCCCGAAAGGTTATATAAATATATATATATATTAGTGCTAGGTTTAAGTCTGAGTCAAATACTTGATATAATGTTGATGGAGGATATATATCTATATATGTTATCTGTTGGGGTTTGAGTCCGAGTTATGGATTAAAACAAGGTCAAAGAACTTATGATATTTGAATGTGGACCTTACGAATGGAAATATAAAAGAGGCAGAGTATATTTGTAGTGTGGGCCCCCATGTAAAAAGAAAAGTTCAATGCATGTTTATTCCGAGAATTTTAACCAAAGCTGAAGGATATATAAAAGTTAAAGCGGCAAAGTATATATATGAAACAATATATATATATATACACATATATCTGTGAACAGTGAACCATCGCATCAGAGTAAAACATAACAACGGAACATGTTAATAAAATATGTGATTGCGATCAATCGCATCGGAACAATCGCAAAGAAATCAATCGCATCAGAGTAAAACATAACAGCGGAACATGTTATAAAGTATGCAATTGCAACCAATCGCATCGGAACAATCTAAAATAAATCAATCGCATCAGAGTAAAGAATAACAGTGGAACATGTTATAAAGTATGCAATTGTGATCAATTGCATTGGAACAATCGTAAAGAAACCATCGCATCAAAATAAAAAGGAGCAGTGGCACAATACTATTGAAAGTTTTGATTGCGATCAATTGCATCGGAACCATCACAAGAGGAGCAATCGCAATCGGAAATCTTAGGAGGAGGCTCATCGCATCGGAGCATAATAAAAGTTTGGCTGGTGGGCCCGAAAGGGCATTTTATATGTTAAAAAGGTATTTTATTATTACGCCGACAGTTGCTTGAGTTATATAAAAAGACAGTTATATATGCAGCAGTTACACAACTGCAATGAATAGGAAAGTGGTGCAGAAATGAAAAAGACAGAGACAGCAGCAAAAAGGACAAACACGCAGTGATCCAAAAGGCTGAATGGGTTGATTTGAAATCTATATTGTAACTGAATGTAAATGTTTTTAATTGGTTTATATTGTTTGTGATGCACTGGTAAGTCTCCGTAGGAAATCAAAAATCCACTGTAAAACTGAAATTTATACAATTTTTTGTAGTTTTTCTGAATGAGCTGGACAAAAAATGAGGCAGAAGGCAAAGAGTCAGGGCTATTCACTTCGAATTCCCTGTGGAATACAAATATTTATGAGGAAAAATGTATAAAGGATATCATATTGATATGCAGAAAGAGGTTAGAGAATGAAGAATTGAAGCAGAGAAAATAAGAAGAAGGTGGAGATGTTGTGAAGAGTCAGAGATGACATAAGACAAATTTGAAGACTGGAGGACAGTAGAAAAGAAGGTACAGAAAAGAGCTGATATCCAAGGTAAATCAACAAATGTTTTCTTTTGATAGAGTGAGGAATTTGGAGCTTCCCTATCAAGTTGTAGCATGATAGCTGTCAGTTGTAGCTGACTGAGGTTGGAGCCTCCTGTAGGTTGGTGCCTGTAGAAAATTGATGGGAGTTGGAGCTTCCTTACAAGTTGTAGCTTGCAGAATTGAGGTTGGAGCCTCCTGTAGGTTTGTGCCTACAGAAAATTAGTGGTGAGAGGGAGTTGGAGCTTGCCTTTGCATCACAACAATAATAAGATGTGGTTTTCTCCCTTTATGGGTTTCCACTTATATCTGTTGTCTCTGTGTGTGTGATGCTTATGTGTTGATATGGTTCATTCAATCTACTTAATACTTGCTTCTCTCATAATAAGTCTGTTGTCACATTATCTTAATACTTGCTACTCATATATTAAGATTGTTCACATATAAAGTTTATCATGAAATTAAGTTGTAAATAAGCTTAATGGAAAGTTTTAAAAGTTCATGAATGTGTTAAACTGATTCACCCCCCCTCTCAGTTTAACTAAGGGTTCAACATCTTTTAGCCCTGTAAATCCTTCTGCCAGACATTCAATAATGTCACCTCTGCTTGTATGATTTTCCATTGATAACACCTACCCTATTATTCAACAAATTAAGAAGAAAAAGAAAAAATTAATATTCCAACTAGCTCATGGCTAATTGGGAATATCACAGTGTAGTATGCGACATAGTAGGCCATCCTACCCATGTCTACTCAGAGTTGGACGAACTAAAACCGCTCCTAAACTCTGAAAGAAATTTCACGGAAAAAAGTTCTCTTAAAAGGGAACCAACCACAAAACATCAAGGCAAGGCATTGTGTACCAACCGCGCATGCGCTATATGTAGAAATTATTGGCATTATACCCATCATTGTCCATAAATACCGCGATATAGGGATTCCTTACATGCCCTAGAACAATCATTTCAAGAGGATCCTTCCATTCTATCACATGGGGAAGAACCTCACTTCATATTATACATGCAGGAGGCACGACAGTCACCAGAAAGACCCCCGTTCATCCCCCCTCCTCCTATCCAACGTTGTTCACTCTGCGATGGAAGAGATCATTTCATCGCCAAATGTACAGCCCTATAATTGTTTCAATGATGGTATCCAGTTAATGTAGTATACCATGTTGACCTTCTAGCCATCCAGCATTTGTGTTAGATATGTGGTGTCGATCACCCATTACGCCATTGCCATTACATTCCTCGATTCTACGCAACGCTAACCAGTTTACACACTGCCATAGTTCGCCTCTTCGTAGAATATGACTCAGACACAGAATCCATGGATAGCTCAACAACGCAGGAGGATGTGACAAGTAGGTTCATTCTCTTCCTGTCAGCAAAAAAGCGTCCAGTTGGGGAACCCTTAGTTACCCCTACCTTCCCTCCATGGACAAGACCAACCTGTGCATTTTGTAACACATGTAACCATGTGTTCGCCACATGCCCAGACCTAGAAGCGCTACACTACTGGTACCCGATCACGTCACCAACTGAACAAGACAGGAACACACAGGAAAGACATTCTTGTCTGGTATGTCAGGGCAACCATCATGAGCAGCGCTACACTTATATCCTTCGAGTGTGCCCACTAATTGACATCATTCATTCATTAGAAATGCACTGTCAGGATATCATCAACCTAGAGCTTAGAAAACATAATGTAAAGAAAATCATCCCCAGGCAGCCTACCCCATTTCCATACCAACACGTTGGGTGAGTTAAAAAGTCGCATCGACCTAGAATGACCCATGTCCAACATAGGCCAGCATGTGGGCTATGTGATAGAATTGGCCACAAGGTAAATCAATGTAAATAAATGAAGCACCTCACGAACAACTTTCATATGGTCTCCTCCCTCCCTCAAAGACATATCTCTAACCAAGAGAATATCACACGTTGCTATTGCCAGATCTGCTCACATTTTCACCATACAATTTATTGTGTGCACCTCCCCAAGCTTCGAGTGGCAAGAGCAGCGTTAAGCCTACACTCCCCAAGGGAGCTAGACCTACCCAAACCAAAAACTCAGAAATGGCAACAGAGTAATATCTCCCCTACGCCTGATCCTTTCTGAGCATCCACTTCAGGGAGGAAGAGAAATGTTGGTTATCACACCATCTACTTAATAGGCATAGTGGTACCATGCACCATTTTCACTGGCCATAACCATGAAACATAGGCATGCCCATTAATGGAAACATCCATGCACCTCTGCACCAAGCACAAATTCCAAATCCTGGAAAGTGATCAGCCTTATGAGGAACCTATACTTGCTCCCACACAAGCTGCCATGATGGATATTCCTCCCCCACCAAATTCCAACAACACTTTCATCATATACGATTCATATCATCATGTATCAGAACCATGATCTAGGAATTCTGCTCATCAATCATAGGTGTTGAGTCAGTTTCAACTAGGAGAGTAGTTGTACCAACGATGGTGCAAACCCAATCCATATGTACCTTGTCGACCATGTCTGGTTCCACCACATCGACGATGGAATCTTATTCAAGTCTTTCAACCATCTCTGTTAGGACTAAACCTCTTCCTCATAGCCTTGAGCAAACATAATCCCCCTTAGCATCCTTATTCCATTCAGATGATGATATTCTTGAGGCCATGACGAAGCCATATTATCCATGGGATGTGATGCATCACTGCTCATTTTTTCTTCCTAAATAAATGTTCAGCCCTAACAGATAGGAAACCAAGGGATTTATGCAATCAAATCAAAATATTTCCTTCAATAGGGGAAATTTGATTGGTTCCAAAATCCCATTTCGGCACCTAATGCATTGAAGAAGGGAACATGTCAAACATTTCGCCTACCATCAAGGTGAATATCTCTCAAAATCCTGAAAAAAGTTGAATAATCTCACTGGGGGCAACATGTTCACCAGAAGAGATAACATTTTACACCCATTTTTGCAAGAGTATAGAGATATCTTCGCATGGGACTACTCTGAAATGCATGGGCTTAGTCCCACTATTGTAGAGCACCATATTGACACTTGGCCTGACGTATCGCCAGTACGCCAGAAATAATGTCAACTGCACCCATCCAAGGCAGAAGAAATTAAACAATAAATCGATAAGCTTCACAAAGACGGGTTCATCTACCCCATCACTTACACATCATGGGTTTCCAACCCTGTTCCCGTCATGAAAAAATAGGGCACCATATGTGTTTATACTGATTTTCTCAATTTGAACAAAGCATGTCCAAAGGAAAATTACCCTACCCCATTCATCAACCAAGTCATCGATGCTTGGGCAGGACACGAGGCCCTCTCCTTCATGGATGGTTTCTTTGGGTATAATAAAATTTGCATATGTCACACCAACTAGTACAAGCTCACGTTTCATACCCCATGGGGCACATTCGCATACCATGGATGCCATTTGGCAAAAAAAATGCTGGAACCACTTTCCAACGGTCCATGAATTATATCTTTCATGACTTGGCACACCTCATCCTTGCCTACTTGGATGAAATCACCATCTAATCCATGAAGCGATCTTATCATCTCGAGGATCTGCAACTGGTATTCCAACGATGCAGGAAATACAACCAACACTTGAATCCACTCAAGTTTGTCTTCTGCATCACCGCAAGATGAATTCTAGGTTTTATTGTGTCCAAAAAAAGGATTAGAGTGGACCCCCTCAAGGTCCAATCTATCAAAGAGTACCTCCACCTCGAACTGTCAAGCAGCTACAAAGCTTGCAGGGAAAGGATAAATTTCTGAAACGTTTTGTCCCATACTACGCTACTTGTGCTCAAGGATTCCAGCATCTCCTTTAAATGGGACATCTCATTTAAATGGGATGATCAAGCCCAAAAATCATTTGAGGCACTGAAAGACATATTATCTTCAACACCGTTGATCAGTCCCCTAGACTACAACAAAGATTACACCTTGTATCTATCAGCATCTGAGACCACTTTGGCCGAAGTATTAATCTAGGATGACCCTGATGGGAAGGAACATGTAATCTATTATGTTATTAAAACCTTATCAGTCCTCGCATTAAGATATAAGCCTAAATAAAAGACTTCCCTATCATTAATACATGCATTCGAAAAACTTCACCACTACATTATCTTAAGGACTACAACTTCCATCGCAGATATTAACCCCATCAAATACCTGCTCATGCATCATTTAATGAACCATAAGTATGCTCATTGGATAGTCATGCTACAAGAATTCGACTTACAGTTTTTCTCCCTAAAAAGCAAGAAGGCTTTTATTTTAGTCGAGTTCATCATGGACCTCCCATGTCAGACCAAAGGATAAACAGTCAACGATTCGCTACCAGAAAAAAATCTCTTCCTAGTAACGACTGACAACCCTTGGTACGAAGACATTCCCCTATTTTTACGAACCCAAAATTTCAAACCCTAGTTCACCCCTGACGACCATTGGCTCATTCGCCACCAGGCCCCTCGATACCTCCACATGGGAGATGTCTTATACCGACGAGGCATCGACACCATCTTACATCGATGCCTCAACCACGACCAAGCTGAGCAAGCCCTTAATGACTGCCACAATAGAGCTTGTGGATGCCACCTCTCTGGAATGGCCACCACCCACAAAGTCCTGCGAGAAAGATATTTTGGCCCACGTTATTTCACGATTGCATTTCATCATTCAAGAGGTGTGAGCGATGTCAACGCTTCGCTCACAAAGTAAGAGCCCCACTCGCTCCCCTACACCCCGTCATTGTCATTGGTCCCTTATGAAAATGGGGGATTGACTTCATGACTTGCAACCCCATGCTATTACGTAATCATAAGTACATTATTGTGCCTATCGACTACTTCACCAAATGGGTAGAATCCATGCCCACATTTGAGAACACAACAGAAACTGCTACATGATTTATGTTTAACCATGTCATCGCCTGCTTCGACATACCAAAAGAGTTAGTCTCTGACCATGGAAAACACTTCGAAAATGAATTTTTCTAGGAATTATCTCATCACCTCATATTTTCACATGAATTCTCTTGAAGATACTACACCCAATCCAATAGAGAGGTAGAAGGTGTGAACAAAGTACTCAAAACAATGTTACAACACATGGTGAATAACCAGAAAAATAACTGGCACCACATTATTTTCTCTACCCTGTGGGCATACCGCACGGCAGTGAAAAAATCAACGGGGTTCACACCCTTCCACTTGGTATATTGGGTAGAAGTCATGATTCCCATCGAACATGAGATCCCAAACTTACACACCACCATCGAACTCCTCGATGATACCAAACCTCTAGAGAAACACTTAATACAACTAGAGTTCATAGACAAAAGTCAACGACAGTTGCTCCAACACAACGAGGCCCATAAAAAGCAGGTGAAATAATCGTTCAATTGCAACATCACGCCTCGATCATTTACCGAGGGTGAGCTCGTCCTCCGCTATGATGTCACAAAAGAAGCTCTAGGGCCAGGAGAATTTGAAACCTTGTGGAAAAGTCCCTATATCATAAAGAATTGTCTCCTGAAGGAGGCATACATATTGATAGAGCCCAACAGAACATGCCTGAGAAACCCCATCAACTGTCTTTACCTCAAGAAATTTTACCCATAAGGGTTAAGAGGGCTCAGCCCTAGATTTAACGTGCACAAACAAAACTTTTTTTCTAATAACAAACTTGTTACAAAAATGCTCTAGTGTCATCAATGGATCCTCAAGCCAACCATTACTTTGGATTCATTGATGGAGCATCACAATGGTCTCAAAATTTAGCAGCAACCACCTAGGTCATCTACCACCCTGACCGATCGCGATTCTTCACCAATGGAGTATGCATCAGATCAGCGACAAAAAATCAGGAAGAATATGACACCGTCATAGGGCTCATGTGTGACACCTTCAATCAAGGCATTCGCCACTTGCATATCTACTTTGATTCCCAGTTAGTGGTTTCATAGTTAAACCAAGAGTTTGAGGTACAGGATTCACATCTGTTTAGAAAATACTTGCATGCAAAAATATCAAGCCATCAATTTGATCACATTAAATTCACACATGTACAAAGAAATCAAAACCAGACAACAGATCACATAGCTAACAACATCCTAAACTGGAATGCATCACGAATAAACCATAATATATAAAACCAAAAAACGTAAGAAACATAGATATCCATAAAAAATACACAACATCCATGAAAACCTATAAATAATAGATACATCATATAGAGCCACAAAAAATGCATCTCTCATACCAAAAATATATGTCTGAGTAAAAAATAATGAGTTTTGTATCTGACCCACAGGTGGGACAGAAATACATATACACATGTCTTCAAAAATAAGGGAAGCATCCTCATAATGGGTGCTTTCCCTGTGTACAAAAATCTCTAAGGCTCCACCTCACCAGATTGGGTACTAGGACCCACGACTGCTCCCAGTGACAATATTGGGGTAGCCGTCAAAACTAAAGCCACCACATGACGCAGAGTCGGTCGATAGCCCCTCTCTCGGGCCATCAGTGTCTCTAACTGGATGTCATCTAAATCATCGACAAACCCATAGGTAAGCATACCCTGGGTCAGTTGATCCACTCGGCCCCAAGCATTTTCCAAATCAGTGGCGCGCACCTCTAAAGCAGCCAGTTTCTCTCCCATCATTGCCATGCGGGCCTCTACCACCTCGGCGAGAGTGATCATTGCAACACACTCAGCAGCAGTCGAACTGCTACCCTCTCCAAATGGGTCATCCTTGTCACCAGGTACTCCACCCTAGGGCTGCACCAGCCCTCCTCCCTGCCCCCCGGCCAGGGGCAGAGCACCTCAAACCCTCCGTTTTGGTTGGTGTCCTACCAATTGAGCGGTAGGGTGCCCAAACTCACCAACATCTGCAAGAGTAACAAAACTATGTCATTTTCATCATATTACACATATAATTCATAAAATACTCAACAAATTCAGAATAAAACACAAAAATAATACCTTCTGTTCCTCAAGCATATCCATCAGGAAGACCCATATCCGGGTCTCCTCGGAAATCCATCCCAGCATATGGATAAGGAAGGAACGTTTGAGGGTTGGCCTCAAACAAAGCCTTGGTGGTTGCATTCAAGTAATTCCCCACTATACCTCCCCCACCGTGAGTCATCACTAGAGCCCATATCCTCCTGCGAGGGTCCCGATGACTCCCCACAGGCACAACCACCATGGGCTGTAGCAACACCACCCTCTCATACATAATGCTATAGAGGATGCTAGCATAGGTGAATATCTTAGATCCATCACAGACCTTCACTAACTAAGCCACCATTCTGTCATAGCAGTGATGGGAAAAATCAAAGAAGTGCCCAGCCCTTAGCCAGTGTCGGACACCTATCTATGGCCCCGACGCCCTATGCGGTGATGAATATCGAGTCAGTTTCACAATCATCTCCAGATCACACCACTTGGCCAAATCTTTCACTGATGCTATCAAAATGCACCCCTCCGTGGGAGGCACCCTACCGCAATGAATATCTGCAAATCACTGAAGATCAACCCTCCCAAGAGGAAGCAGATAAGGGAGTGCCTCACCCTGAGGCAATAGACCTGTCATAAAATAAATATCCATATCTAGACAGATAGCCAAGCCACATCCTCGCAACAACATCACTCTATGCCACTTGTTCTATTAGCAGACCAGGTAATGTAGTAATTGATCCTATGATCATAGGAGGTCATTCTCAAGAAACTTAAGAGGAACCCATCGAGCCAACTATTGCCAAGAATTGGCATATTGTGCCATATACATGCGGAGGTCAAGCCAATCTGTCTTCCTCCATAGAATCCTATCACCAAAAAGACACACATTAGTGACATCAAAACACCAAAAGATTGAAAAATTTCCCAAAAATAACCTTGGCTTTTCAGGGCACCTATTTCTCAAACAAGTGTGTTGACCGTGTGCCTGTATATTAGATAGGTGTGGAGGCCGCACGCAGAAAGAAATAACAAACACAGAACTTGTGCGCAAATCCTTAGCTTCACATGGATATTCCGTGCATGTGCCTTAACCACCTGCGCGGTCAAGGAAAAAATTTGATAAGGTTCCGTACAAACCCATTTTGTACGGACACCTACCAAGTCATACGAAAAAATTAAATGGAGGACATTCTGGGGCCTACCTATCTCTAGTAGTGAGAATCCCAGGTGCGCAGGCTGACTACAATGGCAAGAAAAACTTAGCAACAGTCTCTGACCTCTCAGACTCTCAAACCTCAAATATCACAAATGAGTTGAAATGAGACATATTGGCCTATATGTTTCCCTTTTTAAATTGTTTGAAGGACCATAACAAGAGCTAAGAGAACCCAAATGCAAAACCTAAAGTAACACAATGATTAGCACCTCATAAAGCCCAAAGGAGGCTCCACTCATTCACGCCTCCGAAAAAATAATTTTTTCAGTTCTGACAGGTATGCCCTCTCTTATCCTCTATTCATTCAGCACATGTTGTCAATAATGTTTGAATGAGAAATATAAATTCACTTTGGGTATTTTTTTGTAGGTGTTGTACAGGACAACAAACCATATATTTCCCCATGCACCGAAGGTTCCAGAGCAGGTGTCATTCTACCCTCAACATGGTAGAGTCCCAGAGAAACTTGCATATCCTGACATCATTTATCCAAAAGAAAGAAACCATAGGTTCAAAACACCCGACCATGTTTATCATCTCCCCACCTTGCACATTTTTGTAGCTCATTTGCATTTACTTTTGAAATATTTTTCAAAACAAAAAAAAGAATATATATTAGAAAAAGGACAAATGTAAATTTTCCATATGCTGAAAAATAATTTTTGTTTTATATGATTGGTCAATAAACATACTATGAATAACTGTGAAGGTGGGTCTAACCATTGAATTAACACCCGTGCAAATCACCGAGCGAGGTTTAAAAGAATGGAGGTTGATTTGGATTAGCGGAAACTTGTGGGCACAAATGGCCCGCGGGTTAACAACGATGGTGCCTTCGCAGTTGACCCAGTCAAAAACCTGCTTACCAAGGTCGACGGTTCACGAACACTGCGGGGGCAGACCTCTGATGAGTCTGTCATACTCCAAAGCACTCCCGTAGTGATGTAGGAAACCCATGACGCAGGCAATTAATATTGCCAGCTCGTATGTCGCATCATGTTTTTGTTATTTGTCAAGTCATGCATTGAATTCTCATTAATTTCCAAAATCTCGCGCCATCTATAAAATGTGTTAAAGTTTTTTATTTTATTCTTATTGGTTTTCAGTCCCAGTTTCTCAGAATTCTTCTTATTTGTTTAATTTATCACCTCTACGCTTGTTCAGTTGCCATATTGAGTAAATTCATGGCTAAAAAGTGGTCCCTATATGGCTCTTCCAGCCACATCCTGCTTATGGATACTGAGCAAGACATCAAGGATACTGTTGGCGCTGGAATCGGTACTTGGACTACTTCAAGTGCCTGACCAAACACATCCTAAACTCTAAGGAAATTTTAATGATTTGTTTTATGAGATTCGTAGGTGCTTTAAAATATCATCCACTGAAAAGAGATGTCAATCAAATCCATAGTTCTAATAATGAGGGTATTGGAGCTTGATATGGTAGCAAAGAGTGAGTTTGTAGCCTATAAGGAGAAGAAAATGTAAAATGAGAGAAGAAACAGTAGGTCTACAAAGAAAAAATCTACTGAATTTGGTAGAAATTAACACAAATATCAGTTCAACGATATTCATCGAGAGAAAGCTATTTCTAGTCTTACAATATTCTCACTGAAATATTATAAAAGATAACTGTCATGAGTGATGCTCTTCCCACTACTATTATATATATTTTACCAACAAGGGTCACTGTGTGAGACTAACAAAAATTGATAAAACACATGAACATGTCAAGAGACCGATAAAAGTCCATAACAGCATGAGGAATTGCAAACTGCAATGAAGATAATAAGATATGGAAACACAAGTGGAAATTGACAATATACACACCACATTGATAATAAGTCCGTAGAATTTTTTGTCTATTTCATTCATTGAAAAGAGTATTGATCATATGAGTCAAGATTCTAAAACCATGAACCTTTACTTCATAGCAGTTTTTCACATATATACAAAAATACAAAACTGTCATCCCCACAAAAGCAGTAAATATGTTCCTAAAAGTTATTACAATCTTGTGCAATAGATGACGCTTATCCAAAAACTTCAATACAAAGTGCTATGACATAATCAAAATAAACAGTGTGAAGGCCAACACTTCGAAGTGGTTGTATGATGTGGAATTCTATTAGGAAGACTCCTCCTCTGTTATGGTGTAACCAACTCCACAAAAAGAGCAAAAAATAGTGAAAGTGACATGTGGTTGTTCCTTGAATGCTACCTAGTGCCTTGTGGAAATAATGTTGAGAGTAATGGTAGAGATATGTTTCAGAGAAGCTGTGCCGCTCTTCTTTTCCTTTGGTTTCTTGTTTGTCGTGATAGGAATGAAGGCAGACTAAAAGAGATAGCGGAGTTTCATTTTACTAGTGAGATAAATTATTCGATGAGTGAGAGGAGAAAAAAACCTTTTAAACATATATCGCAATCGCAGATTGGGGTCAAAAATTTTAAACATAAGACACAAGCAGGAGGGAACGCAATTTTCGATGGGGGTGATGACGTGGTAAAGAGATGGAGTCGATCACAGATTGCAAATCAGAATTTTTATTATGAGACATGGGAGTTAAGTGTTAAAACTTGCAAAGTGTGATGTGCGATGAGAACGGACGTGATGTGGCATGACAGATGGAGGGGCACATTTAATACCACAGATCGCACATCATAAGTTTTATTGTGAGGAACAAGAGGAAAATTTTAAAACTTGTTAAGTGTGATGTGTGATGAACAGAGAAGGGTGACGTGGCAAGACAGATATGGGACCCATTTAATAGTGAAAATATCACATTGAAAGTTTTATTTTGAGAATGGGAGGTAAATGTTAAAACTTGCGAAGTGCAATGTGCGACAAGAATGGAGGTGATGTGGCAAGAGAGACGGTGGGGCCCATTTAATAGCACAAATCGCACATCGGAAGTTTTATTATGAGGAACGGAAGGTAAATGTTAAAACTCATGAAGTGCAATGAGAACAGAGGTGACGTGGCATGAAAGACGGTGGGGCACATTTAATAGCACAAATCGCACATCAAATTTTTTGTTGTGAGACATGGGAGTTAAATGTTAAAAATCGTGAAATGCGATGTCTGATGAACAGAGGGTGATGTGGCAAGATAGAGATGGGGCCCATTTAATAGTGAAAATCGCACATCGAAAGTTTTATTATGAGACATGGGAGTTAGGTGTTAAAACTCATGAAGTTTGATGTGCGATGAGACAAAGGGTGGCGTGATAGGACAGAGACGGGACCCATTTAATAGCGCAAATTGCACATCGGAAGTTTTATTATGAGACACGCGAGTTAACTGTTAAAACTTGTGAAGTGCGATGTGCGATGAGATAGAAGTTGACGTGGTAGGGAAAGGTCTCTCTTTAGTATCACAATCGGGGGTTTTGTAGGCGACGACAATTGTAACATGAATGAAAGTTAAAACTGCGATAAGTTGATTGCGATGAAAGGGTAACGGGTCCACCATGATTAAGTGCGGTAAGTTATATCATATAATATATGATATTAAAAAGGTTTGATTTGGTGTGGGTAGAGCTTCTTTTTAACTATAAAAAATGGATTTTAATAGTTAAAAATGGGTTTCGAAAGAAATGAAATGCAGGAATTTGGGATTTTAGAAAAATGAAAGGTAAAAGAGGGAAAATGAAATGAATGAAGGTAGAAATGAAATTTTCTCACCACTACACTTTTACAGCGACACTTTTATCTTACAACCGAACTAAGAAGGTAGATTTATTCCTTGGAGAATGATGACCAGACTTTGAAAACCTTTGAAAAATTGCAGTGCTAATAGTGGCTCATATTGGGGATGAAGTACTCCCTATGAGGCTTCAAGGACTGTAGAACCAGTGCCTTAAAATCTCTTTAAAATCATAATATTTCTTGGAAATTATGACTAGGACTGACCATTGACTGACTGTACTCAAGATTGACCATATATACAAACACAAGTACCATTGGGCATGGAGTTTTATTGACACACCACATCGGATATTTACAATGGAGTGACTCAACTGACTTAGTAAAAAAAGAACTTCTTGAGAAAATGACCATTGTTTGGGCCTCTAGTCATTTGATCATCATCCAGATGTTTGAGAAAAAAATTATTGGTTTCCAAAACTTTAGCAATTCTAAATGGTCCATACCACAAATTTTCAAACTTACCATGTTTTCCATGGTCTTCTCTCCTGGCATCCAAGTGCTGATTTTCACTTTTGTCAAAATCATATTTGACTTTAGTCTGATACTTTTGTGTTTTGTCTATCAGTGATTCTCTAATTTGGTGTGCCTCTATCAACTGCAACATTCTCTTTTGGATTGGATTTTCATCATCAACTTCATCTTTCAGGAACTTCATCACAGGAATATTTAGTTGCAAAGGTATTACAACATCAGTACCATATACAAGCTGAAATGGAGACATTCCAATTGATTTTTTACCACTTACCCTATTTTCCCAAAGAACATGTACCAACAGAGTGTCCCAATTTATTTTATTTTCAGGAAGCATTTTCTTAATGATCCTCACCATTGGATGACTCAGCTAATCCATTACCTTGAGGGTAATAAGGCATGGAATGATTCAATTCAATTCCATATTGCTGACAAAATTTGTACACCTTAGTAGACTTAAATCCCATTGCATTATCATTTACTAAATTATGTGGACAACCAAATCTTGACATAATGTTTTTTAACAGAAATTTGATAATTGTCGTATCAGTAACATTCTTGGAAGGTACAACTTCAATCCATTTAGTAAAATATTTTGTAGCTGTGAAAATATATCTATGTTGTGATGATGAAGGTGGATGAATTTCATCGATGAATTCTAACCCGCACTACTGAAAAGGAACATCTGCTAAAATAGGAATAAGAGGTAATGGTAGAAATTTCATTTTGCCAGCAAATTTCTGACATTCGATACAGCTCCTGACTTTGGAAAAAACATCAGAGAAAAGAGTTGGCCAATAATAGGCAGCTCTTAAGATTTTTTTTTCTAGTGGATTTCCAAAATACAAATTCCCTCCACACACTCTTGCATGTATCTCTGTGATAATCTCTTGGGATTCAGCTTCATCTACGCATCTTAATAAGACTCCAACAGGGTCGTTCCAATAAAGATGGTCTTCCAAAATGCAATACTTAACAGCTCTCAATTTGAAGGCTCTTCTCTTTGACTTCTCCATTTTAGGGGGACAAATGAAATTTAACAAAAAGTGTACTATATCCTTGTACCAATCTGAATGAAATATTTCAGGATAATTAGAAATTTCTTCTCCATCTTCTCCTTCAGTTGCCTCTACGTTTAGATTTAAAGCTTTGTAGTTAGATTCAGCCATCAAGTGAGCCAAGCCTTGACCTTTTATCAATTTATTTGGTCTGATCTCAATATCAAATTCCAGAATTTTGGTCAGCCATCATCCCCTTCTACCATCTGTATCTAGATGCAGTAAAACATCTTTAAAAGTTTTATTCGGCACAAAAGAAGCTAATTTTCAATGCAGCACATAAACTTGAAAAGACTTCAAAGCCTTAACTAGTGCATATGATTTTTTTCAGTAAAGTTGTACTTTAATTTAGCATCCCTTAAAGAACGAATAAAAAATGAAATAGGCTACTCTAAACCTTCTTTGTTATTCTGTAAAATTAAAGCTACAATTGTTTCTTTTGAAGCATACGAAAAAATCAGAAAATATTTTTTCGAAATGAAGACTAATCAAAATTGGAGCTTTAGTCAAGGCAAACTTGCCTTGATTGCTGAAAATGAATTATTTGCTTCATCTTGCCATTTAAATTCTGAATCTTTTTTCAGCAAGACATTTATGTGTTTGATCAGCTCTACAAAGTTAGGAACAAAACGCCTCAAAAAATTGATTTTCCCTAAAAATGACTACAATTGTTTTCTATTCCTTGGAAAACCAATCTTTTGAATAGCTTCAACTCTTCCCGGATCAATATAGATGCCACTTTCTGTAACAATATGTCCCAATAATTTCCCTTCTTGGACAACAAAGGATGATTTTTTTTTGTTCAAGGACAAACAAAACTTTCTGCATTTGTCAAAAACTTGTTTCAAATGTTTCAAGTGGTCTTCATCAGATTTTGAATTGACTGTGATTTCATCCAAATAGATGACTAAAAAATTGTCTTTTTCTCTCGCAAAGGAAATATCCATTGCCGGCTAAAAATTTTCCCCTGCATTCATTAGAAAAAATGGCATTTTGTTGTACAAAAAGTGGTTTTGACAAAACTATTATTTTCCAAAACATCCGAAACCGCGGTTTTGTAGTAGGCGGATTAGTTAGCTATGACAAAAGTGAGAAAAATGCACCAATATTTATCATCGATTGAAAACACATGCCAATAGTTATCACCGGTCTGTTTCTTGATATGATCCAAGCATTCGCACAATTAAAGATTCTGTTGGCGGGTTGTGACTCTCTATTAGGGCATGATTCTGAGTAAGATTGGTTAAATTTCAAACCCAATCCTGGTTTACTTCCGTAGTATGGCTCCCAGCTTCACGAAGATAATTGCCGGCCAAGTTTCATCCACCTCTGAGAGTCAAGATCCTACCCATATTGTCAGTGAAGCCCCAGCTCCCACTGTGCAGGTGGTCAAGGCCTCCCTGAATGAGTCCTTGAAGTTTTCTGAAACTGCCTTAATCTACCGATTTAATGTCTTTTGTCCATGGCTGAAAACTCTCCATAATTGGATCTCAGAAGTATGGAAGCCTGTCATTTCTGATGAAATTAATATCCACCCCTGTGCTAAGGGTTTCTTTATAGTATATTTTGTAAACTCTGAAAGCAGACAATGCATTTTATATTTTGGCCCTTGGTTTTGGGAAAACTCGGGCCTATTCAGGAAGCCATGGAACTCATCATTCGATCCCTCAAAAACATTCATAACCTCAGCACCAGTGTGGTTCAGATTGCCAAACCTACCTTTGCATCTCTAGAATCTCTCCTCACTAAAATCCATTGGAAATGCAATTGGGAAATTTTACTGCAGGTGCCTAGAAACAGATGAATATGTCAGAACCACCTATGCACGCATCTATGTAGAAATGGACTTCAGCGCTGGATTCCCAGCTGAAACAATCCTAACAAGCAAAGACTATGTATGGAACTAGAAACTCGACTATGAAAGTGTCCTCTTCAGATGTCGATCCTGCTTTTAAATAGGCCATCTAGCCAAAAATTTCCCAAAAGTCTCCTAGAAAAATTCTGCTAGAAAGAATCACCATAGATCTACATGGTGTGAAGGAACACAAAAGGAACATTACATCATCACCAAGGAAGAATACTCTCCAGAAAACTCTAAATTGCAAGAAATCAGGCAAGATAGAAACAACCCTCAAGATAAGCACAAGGAAATTCCCGCCCAACAACAAAAGAACGAACTCGACAGCCCCTTAAGCATCAACAATTATGAGGATTCGAACACCGCGCAAAAGAAATATTCATTTAGCAGCAAAGCAGTTCTCCCAGATCTCAAAGATAAGACACTAGTGTCCCAAGAATCAGAAGAGATGAAGGAGGTGCAAGATAAAGGAAGTTGGAAGACTGTAGAGAATAAAAGGAAAGCTACAACACTAATCTTGCCAAGAAAGATGAGAAGCTGACAATTAAGAAAAAAGAAAATTATAGGTCCCATAGACCAAAGTTTGGTCTCAGTGGACGTTAACCATCATCATCATCATCATCAATGTACCCCAGAGTGTGGTAAATGTTTTCTTTTCTCTATCTTTCTTGACAACTGAAATTTGATTATAGCCTGAAAAACCATCAATCATTAACAATATTTTGGATCCTACAAAATTTTGCAAAATATAATCCATCTTGGGTAGTGGATAGATATCTTTCAATGAACACCGCTTCAGGTTGCGAAAATCAACACAAACTCTTATCTCTATTCTTTTTTCCGAACCAAGACTATATTAGCTACCCAGTTAGAAAATCTCAAAGGAAGAATTATCTTTGCTTCCCATAATTTTATGATTTCTTTCTCAATGATTGAGAGCAACATGGGATTGATATGTTTGATTTTTTGTGCTATAGGTTTCGCATCTGTTTTCAAAGGAATCATGTTCTCCATTATGCTTCTATCAAAATTTTTCAGCTCACTATAAGACCATACAAAAATATCAGCAAATTCTTTCAACATCTTGATATATTTTGTTCTAATTTCAAGAGAAGTGAATTTGGATAGTTTGACTAATTTTGGCTAATATTTTGTGCCAATGTTACATTCTATTGTACTCTCTCCATCAACTTTACTTTCAGGCTTGAGAAAAACATCATTATTATCGAACAATATTTCTAAAAGAACTAAGCCTTTAGGAATATAGTTGGTTTTTAGATCTATAATGTTCTTCTCAGTCATGGTTTTCTTAAAAGGACTGCTATTTTGAATTACAACAATGTCTTGCTCATCATCAATTTGTATATCTGCAAACACTTCAATACACTCTAAAAATTTCTGAATTTCCTTGTCACCCTCAAATACTTGCCAGTATTTGATGTTGTCAGGAATTGAAGGCATTTTTTTTATGTGAACATCATAGGTTCCCTTGACATCTAGAGGAACTTTGAAATTACTAGCAGCAATATCTAGTGAATCAACCATTTGATTTTCCTCTCTAGTGAAAAAATTTATATGAAATGATGAAAAATAATGATCAATCAAGCCCCAGACTTCATTTCTATAATTTTTCAACTTTGAATTTTTCACTTGGTAGTTGTTTCTCACCTGCTTTATCGCCAAATTTGAATCACCAAAAGCAATTAGCTACTCCGCTCCGAAATATTTCGCTGCCTTCATACCCAGCACCAGCACCTCATATTTAGCAGTGTTGTTAGTGGTAGGAAATTACAGTTTATATGATATAGTTACCCTTTGATGAGTGGGAGAAAATAGGACTACACTGGATCCTGATCCTTATTTTGATGAGGTTCCATCAAATTATAGTTTCTAGATCTTTTCTCCCTCTAAATGGTGCTCATTTTTACCTTGAAAGTGTTATTTTTCACTTATTGCAGGCTAGAAATTGTTATCATCAGCAACAGGGTGTAGTATTTATGACCCCAGTTCCTTTTCTTCAACATATATGGGATGGTTTGAAGGATTATGCTGATCACTAATTATGTAGGCCATTTGGGTTTCCCTATACAGCCTTTTGAATTCACCTCCAATCACTGGGATGGTGGCATATGACATGTCCATATGAAGGGTACCTCCCAATTTTTTAGACCAAGATCTGGAAGGTAGCATCCCAAATCTAGAAGGAATCTCCGCAACTACAATGTCCATCACTAAGATTTTCATAGGTAGTTGGGTAAGAGAAACAACCAAGTCCTTAATTACTCCAAGGCACTTGAATTTTTTGGAATCAAAGGTATATATGTCATGGTATTTCTTGGTGATCTCTAATCCCAATTCATCCATCACTTTCTTTAGCATGAGATTGTGAGAAACCCCAGAATCTAACAGACAATTATGCAACAATTTGTCATGTATATTGAGTGATAGATAGAAAGGTGGTGAGTTGTCATCATTTTGATCTTGGACATGACAACCTAGATAAATAGTGGGATGTTCATCCTCAATATTGACTAAGTCAGGGGCGAGAGATGGCTGAAGAAGACTCTTTATATGCTAGATTTTTCAAAAATTCTAGAAGTGGGACTCGAATTTTGATTTTATTCAATTCAGGTTTGAAAGTGAAATAAGTTGGAACTAATTCCTTATTTTCTGTAGTAATTTTGACAATCGGGGTAGAATTTTGGAGTGGAGGAACCTCATTGATTTTGGCCTTCTATTTGGTAGCTTGTTTCTCTGAATCTGATTTTTGTTGAGGTTGTTGAACTGGGCCTTTAGACCTCAAAGGATAATTTATGTTTTGAGCTTCTTGCTATTTTTTATCATTTTGTGCATAAATTTGGACATTATCATCATCTAAAAACAAATAAATCCTTGACTGGCCTTCATATTCTTGCAAAGTCAAACAAGTTGACTGTGAGGTTTCTCCTACAAGGTTTATTTCTTCATTTTCTTCCTCATGTTCTTGCTGCTCTTCTTCAGCAAAATTATTCAAAGGAGGCTGAACATTTTGATCATCAAAATTCCTCCTTGGGCGCTGTAGGATTTGTTGGGGTTGAAATGGCCTCCTGAAGGGAGCCTGATTTCTATTGGATTCATTTTGATTGGCTCTAGCAGTTGGTTTGTTTTATAGCTCTAATTTTGTCATCTTAGAGGCAATTTCCTTGATCAAATTGGACATTTGATCAATCTTTTCTTCTGTTGTAAGGGATTTAGAAGAATAAACTTTTTCTTCTTTCATCTTCCTTTTGTCTTTTGCTACCTTTTCTTCCTACATTTTCAATTTATTAGAAGCCATGAGATTAGACTGCACTCCAATTCCAACCTCTTTCATATTCATCAATTTCTGTTCTTTCTCAACCCTTAACCATAAAGAAAACTTAGAATATATATAATTTGCAAAATTTATCATAGCTGTAGTCTCAGGAGGCTTAATTTCTTCAGGAATTTTTTGATAAATCTTATTAAACCTCTTGGTAAAATCAACCAATGACTCATCTGGTTTCTTCTTCAGAGTTCCAAATTCTGTAAGGCAGTACACATAGTATTTCCTATCACCCCATTTCTTTACAAATATTTCCTTCAATTCATCAATTCCTGTTATTAAGTTTGGAGGCAGAATTCTAAACCATTTACGAGCTTCACCATCCAAGCTCTGAACAAAGAGTCTTGACCAGACATCTTCATGTTTGACATTCTGGTTGTCAGCATAAATATTGAAAGCCACTAAATTTTCCTCAACAGAAACTCCTTCTCCCTCTTTGGTGTATTTTGGAATATATTTTAAGTAATCCCCTTAAGGGAGTGGATGCGAAGGTTGAGGAAGAGCAAGTGGAGCATATCTTGTAGACACTATTTGCTGCATCCTTGTAAGGGTAGGTTGAGCCATATTTTGTTGATGTACAGTTGATGGATGATCGGTTGATGTCAATGTTTGGGAAACAAGAATTACAACTTGTAGATTTTGAATCTGATTTAGGACAACAGAAAATTGGAAATCTTGAGCTGATTCTTCAAGCTTGTGGATTGAAAATAGTGGATTCTCAAAGACATGAATAGAGGATGTGTTGAATTCACCTTCTACAGAAGAATTAGATTCAAAAGTTGTCCCTTGAGGAGATGAGTTTAATTCAAATTTATTTTGCTGAGATAGGAAGTCAGATAAGTTGAATGTGAGACCTTCAGGAACACTCTCTTCTAGTGGATGAGAATAGGATGTCCCAACAGTTGGATTTCTAGATAAAGGAAAATATTTTTGCTGAGGAGTGATGAAATAATGGTATTTAGGATGAGTTTGGAGGAAATTTAAAATGGTCTTAAAATCTTCTTCAGTCAAAACATCCCTATCAAAAAAAGGTGTGATTTCCAATACTTGCTCTAAATCTCGTTCAGTTAGCACAAACTCTTATATTTCCTTATTGACACTTAATAACTCGGTTTTTTCGTCTTTGACTAAAATAGTACTTACTTCAAATTTATCAATTGAGGAATGAAGAAAACATTCAACTGAGCTTAAATTAACTACATCTACTTTATCTTCTAGGGAAGCAGTTTCAATTTTATATTTTTCTTTTTGAAAATGAAACTTTTTTTGATTCTAAGGTAGATGAAAGTACCTTTTGCATTGGAATGTATTTTTTGTGTGCCTTCTTCACTGACTGAGATTTTTCCTCAACTGATATCTATTTTCATTTTTCATCTTTAATGATCTTCTCTGAGTTTGCAACTAGGGTCATAGTAGGTGATCTCTGATTTCTCCTTATAGTTGGAGGTTTTGAAACCCATTTTCCTCTTTGTGGAGTTTCCAGGTGAACTAATTTTCAGTCTTCTTCAAGTCATCAGTTCTTTTTCACCATTAAGAATTGACATTCAAAAATTCAAAAAAAGAGACATTAGGAGAATAATTTGTTTCAAGGCCTTCGTCTCCTAGTAGACGCACCAAAAGATGTTGGTGTTGGAATCAAAACTTGGACTGCTTCAAGTGCCTAATTAGACACATCCTAAACTCTAAGGAAACTTTAATGATTTGTTTTATGATATTGGTATGCGGTTTAAACACTCATCCACTGAAAAGAGATTTCAGTCAAATCCACAGTTCTACTAATAAGGGTATTGGAGCCTAATGTGATAGAAAGAAGTGAGTTTGTAGCCTATGAGAAGAATAAAATGTAAAAATGAGAGAAGAAACAGTAGGTCTAAAAAGAAGAAATATACTGAATTTGGTAGAAATTAACACAAGTAGTAGTTTAGCAATATTTCATCAAGAGAAAGCTATTTCTAGTCTTACAATATTCTCACTGAAATATTATAAAAGATAACAGTCATGAGTGATGCTCTTCCCACTATTATTACATATATTTTACCAAGAATTATCATAGTGTGAGACTAAAAAAAATTGATAAAACACATGAACATGCCAAGAGACTGATAAAAAATCATAATAGCATGAGGAATTGCAAGCTGCAAATGAAGATAATAAGATATGGAAACACAAGTGAAAATCGACAATACACACATTAGATTGGTAATAAGTCCTCAGAAGTTTCTTTCAATTTCATTCACTAAAAAGAGTACTGACCATATGAGTCAAGATTCTAAAAACATGAACCTTTAGTTAATATCAGTTTGTCACATATATACAAAAATATAAATTTTTCATCCCCACAAAAGGATTAAATATGTTCCTAAAAGTTATTGCCATCTTGTAAAAGAGATGAGGCTTATCCAAAAACTTTAATAAAAAGTTCTATGACATAATGAAAATAAACAACACCAAGGCCAACAGTTTGAAGTGGTTGTATGATGTGGCAGTCTATAGGAAGACTCCTTCTCTGTTATGGTGCAACCAACTCCACAAAAAGAGTAAACAACAGTGAAAGTGATGTGTGGTTGTTCCTTGAATGTTGTCTAGTGCCTTACAGAAACACTCTGGTGCTGAGAGTAATGGTAGAAATATGTTTCAGAGAAACTCTGCCCCTGTTCCTTTCCTTTGGATTCTTGTTTGTTATGATAGGAATGCAGGTGGATTAAAAGAGATAGCAGAGTTTCATTTTATTAGTGGGAGAAATTATTAGATGAGCGGGAGGAGGAAAAAAACCCTTTATACATATATCGCAATCGCAGATCAGGGTCAAAATGTTTAAACATAAGACACAAGCAGGAGGAAACGTGATTTGCGATGGGGATGATGATGTGGTAAAGAGGTGGGGCCGATCGCAGATCTCAAATCGAAATTTTTATTATGAGACATGGGAGTTAAGTGTTAAAACTTGCGAAGTGCGATGTGCGATGAGAATGGAGGTGACGTGGCATGACAGATGGTGGGGCCCATTTAATACCGCAGATCACACATTGGAAGTTTTATTGCGAGGAATGGGAGGTAAATGTTAAAACTCATGAAGTGAAATGTGCAAGACAGAGAAGGGTGACATGGCAAGACAGAGATGGGGCCCATTTAATAGCACAAATCGCACATCGGAAGTTTTATTGTGAGGAACGGGAGGTAAATTTTAAAACTTGCGAAGTTCGATGTGCAATGAGAATGGAGGTGACATGGCATGCTAGACGGTGTGGCCCATTTAATAGTGCAAATCACACATCGGAAGTTTTATTGTGAGGAACGGGAGGTAAGGGTTAAAACTGGTGAAGTGTGATGTGCGATGAGAACGAAGGTGACATGGCATGACAGACGGTGGGGCCCATTTAATAGCGTAAATCACACATCAAAAGTTTTATTGTGAGACTTGGGAGTTAACTTTTAAAACTCGCAAAGTGTGATGTGCGATGAACAGAGGGTTACATCAAAGGATGAAGATGGGGCTCATTTAATAGTGCAAATCGCACATCGGAATTTTTATTATGAGACACGGGAGTTAAGTGTTAAAACTCGCGAAGTGTGATGCGTCATTAGACAAAGGGTGACGTAGCAAGATGGATATGGGGACCATTTAATAGTGCAAATCACACATCAAAAATTTAATTATGAGACACAGGAGTTAAGTGTTAAAAATCACGAAGTGCGATGTGCGATGAGACAATAGTTGACGTGGCAAGGAAATGACTCACTTTAATATCGCAATCGGGGGTTTTTAAGGAGACGACAATTTTAACATGAATGAAAGTTAAAATTGCGATAAGATGATTGCGATGAAAACGTAAGGGGTCCACCATGATTGAGTGTGGTAAGTTATATCATATAATATATGATATTACAAAGGTTTGTTGTGGTCGGGTAGAGCTGATTTTTAACTATAAAAAATGGATTTTAATAGTTAAAAGGTGTTTTGAAATAAATGAAACGCTAGACTTTGGGTTTTTAGAAAAATGAAAGGTAAAAGAGGGAAAATGAAATGAGTAAAGGTAGAAATGAAATTTTCTCACCACTACACTTTGACAGCGACACTTTCATCTTACAATCGAACTGAAAAGGAAGATTGATTCCTTGGAGAACGATGACCAGACTTTGAAATATTTGAAAAAATGCAATGCTAACAAATAACTTGTGCATAGTTGAGTATCTATCTTTTTACCAGCAAGTCGTACTCAATGAGAAGAATTATCCCATCTACTCAAACATTTTCAAGTCTGGCGTTATGTCTGTATGTGTCCCGAAAACCAATATTTTTTGGAATTCGTACATTCGCTAGTATCTGCATTATACCCTAGCAAGTGCTTTGTGATGAATAATTTAAGAGAAAGTGTTCTTCAAGTCAGATCTTTGTTAATCCCTCATGCCCTCCGTTATCTTGAGTCAGAGTCTTATGTCAATTTCACTAAAGAATCATTGGTGGCACTATATGATAGTCTTGTAGGTCAGGATTTTACAGAGGTGGTTTTCTTTCTAAATCTGGAAGTAGGACGTTTTTCGCCAAATGATAAAGAGTTTCCCTTGGAGGTTTTTGATGCAGAAGTCAAGCCAGTACTGAAACTTTCGTCGGAGATACTTGGAAAGGAGGATGCTACTCAAATTGACAGGTTGGTGCTTGGATTATTGGCTTTAATAATGAATCCCAATGTGCTGTTAGATATTCCTTCATACTAGCAAGAGAACATTAATTCTCAACTTATGATCCTATCCCTCACTGGGTCTTTCAGGTTTCCCTCAGTGATTACTTATTTATTCTTATATCAAAATGTGGAGGAATTTATACATTTGGGGTTAAATATTGTTGATTCAAATAAGAAAAGACAATCAATGGTGTTTTTCACAGATGTAATAAGAAATGAACCAAATGAGGGATGATTGTTTGATTTTGTTGCTTATTTCGTGCAAATTTCCTATAAGATTTTAAATATAATTACTCCTCCATGTTTTTTGTCGAAGGCTCAGGAGTTTCTTCAGCTTAGTGTCAACTGTGAATTTGGAGATTAGTTTGTGTATGGTGATTATTCATAAATTAGGTTGTATGGAGCCGAGATTGAGCCTTATAGATTACCCATATTTGTTCCCATGAGAATGTTTTCCATGGAGTTTATTAGACAGAGCCTAAATGTAGATCAGATACATTTTTTCCCAATGAAGAAAGGTCATCTATTTAAGTTGCCTATGTCTGTGGGACCTGTTAGGGTCTCTGTAATTAGCAAGGTTGGAAAAATTCCAGCTACAGGGGTAACATCAAACTGCTTTGGGATTCAAGGATCTAGCCCTCCTGAATCCATAGATGGATCTCTCTATAAATGAGTTTAAAGATGTGATCTTTAAAGCCTGAAATGTAATATTAGGCTAGTTATGAAGAGCATGGGTTTTGTTTGTTTATTTTTGGTTGGGCAAAGACATGATGAAGGTGAAGGCAGTTCAAAATAAGGGTGAAGATGTCTGCAAGTGAAGGAATGATTTGGCTGATAGAAAAAGGCAAAGATAGTTTTAACCCATTGGACTATGGAGTCATAGGAGGATTTTAATTGGACAGCAAGGTTCAAGAAGGATCCATGGGGCAAGTCACTTATGTCAAAGGATCTCTTAAGGTGATTCATGGAGTGAAACAGATAGGGAGTGGAGAACAAAACAAAATGAAGAACAATGCACAATCTAAGATCAAGTAAGTGCTTTTTAAACTATCTTGCTTTCAACATGTGCTTAGAGAGACAAAAAATAAAATAATTCTGTGATCAGGTAAGTACTTTTAAACTAACCTGCATTGAATTACTTTGAGTTTAGAGAAACAAAATATAAAAGCATTCTGAGATCGGGTAAGTGCCTTTAAACTAGCCTGCTTTGAAGTACTTTCAGTCACAAACATTCAAAATAGTTAGAACAGCTTAAGATCATCATAATGAGCAATCTATATCAAGCAAGTGCTTTGAAACCAACCTGATTTAATATAATTAGTATTTAACAAGAGAAAAACATAGAAAATAAAGCTTTCAGTTAGAGTAGGGTACTACTGAGAGTAAGTCCTAGCTCTATGTTTTCTGTTCCTTATCAGATAAAATGAACAAAGTGAAAACTTAAAGAAAATAACATTTGACAGTGAGAAACACATCACCATTGACACAAATCAGGATCCCATAAATCAGCAGCTTGTATTTGATGTTCAAACCAGTTACAATAAGCAAGCCCGGAGGGTCTCTCCAACTTCAAACTTCTCATATCAGCTTATTTATCTTCAAATTGCACTCAGTGCATCAGTAGCTTCAGAAAACCATTACATGCATTCAGATGTCTAGAGACCAACATTTTCTTATGTTCTACAGAGGTATTTATAGAGAAATGTGGAATTGGGAGGATTTCCCAAGGATCAAGTATCATTAATTATGTAATCATTTCTAACTCTACTCCATAACATTTTTTCCTTCCTTTTGAGGCATAATGATCAAAAGATGTGCTTTTGAAATGTTCTTAATCTTCTAAAATGGTTCTACCGAAAATTAGAGATAAGATTCTTTGATTTGTATTAATTGTTTAGTTGTATTCAGGTAAACACCTATTGTTCTGGTAATGACTGAACCTTCATTGATTTCTGTGAGGCTGCAGGTGTCTTTAGGAGCTGGAGAGGGTTCAATTGGCCTCTGCTTATGGCGGTGAAGGGTTTCTCATCTCAACAGATGTCTTCGTCTTTCCCTAAAACACCTTTAATTTACTTGAGAACTGTGTTTTAGGTGTTCAATCTCCTGTTTCTGGTGTGTTCTATCTTCGACACTGATACTCTTTGATCGGTGCTCAATTAACTGTGTTTTGTGGTGTGCAGGGTTGTACAGGGGTCGAATGGCATCAATGCCTCATGAATTCATTGATAAAATGTGAATTTAAACCCCAGCAAGTGATTTTGAAATGAATCACAGGCGGGAGGATCGTCACCCTCGACCTATGAATTTTTCTTCACCATGGCAGAAAAAATCAATTAAAACCCTGCAAAAATATGAAAAACTATTAAAAAATCCTGCATATATAGGCTGACTGCTTCAGAAGGCACATGGAGAGAGCGTGGCCGTTGGATGGCATCATCCAACGGTCGAGATTGATCGGGAAAAGTCAAAGAGACGGCGAAAGAAAATTTTAAATCAGAACCGTCGATCGCGCAGAGATCGACGGTGGGAAGCGGAGGCGAAAAATAATGTGGAGTCGAGATGATCGTGGGTCGTCGGATGAGATCGGCCCACACGATCAACGGTGGAGATCGGGCACCAATAAACTTTAGAAAAGATACCTGGACATCGAAAATCCAACTAAATATAGACCGTCGATCTCGGGAGGATATCGACGGTTGAGGACATGTCGGAGGGCGACGGACGGTGGGCGAGGGGCACTGTTTGCCTAGGTTAACTCACGCGCATCTTCGAGGAGCGACTATCGTCAGATGGCTCGCCCTAGATTAGACGGTGCACAAAAATATCGCACCGGATCTGTGGACGAACGTTAACGCGCGATGGGGGGGCGGTTTTCAAATAGTGCTAGTGCCACGCGTCAACCATTGTATGGAATCGCTCTAAAAAGAAAAATACCGCCAGCCCTCAGAAGGTAGTGCGATGGATACCGCCAGTTTCTGCACAGTGTTTGGCGCGGTGGGGACCACCGACCACGATAGGTTCTGCACCGTCGATCAGCGGATCAGATCAACAGCGGAGATCAGATGAGGCTTTAAACCAACAAAAATTCAGAAAATAATTAAAAAACCCAAAATTTCAGAGATAACATAAGGTTTTTAATATTTTCGGGCGGGATAATATAGAATAAGGTTAGGCACCCAAATGGCTCAGCGCCTGGTTCGAGCACCAAGGCGTATGGAAGGAAATGGTTAGAGACCTAGCCCAAGGGGGCTTAAACCCTTCATAATAAGAAAATGGGTTTTTTCATAGATTTTCAATGGTTTTCGAAGGGTTTTGGGGGTTTCGATAAGGCCAAAAAGGATCCTAAAACCTTATGAAAGGGATTTTGATGAAGGGGAGATGGAAAAATTATGAGAATGAGGGATCTTGATGGGGAAGAAAAGAGTAAAAATGAAGGTTATTTTCTGAGTGCAGGAAGGGGAAAAAAGGGGATTTTGTAGCAGTCTTTCTCATGGCATTCACCAGAAATTTCTAAGCTTGAAAAGGGAACAACAATGAAGATTGAAACAAGGATATGATGTCTTCCAGAGGCTTCAAGAGATACACTTTCTACAATGAAATTGTTCCTTGAAGGCTAAAAAATGTTTTGGCCACCTTTTGATAGAACAAATTTTATAGGTGGCAAACAGTGGCTCCACTTGGGGATGGTGCCTTCCTGAAGGCATCAAGAACTTCAGACTTGCATTCTCTAGGGGGCTGATCAGTGCCTTATCCATTGGGCTGCCTTCTTTGCTTGGATGCTCTTATTTTTCCTGAAAACATATTAGAAAACATGGAAAACAATGGATCTTCATCAAAAAGCTTTCTACCTACCCAATCCTACTCATCTAACATTTTTTCTTCATTTTAGAGTGCACTAGAAATGGAAAACTCTTTTACAACATCTATTTCCTTTGTAAACAGGAAATATAATCTATTTCTACTCCTTATTTCTCCATGGAATTAGATTAAGCAGTTGAGTCCATATGATTCTCTACCTAATCTACTATCTGTTGGGATTAAACTATCCAACAGATTTTATTCTCTAAATTCTACAACAGAAAATTAAAAACAGTCAAGTCAAGATTAAGCAGTTTGACTTGTTGTGATCTATGGCATAAAAAACAAGTTGCACATAGACATTTATTTTGCAGAAAAATTAAAATAAAAAATGGAAGGCTTAAGATCTAAAAGTTCATGCACTTCCTTCACCTTTCTACAGCTCTGTTTGCCTTTTTATTGAGTTGTTCTTTCTTTTTCTCTGGTCCAGATTTTGAGCTGATTAGAACCAGATTTACCTCTGTTTTGACTCAGAATAAAACATAGTTTGGAGTCAATTCTTGCTTGGAAACTTAGGTTCAGGTTTTGAGCAGGTTTGAACCTTTAATTTCTAACCTAATCTATCTACTGATAAGACAAGTTTAAACAGTTTGGAAAATCAAATTCACTATCCTATCAGCAGTAAATTTAAAACTAATTAGTCAAGATTAGGCTGTTTGACTAACTAGGAGTGTGTTTTTCAAGAGTGGCATTTGAGCTTGCACACTTTCAGAATTTATCTCTTTTTTTTTTCTTTTCTTTTTCTTTTCTTTTTTTTCTTCTTTTTCTTTTGGTATGGGGCTTATACCTTTATTGTTTTTATAACCTTCCCTCTTTTCCTTTTTTTTTTTATTGTTTTTGTATTTTTTCTTTATGAAACTGAACAAAGAAATGGTATTTACAATGGAAATGAAAGCTTCACAATTTGAACTCAGCAGTAGTAATGCTTGAGCATCCTGCCATTGACAGGACACCCAAACAGATCTGTGCCATCTAACTCTTGCCGAAAAAAGGCATTTGGACCAATGGTGGACTGAATAATTGAAGGACCTTGCCACAAACTATCAAATTTACCATTTTTACCCTTATCTTCTCTCCTGGAGTCCCACTTGAGTACCTTGCCTCCAATATTGAAATCACAAGCCTTTGCTCTCTTGTCAAATAACTTCTTTATGTTCTCTTGCACCTTCTGAGCTCTATTGTAAACTTATTCCCTTGTCTACTGGAGATGTATTGTCTGATTGATCCTCCTTATCATGTTGTCCTCTTCTGACTATATTTCTTGGACTAATTTTATCACTGGTACACCTAGGCTGGTAGGAAACACTGCATCTACTCCACAAACAAGATTTTAAGGGGACATTCCAATGGACTTCTTTGTGGTCAACCTGTCTGCCCACAAAGGATGCATCAACTTGTTATGCCATGATTTTTTATTTTCCTCAAGCAGCTTCTTGATGATGGTCACAAAACTTTTATTTTATGATTCTGCTAGCCCATTACCTTGAGGGTAGTAAGCAGTAGAATGGCCAAGTGTAATCTGATACCTGTTACAAAAATCAATCATCTTTTTGGAACCAAAAGCAGCAGCATTATCAGTAATAATCTTCCTAGGATAGCCAAATCTAGACAGGATATGATCTTCAGGAAATTTTACAATGAAAAAATCTGTGGCATTCCTAGAAGGTATGGCCTCTATCCATTTGGTGAAGTAGTCAGTGGCTGTGAGAATCCATTTGTGTTGGGCAGATGATGCAGGATGGATTTCTCCTATGAAATCTAGGCCCCATGATCTTGACAGCAACATGCCATACTTAGGAGGCACATCAGCCACCACAACATCCATCACCATGCACTTGGCTGGGATTTGGGTCAAAATCACACAAAGGTCTTTGATTAGACCCAGACACTTCACTCTGTTGGAATCAAAAGAATATAGATCCTTGTAAGGTCTGGTTATTTCTAGTCCTAACCTTTCCATTATCACCTTTGGCATAAGGTTGTGAGAGGCTCCAGAGTCATGCATAGCATTATGAAGGATCTTGTCATGAACATTTAAACTCACATAAAAGGGAGGTACAAGCCCCTCTTGATATATACCTTCAATCTTAGGACCAAAAATGAGCTCTGGTTGGTCATCATTAAGATTGACTGTATAATTATTATTCTCAATATTTAAAGCCTTCAAAATTTGGGTCCTATATACACTTTGGGTAGCTAACTCAGTTAGGGGAACAGAGATTCTGATCTTTGAAATTTACTGTTGAAGGCTGAAAGGAATTTGGCTCTTCGAAGGACTTGTGTTAGCCTTACTAGATTCCAGTCTATTAAAAACGTCAGCTAGTGATTTCTTCTATTAGTATTTGACAAAATGGTCTTAACAGGAGTACTAACTGAAGTGGTAGTACTACTAATGTCTGCACTCTATTTTTCATTGTTTTGAGTGCCCTTTTCTCTACCTTTATCAAAATTTAAAGTCACTGTTTTATCCTTTTGTTTGACAATTTTAGGCTTGGTTGTAGTGATTTTTTGTGAATATTTGTCAGAGGTTTTGGTGTTGAGAGTTTGTTGACTGGTTTTGCTTCTAAGGTCATATTCTTTTTGAGACTCTATGATGACATTTTCCATGTCTTGAAAATAAATTTCATCATCATCTATGTTGTCATCATAAGGGGTATGAAGACCTTGCTTTTTATCATAATGAATCTCAAATTCATCATTATCTACTCCTAGCATGTTGATATCATCTTCCTGTATTATCTCATATGTTTCCTCAACCTCACTTATATAGTTTTGATGAAAGGGAGGAGTGATCTGTTGATCATCTTCCCTAGGTCTGTTTGGAGGTTGGTTCCTTCTAAAATTCTGATTTTGGTTCTGGTTTTTGTTTTGACGAGCAGTTTGGTTTTGACTTGCTTGTGCTCTCTCAAGGATGCTCATTTTCATCATCATCTCCTCCATCATTTTTTCCATCTTTGAGTTGGAAGTAGAAGGTGCATTATCCTCTCTAAAGGACACTCTCTTTTCAATTTTCATTCTTTCTCTCTCTTCCATCAAGTTGACTTCCACAGAAAGAGCAATATTTTGCACATCTTCAAGAGTTGCAAAATCTCTCTCTCTCAGCTGATAGGCCATCTCGGGGTCAAACCCTTCAGGAAATTTTTTTAAAGATGAGCCCTGTGGAGGTTTTAGCT
This sequence comes from Pinus albicaulis, assembly GCA_034641835.2. Taxonomy (NCBI): domain Eukaryota; kingdom Viridiplantae; phylum Streptophyta; class Pinopsida; order Pinales; family Pinaceae; genus Pinus; species Pinus albicaulis. Next base: position 45,969,870 of record CM076578.1, read on the forward strand.
TTGGGGAAAGTGCATTATACACACTATTGAATCTAGTGCAATAATCTTGCACACTTTCCCCAGCGTCTCTATGGAGGTTCTTGTAGTCAGAAAGGATTTGGAGAGGGTTTTTCTTTACTTCCCATTTGTTTAATAATGTTTGATGGAAGGCTTGGAGATCATTAATACTATGGGGGGTTAAACCTTTAAACCATTTTCTTGCTTCTCCCCCTAAGATCTGAGCAAATAATCTAAGCTTGACAGAATCATTATCAATTTCATTTATGTCAAAGTAGTGATTCATCTTATCCACATGTTGTGATGCAGTTGTAGCATTTCTAGCATCATAAAATGGAATTTTAGACTGATAGTCCTGTGGAAGATTGACTAATGGTACAGGAAGAACTAAGGGAGCATACCATGCTGCCATGATATGTGGTGGGGGTGGATTCACAGGAAGGAAAGTGGGCTGAAGTGGGGTGGTTTGAATAGTGGATGTAGGATGAATAGAAATGGATGGAACAGGAATATATTGCTGAGCTGATCTTGTATGAGAGACACCTAAGTTGTGAAGAAAATGTGAATCAGGAGGTGTTGTTTCTCTACTACCAGAATGTTCACTTGTTTCAGGAGATGAAAGTGAAAACTCAGAATCTGACTGACCTAAGTCACTAAGAGACCTAGTTCTAAATGGATTTACTAAGTCAGCTTGTGATTGTGGTAGAGCAGAAAGATTTTCAGGGACTGAATTAGCTCTCAAGGGAGATCTGAAAATAGTTTAGAGTTTAATCCTAGGAGACCTCCTAAGGATACTTTCTGGGTTATCAATTATCTCAGGTGGACCAAGGTTAGGATAGGCTCTAGTGTGAATCTTTCTAGGAGCCAGTATGTTGTGTTTTTCAGACCCAACTTAAAACAAAAATAGTTTAACCAGATATGACAATCTTTAAAAGGTCAACTAATCTATTTATACAAATTTTAATCCTACAGTCCTCTAACTGATTTTGAATGATATTACAATGATATGGTTCTTCCCAGTGGAGTCTTAAGGTCTGTTAAGGATGGTGGAGTCGCCAAGTGGAAGTTTTTAGCTCTTTTGGAGGTAAAAGGTTTAATGGTCCACTACCATGTTTATTTGCAACCAACATAAAAAAAATTTAGGTTTTCTGAGTTATTTTTGAGTTGTGTGGTTTCTAAGAATATGCTAACTCTATTTCAAAACTTAGCTAAGGTTATGAGAGAAAGACAGTGTATTCTTATGGCTAAGCCAGCTGATTTTCCAAGGTTAGATGAAGCCTTATGAGAATCCTAGGATTTGCCTATTTTTTCATAGATTCAAACAAGTTTCATCATGATTACCATTTCTTGGTAGTGCTTGAAAAGGCTACTTTTAACTCAAGATTTTTGTATGAAATTTTAAGGAGAATCAGAGGTTACAATTAGGTTTTCCCCAGTGGAGTCGCCATTTATGTTGGCAATGACAATGTGACACATGACCAAGTATTTAGCAATTATAGACTCTCAGATTTCTCCCCAGTGGAGTCGCCATTATGTTACGGTCTTTGTAATTAGCAAGGTTGGCAAAAGTCAAACTACAGGGGTAACATAAAACCGCTTTGGGATTCAAGGATCTAGCCCTCCTGAATCCAGAGAGGGATCTCTCTATAAATGAGTTTAAATATGTGATCTTTAAAGCCTGAAATGTGATATTAGGCTAGTTATGAAGAGCGTGGGTTTTTTTTGTTTGTTTTTGGTTGGGCAAAGACATGATGAAGGTGAAGGCAATTCAAAATAAAGGGTGAAGATGTATGCAAGTGAAGGAATGATTTGGCTGATAGAAAAAGGCAAAGATAGTTTTAACCCATTGGGCTATGGAGTCATAGGAGGATTTTAATTGGATAGCAAGGTTCAAGAAAGATCCATGGGGCAAGTCACTTATGTCAAAGGATCTCTTAAGGTGATTCATGGAGTGAAACAGAAAGGGAGTGGAGAACAAAACAAAGTGAAGAAAAATGCACAGTCTAAGATCAAGTAAGTGATTTTTAAACTATCTTAATTTCAACATGTGCTTAGAGAGACAAAACATAAAAGAATTTTGTGATCAGGTAAGTACTTTTAAACTAACCTGCATTGAATTACTTTGAGTTTAGAGAAACAAAATATAAAAGCATTTTGTGATTAGGTAAGTGCCTTTAAACTAGCCTGATTCGAAGTTCTTTCAGTCACAAACATTCAAAACAATTAGAACAACTTAAGATCAGGTGAGTACTTTGAAACCAATCTGCTTTCAGCATATTATAAAGGAAAACACTGATGATCATCATAATTAGCAATCTAGATTAGGCAAGTGCTTTGAAACCAACCTGCTTTAATATATTCAGTATTTAACAAGAGAAAAACATAGAAAATAAAGCTTTCAGTTAGAGTAGGGTACTACTGAGAGTAAGTCCTAGCTCTATGTATGTTGTTCCTTATCAGAGAAAATGAACAGAGTGAAAACTTAAAGAAAATAACAATTGATAGGGAGAAACACATCACCATTGACACAAATCAAGATCCCATAAATCAATAGCTTGTATTTGATGTTCAAACCAGTTATAATCAACAAGCCCGGAGGGTCTCTACAACTTCAAACTTCTCATATCAGCTTATTTATCCTCAAATTGCACACATTGCATCAGTAGCTTCAGAAAACCATTACATGCATTTAGATGTCCAGAGACCAACATTTTCTTATGTTCTACAGAGGTATTTATAAAGAAATGTGGAAGTGGGAGGATTTCCCAAGGATCAAGTATCATTAACTATGTAATCATTTCTAACTCTACTCCATAACATTTGTTCCTGCCTTTCGAGGCATAATGATCGAAAGATGTGCTTTTGAACTGTTCTTAATCTTCTAAAATGGTTCTACCGACAATTAGAGATAAGATTCTTTATTTTTTATTAATTGTTCAGTTGTATTCAGGTAAACACCTATTGTTCTGGTAATGACTGAACCTTCATTGATTTTTGTGAGGCTGCAGGTGTCTTTAGAAGTTGGGGAGGGTTCAATTGGCCTCTCCTTATGGCGGTGGAGGGTTTCTCAACTCGACAGATGTCTTCATCTTTCCCTAAAACACCTTTAATTTACTTGAGAACTGTGTTTTAGGTGTTCAATCCCCTGTTTCTGGTGTGTTCTGTCTTCGACACTGATACTCTTTGATCAGTGCTCAATTAACTGTGTTTTCTGGTGTGCAGGGCTGTACAGGGCTGTACAGGGGTTGAATGGCATCAATGCCTCATGAATTCATTGATAAAATGTGAATTTAAACCCATGCAAGTGATTTTGTGATGAATCGCAGGTGGGAGGATCGTCACCCTCGACCTGTGAATTTTTCTTCAGCATGGCGGAAAAAATCAATTAAAACCCTGCAAAAATATGAAAAACTATTAAAAAATCCTGCATATATAGGCTGACTGCTTCAGAAGGCACATGGAGAGAGTGTGGTCTTTGGATGGCATCATCCAACGGTCGAGATTGATCGGGAAAAGTCAAAGAGATGGCGGAAGAAAATTTTAAATCAGAACCGTCGATCACGCAGAGATCGACGGTGGGAAGCAGAGGCGAAAAATAATGTGGAGGAGTCGGGATGATCGTGGGCCGTCGAATGAGATCGGCCCACATGATCAACGGTGGAGATCGGGCGCCAATAAACTTTAGAAAATATACCCGGACATCAAAAATCCAATTAAATATGGACCGTCGATCTTAGGAGGATATCGACGGTTGAAGACACGTCGGAGGGCGATGGACGGTGGGCCAGGGGCACTGTTTTCCTAGGTTAACTCCCGCGCATCTTCGGGGAGTGACTATCGTCGGATGGCCCGCCCCAGATCAGATGGTGCACAACAATATCATTTCGGATCTGTGGATGAACGTTAACGCGCGATGGGGGGGCGGTTTTCAAATAGTGTTGGTGCCACGCGTCAAATGTTGTATGGAATCACTCCGAAATGAAAAATACCGCCAGCCCTTAGAAGGTGGTGTGATGGATATCGTCGGTTTCTGCACAGTTGGCGCGGAGGGGACCACCGACCACGATAGGTTTCGCACTGTTGATTAGCAAATCAGATCGAAGGCGGAGATTAGCTGAGGCTTTGAACTGACGAAAATTCAGAAAATAATTAAAAAACCCAAAATTTCGGAAATAACAAAAGGTTTTTAATATTTTCGAGTGGGATAATATAAAATAAGGTTAGGCACCCAAATGGCTCAGCACCTGGTTCCAGCACCAGGGCGTATGGAAGGAAATCGTTAGAGACCTAGCCCAAGGGGGCTTAAACCCTTAATAATAAGAAAATGGGTTTTTTCATAGATTTTCAATGGTTTTCGAAGGGTTTTGGGGGTTTCGATAAGGCCAAAAAGGATATTAAAACCTTATGAAAGGGATTTTGATGAAGGGGAGATGGAAATTTTTTGAGAATGAGGGATCTTGATGGGAAACAAAAGAGTAAAAATGAAGGTTAGTTTCTGAGTGCAGGAAGGGGAAAAAAGGGGATTTTGCAGCAGTCTTTCGCATGGCATTCAGCAGAAATTTCTGAGCTTGAAAAGGGAACAGCAATGAAGATTGAAACAAGGATATGATGCCTTCCAGAGGCTTCAAGAGATACACTTTCTGCAATGAAACTATTCCTTGAAGGCTAAACAATGTTTTGGACACCTTTTGATAGAACAAATTTTATAGGTGGCCAATAGTGGCTCCACTTAGGGATGGTGCCTTCCTGAAGGCATCAAGAACTTCAGACTTGCATTCTCTGGGGGGCTAATTAGTGCCTTATCCATTGGGCTGCCTTCTTTTCTTGGATGCTCTTCTTTTTCCTGAAAACATATTAGCAACCATGGAAAACAATGGATCTTCATCAAAAAGCTTTCTACCTACCCAATCCTACTCATCTAACATTTTTTCTTCATTTTAGAGTGCAGTTGAACTGGCAAGCTCTTTTACAACATTTATTTCTTCTGTAAACAAGAAATCTAATCTATTTCTACTCCTTATCTCTCCATGGACTTAGATTAAATAGTTCAGTCCATATGATTCTCTACCTAATCTACTATCTGTTGGGATTAAACTGTCCAACAGATTTTATTCTCTAAATTCTACAACAGAAAATTAAAAACAGTCAAGTCGAGATTAAGCAGTTTGACTTGCTGTGATCTATGGCATAAAAAACAAGTTGCACATAGACATTTATTTTGTAGAAAAATTAAAATAAAAAATGGAAGGCTTAAGATCTGAAAGTTCATGCACTTCCTTCACCTTTCTATAACTCTGTTTGCCTTTTGATTGAGTTGTTCTTTATTTTTCTCTGGTCCAGATTTTGAGCTGATTAGAACCAGATTTACCTCTGTTTTGACTCAGAATAAAACATAATTTGGATTCAATTCTTGCTTGGAAACTTAGGTTCAGGTCTTTTGGAGGTTTGAACCTTTAATTTCTAACCTAATCTATCTACTGATAAGCCAATTTTAAACAGTTTGGCAAATCAAATTCACTATCCTATCAGCGGTAAATTTAAAACTAATTAGTCAAGATTAGGTTGTTTGACTAACTAGGAGCGTGTTTTTCAAGAGTGGCATTTGAGCTTGCACACTTTCAGAATTTATCTCTTTTTTTTTCTTTTCTTTTTCTTTTTTTTTCTTTCTTCTTTTTCTTTTGGTATGGGGCTTATACCTTTATTTTTTTTATAATCTGCCCTCTTTTCCTTTTATTTTTTTATTTTTTTATTGTTTTTGTATTTTTTCTTTATGAAACTGAACAAAGAAATGGTATTTACAATGGAAATGAAAGCTTCACAATTTGAACTCAGCAGTAGTAATGCTTGAGCATCCTGCCATTGACAGGACACCCAAACAGATCTATGCCATCTAACTCTTGCAGAAAAAAGGCATTTGGACCAATGGTGGACTGAATAATGTAAGGACCTTGCCAAAAAATGTCAAATTTACAATTTTTACCTTTATCTTCTCTCCTGGAGTCCCACTTGTGTACCTTGTCTCCAATATTGAAATCACAAGCCTTTGCTCTCTTGTCAAATAACTTATTTATGTTCTCCTGCACCTTCTGAGCTCTATTGTAAACTTCTTCCCATGTCTATTGGAGATGCATTGTCTGATTGATCCTCCTTATCATGCTGTCCTCTTCTGACTGTATTTCTTGGACTAATTTTATCACTGGTACACCTAGGCTGGTAGGAAACACTGCATATGCTTCATAAACAAGTTGTTAAGGGGACATTCCAATGGACTTCTTTGTGGTCAACCTGTCTGCCCACAAAGCATGCACCAAATTGTTATGCCATGATTTTTTATTTTCCTCAAGCAGCTTCTTGATGATGGTCACCAAAATTTTATTTGATGATTCTGCTAGCCCATTACCTAGAGGGTAGTAAGCAGTAGAATGACCAAGTGTAATCTGATACCTGTGACAAAAATCAATCATCTTTTTGGAACCAAAAGAAGCAGCATTATCAGTAATAATATTCCTAGGACAGCAAAATCTAGACAGGATATGATCTTCAATAAATTTTATAATGATAGAATCTATGGCATTCCTAGAAGGTGTGGCCTCTATACATTTGGTGAAGTAGTCAGTGGCTGTGAGAATCCATTTGTGTTGGGCAGATGATGCAGGATGGATTTCTCCTATGAAATCTAGGCCCCATGATCTTGACAGCAACATGCCATACTTAGGAGGCACATCAGCCACCACAACATCCATCACCATGCACTTGGCTGGGATTTGGGTCAAACTCAGCCAAAGGTCTTTGATTAGACCCAGACACTTCACTCTGTTGGAATCAAAAGAATATATATCCTTGTAAGGTCTTGTTATTTCTAGTCCTAACCTTTCGATTATCACCTTTGGCATAAGGTTGTGAGAGGCTCCAAATTCATGCATAGCATTATGCAGGATCTTTTCATGAACATTTAAACTCACATAAAAGGGAGGTACAGGCCCCTCTTGATATATACCTTCAATATTAGAACCAAAAATGAGCTCTGGCTGGTCATCCTTAAGATTGACTGTATCATTATTATTCTCAATATTTAAAGCCTTCAAAATTTGGGTCCTATATACACTCTGGGCAACTAACTCAGTTAGGGGAACAGAGATTCTGATCTTTGAAATTTCCTACTCAATGCTGAAAGGATTTTGGCTCTTTGAAGGACTTGTCTCAGCGTTACTAGCTGCCAGTCTATCAGCAACATCAGCTTGTTGATTTGCTCTATTACTATTTGACAAAATGGTCTTAACAGGAGTACTAACTGAAGTGGTAGTACTAATAATGTCTGCACTCTGTTTTTCATTGTTTTGAGTGCCCTTTTCTCTACCCTTATCAAAATTTAGAGTCATTGTTTTATCCTTTTGTTTGACAATTTTAGGCTTGGTTGTAGTGATTTTTTGTGAAGATTTGTCAGAGGTTTTGGTGTTGAGAGTTTGTTGACTGGTTTTTCTTCTAAGGTCATATTCTTTTTGAGACTCTATGATGACATTTTCCATGTCTTGAAAATAACTTTCACCATCATCTGTGTTGTCATCATAAGGGGTATGAAGACCTCGTTTTCTATCATAATGAATCTCCAAGTCATCATTATCTACTCCCAGCATGTTGATATCATCTTCCTCTGTTATCTCATCTGTTTCCTCAAACTCAATAATATATTTTTGATGAAAGGGAGGAGTGATCTATTGATCATCTTCCCTAGGTCTGTTTGGAGGTTGGTTCCTTCTAAAATTCTGATTTTGGTTCTGGTTTTTGTTTTGAGGAGAAGTTTGGTTTTGACATGCTTGTACTCTCTCAAGGATGCTCATTTTCTTCATCATCTCCTCCATCATTTTTTCCATCTTTGAGTTGGAAGTAGAAGGCGCATTATCCTCTCTAAAGGACATTCTCTTTTCAATTTTCATTCTTGCTCTCTTCTCCATCAAGTTGACTTCCACAGAAAGAGCACCCTTTTGCATATCTTCAAGAGTTGCAAAATCTCTCTCTCTCAGTTGATAGGCCATCTCGGGGTCAAACCCTTCAGGAAACTTGTTTAAAGCTGAGCCTTGTGGAGGTTTTAGTTCTGGGGAAATTGCATTATACACACTATTGAATCTAGTGCAACAAGCTTGCACACTTTCCCCGGCATCTCTATGGAGGTTCTTGTAGTCAGAAAGGATTTGGAGAGGGTTTTTCTTTACTTCCCATTTGTTTAAGAATGTTTTATGGAAGGCTTGGAGATCATTAATACTATGGAGGGTTAAACCTTTAAACCATTTTCTTGCTTCTCCCCCTAAGCTCTGAGAAAATAATCTAAGCTTGACAGAATCATTATCAATTTCATTTCTGTCAAAGTAGTGATTCATCTTATCCACATGTTGTGATGTAGTTGTAGCATTGCTAGCAACATACAATGGAATTTAAGACTGATAGTCCTGTGGAAGATTGACTAATGGTACAGGAAGAACTAAGGGAGCATACCATGCTGCCATGATATGTGGTGGGGGTGGATTCACAGGAAGGAAAGTGGGTTGAAGTGGGGTGGTATGAATAGTGGATGTAGGATGAATAGAAATGGATGGACCAGGAATATATTGCTGAGCTGATCTTGGATGAGAGACACCTAAGTTGTGAATAAAATGTGAATCAGGAGGTGTTGTTTCTCTGCTACCAGGATGTTCACTTGTTTCAGGAGATGAAAGTGAAAACTCAGAATCTGACTGACCTAAGTCACTAAGAGACCTAGTTCTAAATGGATTTACTAAGTCAGCTTGTGATTGTGGTAGAGCTGAAAGATTTTCAGGGACTGAATTATCTCTCAAGGATGATATGAAAATAGTTGAGATTTTAATCCTAGAAGACCTCCTAAGGATACATTCTGGGTTATCAATTATCTCAGGTGGACCAGGGTCAGGATAGGCTCTAGTGTGAATCTTTCTAGGAGCCAGTATGTTGTGTTTTTCAGACCCAAATTAAAACAAAAATAGTTTAACCATATATGACAATATTTAAAAGGTCAAATAATCTGTTTATAAAAATTTTAATCTTACAGTCCTCTAACTGAGTTTGAATGATATTACAATGATAGGGTTTTTCCTAGTGGAGTCTTAAGGTCTGTTAAGGATAGTGGAGTCGCCAAGTGGAATTTTTTAGCTCTTTTGGAGGTAAAATGTTTAATGGTCCACTACCATTTTTATTTGCAACCAACCTAAAATGTTTTTAGGTTTTCTAAGTTATTTTTCAGTTGTGTGGTTTCTAAGAATATGCTAACTCTATTTCAAAACTTAACTACGGTTATGAGACAAAGACAGTGTATTCTTATGGCTAAGCCAACTGATTTTCCAAGGTTAGATGAAGCCTTATGAGAATCCTAGGGTTTGCCTAGTTTGTCACGGATTCAAACAAGTTTCATCATGATTACCATTTCTTGGTAGTGCTTGAAAAGGCTGTTTTTAACTCACAATTTTTGTATGAAATTTTAAGGAGAATCAGAGGTTACAATTAGGTTTTCCCAAGTGGAGTCGCCATTTATGTTGGCGATGACAATGGGACACAAGACCAAGTATTTAGCAATTATAGACTCTCAGATTTCTCCCCAATGGAGTTGCCATTATGTTACGGTCTCTGTAATTAGCAATGTTAGCAAAATTCCAACTACAGGGGTAACATCAAACCTCTTTGGGATTCAAGGATCTAGCCCTCCTGAATCCAGAGAGGGATATCTCTATAAATGAGTTTAAAGATGTGATCTTTAAAGCTTGAAATGTGATATTAGGCTAGTTATGAAGAGCGTGGGTTTTTGTTTGTTTGTTTTTGGTTGGGCAAAGACAAGATGAAGGTTAAGGTAGTTCAAAATAAAGGGTGAAGATGTCTACAAGTGAAGGAATGATTTGGCTAATAGAAAAAGGCAAAGATAGTTTTAACCCATTGGGCTATGGAGTCATAGGAGGATTTTAATTGGATAGCAAGGTTCAAGAAGGATCCATGGAGAAATTCACTTATGTCAAAGGATCTCTTAAGGTGATTCATGGAGTGAAACAGATAGGGAGTGGAGAAAAAAAAAATGAAGAACAATGCACAGTCTAAGATCAAGTAAGTGCTTTTTAAACTATCTTGCTTTCAACATGTGCTTAGAGAGACAAAACATAAAAGAATTCTATGATCAGACAAGTAATTTTAAACTAACCTGCATTGAATTATTTTGAGTTTAGAGAAACAAAATATAAAATAATTCTGAGATCAGGTAAGTGCCTTTAAACTAGCCTGCTTTGAAGTACTTTCAGTCACAAACATTCAAAATAGTTAGAAAAGCTTAAGATCAGGTGAGTACTTTGAAACCAATCTGCTTTCAACATATTCTAAAGGAAAACACTGATGATAATCATAATGAGCAATCTAGATCAGGCAAGTGCTTTGAAACCAACCTACTTTAATATACTCAGTATTTAACAAGAGAAAAACATAGAAAATAAAGCTTTCAGTTAGAGTAGGGTACTACTGAGAGTAAGTCCTAGCTCTATGTTTGTTGTTCCTTATCAGAGAAAAGGAACAGAGTGAAAACTTAAAGAAAATAACAATTGAAAATGAGAAACACACCACCGTTGACACAAATCAGGATCCCATAAATCAGCAGCTTGTATTTGATGTTCAAACTAGTTGCAATTAGAAAGCCCGGAGGGTCTCTACAACTTCAAACTTATCATATCAGCTTATTTATCTTCAAATTGCACACAGTGCATCAGTAGCTTCAGAAAACCATTACATGCATTCAGATGTCCAGAGACCAACATTTTCTTATGTTCTACAGAGGTATTTATAGAGAAATGTGGAAGTGGGAGGATTTCCCAAGGATCAAGTATCATTAATTATGTAATCATTTCTAACTCTACTCCATGACATCTGTTCCTGCCTTTCGAGGCATAATGATCAAAATATGTGCTTCTAAACTGTTCTTAATCTTCTAAAATGGTTCTGCCGACAATTACAGATAATATTCTTTGATTTGTATTAATTTTTCAGTTATATTCAGGTAAACACCTATTGTTCTGGTAATGACTGAACCTTCATTGAGTTCTGTGAGGCTACAGGTATCTTTAGGACCTGGAGAGGGTTCAATTGGCCTCTTCTTATGGCGGTGGAGGGTTTCTCAACTCGACAGATGTCTTCTTCTTTCCCTAAAACACCTTTAATTTACTTGAGAACTGTGTTCTAGGTCTTCAATCTCTTGTTTCTGTGTGTTCTATCTTCGACACTGATACTCTTTGATCGGTGCTCAATTAACTGTGTTTTCTGGTGTGCAGGGCTATACAGGGGTCGAATGGCATCAATGCCTCATGAATTCATTGATAAAATGTGAATTTAAACCCCTTCAAGTGATTTTGTGATGAATCGTAGGCGAGAGGATATTCACCCTCGACCTGTGAATTTTTCATCAGCATGGCAGAAAAAATCAATTAAAACCCTACAAAAATACGAAAAACTATTAAAAAATCTTGCATATATAGGCTGACTGTTGGATGGCATCATCCAATGGTCGAGATTGATCGGGAAAAGTCAAAGAGATGGCGGAATAAAGGTTTAAATCATAACTGTCGACAGAGATCAATGGTGGGAAGCAGAGGCGAAAAATAATGTGGAGGAGTCGGGATAATCGTGGGCTGTCGGATGAGATCGGCCCACATGATCAACAGTGGAGATCGAGCGCCAATAAACTTTAGAAAATATACCCGGACATCAAAAATCAAATTAAATCTGGACCGTCGATCTCAGGAGGATATGGATGGTTGAGGACGTGTCGGAGGGCGATGGACGGTGGACCAGGGGCACTGTTTTCCTAGGTTAACTCCCGCGCATCTTCGGGGAGCGACTACCGTCAGATGGCCCACCCCAGATCGGACGGTGCATAGCAATATCGTGTCGGATCTGTGGACGAACGGTAACCCATGATGGGGGGGAAGTTTTCAAATAGTGTTGGTGCCAGGCATCAACCGTTGTATGGAATCACTCTGAAATGAAAAATACAGCCAGCCCTCAGAAGGTGGTGCGATGGATACCGTCGGTTTCTGCACAGTGTTTGGCGCGACAGGGACCACCGACCACAATAGGTTCCGCACCGTCGATCAGTGGATCAGATCAACGGCGGAGATCGGCTGAGGCTTTGAACCGACGAAAATTCAAAAAATAATTAAAAAACCCAAAATTTCGGAAATAACATAAGGTTTTTAATATTTTCAGGCGGGATAATATAAAATAAGGTTAGGTGCCCAAATGGCTCAGCGCCTGGTTCCAACACCAGGGCGTATGGAAGGAAATGGTTAGAGACCTAGCCCAAGGGGGCTTATACCCTTAATAATAAGAAAATGGGTTTTTTCATAGATTTTCAATGGTTTTCGAAGGGTTTTGGGGGTTTCGATAAGGCCAAAAAGGATCTTAAAACCTTATGAAAGGGATTTTGATGAAGGGGAGATGGAAAAATTATGAGAATGAGGGATCTTGGTGGGGAACAAAAGAGTAAAAATGAAGGTTAGTTTCTGAGTGCAGGAAGGGGAAAAAAAGGGATTATGCAGCAGTCTTTCTCATGGCATTCAGCAGAAATTTATGAGCTTGAAAAGGGAATAGTAATGAAGATTGAAACAAGGATATGATGTCTTCTAGAGGCTTCAAGAGATACACTTTCTGCAATGAAACTGTTCCTTGAAGGCTAAACAATGTTTTGGCCACCTTTTGATAGAACAAATTTTATAGGTGGCAAACAGTGGCTCCACTTGGGGAGGCTCAAGCTGAGTATCAAATTACTTCTGATCAAACCAGATTGTTGACTGCTATGGATTTAGAAAGAGACCAGTCAAAAATTTCTTTCTCTCACCCATCTGAAATGACAGTAGGGTCATCCAGAAATTTTAAAACTGTAAATCTAATTGTTGATGTTAAAAGGATCCCTTTACCTGATAAAGTTAATATACACATGCAAACTGGTCAATTGATTGTTAATTACTCAACTAAAACCAGTGCAGCTGCTTATAAGGCTGAGACTATGTTGGGAAAGGTGATTAAGTAGCTAAAATTAGAGAAGGCTAATTCTAGGGCTCTTTCAACTCAAAATGAATAATTGAAGAAAATAATTGTAAAAATTGGAGTGGACCACAATGATAGATCAACTATAAAAAAAAGTATTACAAAGTGCAGAATTAGAAATTAATGTATTGAATAAAAAGCTAAAGTTACCTACTGGAGAGAATCCAACGACAGTAGAGGTGGAAAATGAAAAGGAAAGTCTTTTACAACAGTTGTTGCAGAAAGAGGAGGAAATTTCTAAATTAAATGAGTCATTGATTAATCTGCAGGGTTAGATTGAATCACATACTTGCACCATAGTTTTTTCATCTAGAAATGATGATCCAACAGTTAAACTTTCCCGATTGAGCACATAATTGAAGATAACAGAGGTTGATCTCAATGAAACTCAGAGTGATATGGATACAACAATGAAGATAATAAATGCCAAAGAAGGAGAAGTTAATAAATATAAATCCGATTACCAGACAGCTTATGAAGAAATCAAGAGTCTTAAACAAAAAGTAAAGGGAAACATGTCTTTAATTCAATAAAAGGATATAGTGTGGAATGATATTATTGAAGTAATGAAAACAGTTTGGGAATCACTAATTATAGTGTCAGAGGAAAAAAGAATAATCAAAGATTTACAAGAGATTATACTTATGGACAAGAAGAAGTTTCTTAACAGAGCTTTAAGGGAAAAAAGGTTTATTGAATTTATCAATTCCAAGACAAATCAAGAGCTAGAGGAGCATGAAATCAAATATAGAACATTGTATGTTTTAGAGATCAATAATTTGATTGTGAATAATGCTTGCAGGAAACCAGTAGAGAAGAAATTGACAGAGATAAACAGGTTGTAGACAAATTCAAAAACATGTTTGACAAAAGGACCAGAGCTGAGCTGCCATCATGTTCGGATTTGCAAGGAAATCTGCTATCTTGGGATTCATATGAGCCTTTATTAGTGGGAGAAAAAATCAATATTGATAATACTCATGAAAAAACTACAGTCTTAAAAGGAGCCACAATTGTCAATTTCTTGCACAAACATTTTCAATTATTATGGATGGTTACGACCTTGTTTATGGAAAGGCCCACTTTTAGCAAGATCACTGCTTTCAGACTCGAGTATCACAATTTGGTCAGTTCTCCTAAAACCAACATTGAAATCTGAAAAAAGTGCAGTGTATGGATGACTAATTCAGCAAGAGACACATCAACACCTCAGTGGAACACATCAGCACCTCAGGGGAACACAACGACCACCAATCAGATCTAACAAATAAATTAATATTCCAAGTTTATTTCATCTTTCTTGTTAAAATATCGAGGCTAGTTACAAAATTATTTTGTGTATTTAAGCAAGAAAGTAAAAAAGAGGAGGGTTCTGAGTTTTGGACCTCTGGAAGACTACAATTTTTGTACTTACTTTTCTGAGACATTAATGAAAGAAGCATCAAGTTTCTTGCAACTATTGACGGTGATTTCTTTTTCCTGTATCATTTTTGTTTCTTCTCCTTTGAATGAAGTGAAGTAAAGTAGTTGCCACTCTCTTAATTGCATTTGTGAGTAAGAGTTAAATAACCTTAATATGCGCTCCTTCACTCTAACTATTCTTTCTACACAAATTTCTTCTGAGATTTAAGGTGATATATTCTATGTTACAACATATCATTTTGAGTTTCCTCTATAGTTCCTCGTTTCATTCAGATATCAACAGTAAATAACATTGTAGAATCTTTCATTATCTCAGATTATTGAGGGTTTTAAAGAATTAATTTCGAAAGGGAATAAACAAAGACCAGCTGATATAACTAAATTTGTGATATGTATTTTTAAAATGACTTAAGCATTGTTTCCTTTCCACAACCCAAGGATTGTCACTTAAGGTACAACATTTTTTGGCGTTGTTTTCAGGTACTAAAGAAACAAAGCTCATTTTCCCTCGGTTTTCATATTATTTCCTCTAGTTGTTTAGTGAGGAGTAAATATTTGGTTTTGTTTGTTATTTTCAAAATTCTAGATTTCAAAAGGCCTCACACGAGGTCAGATAACTCACAGCAAAAATTCCATGCTTTGTCTGACCCTAAAAGATTGGTTTCTAAAAATTTTCAGAAACCTAAAACCCCTTCTATACCTAGTCCTACATTGTTTTCTCCTAGAAGAAGTTCTAATAATATTTTTTCTTAAGATATCTCTAAAGTACTTACTTTCTTAGAACAAGATTCACCTTTCACACCCATTCATTTTCAAGAACCTAAGTTGGAAGAACACTCCTTTGAGTCTGTTTCCTTTACTTTTACACAAGTCAAAAAATTCCAGTTATCAGTCCTTCTTCCATTGTTCATCAACCTACACCCATGTCCACTTTATCAACATCACCCCCATTCATTTTCACAACTGGTACACCAACTGCATCTACCCAAGAAACAATTAATCAAGGTGTAAATATGGCATCACCAGCATTCTTGATGAATAGATATGTACCACTTAATCTTCCACAACCAATGAATGTAATGCCTTAGGAATATCTCAAATTAATTCCTCGTTTCACTGGAGAAGATGAAGTAACTGTAGAACATCATTTACCTCTGTTTTGCAATTTTCTGAAAAATTGAATGTAGAACATCTTGATGTTGTAATGAGACTTTTTGTTCAGTCTCTGGATGGAGAGGCTAGAAAATGGTTCAAAGGTTTACCAAATGGTTCAATTAATAGACGAGAAGAGTTAGAAAATAAATTCACTCGTAGATGGGAGAGGAGAGATATCATGGTTATTCATTAATATAATTTCATGCAGTTAAAAGGAAACCTAATGAGAATATTTCTGGGTTTGTCAAAAGATTCAATAAATTGTATAATAGTTTACCTGTAGAAATTAAGCCCCATCCTTTTGGAGCGAAGGTAGTTTTTGTTAGGGCTTTTGAAGCCGATTTCAATTTCACACTTAGAGAGAGAAGATCCACAACTCTTGAGAAAATACATAGAGATGATTTAAAAATTGAGGCCAACATGACTGCAATAGGAAAGATAAAAGAAAATCAGTCAGCCCAATAGAAGGGGAAAGAAAAAGAGGAATAACCACAAGATCAAAGAATTGAAGATATGACAAAGGTGATAAAAAAAATTGTCAAATAAATTAATTAAGTTAGAATTGGAAAGTAAGAACTCCCACAGTCTGGTACAACAAAACAAAGGATTTTTTTAATCCTCAATTCAGAAAAAAAACCCCTACAAATTTTGCAGAGAGAAAGAAAATATCAAGATCAATTTAAAGCACCGTTATATATAGGAGAAACACCTGGACTATCAATAGAATAGGACCAAAAAGAAGTTGAAGATCAAATATCTATTGTGTATATAAGAGAGGAAGATGAACAAGAAAATTGTGAGGAATAATATGCTGAGGCTGAATATATTTTGATGAAGAAGAGATGAATGAATACTACAAATAGTTCATATATTTCATGCAGGTCGAGTTAGATAAAAAGTATCATTTGAGATCTATAAATAGATCTAGGGTGCAAGATAGTGATAATGAAAAAGAAGATTATATACCTTCTCCAATGGTGACTCCACAAAATAATAACCTTGTAAAGAAAGCAGATAAAGGGAAACAACCTGTAGATCCAGTAAATAGAACATAAGTGCAGCAGGCTGAATCTTCCAAAAACAAATTGATTGATACCAATATTTTGGAGAAATTTGTTCCTGTGCCTGAACAAATTTTAAATTATAAAAAGAAGGAAGAATAACCTGAAAGGAATGATGATAAAACTCAGATCTTTAGTTTGACAAAGTAGTTGGAGAAAGTCAAGATTCAGGTACCTCTTCTAGAATTAGCTAAAACACCAGTCTACAAAAAGGAATTTTCAGAATTTATTAATCTCTCACAAACTGAAGATATAGCTGATACTGTGAAATTGCAAGAAGAGAAGCCAGTGGTCATCTTTGGTCCTCATGTAGAAGAAGTAGATTCTTCTTTCCCTCCAATTTATATTTCACTGTTGCTTCATAACGTTATTCTTCATAATTGTCTATTGGATTCAGGGGCCTCCCATAATCTTATGTCATTGTCTGTCGTGAATGAATTGAATTTATAGATTACTAAACCATACAGGGACCTGTACTCATTTGATTCTAAGAGGGTGAAATGTGTTGGGTTAATTAAATACATGGTAGTGTCCTTAGCACAAATTCCAGCAAAAATTATTGTTATGGACGTAGTCATTCTGATATTCCAGCCAATTTGGAATTCTCTTGTCAAGATCCTAGGAGAAAAGTTGGGAGGAGTTTTAAAATTATATTTCACATATGCTATCACTCTTGTTTTTAATGAGGAAGAAAGGAGATTGTGTAGAACAACAAGGTTTCTGAAAGCCACTACACAGAAAGATGTAGGAATTTCCCCCATTTATAGTTAGGAAAAAGAAGATCTTTGATGTTTTATGTTTCATGAAGATGCAAAATTTGCTGAAGACATAGAGAAGAATCTCTCTTTAGCAATTGTATATAATGAGCTACATTCAAATAAAAATTGGAAATTTTATTTTGATGGTGCCTACTCCAAGGATGGCATAGGAGCTGGATTTTTTTTTATATCACCAGAAGGTAACCTCATGCATTTTTATTTTAAGTTATAATTTGATTCAACGAATAATATGGCTAATTATGAGGCCTTGATATTGAGTCTTCAAATTTCTAAGCAGATGGGATTTCAGTATATTTCAATTTTCGGTGATTCTGAATGGATAATAAGATAGATTAAAACTCATTATCGGACTAAGCATTCAAGATTAAGATCATATATAAATGAATTTTGGGACTTGATAGAAAATTGTTTTGCAACCTTCAATATTTAGTTTATTCTGAGGGAGGAGAATATATTGGCTGACTCATTAGCAGTTGCAACCAGCACCTTCAAACATCCAATTAATCCAAGGGTGAGATATGAGATTTAAATTAGACATAGACCCTCTATTCCTGACTATGTGAAACATTGGAAGTTTTTTAAATATGATGAGAAGATAAATCAATTTTTAACAATGATTGTAAATTTTGAAGATGCTGAGATAGATCAAGAAGAAGAAAAAATAGAGCGAAAAGCAGAAATGGAACATCTCAAATAGTCAATAGGTGATCAAAAGATTATCCAATTGAAGGATATTGTGCTTCCTAAGGGTTTAGTTCCTCTGGAAAGACTATTTGATTCTAATGATGTTGTTGATTCAAAGAAAACACATCAAGGTGAAGAAATTGAAAATTGTAATTTGGGAACTGAACAGGAACCCAAATTGGTGAAATTGTTTAAGGGTGTTTCCAAAAATTATAAAGAAAGATACATTGATCTTTTCAAGAATTAAATTTATGTGTTTGCTTGGTCATATGAAGACTTGAATACATATGATAAAATTATAATACAACATAAGATTCCATTGAAAGAAGGAACTAAACCACATAGAGAAAAGCTCGGGCAAATTAATCCTTTATTGCTAGCTCCAATTGAGAAAGAAGTGAAGAAATTGCTACAAGAAAAAATCATAGTCCCTCTCAGATATTTTGATTGAGGTTTTAATCTGGTTCCTGTGAGGAATAAAAATGGAGAGATAAGATTGTGTGTGGATTTCATGAACCTGAATAGAGCATCTCTAAAGGATAATTATCCTTTACCTAAAATTGATTATGTCTTACAAAAGGTGACAGGAGCTTACACGATGTCTATGGTTGATGGATTCTCTGGGTATAATCAGGTGGAAATTGATAAGGAAGATCAGAAGAAGAAAACTTTCACAACCCCCTGGGGCACCTTTATTTATGCAAAGATGCCATTCAGACTGATTGATGCAGGTACAACCTTTCAGAGGGCCATGGACATAGTGTTTTTTGATGACAAGTTTGTGATTACATACTTGGATGATGTAACTCTTTTCTCAGGGTTAGATGATGAACACATATAACATCTACAAAAATCCTTCAAAAAATGCAGGAATTTTGGTCCATCACTAAATCCTATAAAATCTTTGTTTGCCTTGGAAGAAGGTAAATTGATGGGTCACATAGTTTCAAAACAAGGGGTAAGGATTGATCCAACAAGGGTGGAAGCAATTCAGACAATTCCTTTACCCAGAAGCAAGAAAGAAATTCAGAGATTTTTGGGAAAAATAAACTTTTTGAGAATTTTTATACCAAATTATGCTGAGATTGTGAGAAACATAACTGATATGTTGAAGAAAAATGCAGAAGTGAAATGGGATAAATAAGAAAGGGAAGAATTTTCCAGAATAAAGGTGGCACTCCAGGAAGCTCTTGTTATAATTAGTCCAGATTATCAAAAATAACTTCAGATATTTTCATTTGCTTCCCCCACTACTATTGATGTTGTGTTATTGCAGAAAAATGAGGAAAATAAAGAGCATCCAGTGGCATTATTCAGTAAAGTTCTCATAGATGCTGAACTCGAATATAAAATTTTGGAGAAACAAGTGTAAGCATTGGTCAAAGCACTCAAATCCTTAAGAAATTATGTGTTACAGTCCCAGATAACTAATTATGTACCTAATTTTGTTGTTAAAGACGTGTTGGTTCAAAGTGATGTAGAAGGAAAAAGAGGAAAATGGATAGCAAAAATCCAAGAGTATGATCTGGACATTAAACCCAAAAAATTAATCAAAGGACAAGGTTTGGCTAATTTGTTAGCAGAGACAAATTTTCAAGCACTGGGAATCAATTTGTTAGCACCAGTGGATGAAGTTGTCAAAGAAGAAGGTCATAATAAGCCCAAAACATGTATTCAGTAAAACATTTTGTGTTCAGATTGCTATAAGGATATTGTTCATTATCTGTATTTCTTTTCTTGTCCAACTTCATTGAATAGAAAAAAAATACAAAGCTCTCAAGCTTAAGTCTCATCCATATGTCATAGTAGAAGCAAAGCTATACTGGAAAGATCCTGCTAGTATCTTTTTGTTGTGCTTAACTGGAGGTGAAGTCATTGAAGTTACCAAGGAATATCATGAATGTCTGTGTGGAGGGCATTACAGTTGGAAGGTCACGGCACATAAAATCCTCAAGTCAAGTTTCTATTGGCTTACCCTATTTGTAGATGTATATAGATTGGTCAGAAGTTATCATAAATTTCAATTGTTTGTTCCGAAGAAAAGACTTGCTCCATTACCTCTCACTCCAGTATTCATAGAAGAACCTTTCAGGGAGTGGGGACTGGAATTTATTGGAGAGATAAATCCACAATCAAGTGGAAAATTCAAGTGGATTCTAACTGCCACTGATTACTTCACAAAGTGGGTTGAAGCAATACCCACCAAAAAAGAAAATGATCAAGTGTTGATGAAATTCCCGGAGGAGAACATTTTCAGTAGGTTTGGATCTCTGATCAAGATTGTAACTGATCATGCTCAGGTATTTAATTATGCTTGATTCATTAATTTATGTCAAACATATAATGTAATTTTATCACATTCGACAACATACCATCCACAAGGGAATGGATTGGCAGAATCTTCAAACAAGACAGTGGTTAGGATTCTTAAGAAGACAATCGCTGAAAATTAGAAGGACTGGGATTCAAAGTTAAAGTTTTCCCTTTGGACAGTTCGAATAACTACTAGGAGGTCCACTCAAAAATCACCCTTTGATTTGGTTTATGGAACTCAGACACTGTTTCCTAGTTAGTTGGCCAAACCAGTGATTTCTTTCCTTCAAGAAGGTCAAGAAGAACCTATTTCTCTGGCGAGAAGAATGAACAAATTGATTGAGTCAAGTGAAAGTAGAAACAAAGTTAGATATAACTTGATTACCTATGAGGAAAAAATGAAGTCTATATTTTACAGGAAAGAAAAATAAATCCTTTTTCAAGCCGGAGATTCAGTACTAAGATGGGATACCAGAAGAGAAGATAAAGGGAAGCATGGTGATTTTGACTCTCTCTGGTACGGTCCATACAGAATTACTAAATTTAGGTCAAACAACACTTTCATCCTAGAAGATTTAGATGGAGAATCTTTGCAGCTGCTTGTGAATGGGAAGTATTTGAAGCATTATTTCTAGCACTAAAATTGAACGTTTCATCATTGTAAATATTAGATTGTCCATTGTTCATATGTCACCAAACAATATTTTACTCCATGCCCTAAGTGAAGGCATTGATCTGCGGTTCTTAATGTTTTGTGGCAAAAAACACTATCCCCAGGTGGAGCCAAATGGTGTGGATCATTTTCATTTACTTTTGAAATATTTTTCAAAACACAAAAAAGAATATATTATACAAAAGGAACAAATGTAATTTTTCCATATGCCAAAAAATATTTTTTATTTTATATGATTGGTCAATTAACATACTATGCAGAACTGTGAAGGTGGGTCCAACCATTGAATTAACACCCATGCAAATCACCGAGCGGGGTTTAAAATAATGGAGGTTTATTTGGATTAGCGGAAACCCGCGGGAACAAATAGCACGCGGGTTAACAATGATGGTGCCTCCGCAATTGACCCGGTTGAAAGCCCGCTGACCAAGATCGACGATTCACGACCACTGTGGGGGCAGACCTCTGATGAGTTTGTCGTACTCTAGAGAACTCCTGCAGTGACTTAGGCAACCCATGATGTAGAAAATTAATGTCGCCAGCTAATGAGCCAGCTCGTATGTCCCATCATGTGTCTATTTTCTGTCAAGTCATGCATTGAATTCTCATTCATTTCCAAAATCCCGTGCCATCTATAAAATGTGTGGGAGTTTCTTATTTTTTTCTTGTTGGTTTTCAGTCCAAAATTCTCAGAAGTTGTCTTAGTTGTTTAATTTATCACCTCTATGCTTGTTCAATCGCCGCCTTGATTAAATTCATGGCTAAACAGTCATACCTATCTGGCTCTTCCAGCCACATCCCGCTTATGGATACTGAGCAAGAAGTCAAGGATACCCTGTGCACGGTTGAGAATCTACCCTTTTACCAACAAGTCCTACTCAATGAGAACAATTCTCCCGTCTGCTCGGCCATGGTCAAGTCTGGTGTTATGTATGCATGTGTCTTGAAAACTCATCTTTTTCTAGAATTTGTACATTGGCTAGTATCTGCATTATACCCTAGAAAGTTCTTTGTGATGAATAATTTACAAGAAAGTGTTCTTAAATTCACATCTTTGTTCATCCGTCAAGCCCTCCGTTATCTTGAGTCAAAGTCTTATGTCAATTTTATTGAAGAATAATTAGTGTAACTATATGACAGTCTTGCAGGGCGGGATTTTACCTAGGTGGTTTTCTTTCTAAAGTCGGAAGAAGGACGTTTTTCACCAGGTGATAAAGAGTTTCCCTAGGAGATTTTTGATGCAGAAGTCTAACCAGTACTGCAATTTTTGTCAAAGATACTTGGAAAGGAGAATTTTGCTAAATTTACAGGTCGATGCTTGGATTATTTGATTTAATGATGAATCCAAATGTGGTGTTAGATATTCCTTCCTACTGGCAAGAGAACGTTAATTCTCAGCTTATGAGCCTGTCCCCCATTGGGTCTTTCGGGTTTTGCCTCACTGATTACTTATTCATTCTTATATCAAAATGTGGAAGAATTTATACATTTGGGGTTAAATATTGTTGATTCAAATAAGAAAAGAAAATTAGTGGTGTTATGGATAGATGTAGTAAGAAATGAACCAAATGAGGGAGGGTTGTTTGATTTTGTTGCTTATTTCATGCCAATTTCCTATAATATTTTGAATGGAATTACTCCTCCTTGTTTTCTGCCGAAGGCTTAGGAGTTTCTTTAGCTTAGTTTCAATTGTAAATTGGAGATTGGTTTGTGTATGATGATTATTCATAAATGAGGTTGTATGGAGCCAGGATTGAGCCTTATAGATTACCCATATTTGTTCCCATGAGAATGTTTTCCTTGGATTTTATTAGACAGAGTCTAAATATAGATCAGATACATTTTATCCCAATGAAGAAAGGTCATCTATTTAAGTTTCTTATGTCTGTGGGTCCATTCATAGAGAATATGAGGCAAGCAATAGATGAGGAAAACCGGATGTTAGAAAGCATGCACTTTTTATTAGGTGAGAAATGGGCTTATGATCCACACAAGGTGATCTCTAACAGGAGAGTTGAAAATGGTTATTATGATTTTGTTCATGACAATAAGCCTAAAATTGAGAAGTTAGCTAACAAAGGTTTTGCAGACTCTTCTAGCACCAGCATTCAGACTCCAATCATCTTTGAAATATAAGTAAAAGAAGCAAATAAAAATCTGTTGATTATGAGGATGAAGAATAGAGAGCTAAAAAAAGAGCTAATTTAACTAAAGAGATTCCAAGCACACAACATGGTTTCCTTATTCAATTAGGAGATAATAAAAATGCGCCAAATTCACCATCAAGAAATGAAGTTGTTCGTGATCAAGTTCCTTTGATCAAGCAAGTCTTTGCTCAAATTGTAGAAAAAAACTAGAAGATCCCAGCAAGAATGGAGGCTCCAGCTAAGTATTAGATTACTCCTGATCAAACCATATTGTTGACTGCTATGGATTTAGAAAGGGACTAGTTGAAAATTGATTTCTCTCACCCATCTGAAATGACAGTAGGGTCATCTAGTAATTTTAAAACTGTAAATCTAACAATTGATGTTAAAAATATCCCTTTACTTGATAAATTTAACCTACACATGAAAACTAGTCAATTGATTGTTAATGACTTAACTAAAACCAGTGCAGTTGCTTATAAGGCTAAGAATATGTTGGGAAAGGTGATTAAGCAGTTAAAAGTAGAGAAGGCTAATTCCAGGAATCTTTCAACTCAAAATGAAGAGTTGAAGAAAATAATTGTAAAAGTTGGAGTGAACCCCAATGATAGATCAATTGTACAAAAATTATTACAAAGTGCAGAATTAGAAATTAATATATTGAAGAAAAATATAAAGTTACGTACTGGAGAGCATCCAATGGAAACTGACGTGGCAGAGGTAGAAAATGAAAAGGAAAGTATTTTACAACATCTATTGCAGAAAGAGGAGGAAATTTCAAAATTAAAGGAGTCAGTGATTAATCTGCAGGGTCAGATTGAATCACATACTTGCACCATAGTTTTTTCATCTGGAAATGATGATCTAGCAGCTAAATTGTACCAATGGAGCACAGAAATGTATATGGCAGAGTTTGATCTCAAGAAAACTCATAGTGATCTGGATACAACAATTAAGATAATAAATATAAATCTGATTTCCATACAGCTTATGAAGAAATCAAGAATCTTAAATAAAAATTAAATGGAAACATGTCTTTAATTCAAGCAAAGGATATAGTGTGAAATGAAATTATTGAGGTGATGAAAACAGTTTGGGAATCACTGATTATAGTGTCAGAGGAAAAAATCATAATCAGAGATTTACAGGAGCTTATTCTTGCCGATAAGTAGAAGTTTCTTAATAGAGCTTTATGGGAAAAAAGGTTTATTGAATTTATCAAATCCAAGACAGATCAAGAGATAGAGGAGCGTGAAATCAAAGATAGAACATTGTTTGTTTTAGAGATCAATAAGTTGATTATGAAGAATGCTTGCAGGAAATCAACAGAGAAGAAATTGACAGAGATAAAACAGGCTATAGACAAATTCAACAACATGTTTGAAAAAATGACTAGAGTTGGGCTTCCATCATAATGGGATCTGCAAGGAAATATTCTATCTTGGGATTCATATGAGCCTTTATTAGTGGGAGAAAAAAACAAGATTGATAATACTCATGGAAAAACTACAATATTAAAAGGAGGCAAAATTGTCAATTTCTTGCACAGGAATTTTCAATTATTATGGATGGTTAAGACCTTGTTTATGGAAAGGCCCACTTTTACCAAGATCACTGCTTTCGGACTCGAGTATCACAATTTGGTCAATTCTCCTAAAACCAACATTGAAATTTGGAAAAAGTGCAGGGCATGGATGATGGATTCACCAGGTTACACATCAACACCTTAGGAGAATACATCAGCACCTCAGGGGAACACAATGACCACCAATAAAATCCAACAAATAGATTAATATTCCAAGTTTATTTCATCTTTCTTGTTCAAATATCAAGGCTGTAATGATGTCCTTAATTGCAATGTAACAAGTAGTTTAGACAGTTTAGGTAGTTTGAGTAGTTCCAAGAAGTTCTAGCAGTTACAAATTGCTTTTGTATGTATTTAAGCAAGAAAGTAAGAAAGAGGGGGGGGGGGGGGGTTCTGAGTTTTGGACCTCTAGAAGACTACAAATTTTGTACTTAATTTTATAAGACATTAATGAAATAAGCATCAAGTTTCTTGTAACTTTTGATGGTGATTTGTTTTTCCTGTATCATTTTGTGTTTATTCTTCTTTGAATGAAGTGAAGTAAAGTAGTTGTCAGTCTCTTAATTGCATCTGTGAGTAATAGTTAAATAACCTTAATATGTGCTCCTTCACTCTAACTATTCTTTCTACATAAATTTCTTTTGAGATTTAAGGTGATAGATTATGTGTTACAACATATAATTTTGAGTTTCCTCTACAGTTTCTCTTTTCATTCAGATATCAGCAGTAAATGGCATTATAGAATCTTTCATTATATTAGATTATTTAGGGTTTTAAAGAATTAATTCCAAAGGAAATAAACAAATACCACATGATATAACTAAATTTGTGATAGGTATTTTTAAAATTTCTTAAGCACTGATTCCTTTCCACAACCAAGGGATTGTCACTTAAGGTACAACACACATGATGAACATCCTTGTTGGTCGGTAGAGCCTCCCCCTCCATGGTGTCCATCAATTAAATTATACCATGCATTAGAAAAATACAACGCCGTCACCATACCACCTCAGTCTGGGAAGCACTCATGCCCATACATCGACCATGCATCAAGTCATGTTTTACCATATCGAAATAAAATCCCTTCCCTGGACTACCATTTTCGCAAGAAGACTGAATAAGCACCACCACGTCTCGCATTTGGCCTACCATCCCCCATCAGCATAGCCCATCTACGATATTTTCCATCCGCTTCATCATCCCCACACCGAGACCAACCAATGGGGCCCCCAACCTCAGCAAAAACACCTTCCTCACATCATCAGTGAGCAAGCATTTTTATGTTTTTGGGGCACCCATTTTTGTGTTTTGTACAATCTAATCCCATTTTTTTGTTATTTTGGCAAGTGTACAAATATTTGAAATGGATAATATCCCCCACTCATCCATCCATTTTTATCCCATGGCAGCAGTCCCTAGTCACCCTTGGTCGGAGCATCAAACCTTTCATGCAAAGCCACCACAACATTCATAACCAACATATACCCACCCTAGACATCCTACCGACTCCAGGGATTTCCTCATCATAAATAGTTATGACTGCCGCCAAACTTCTTTTTTCATGCTCCGACCTTGGGCCACTGAAATCCCATATTCATTTTTCAGTCATCCCTCACCATCATGCCTATGTTAAAACTATCAAATCATAGACCCTGGTCTTTTGCATCAATAGCTCTCTCGTTCAGTTGAGACTTCCTTTTTTTCAACTTCAACGCCCATTCTCCAAAAAAGAAGCAGTACCTTGGATGGCTCCTCACCCCAATAGGGGCATCCTCGGGTGGCACTGCAAGAATAATCATCACTCATAAATGTCATCGATCCTCCTGACATTTGACTACAACACAAGCTTTCATGTCAATATGGTATCATACTTTACAACCATTGCACTTTTCCCAAATTTGTCGAAGAGCCATTATAAGCATCTCTTTCAATAATTCTTACATTGGAAGGTCCAATTCATGCACCCATGCATACAATTAGCATTTATAATCCATACCAATATTACGCATGTGGGCACTACATTCAACCTATTGTCAAAGAAAAAACACCCCTAAAGGCATCAACAATCGTCGTCATCAACCAAATCAGAAAATCACTACCATTTCAGTGACATAGACATAACATTTTTCTTTTAGATATATTTGTTTAGCTAGCCAAAGCATTACGAGCATGGGGCATGCCTGCCTCATAGAAAAATTGTATTTATTGTATCATACTATTTCTTGTAGGTTTTCGATAGAACATGGTCACTCTTTTACCCACTGTAAGGGGCCTCCAACCTTGGGTTGTACGCAGGTCTCCCTTTCTCTCTCACCATAGGTTACATAGAATAGAAACTATAATGTATTTCGGTTATATAGTTCTTCCTAGACCTCACACATTAGGGGGAAACTGTTATCACTGGAAAATCGGGCAAGCAAAATGACATTATGAAATGTCAAGAAGAAGGATTTACAGGACTGAGAAACATTACAGAATCTGGAAAATTTAAAAATCTATAAGATCAAGAGGAAAATATCAAAGTGCACAACAAAGACATATGAAAAATGCACTTTGTGTGCATTTTTATTCGATAGGCACACTGGTCGCGAAAATTTCCCTCAAAAGGTCACGCGGTCCTGGGAGTGGTAGAAGTCACCATCCAGGACCACTTGACACACTTCAGGAGAATATCCTCCACTTGAGACTGCCCAAGGATAGCTGCCTAGAGCCACCTTGGGACCTCAAGTGAAGACACAAAGGAATCAAGTGAGCACATAAAGGAATCAACCCCCACTTTTGGGTCACTATCCATAAGTGTACCAAGAGAGAGAAGAAGGATTTGAATTTTCCTGTACATTTCCACCACGAGAAGAACAAAATGAGAACACATTGTTATGCTGGCCAAATTTCCCATGATCAAACCAACAATGTGTGATCTGGAGCACCAATAGAGCTACAGGATTCGATTGTTGGCCACCCAATAACTCCAATCCCTTAGGATAAGAGAGAGGCCTTGCAAAACCATCTCAAGGGTAAATCCCTCCTTGCACTGGGTCTTAGATCTCCATAGCTCTAAGGATCCTTTAGCAAGTGTGTAACGTTCTACCTTTCTTTACTAACAACTGTCAATAAGAGGGGATTATTCCAATGTTTGTATTATTGTCTCGTTTGAATCATTTGAGCTTGTGTTTTTGTTTTATTATATTATGTTTTTTCTTCTTATTTGCAGCATACTATATTCTATAATTTAGTGTGTTTTATATATTGGCATGTGTTCACTAACTTGCTAACCATATTTTCTTTCTGTGATCATTGCTTGTAGGTTGCAACCACTCCTACCAAGCACCGGTGGTTTAGTACACTCATGCACTAAACACACCATAACACCATGATTTTATTATTGTTGTGATGCAAAGGAAAGACCATACTCCTTATTACATCTGATTTTCTGTAGGCTCCAATGTACATGGGGATGCTACCTCAATTCTCTGCAAGCTACAACATGCAAGGAAGCTACAACTCCCATATGTTTTCTATAGGGTATAACCCACATGAGGATCCTACCTCAACCAATTCCAACTGAAAATTTATCAAGCTACAACTTGAAAGGAGACCACAATCCCCTCATACAAAAATGAAAACAATGTGTTGATTTACTTGGTCATCAATTTTGCATACCTCCATCTTTACTTTTTCCTCTTCTCCCCTTCAAAACTGCTTCACATTAGACTCATATGTTCCAGTTAACTAATGCATGATACCTCAATCAACTCTCACACATTCTCCCACTCTCTAACCTGCCTATGCCTTCCAAAATCACATCTTTTATAAAGGTAGTTTGGTGGTTGTTTGGTATTCCATAGGAATATGGATTGAATAGGCTTGACTCTTTTCCTTCCACTCATTTGTTTCCAAAATATTCATTTCTTAAATATTAGACCGCAAAAATAAGCAATCCACCCAATATTAATTTCAGCCACATGTAATTATTAGATGCATCAACCTAATTCGAACATCAAATAAAACTATTTATCATTAATTCATCACAACAACATTTGCAACATATTTTCCTTTTCCATGGAGTCTTTCCTCTACATCACAACAATTGATCACAATCAACAATTTCACATCACAACAAATTATTCAATATAGAAATCTTTGTAACATTATCAAAACATTTCAATGTATCACAACTCCTCCTCCTTCTGCTCCTTTGCATTTATGATCTTGTTCATTAGTGTAGACATTTTCTTATTGTTTCTCATTTACCTATTTCTTCTCCTTCATTTTTCCTTGTTGTTTCTCCTTTGCATCTCATCTTCTACTGCTCCTTTTCTTCTTTGTTGCCTCTTTATTAGGCTTTTTCCTTATTTTCCTTGCTGCTCCTATTGCTCCTGTTGCTCCTTCATACCTTGTTTTTGCTCCTTGTCTTGTTATGGTTCTCCTTGTATTGCTGCTACTTTGCCATTAATGCCAAACAACCCAACCAAGAGGGTAGGGTTTTAGATGAGGCTTGGTATCCAATACGTATTTATTAACCAATGATTTTGAAATCAAGTTGACTTGTGAGCCTATATCAAACAAGGTATCCAGCTTAGTATGTTTCATTACGTCTCTAATGTGGAACAATTCAGTCCTCTTTTGTTCATTAAAAAGAGACTCATTAAAAGAAATTTTACTAGCATGCAATTCAAAATTTTCACTAGCATGAAGAGAAAGGTTACCCTATATTCCCATTATTGTGATCTATGTCTCATCACCGGAATCAGATCCAAGGTCCTGTTGCATGATTTCCACTGTATTTTACTTGTTCTTCCCACCAAATCTCTTTGGTTTCAACTCTGGATGCAACTTCCAACAATGTTCATCATCATGGTATTCCTTCTTGAAATGTGTGCAAGATGGATTTTCACACATTTATTCCTTCCTCAATTTCTTCTAGTTGCAATGCAAGAAGTTGGTTTGAGGAAAGGGGATTTTAATGAATCTCGTGTGGCGAAAAAAATCAAAGGACCTCAACCATAATTAGATGAATGATTGGAAATGCATGCTTTGGGAGATTCGCAGACATCAAAGATCCATCAGAAGATGAAATTGAGCAAACTGAAGCAAAAAATATTCTGAAAGAAGAAAATAATGAAACTCTAGAAGATGAAGAGTATGGGTTACGTGATATTATTGATTAAATTTTAGTTATGCTTGCAATTAAAGCTCATTTTTGTAACTATTAATTAGTTATACTTGTAATGTTTTGAGTTTGACATTTTATGAGAAGAATAAGTATTCAGTTATTGTTATTAGATGTTTAATATTTGTATTATGTGATTCTCACTTCGTTTTTTATGTGAATCATTTAATTTTTGAAAAAAATTGTGATTATTATTAATTTTTGACATAAAATTCATAAAAAATGCTATTTTTGTATACTTTTCTTTGTTAATTGTTTCCCATAAAAATGGTTTATTTTACATGTCGCTTTTAGCAAAAAAGTCTCAAAATGTGTATTTTTTTTATTATATATGTATTCAAAATGTGTATTTTTATGCCAATTGTTAAAAAGTATTAATATTTTAGTGACAATTATTTCATGTGCAGTGAAATACTATTTAACATTATATAATTATATAGAATATCGAAACATTAAAAACTTGACCTTTTTTTAACAATTTTTAGCATCTAATGCATTAGAAAATTTAAAGTAAAAAACAAGTCTTCTAAAAAAAGGGGATGAGGCTGACATCAACAGTTTTCAAAATCAACATAAAAACCACTAACATGTTAAAAATAATGTTTATACTTGGTACATAAGAAAATTGAAGTGTCAAAAATATGCTAAAAAAATTTAAGAGTATTATGAATCACCACTTTTCAAAATCAGATGATTTTTTTCTACCTAAAAAGACAAGTACTCGTTTTCATTCCCATTTCAATATTTACATTATTCTTCCTTATTAAATCATTCATTCATGTGCTTTATCTATTGTTCATGATAATCACTATATTGCATCATTACTATCACAACCAATTTGGTTGTCTTATTTCAACAACATAGATGTCTACATGAATCGAAGACTCATTCATGACTCAAGTCTGGGTCCTAACAATACATTTATCATAGTTTCATAGTTACTCAAACCAATGCCTATTGTGTAGTGGTATTAAAGCTCAAACACACTTTCTTTCCAGTTCATTTGTCATTTGAACATTTTTCATGTCTAACACTTACCTTAACACTTACCTTGCCATACTTGTACATAAACAAATAGTTGATCCTATCCCACTATTCATTATTTAATTCACTCAACATGACCAAAAAGTTTATAACAAACTAAGATAGCAACATAACCAAACTTCAGCTCCTAACATCCTAAGAATACTACCCACTAGACATCTACGATTCACCCTGTTATCCTAGTACCAAGGATATCCTTCATTACACTTAACTACTCATGTAGAAACATCACTATCAAATCTTCAAAACATGTCATTTATCTAGCTCAATGCACACGGGAAAAAATCTATAAATAATTTCACACATAATTCATCTCATCACCTTAACAACTTAGTGCTCTAAGTCCATATAAATCATAAATTAAAAAAATGACACTTAGTATTAAATGTATGTTTAAGTTTAACCATGTAGATATGTACCTAAAGTGACTTTGTTTAGAAAAACAATGATCCATGTGTGTGAAATTCAAATTAAAGATGAACTCTAAAGATCATTCTAGAATTCTATCACTCTTCTCCTTGTATACATATATTATAATGACAATATGAAAGTGGTGTAATGACAATATGAAATGTGAATCTCATCCAATTGGATCATATCCTCTACTTTTGATATCTCATTCAATTATTGATGTTACCCTCTACTTTTGATATCAACGCTATTCATATCACTTGTGTGTTAAGGAAGCGTGCTAAGTGACTCTATATTTCCACGTGCATTTCCATGCTGCGCAATTATTAGTAGTACTTCCCACTTTCGGGGAATATTCTTACCGTTTGGCACGGATTATATAGAGCGTTTTTCGATGAGTGGACTATTAGAGAACGTTTTTCAATGTATTGAATATATATATATATATATATAAACAAAGAGGCAAAAAGGTTAAAATTTAATTATAGTTAATTTTGATTATATGTAAATGTATTAATGAAAAATTAATAATTTACTTAAATAAGAGTTGAAAGGTATCTTAATGTTTTTCACTCACGTTAGAAATTATGCTTTACAAAAAATTATATAAAATATTTAACATTGGTTAATAGGAATGTGGAATCTTACAGTCTTGCTTTGGCAGACACTAATAAATTGAAATGTCTAAGTATTTACAATTTTACTCTTACATAAATAATGGTGGGAAGTAACTCCTCGTATCTTATTCTAATTTATGATAGGAAATAAATGACTGTAAATATATTATTTACTTAAATATAAATTACCTTTAAAATTTTTAATATTGGATGGTTTTCTTGCAAAGTTTAAAAATAAAAAATCACTATACAAATATTTAAAAATCATACACAAATATAACAACAATTTCTAAAAATTATAAAATAAAATATATAAGAACGATTATCCACATAATATTATATTATACAAAAACGACAATAAAATTTTCACTTTTAACAATATGTTTTAGAAATCCTTACTCCCTCCAAAAATAAAATGCCAAAAAACAAAAACAAACCAAAAAATATTAAAAGTCCTACAACATTGTGACAATCATGAATGAAAATGCTATCTGATGAGCATGAAGAGAAACATGCATATTCCAATGCTTTTTTGAGTTCAATAAAAAGCATCCTACATATTCCAAATCCCTAGGAGTATCTCCTAGGGATTTGGCTTAAGGAGTGGTCCGGATGGTACTTGACTAGTAGAACTAAGAGATCTTTATCTATGTCTCCATCGTAGGGAATTACCAATCTATATTGAGCACCACCAAAAGGAAGTAAAGATTGGATATTATTTATAATAAAGGTACGATAAGGTTTATTGAGGTATGGAACATCAGCTACCATGATATGATATTCTTAATTTAATAAGTGAAAAAATTATTAACTTAAGTGAAATCAATAATGTTATTATTATTTTATATATATATATATATATATATATATATATATATATATATATATATATATATATAAAACAAGGGTTACATAGTAATTAGTATTTGTTGTTTAGTTTAAATAATATTATTAAACCAAAAAACAATAGATAAAAAATTTATCGCAAAAATAAAATCATTAATAAAATATTGTATTGTTGAATGTCATCACCAAAAATTAAGAAATATGATTAGCTAATATTGTTTATATTAACATATACACTTTAACATATATGTATGTGTTTTTTTTTTTTTATTAATATATATAATTTCTTTATAAGTAAATTTATTAAAATATGTTTTTAATATAAAAATAAGTTATTAGGAATTTGGCTTCTGTGATCCATAAAATGTGTAAGAATTTTCGGTGAAAATCACATGTAAGAACCTTATCTATTTAAACAGTTTCTTGATCAAATTTCTCATCTTGTCATGATGATGAACCACACTAGCTGGTTCGAAAAGCATCGACCAAAATTTCTTACATGTGATTTTCACAGAAAATTCTTATACACAATAATAAGTTATCTCGAATTGAAAATATAGAAATGGAAGTTACTAAACATGTAGAAATGGAAGTTACTAAATATCTTATAACTAGTAATTGCACGATGTTGTAAAGGAAACTTCTTAAGGCATACATTAGAGAAAAATAATAACATATAAAAAATCATTGAAGATAAAAATTAGTAAACAAAATTTCATTCAAAGCTAGAAGATAAATATAAATCACTTACATTATATAACCTTTCCAACATAGATTACATCTTAAACTTCAAATATGGTCTTTCAAGTTCAAGTAGCAAATAATTGATAGATTTTGAGAAAATACAAGTAGTAGATGAGATAAACTAAATAAAATAACATTAATTAATGAACAATATGATGACTATCTTTCCAAATCTAAATTTGCATCACAACCTCACAAGCTTAAGACATCATAATGTATTATATGAAAATGACTCCCAATTATTCATAACTTTTGATGTAAAAATATGCAATTTTAATGGGAAACTCTAGTGTAGTGTAGTACTTGATCATGTTCAATATCTCCAATGTTTCCTATGAGAACATCATCTTTGAAATTATAAAGAAACATTTTGAATTGCATTGACACTAGCAAAAAAAAAAAATTAGTGATTTACATTTCCCCTTCAAGAGTACATGGTTTACATCTCTTGGAGGCCAAAATTCTAATTTGTATTATAACTTCTTCTATATGTCATCGATTTATATTTGACAATTGCAACAAAGCATTGTAACAGTTTAGAGGGTGAAGAAACCTCTACATGGTTGAAGGCATTGACTATTCACACAATCCAATAAACCACCAAAGACCTATAACTTACCTTTATTTCAAATTTACCTTAACAACGAAAAAAAAAAAATTTGATTAAATAAATAAAAGCCTCGAAATAGTGTAACGAGTATGGAAATTATTCTCTATCGGCTTTCAACAATGATTGGCAATTAGGACCGTCAATAAATCCTTACCTTTATCACTAGAGATATGAATCGCAAATAACACACACTCTTTCCTGCGACTGTGCTTAGCATGCATAACTGTCACCATCCTAACTGATGTGTCTTTCTTCTTTCTCTGTAAGACTCTTGGCTTCCCATTTTCATCCAATTGCTTGATGGTTTTGTTGTAACAATCTACCTTGGTCTTGTGAAGGTATAACCAATCTATACCCAATATAATGCTATATTATCCCAACGGAAATATGTTCAAGTGTGCTATTATAGGCATGCCATTCAACTCAAATGCACAAGCTCTTACCCAATGGTGAACTCTTTTCTTTCTACCTGTATCCAACTGCACTAACCAAGATTTTGCATGCATCTCTTTTCTCAAACCACACTTATCCACCGGGTTAGGATTAATATAACTATAATTAGATCTAGGATCAATCAAAATAGAAACAACTTGATCAAAAATATTATCTGATCCAGGTGGATATTGGTGGCCACCCGCCTATTCCACTTGGGGCCCCACCATTGTCTCTTTCAATTTTTCATTTTCCCTAATTATAGCACAATTTACTATTTTTAGCAGTTTTTCAGGTCGTGAACTTCTAGAGCCATTTTGAGGCCCTAAACGACGTTTTTTTGGAAAACCAGATAGATATTTCTAACGAGGTATGGTGCACATCAAACAAAGATCATATGCTAAAGTTACGTCCCCGGGAAGTTGATGTACCAATTTACCCAAATGGGGCCCATAGTTTTGGTGCTTCATCTCCTAAGGTTAGGTTTTTGGATGTTTAGGGTTTTGAATTGTTTCTAAATAATAAATAGGCCCTCGAGCCTCATTGTAACATAGTTCAGAGGCCTGTAGCCACCAAATCTCTTCTCATAGATAAGCTAACATCACCCTAGTTAGTTTATTTACATTCTTCCTGTAAGAAAATTTCAGTTATTTGATATTAATGAAATTAAGTGTTATTTTTGCTACATCTTTGTATTTATGGTTATATGTGTATTATGTGGCATTCCTGCATAAATCTGGATCAGTGGTATTAGAGCGGTTTGCTTTTTCTTGATCCTTCTTTGTATGTTCCCAACGAGGTCAGGGTATAAGGAGTTAGGGCTCGATCTGGTTGAACCTTTGAAGGATCAACCTTGCAAACCCCGACGACCGCCCATGGAGGATGAAAATAAATATGAGGGAGTAGGAGATCCTATCAAAATATTTCTCGAGGAGGCCCTCGAAAAACAAAGGAACGCGATGATGGATAACTTTGCCCAGATCCTTCAATGACTGCCCACCGACAGCGCATCTGCATCCACTAGCCACTCTGGAGGCGCGACTCCCTTTAAGGTAGAAGTAAAATTTGACTTTCCTGTATCTGAGGGTCAAATAGATGCAGATGTCATAGATAGATGGTTGAATCTGTTAGAAGAATATTTCTCAGTTCATGACTTTTTCAACCGGGAGAAGATTATTTTTTCACTCCTCAAAGCTACCCCCCATGTTAAGGACTGGTGGGAAACCTGTTGTGAGAAAAAAGGATGAGACAGAACCATCTTTGTTCTCGCCGTACCCAATTGGTATTCTTTCTGAGACGCCATCAAGGAATAATACTATCCCGTGGGGAGCTATGAGGACAAGTACATACAATGGACCACGCTGCGGCAACAAAGGGGTCAAGATGTGAATGAGCTGACGAATTTGTTCCATAACCTGCACACAAAGTTGGGTATCAAATATTTGGAGAAACATTTGGTGCTAAAGTATTGCAGTTGTCTACAAAGATACATTCAGGATGAAATGGAGTTCATCGACATCTCCTCGCTTGGTACGACATACCGGTATGCTGCCAAGATTGAACATAAATTCAAATAGAAGAAGTGAAACTTTGGATATGTGAATCAAAAGCAAGGGAAAGGTACCCCAAAACCGCAGAACAGAGGACAAGGCCAAGGCATGGTCGCCCAAGACAACCTGCCAAAGCTGCAAGCAAAGAACAACACCGCGAAGCCAAAGAAGGACAAGGGAAAGTGGTGTGAGTTCCATAAGAGCTCCACTCACAACACAAGTGAGTGTCAGGCCAAGCAATCGCTGGTGGCTGAGATGAGGGCTTTTGAATCAAATGCATGCTCATACTCTGAATTAGAACCCAACAAGGGGAATGACAAAGGGAAGCATATTATTGATGCAGAGCCCAATGCCACCATTGCCACTATGAAGATCCAAAAGGAGGAACTGGATGATCCAGAGGAGGAGGAGCATCTCTTCCACTCCCACATGTGTGTAAAGGGTTCCCCGCTATAGTTCATTATGGACAGTGGGAGCCAAAAGAACCTCATTTCAGTAGATTTCATGAAGTGGTTGAGATTTCCAACCATAGCACACCCACAACCATACACCATCGAGTGGCTTCACCAAGGACGATATCTCCGCGTTAGCCAACAGTGTCGCCTTCCCTACAACATCAAGCCCTTCACGGATGAGGTATTATGTGACATTGCTCCTCTTGATGTTTGTGATGTATTATTAGGCCAACCATACTTGTGGAAGCGACATGATATGTATGAGTCATGGCCTCGTGCTGTTATTGTTACTTTAGGAAATAAGTTGTACAGGATACAACAGGTACCACCGCATGCCGCTATCTCCTTGGTTACTGCAAAACAATGCAGTAAGCTCATTTCCAAAACCAGGAAATTTATTTTCCTGGTGATATGCCCCTAGGGCAAGAAGAAGACTGTGGCCACGACCTCCAGACAGGGCTCCTTCACATGACAAAAACAAATGGACAAGGTTGTGGAGGAGTACAGGGACATCTTCACCTAACCCACATGGGTGCCTCTACACTTTCAGGTCAAGCACCGCTTTGATCTCACCCCAGGTGTGCCGCTACCCAATGGACCAATCTATCGTCACTCTGTTTTGGAGAATGATGAAATCAAGAGGCAGATTCAGGAGCTGCTATAGAAAGGTCACATCCGACCGAGTTCATCACCCTTTGGGAGCCTGATCGTGTTGGTACGAAAGAAGAATGGGACTTGGAGACTTTGTATTGACTATCGGGCGCTGAACAAGATCACTATCCGGAATAGGTACCTGATCCCATGGATTGATGACCTTCTGGACCAACTCAAAGGGGAAGAATATTTAAGCAAGATCGACTTGAAGTCTTGGTATCACCAGGTACCAATTGAACCCTCTGATATGTGGAAGACTGCCTTCAAATCCAAGGAGGGAATTTTCGAATGGTTGGTCATGCCTTTCGGGTTGAAAAATGCTCCTGCAACCTTCATGAGGTTGATGGACGACATCTTGTGGCTTTCACCAGCTCATTTGTAGTAGTGTACTTTGATGCCATTCAAATCTTCAACCAGACTTGGGAAGAGCACCTCCACCACATCCGACAAGTCCTCTAAACACTACAGAAACAGAAGTTGTTTGCCAATTTGGAGAAGTGCACTTTTGGCATGACCCAGGTTCAATATCTAGGATACATTATTGATGAAAGGAGGGTGCATGTGGATCCAACCAAGATCCAATTCATTTGGGATTGGCCAGCCCCAACCACTCTAACAGGGCTTCGCAACTTTCTGGGTCTTGTTAATTTCTACCGCATGTTCGTATTGGTATTCTCACATATCACTTGGCCCTTGAGTCAAGTCACCTAGGGAGGAGCGAAAGAAAATTATTTTGGTCGGAATCTCAACAAAAGGCATTCGTAGAATTGAAACATCGCCTCTGTTCTGCCCCAGTTATCACATTACCATACTTGCAAGAACCATGTGAGATTGAGGGAGATGCATCTGACTATGCTATTTGGGCAGTTCTTACTCAACTGGGGCATCCAATGGCATATCATAGTGAGACATTGTCTGGCACATTCTGCATGTATTCCACTTATGAAAAAGAAATGTATTCCATTATCCAGGCTT
This sequence comes from Pinus albicaulis, assembly GCA_034641835.2. Classification (NCBI taxonomy): domain Eukaryota; kingdom Viridiplantae; phylum Streptophyta; class Pinopsida; order Pinales; family Pinaceae; genus Pinus; species Pinus albicaulis. The sequence continues at coordinate 46,008,277 of CM076578.1, forward strand.
GTCGATAATGGAAGCATTACATTTTGGGGAAGGAAACAACCATCCACATAGACCACCAACCCCTACAGTTCATACAGACAAAAAGGAAGTTACAAAAGAATCGCCATGAGAAGTGGTCCACATATCTGCAACAACTTCATTTGAACATCAAGTACAAGAAGGGTAGCACCAATAATGTTGCAAACTGCCTCAGCCGACCACTGATCATGGTGCTAACCACCGTTGTCAACTCTTGTGGACACGAGACTTCTAATTGGCCACTTCTCTACAAGAGCGATCCATAATGCGGCCACACATACAAGACACTCTTGGAGGGTACGCAAGTTCCAAATTTTCACCTCCAAGATGCACTGCTATGTCACCTGGGACACCTTTTTGTTCCTTCAAGTGATCGTGCCAAGATGATTTGGGAAGCACACTACAATCAAGTCGCTGGGCATTTCAGGGTCGAGAAAAAAATGGCAGTATTATAGAAGTATTTCTATTGGTCGAAAATTCTACAGGATGTCAAGGAGTACATCAGATCCTGCACTGCTTGCGCCATTGCCAAACCGACCATCAAGAAGAAAGGGATCTATACTTTTCTACCTACCCCTAGTCAACCTTGGGAATCCATCTCCATGGATTACATGTCGGGATTTTTTCTACTAAACATGGAAATGATTGTGTCTTCGTGGTCGTCGACAGATTCTCGAAGATGGCCATTATGGCCGCCTGTAAGAAGAATATCACAGCAGAAGCCACTGCTAAAATCTTCTTTGAACGAGTGTGGGTGCACTTTGGGATCCCATAGTCTATCATCTCATATCAGGATAGAAAGTTACTCAACAAATTTTGGTCCAACCTCTAGTCAATTATGGACACCAAGCTCACCAAGTCCACAACTTTCCATCCCCAAACTGATGGCCATACAGAGGTCGTCAACATGATGATTCTACACATTCTATGCATGTACAATTCAAAGCATCCACACACACGGGATGAGAGCCTCCCTTATGTACAACACAGTTATAATTGGGCTCTCCACAACTCAACTGGACATAGCCCTTTTCAGGTGAGCTTGGGATTCCAGCCACTATGTCCCATTGACATAGCCATGCCATTTGTGGCTACTCAAGCCGATTCAGCTCATGTTAAGTTTGAAGCTAACAAAGTGAACAACTTCATAGAGTGCATTCAATACATCCTCCAACAGGTTCATGACATATTGGATAGAGCGAATGCTAAGTAAAAGCAACGACATGATCAACATCGGGTGCCACACAACTTCCAGGAGGGAGACAAAGTGTGGCTACATTTGCAGATGGAGCGCCTCACTGGACCCCACCACAAGCTTTTCCTGCTCTGATATGGGTCATACACCATCACCAATTTTGTAGGGAACAATGCCTTTAAGCTCAGTATTCCACCTTTCCTTGGTCTGCACCCAGTATTCAATGTGGACCGCCTTCGGCCCTACTTCCCACCTCTACTGGACACCTCCGACATTGCAGAACAACTCACACCAATATAGTTAAACCCAAACTGCATGGAACAGGGCACCATAGATTATATCGTGGACATGAAAATCAAGAACACTTGCCAATAGAAGATCCAACTGTATCGGTTTTTCAAAACTAGCCAACTCCTGCACCAAGGCAAGTGGTTCACCAGGGACCAAGTTCAACAAAAGTTTCCTCATCTCATGGAGGAAATCAATGCAATGGGGACCATTGCTTCCTAAGGGGAGAGGAATTATCCAGGTGGATATTGGTGTCCACCCACCTATTCCACTTGGGTCCCTGCCTTTGTCTCTTTCATTTTTTCAGTTTCCTTAATTATAGCACAATTTACTATTTTTAGCAGTTTTTCGGGTCCTGAACTTCCGGAGCTGTTTTGAGGCCCTAAACAACGTTTTTGGGGAAAAGTGGGAGAAAAATGGGTTCATGGATTGATTTTTCTCACATCAAAAGTTGTATTCCTCAGATAGATCTTTCTAACAAGGTATGGTGCGTGTCAAACGGAGATCGTATGCCAAATTTACGTCCTCGAGAAGTTGATGTACCAATTTACCCAAATGGGGCCCATTGTTTTGGCGCCTCATTTCATAGGGTTAGGTTTTTGGATGCTTAGGGTTTTTTATTGTTTCTCAATAATAAATAGGCCCTCGAACCTCATTGTAACACAGTTCAGAGGCCTATAGCCACCACATCTCTTCTCATAGATAAGCTACCAGCGCCCTAGCTAGTTTATTTCCATTCTATGTGTAAGAAAATTTCAGTTCTTTGATATTAATGAAATGAAGTGTTATTTCCACTGCATATTTGTATTTATGGTTATATGTGTATTCTGTTATGTTCCAGCATAAATCTGGATCATTATCGTCCATCTCAATTATAGAAGCCTAATGATTTTCAAGCGTTTTTTCCATGGTTACATAAATCTGAGGAATGCTATGACCTGTTATCCTCCTATATTCTATAGTTTCACTAGGTGACTATGGATTTTCTACAATCTGCCTAAGATAGAATTTCTTGAATATCAGCTATCTTCGGAAATCTCACTGCCTTCATTATCTTCATGAAACCTTTTTCACTATCTCTCAATATGCCTTCTCAAAATCACCCTCCTGCTCTTAAAAAACTCATGTCTAGGCTTAATTCTCTCATTTTCACCCTTCTTTCCTACCTAAAGCCTCATTCTCTCCACTAAAACCCCTCACCTTCAACACTTTCCCTCATTTCATTAAAACAATGTAAAAATTCCTTTTTACATTGTTTTAAATAAAAAATAGACCATTCGAGCCCTATTTATTTGATATTAAAACTCTGTTGTAAATAAATTAACCCCACCCCTTTATAAATTTTAGAGCCCCTGCTTTAAATTTTTTAACCCCTGTGCTTTGTTAAAAACCCTCATATAACCTTATCCCCCGACCCCCATTTTAAATCCCCTCCTATTATTTCATTAACCCCCGGGACCCTCTTGTTACCAAACCCTGCACTGCAATAAGTTTATGCCACCTAACCTCCTGGACCCCACCCTTTCTGACTTACTCGCCATTCCAAAAACCCCCAACCACCGTTGATCTCTATCATCCCGATCCAACGACCCCCATTGCATATTGCACCATTCTCTATGCGGGTATTAACACTTTCAAAATGCACGAAATGGGTGGTTTTATTGTTTGAACCCTCTGCCACAAGTCGCCTGCCCAATGGAATCACATCCATTTACCCGAAATTTTTTACCACCTTTGCTCAATGCGAAAACCGCCTCCCTCATAAGAAAAAACTTCCTTTCCACCTACTGTCGTAAGCCTGATACCACCGCCCGATTCAAATGCTCCAAAGCCCGGTGGCTTTGCGATGAAGCCCCACATCCACCATGAACCTCTAGAAGCACTCCTAATGCCCGGAAATTCCAAATAAACGTAGAAATCCCCTCAAACGTGGGATTTTAAGTTGAAAGTTTGTTGTATTGTGCAGATATCATGTCAGAAATGCATAATTGGCATTCCAAGGGTCTGAAAGCATTTAAATAAACTCCCTGGGTGACGATCCAATTAGTTTGTCCATCAAAAGGACCAAAAGTGCCAGATCCCCACATGCACAACAATGGATCATGACCCTTGGTGGTCATTCAAACACACTAAATATGCAACAAAGAATTTTATGATAGTGGCACACAAGGGTAAAGTAAAATGAAGAAGCACAGTCAGCAAGAGCAGAAATAGGCTTAAAAAGGTTAATCAAAGTTAAAGGCATAAATTCAAGAAGACCAAGGTCAAATCAAAAGACAGAGATGAATACAAAAGATTAAATCAATTAGTCAATGATTGGAAGAAAGAGAGGCATAAATAAAGCAGATTAGAAGACTTGAAGGGACAAATCCAAGTTTAAAAGCCTCAACATAGTTTAAAGGATAAATTCAAAGGCAGATTGACATAGAGGCAAGTCTGAATGACTAAACAAACAACATTTACTTCTTCAGGGACACATTTTGCTGCCTACAACCTATTTCATTTCAATAAAGACATTAGCAGTTATTGAAATAGTCAGAGATATTTCTCAACTACTCAGAAATTATTGTAAAAGTTATTGAGAAGCCTTAAAAGTCAAATATTTCCAAAACTTAGCTCAACACTTAAGTTAGGAGTTATTATTACAGTGAGTCAATCTCAGATATTTTTCCTTGGGCCTTGCATGGTCTCAAAGGTAAAAAATGCATTAACTCTGTAATAAATACACATCTAAAACCCTAGCTTAGGACCACCTCCTCATTTTGTAGATAAATATTGCATGTATGATTCATTTTTAGCATTGGTTGGTTGGTTGGCTGATTGATGGTTGCTGAGGTAGTTGATGATATGCTAGGCTGGATTTGAGAAAACTCTGAGTTGCAGAGATCTATTGCACTGGAGTAATGTAACTATTTTTAACATCATTAATACAAGCACGTTCACAGGATTCTTAAGCTATGTTAATGGTGAAGTTATCCTTCCTTGTCAATGTTTTCCTTCTGTTTTCCATTCTGTCCATTATTTCTCTGATAAAAGAACATAAATTTTAGATTAGGATATATTGTCTTGGCACCCTAATTATGTCTGCTTTCTTTATCTTAATGATTTCTTCTGCAAGGTATGATTGGATAATTCTTAATTGCTCTCTAGTTCCACCTAGCTTGTTGTCCTGAAAATGATTCAGTAGAGTCTAGCTAAAGAAGTCTATGGTATGTCCTGTCCTTTGGTGTAGCTTGAAATATTATTTTTAGGGCCTTTCTTTGAAGTTTAGTTAGTAGAGTCCAGCCAAATAATTCTATGGTATGCCCTATCCTTTGGTTTTTCTTAAACTATTAATTTGAAGGTCCTTTAGAGTTTTTGATTAAAGAAGACAAGTGTATCTCGCTCTTTAGTTTCACTCATTATTATCTTGAATTTTTTCTTTGTATGAAAGTAATTCTAGGATTGATGGATTGTTGTCTTAAAGGTTTTCTTATTAAATTATGTCCAAATAAGTATATGGTATGCCTGTCCTTTGGTTTTTCTCAAACAGTTACCTAAAAAGGATTTTATTGTTGAAGTAGAGTTAAAGGATTATTAATTTCCCTTTAGTTTTACTATTTTCACAACTTACTGCCATTCCATATTCCATCTAATCTAAGAGATCCACTTGATATAGTTAGCTTGCCCTATAAAAACCCTTGCAGATTTGATGAACAATTAAATCCTTTTATGACTCCATAGCCCAATGGATTAATGTTTCTCACATTCTATCTATTCAACTGAAACACTTCCTAAATTGATCACACCATTGATCTATCAACCAATCAAACAAACAAACAAGTCCTAAGAACTTCATAACTAGCCTAAAATCAGAAAACAAAGAATAAAGACATATCGTTCACAAACACATACATAGAGAGAGCCCTATCTGAGTCCAGGAAGGCTAGGTCCTTGGACTACAAAGTGGTTTAATGTGGTTCCCTGCAGAGTTGTTCTTGTCAATCTTGCAAATCATGGGGAGCCAACATAGTGGCGACCAAACTAGGGATATTGAGTAATTAACAGCTTAAATATCATCTCAGGAACTCAGAAACCTCATTTTAACTTAGATGAATCAAGTTTTAGCCAAGAATGGTATCTGGTTGTTGATGGTGGACAATAGCCAGCCTCAAAACAATTAAAAATCCTCCACCTGGTGACTCCACTGGTTTTCCAAAGACTCCATTGGGAAATTTATTTTATCATTAAACCTCAAAAGAACCCGGTCAAGAATACTTTGTGGATTAAGTATCTATTTACAGATTAGTTTGTGTTTCAAAACTATTATATGATCCAAGTGGATATCGGTGGCCACCCACCTATTCCATTTGGACCCGCACCATCAATTCTTGCAGCTTTTCACATTCAGCACAACTTACTATTTTTAGCAGGTTTTCGGGTCTTGTACTCCCAGAGCCGTTTTGGGGCCTTAATGATCCAAGTGGATATTGGTGGGCACCCACCTATTCCATTTGAACCCCCACCATTATTTCTTTCAGTTTTTAAGTTGCGGCACAACTTACTATTTTTTGTAGTTTTTCGAGTCCTGAACTTCCGGAGCCATTTTGAGGCCCTAAACGATGGTTTTGGGAAAACCAAGAGCAACATGGGTCCATGGACTAATGTTTCTCACATTGAAATTTTTACTCCTTGGATAGATCTTTCTAATGAGGTATGATGCACGTTAAACGAATATCGTATGTTGAAGTTACGTCCCCGGGAAGTTGAAACACCAATTTACCCAAACAGGGCCCATAGTTTTGGTGCTTCATCTCCTATGGTTAGGTTTTTAGACATTTAGAGTTATCCATTGTTTCTCAATAATAAATAGGCCCTCGAGCCTCATTGTAACACACTTCAGAGGTCTGTAGCCGCCACATCGCTTCTCGCAGATATGCTACCAGCACCCTAGCTATTTTTATTCCCATTATGTCTGTAAGCATATTTATGTTATTTGATATTAAAGAAATTAAGCATTATTTTCGCTGCATATCTATGTTAATGGTTATATCTATATTTTGTTACGTTCCTGCATAAAATCTGGATCATTATAACTCTCAACCTTTCTGATTTTTGGGTCCAATTTTTTGCTTCTAAAAGAATCTGTACCAGATCTCACCCTGACCCAAATCCTCCTGCAATAGTTGAAAATCCTGAAAGCATCCTTAGGAAGTATCCTATATCTAAAACTCCAACTATTGGTAGACCTATCCACAAAGCAAGTTCCCTACTTGAAAACCTTAAAGAATTGCAGAATATTCTCTTTGGCTCACCCCTAGAATAAAGCCTGTTTTAGACCCATCCACCTTACAGCAGAATTTTGTTGTACTAACCTCATCCCCCACTATTCACCTTCTTTCATTTAACCCTGTGCCTCTTTTTTTCAATCCTCCACTTGTTAACCCTCCTTTGTTTCCCCAACCACAGATGATGGCAATATGGTATGCTCCACTAGTTCTACTATTGCCTTTAGTTTTCCTACCACAAGATTATCAATCTAAGATTCCCTTATATGATGCAAGTAATTCTACTACTGCTCAACAACATGTGGAGAGGATGAATGACTACTTTGACAGATAATAAATAGATGATGAAACTGTTTAACTTAGAATGTTTGCTCAAAGCTTAGGGGGAGAGGCAAGAAAATGGTTTAAAGGTCTATCTCCTAACAGTATAAATGATCCCCCTGCTTTTCATCAATTATTCTTAAACAAATGGGAATTCAAGAAGAACCCTATCCAAATATTATCAGAGTATGAAAACATTAAGAGAAATTTTGGAGAGGGTGTCCAAGAATACTGCACTAGGTTCAATAGTGTATATAATGCCCTCCCTACACACATGAAACCTCCACAAGGTTTAGCTCTAATTAAATTCCCCAATGGTTTTGATCTAGAGATGGCTTATCAATTAAGAGAAAGAGAACCCCTTACATTAGAAGACATGCAAAGGGGAGCAGTAAGTGTAGAAGCCAATCTGATTGCCAAAAGAGCTAGAATGAAAAATGAGAAAAGAGTCACATATAGGGAAGAGGCTATACCCTCCACATCTGATACAAAGATTGATAACTTAGTTAAAACTATGGAAAGGATGATGGAGAGGATGAATGTAAATGAGAGAGCTTATCCCAGAGAAAGTCAAACAACTCCTCAAAACATAAATCAAATTCAGAACCAAAGCCAAAACTTTAGGAGAAACACCCTCAAATAAGACAAAGAGGTTCTGATCAGCAAATCAGGCCTCCTTTCCAAGAAAAATATGTTGATGAGGATGAGGGGGTAATTGAAGAAACATAGGAAAATCACATAAATCTAATGGGATTAAATAATGAGGATATTGTTTTCCTCATTGAGGAAGAACAAGGCACATTTTCACCAAATGAACAAGAAAGCCTAGAATTCGATGACTACAAAAAAGGCTTTGAAAATTCCATCATGGAAGTACATAGACAATATGAACTCAGAAGCCAGAAAAACCAAGACACTCCCAAAAGAAAGATCTCTGAAATTTCTACTAGGAAAATCCCTGAAAACATTCCTAAAAAGACAACAGAAATTCTAAACACGGTGACTAAAAGTTCTGATAGAAATAAAAACAAAAACAACCAACCCAGTGGCAAACAAAGTGGTGTCCAAAGCAGCACTAGCAATACATCTAGTGCCCCTAACAAAATTGTTTTAACTGAGTTCCCTAATAAAAACCAGCAAGCTGAAATTACTGTGAAAATAGTGTCTGATAAGACTTATTTGAGAATTTAAAAAAAATAGACACGTTTCAGTATAGAGAATTAAATTTGTAAGATTAAAATCTCCATTCCTCTTACTGAATTAGTCACTCAAGATATGTATAGATCCCAACTTTTGAAAGGTTTAAACATAGGAGAAAATGTTGATTCTGTAAATTTAAATGATGACAAGCCTGAACTTCTGTTTGGACCAGAAGTAGAAGGAAAATTCCAAGAGGGAGGAGTTCCTCCATTTTATGTCAATTTAAACATCCATGATAAAATTCTCCACAATGCCATGTTAGGATCATGGGCTTCACACAACCTCATGCCAAAGGTAGTAACTGAAAGACTAGGCCTTGAGATAACTAGACCATACAAAGATTTATACTCTTTTGATTCCAGTAGAGTTAAATGTCTAGGCCTAATCAAAGATCTTTGTGTTAATCTAGCACAAATACCAACCAAGAGCCCAGTAATGGATATTGTAGTGGCTAATATTCCTCCTAAGTATGCCATGCTCCTTTCAAAATCATGGGGAGCTAAAATCCAAAGCACCCTCCAAATGGACATGACCTATGCTACCATACCTATCTTTGGTCAACCAAGAAGACTATATAGAGAAACACATATGAAATACATGGTAGGCAGTCAAGAAAAGATAGATAATATCCCTCTTTATTCCATTCACACAGATCTTGATTCATTTATCCTTTACAATGATGAAAACTTTAATGGACAAGTGACAGAAAATGAGAAAACAACAGAACAAGAAGAGGGAAAGGAGGAAAAGTCAAAAGAGTCTTCCCAAATAGAACATAATAACAAACATGGTGAATACCATGAAGAAAAAAACAATGACAAGCATAGTGGCAACCCCAAAGACCAACATGATGATAAATCTAAAATTGAACCTCTTTGGAGTATGAGCTTTGATGGTTCTTGTGGCAAGACTAGTTCAGGAGCAGGTATATGCGTGCATAACACAAATAGCAATCATGCAGAAGGTCACTCATACAATCTAAACTTTCAATGCCCAAATAACATAGTTGAATATGAGGCACTTCTCCTAAGGCTACAACTACTCAATAAACTATGAGCCAAGAGGATAACCGTCCATGGGGATTCAAAGCTAGTTATTAGGCAGATTAAGGGAGAATACGTAGCTAAGCATCCCAGATTAAAAGCATATAAAGATGATTCCCTTGACCTCTTGAAAACATTCACAGAATATGATTTTACCTTTGTCCTTAGAAATCAAAACATCCTTGCTAATGCTCCAGCATTTGCAGCCATTACATGCCAAAAACCTTATCATAGAAAATAATACAAAATACAAGTCAAATATAGACCAACAATCCCTGATAACATAAAGTATTGGCAAGTCTTTGGAGGAGATAAACAGATAGAAGATTTCCTGCTTTCCAGATATGAGTTTGAGATGCCAAAATCAGACACAAATTATGAAGAAGACTGCTCTGCTGAGGAACACACTTACAAAGAGGAACCTCTTGATAATGTTGATATAAATCTGTTAGGAAAAGAACACCCACCTAAAATAGAATTGTGTACAAATTTAGAAAAAGAAAACGTTGAGGTACTGCAGTCCAATAATGATAATTTTCCAAAAGGACTGGTTCCTCTAGAAGAACTATTTGACTTTAATGATGTTTCTAGGAAGCCAAAGATGGAACCCACTGAAGCTGAAATAGAAGAATGCAATATAGGCAGTAAACAAAAACCCAAAATGATAAAACTGTCCAAAACACTGCTAGCTCATATAAAACAAAAATATCTTGAGCTTTTCAAAGAATTTACTGATGTGTTTTCGTGGAGCTATGAAGATTTAAAGTCATATGATACTAAGATAATCTAGCATAAGATCCCTCTCAAAGAAAACCAGAAGCCCTTTAAATAGAAATTGTGCAGAATAAACCCTTTGAAACTACCTCTAGTTGAGAAAGAAATTAAGAAAATGTATAATTCTGGAATAATATTACCTCTGAGATACTCAGAATGGGTTTCAAATCTGGTATCAGTGAGGAAGAAAACATGAGAAATTAGGCTATGTATAGACTTCAGAAATTTAAACAAAGCCTCCTTATAAGACAACTACCCCTTACCAAAAATGGATCACATTTTACAAAGGGTAGTAGGCTCCAAAATAATTTCTTTGCTTGATGGCTTTTCAAGATACAATCAGGTGCTGGTACATCTAGATGATCAACACAAGACAACTTTCATTACACCCTAGGGTACCTTCATGTATGTTAAAATTCCTTTTGGGTTAATGAATGTTGGGGCCACCATTCAAAGAGTAATGGATATTTATTTCTCAGAAGAAATAGGTTACTTCATTGTGATATACCTTGATGACATCACAGTCTATTCTAAAACTAATGAAAAACACCTAGCTCACTTAAAAAAAGTCTTTGAAAAATGAAAAAAATATGGTTTGTCTTTGAATCCCAAGAAAACTCTGTTTGGCCTCCAAGAAGGAAAAATTTTAGGCCACATCATGTCTAAAGAAGGGATCAAGATTTACCCAAAAATGATTGAAGGAATATTGCAAATCAATCATCCAAGAAACATCAAAGAGCTGAAATCTTTTATTGGGAAGATAAATTTCTTAAGAAGGTTCATACCCAACCTTGTAGAACTCCTAAGAAACATAAAAAACATGCTAAAAAGAGAAACAGGAGTCAAATGGACCATAGAAGCAAAGCAATATTTTGATCTGGTGAAACAAGCTCTCACACAAATACCTGTTTTAATCAGTCCTGACTTTACCAAAGATTTCTTCATCTTCTCCTTTGCATCAGAACAACACAGTTGTTGTTGTCCTACAAGAGAAAAACATAAATGGACAAGAGCAGCCCATAGCATTTTTCAGCAAGGCACTAAGAGATGCACCTCTGAAATATAACATAATGGAAAAACAAGCTTTTGCCTTGATCAAGGCATTGAAAGATTTCAGAGTTTACATTCTACATTCACACATCATTGCATTTGTGCCTCACACAGTGGTAAAAGACATACTTACACAAGATCCTAATGGAAAAAGAGGTAAGTGGATTGTTGTTATATTAGAATATGATCTGGAAATCAAGCCCACTAAACTAATCAAAGGGAAAGGACTGGCTAAACTCATGGCTAAAACCAATTTTCAAGCACTAGTCATAAACATGATTAATGCATTAGATGAACAAGAGGAGCTAGAAACTCCACTTATTGAAGAATCATTTATGAATTCATCTTGGTATGCCGATATATTATATGTGATTTTTAATCTGAATGTTCCTCCTGGTTTGTCCAAAACAAAGGCTAGATTCTTAAAGTTAAAGGCTGTAAATTTCTGCATTTTAGATAAATTCTTATATTGGAAAAATTCTAGTGGTATATTGCTTAAATTTTTTCCTAAGGATGATGTAGATAAGATCAAGCATGAGTTTCATGAAGAAGAATGTGGAGGCCACCTATATTGGAAAACCACTGTCAATAAAATCCTGAGAGCTAGTTACTATTGGCCCACCCTCTTTTAAGACATCCATAAAATGGTAATTTCCTGTCATAAATGCAAAATATTTGAGGGCAAGAGAAAACTATTTCCATTGCTTTTGCATCCTATCTCTTTTGAAGCTCCTTTTCAACAATGGGGCCTTGATTTAATTGGAGAAATCCATCCTACCTCCTCTACCCAACACAAATGAATCCTCACTGCAATTGACTATTTTACAAAGTGGATAGAGGCCATTCCTTCTAGGACTTCCATAGACTCGGTAATCATCAAATTCCTTGAAAACCACATTCTTTCTAGATTTGGTTGTCCTAGAAAAATTATCACTGACAATGTTGTTGCTTTTATATCCAAGAAAATGGTGGACTTTTGCCACAAATATCATATTACATTGAGCTATTCTACAACTTATTACCCTCAAGGTAATGGGTTGGCTGAATCCTCAAATAAAATTTTGGTAAGGATCATTAAGAAGTTGTTGGAAGAGAGCAAGAAGTCATGGCACAACAAACTAGTATATACATTATGGGCAGACAGATTAACAAGTAAAAAATCAATTGGTATGTCTCCCTATCAGCTAGTGTATGGAGCAGATGCAGTCTTTCCAACAAGCTTGGGAGTACTATTCATGAAGCTCATCCAAGAAGCACAGTCTGAAGAAAATTATATGCAGAGAAGGATAAACCAGATTGTCTAGCTACAACAAACCAGAGAAGAAATATACAATAGAACAAAACAAGTGCAAGAAAACATCAAGAAGCCTTTTGACAAGAGGACCAAAGAAAATTATTTCAACATTGGAGACAAAGTTTTGAAGTGGGATTCAAGAAGAGAGAAAAAAGGCAAGCATGGAAAATTTGACAATCTGTGGAAGTTCCATACATCATCCATTCAGCAAGAGGTAACAATGCATTTTTTCTACAAGAAATGGATGGAACAGAATTATTTGGAGGTCCTATCAATGGCAGGATTCTAAAGCATTATTTTTGTTGAAGATATCAGTTTAAAGTTTTGTTCATTATATATAACACTGCTTGAAAGAAAAATATTATAAAAATAAACACAAAAATAAAGAAAAGAATAAAATAGGGAAGATAAAAGGAAAGGTAAAGCCCCATACCAAAAAATAATGTTTGTGAAAGTGTGTAAGTCCAAATGCCAATACTTTTGAAAATGAAGTCCTGTTCAAATCATACAGCCTAATCATGCTTGAACAAGTTTTAAATTTCTGTTGATAAATTAGGAAAATGAGGATTTTCCAAACTGTTTAAAATTGGCTTATCAGTAGATTAGATAGGAAAAGATATTGGTTCCTAAGTTCAAATCTGAACCAAAGAGGAAAAAGAGGGATGAATGACAAATTCCAAATTATAGCCCTCAGTTTTTAGTTTTACTTTTTGCAAAAATAAAATTTTTGTGCAGCTTGTCCAAAATGCCACAATTCATGACAATCAAACTGCTTAATCTCGATTGAATCATGCTTTCAATTTCCTGCTTATAGACTAGAGAATGAAAATCTATCAAACTGTTTAATCTTGACAGATAAGTAAACTAGGTAGAGATCATCAGTTTAATCTGAGCCTTTGGATGATATAAGGGTAGAAGTAGATAGTTTTTGCTTTCAAAAAGAAGAATAATGTTAAGGGTTTGCCAGTCTAAATGCAACCAAATGAAGAAAAAATTATAGGAGTGTATGATGGGTAGGTAGAATTGAGTTGCAGCAAGCATGATTTTCAAGTTTTAAAGGTTACAGTTTCAAAGAACAACAACATATTAGCAATTACAGAATGAGAAAACTTGCTAAGTACAATCAAGGCATTGATCTACAAATTCCAGAGATTTGAACTCTGAGGTTCTTGACACCTCCTGAAGGAGCTGCCCTCCCCAGCTGGAGCCACTGTTATCCTCCTGTATTCTACAGTTTCACTAGGTGACTGTGGATTTTCTTCAATCTACCGAAGATAGCATTTCTTGACTATCAGCTATCTTCATAAATCTCACTACCTTCATTATCTTCATGAAACCGTTTTCACTATCTCTTAGTATGCCTTCTCAAAATCACCCTCCTTCTCTTAAAAAACTCATGTCTGGGGCTTAATTCTCTCATTTTCACCCTTCTTTCCTACCTAAAGCCTCATTCTTTCCATTAAATCCCCTCACCTTCAACACTTTCCCTCATTTCATTAAAAAAATGCAAAAACTCCTTTTTACATTGTTTTAAATAAAAAATATACCATTTGGGCCCTATTTATTTGATATTAAAACTCTATTGTAAATAAATTAACCCCGCCCTTTTATAAATTTTAGAGCCCCTGCTTTAAATTGTTTAACCCCCGCGCTTTGTTAAAAACCCTCATATAACCTTAGCCCCTGACCACCATTTTAAAGCGCCTCCACTTATTTCATTAACCCCTGGGCCCCGCTTGTTACCAAACCCCGTGCTGCAATAAGTTTCCACCACGTAACCTCCTGGACCCCACCCTTTCTAACTTACCCGCCATTCCAAAAACCCCTAACCACTGTTGATCTCTATCATCCCGATCCAACGGCCCCCATTTCATATCACACCATTCTCTGCGCAGGGGTTAACACTTCCAAAACATGTGAAATGGGTGGTTTTATTGTTTGAACCTCCTCCACACGTCACCCACCCAATGGAATCACATCCATTAACCTGAAATTGTTTACCACCTTTGCTCCGTGCGAAAACCGCCTCCCTCATAAACAAAAACTACCTTTCTGCCTCCCACCGTAAGCTTGATACCACCACCTGATTCAAATGCTTCAAAGGCCTGTGGCTTTTAGATGAAGCCCTGCATCCACCATGAACCTCTGCAAGCACTCCTAACACCCGAAAATGCCAAATAAATGCAAATGCCCCTCAAATGGAGGATTTTAAGTTGACAGTTTGTTGTATTGTGCAGGTATCATGGCAGAAATGTCTAATTGGCATTCCAAGGGTCTGAAAGCATTTAAATAAACTCCCTGGGTGACAATCTAGTTAGTTTGTCCATCAAAAGGATCAAAGGTGTCAGATCCCCACATGCACACCAACGGATCATGACCATTGGTGGTCATTCAAACGCACTAAATAGGAAACAAAGAAGTTTATGACAGTGGCACACAGGGGTAAAATCAAATGAAGAAACACAGTCAGCAAGAGAAGAAAAAATATTAAAAATGTTAATCAAAGTTAAAGGCACAAACGCAGGAAAATCAAGGTCAAATCAAAATATAGAGATGAATACAAAAGATTAAATCAATTAATCAATGATTGGAAGACAAAGAGGTATAAATAAAGCATATTAGAAGAGTTGAAGGGAAAAATCCAAGTTTAAAATCCTAAATAGAGTTTAAAGGATAAATTCAAACATAGATTGACACAGAGGCAGGTCCGAATAACTAAACAAACAACATTTACTTCTTCAAGGACACATTTTTCCACCTACAGCCTGTTTCATTTCAATAAAGACATCAGCAGTTATTGAAATAGTCAGAGATATTTCTCAGCTAATCAACATTTATTGTAAAATTTATTAAGCAGCCTTAAAAGTCAAATATTTCCAAAAGTTAGCCCAACACTTAAGTTAGGAGTTATTATTACAGTGAGTCAGTCTCAGATATTTTGCCTTGGGCCTTGCATGGTATCAAAGGTCAAAAATGCATTAAATCTATATTAAATACACATATGAAACCCTAGCTTAGGATCACCTCCTGATTTTGCAGATAAATACTGCATGTATGATTCATTTTTAGTGTTTGTTGGTTGGTTAGCGGATTGATGGTTGCTGAGCTAGTTGATGAGCTACTAGGCTAGATTTGAGAAAACTCTGAGTTGCGGAGATCTATTTCACTGGAGTAATGTAATTGTTTTGAAAATTAGTAATACAAGCACGTTCACAGGATTCTTGAGTTATGTTAATGGTGAAGTTATCCTTCTTTTTCAATGTTTTCCTTCTATTTTCCATTATGTCCATTATTTCTCTGATAAAAGAAAAAAACTTTTAGATTAGGATATGCTGTCTTAGCACCCTAATTTTGTCTGATTTCTTTATCTTAATGTTTTCTTCTGCAAGGTCTGATTGGAGAATTCTTAATTGATCTTTGGTTCCACCTAGCTTGTTGTCTTGAAAATGATTCAGTAGAGTCCAGCCAAAGTAGTCTATGGTATGCCATGTCCTTTGGTGTAGCTTGAAATATTATTTTTAGGGCCTTTCTTTGAAGTTTACTTAGTAGAGTCCAGCCAAAGAAGTCTATGGTATGCCCTGTCCTTTGGTTTGTCTTAAACTGTTACTTTGAAGTTCCTTTAGAGTGTTTGATTAAAGAAGACAGGTGTATCTTTCTCTAAATTAGTTGCACTCATTGTTATCTTGAATGTTTTCTTTGTATAAAAGTAATTCTAGGATTGCTAGATTGTTGCCTTAAGGGTTTTCTTATTAAATTCTGGCCAAAGAAGTCTATGGTATGCCCTATCCTTTGGTTTGTTTCAATCAGTTACCTAAAAAGGCTTTTCTTGTTGAAGTAGATTTTAAGGATTCTTAATTACCCTTTAGTTTTACTGTTTTCACAACTTATTTCCATTTCATATTCCATCTAATCTAAGAGATCCACTTGATATAGTTAGCTTCCCTTATGAAAACCCTTGCAGAGTTGATGAACAATTAAATCCTTTTATGACTCCATATCCCAATGGATTAATGTTTCTCATAGTCTATCTATTCAACTGAAACACTTAAGTAATTGATCACACCATTGATCTATCAACCAATAATGATAAAAAACAAGTCCTAAGAACTTCACAACTAGCCTAAAATCAGAAAACAAAATCATAAAGACATATCATTCACAAACACATACATAGAGAGAGCCCTCTCTTAGTCTCGGAAGGCTAGGTCCTTTGACTCCAAAGTGGTTTGATGTGGTTCCCTGTAGAGTTGTTCTTGCCAATACTGCAAATCATGGGGAGCCAACATGACCAACATCCCCAACTATCTGCGCCTCCTGTGCACTATAAATCTAGAGTCTACCACCCTGATACTATGGACATTCCCTCTTAATATGATCCTTACCACATATCCAACAATGCAATGATGATATACCATCACCTCTAGTCTACTACTCTCCAAATCCCTTCCTAGTTGTATTGAACTTCTTTTAAGGAACCACGTTTCCTTTCTCACCTACATCTTGCAGTATTTCTCTCTTTGGTGGCTATATTCCTTTACCTTTCTCATTTCCTTTCAAATCATGCTTAGGCTCAAATTTGAATTTTGACTGCTCATAAAAATGTTTCAACTTTCGAATGACCTCCTCCAATGATCTAGGCTCATCGAAATCAATCTAGTCCCTGTATGCTACTAACAACTAGCATCCCACTGATGAATCTCTAAACCTTGGCCTTCTCCTCCTTGACATAAGGCACATATCTCAACAACTCCAAAAACATGCTAGTATACTCATCATCTATCATGGAACCCATTTGCAACTCATAAAACTCCTTAGTTCTAGCATCATGGTATCTCTCCCACAAACATTTCTTCCAGAATAGCCTCTTGAACTCACTCCAAGTCAGTTCCTCCTCATAGATACCCCTGACATTCTTCACATCTTCCCACCAAATATCTGATTTACCTTTGAAGATGAATGTAGCTATTATGGCTTTCATGTTTTCTAAGAAATCATGCAACCTGAAGAATTTACTCATACCAAGCAACCATGCCTCTTCATCCTATGATTTATTCATCTCTCCATCAAAGGTAGGTAGATTTTATTTCTTAAAATCAGCTGAAAAATATCATCTACCACTCCTCCTACAAGGATGATAACGATGACAATCATGATGCATGTCCGAACCTGAGCTAGAGTAGTACCTGTGTTTGTCACTTCTGCTATCTGGAGTGTCCAAGAATTTTCCATCTGTAATAGTGTCATCTCTGCTCGACCCGTAACCATCGAGAGACCTACTGCCATATGCACCATTATTTCCATCCTCCTTGCCATAAGTGATTTGAAGTGGCCCCTATCGTTGCAAATTTGAAAAACTTTGAAGGATTGACGCATTCACATCTGCTTGTTTTTCTTGTGCCTATATGATTCTATCATTGTCTGCCTTACAAATCTTTATCTCTTCCTTCAAACTTCTCAGTGTATCTACTAAATTAGATGAGTACCCAATACCATGCTTCTCATCAGATTAATAAGGATGATATTTGTAGTCTACCATCTTGCTAGCCATCTTTGATTTCTTCTTGCAAGGCATCTCATGTAAGCTTAAACAAAATCACAATAAACCAATGTACCTTAGAATAATTCGGGGAGGATATCTCATTTTGAAGATAAACCAATCAGCGTAATACATGTATAAACATAATCATAATAACATATAGACTTATAACACATCGTATATCAATGCATAAACATCATTCTATCTAGATTTCAGTCATCAATGCACGACCACATCAACTACACACCACAACGCCATGCAGGACAACCTCAACCATACCACTGCAAAATTGAGCACATGTACCAACCTAACATCTATAACTAGTAATATTCTCATGAAAACACATTTACAATGACACCATCAGCCCTTCCATGGTGACACCACTGCCACCATGACCAACACCTTGCATATGCAACAAGTACACAGACCATGACATGAGAAACATACACACAACTAACATGAATGCATGACAAAAACAACCTTGAAAACATCATACTTTTCCAAAGGAGAGTGAAACCATGCTCTGATACCACCTATAATGTACACTCTCCTCACACCTACCCAAGTAATCGTCCAACTAGGGTAAACATGAGATTAGGGGCAGTTAAGATAGAATCAACCTCCTTGGTGACTTTGAGGAAGTGGAATCGAAGTGGAAAACCATAACACAAACCTATATCACCTGCTACAGGACCCCCAGAGGCTACTCCAATCATCCACTTGACCTTTCCCTGGGTCCTATTGGAAATATATTTAGAAAACCCCACGGATGCTCCCACAAGCCTTCATGCATGTGTCTCGAAGGATCTAGATGCATCCACAAGGTTGCATTCCTACGTCCATGGGATTTGAGGAAATTTTTAATCCGAGAATCCTAGAAACTACCCAAAACTTCCTGTAGCTTCCAGGAATCATTTAAAAATGATGACAATGCCAAATAACCAAAAACTAACTACAGGACTAGGCTTGACCATCCCAAACAGGACTGACACTCTGTCAAACACTTGGCATGAATGAAATCTATAGTTCTAGGATACAATACGGAGCATGAATGACTAAAAAATATTATGGAACACTAGAAGAAGGATCACCACCCTCTTGCTTGAACAGATATGGTATCGATTAGTTCTTTCATCCATCATTTTAACAATTACAAGTAAATACATGAAATAACCATGGCATGAACCAGTCATTTAAACATGCTTATAAAGAACGTAAAACCATGGAAATAATAGTGATATAAAATCCATTAAAGCTATGAATGAATAGGTACAAAATAAAGAGAACTTAGCTTCCATTAAACATAGGCAATAACCAACCAGGTTCAGGACTTCTACATTCCACCTGACCATAGACGTGGCTAAGCCAAAACTCTCTTCAGCCAGTCAACCCCATGCCATATTCCAAGCATGAATGTGGGATATCATGCATAACCCATCCAAAATAAAACCAAGGGAATCCAGAGGCTAGACCACCTCCACCCTCAACATACCGTGATCACACACAAACTGGTGCTCCGATCACAAAACCAAGTAGAACTTGGAAATTTCATCCATAATCCATCACTATCCTTGAGGAATTTTCCATATCCTTATCTCTCAGGCTTTACTGCAATCCAATCCCAGATCACCAGGACCGAAGCCAAGACACCTCCCTTTGGATTCACTATGTATCCCACCAAAACTATTCAATGGATTCCTAGGACTTTGGGAATGAACCTGAGACCACCTTCACCATAGATTCTGAAATCAATCTAGTAATTCCAAAGCTAAAAATTGAGATCAAAATCCCAATACACCATGAAATCTAGAAAAAGGCAAGGCGAGTCTTAAAACCATTTTCATAACCGGACAAAACCATGTCATCGACAACAAGAGAACCAAATACCAACATGCATAATCCATGCATATCCAAACCAGCTAGGAAATCAAACATGCAATATGTCACTAGAAAATTTCGCCCAATTTCCAACAGCCACTTCGTCGTTATTCCGACACATAGTCATCGCAAGAGCGACAGTTCGGGGCCGGAAAAAACGTGGTTAGCCATTACGTCTCAATTCCGATGCTTTTCCAAAGTGTCGCAAAACCGACACTTTTTCCGACGTTTACAAACAACCATCACTCTTCCAACGTCCTCCCAACCATCGCTCTTCCGAAGTTTGTTAACAGTCGCAATTCCAACGATATGTGGTCCGACGTTTTGAACGTCAATCTTCCAACGCTTATGTAACATTGCTAATCCGACGAAAATGCAAAGATATTTAAAAAAGGAACCGTCGCTCTTCCGATGTTTGTAAACTGTCGCAATTCCAACGATATGTGGTTTGAAGTTTTGAACGTCGCTCTTCTGACGCCTATGTAATGTTGCTAATTTGATGAAAAGGCAAAGATATTTAAGAAAGGAAATGTCGCTCTTCCGACATGTTAGGCGTCGGTCTTCCGACGAACAGGTAAAAATATTTTAAAACGAAACGTCGCTCGTGCGACGTGTATGGCGTCGGGCTTTCGGCGAAAGAGTACAAATAGTAAAAAATGAAACGTCGCACTTCCGACGTGTGTGCTGTCGGTCTTCTGATGTTTGGGTAAAAATATTTAAAAGAAATGTATCGTCGGTCTTCCGACGCAAGGCTAAAATATTTTTAAAAAGATAAAACAATCGTGTAACATATATAAACTTCACAGAGAACTATAGATGCCAAAGCGATGCCAATTCAGTGTGCATACCAAACCCACAAAGCACCAGCTATGTGAATCATCATACCAAAGAGCGAGCACTGTATAAATTCAATGTTCCATGCTGTAATGATCGAATTATAGTTAGTCTTGGATTGCATTACTGAGAGTGATATAACGTGTCATCTTATTGAGATCACCGAGCCATTGTTATCTATTATCTAACTGTGATTTAATGTGTGAATTTATCATATATTACAAATTCTTATAATCATGCAAATGCGAGCCACAAAAATTTACAGCATGCCACTATTATATAGGATGAAGATCCAAAACACATCGAGCCTTTGCAATGTCATCAAACAATGCAACCGATATTGAAATTGTATACAACTTTAACACCCTGTAGTGAGAGTCATCTAAGCGATCCTCACGTGAGCTAATTAAATAGTAGAGTGAGCTTTTGTTGAAGCACACAAAGGTATGCTCGATCCCTGAGGCATCACAGAAAATAGGATCTAAGGTTTGGATAAGCCATAATCCATGCAAAACATGTTCATCGAGCCTTTGTTTACCATTGCAAGCTTCGACAAATTATATGCGAGATTTTGAACATAATAACGAGCCATTGTAATCTGCAGGTGCGAGTGTCACTTTAGATATATACATATAATCCATAGAGAATTGAAGAGATATATTCTTCATGTGTGAGTTTCTATTAAGCCAAAAAGATAGATTTGAAACACTATGATGTCACAAAATATATTCATATTAACCACTCAGAAGAGCAGTCAAGCCATAGGAATAAAACTTCACATCACAATAGAGATCATGGTTTTTACACAAGAATAAACCTTCACATCAAAATAGAGATCATGGTTTTACACTATAATATTTTTAAAAAAATAAAAAAATCGTGTTAGTAACATATATAAACTTCACAGAGAACTATAGATGCAAAAGCGATGCCAATTTGGCCAAACTTTTGAAGGAAGCCAGTTCTAAAACAAAGGATGTTATGGAATATATATGAAATTAATGATATCAGTGAATATTTGGACAAATGTGTAGGAATATAGGATGAAAACTCTTGGACACTTAGGAATGGCATCCTATATTCACATCAAGTCTTGAGCCTCCATTCAAACAAGCATTCTGATACAGAATAATTTCAGGAGATTTGGCTAGATGTACGCAATTTTCTATTGGAATTAGGCTTGAGGATGATGGAAGCTTTACCATATCAGTTGGTGTGGGAAGTACTAGATCGAACTAAAGAAACACCAGACAGAAACACTACAGCTCTTCTGTGCAAACGTTTATATCAAATTAAGAAAGACCAGAGGGAATATTTAAGGGTGGGGTGCGGTTTAAGCCCAGCAATTAAACCCTTATTCGCGCTCTGTATGTGGTTCCCTAACTTAGTGAGAGTGGAGATAGTGTATTTTGGATGGACGTCAAAGCTAGGCAAGCAGTTGGATAATGAAGGGCTTATAATTCTGTCACAACATTGCCCTAACCTCACTAATCTCACTCTTAGCTTTTGCACATTTATTACAGATGGAGGTCTAGGGTATCTAGGTTCTTGCACTAGGCTTAAGGCCTTGAGGCTGAATTTCACTCCAGGAATAACAGATTGTGGAATACTGTCCGTGGTTGCAGGTTGCAAAAAACTGTCAACACTTCACCTAACTAGGTTCCTCAATGTAAGCAGTGTAGAATGGCTGGAGTATCTAGGTCGGCTTGAGAGTTTGGAATATCTGGCTATCAAAAAATGCTGGGCTATTGGAGAAGGTGATCTAGCAAAGTTGGGGGACTGTTGGAGGAACCTGAAAAGGCTTCAGTTCGAGGTTGATGTAAATTATAGGTACATGAAAGTATATGGATGTTTATTTGTCGAAAGATGGCAGAAAAAATGGGTAGCATGTGAGGCTCTGGAAGATTTGAGTCTTGTTAATTGCCTCATCAGCCCAGGTACAGGACTTGCTTGTGTGCTTAGGAAATGTCAAGCTTTGCAAAATATTCATCTTGACATGTGTGTTGGGGTAAGAGATAATGATTTGATAAGCCTTGCCCAGCAATGCCCCAAGCTGAAAACCTTGTCATTACGAGTTCCTTTAGATTTTTCTGTTCCTATCCTAATGAGAAATCCACTGCGGTTGACAGATGAGAGCTTGAAAGTCATTGCTCAGAATTTCTCTGAATTGGAATCAATTTCAATATCATACTCTGATGGAGACTTCCCTTCCTCATCTACCTTTAGTCTTGCTGGCATAATTTCATTAATTGAAGCATGCCCTATCTGGGTTTTACTTCTTGACCATGTTTATTCATTCAATGACAGTGGCATAGAGGCTCTCTGTGTAGCTCACTCTCTAGAGATCCTTGAACTTATATAATGCCAAGAGGTCACTGATGAAGGGCTACAACTGGTGAAGCATTTTCCATGCTTGAGTGTCATGCGACTTTGTAGGTGCTTGGGTTTTATTGATATTGGACTCAAGCCTCTAGTAGGTTCTCATAAATTGCAAAATTTAAAGGTGGAAGATTTCCCTCGAATCTCAGAGAAAGGCACTCAAGGTGCTGCAAAGGTTGTCTCCTAAAAGCAAGATCTCTCATGGATTTCTTGATGGATGGTTGAATTTCATTTTCTGAATCGTAGAATGGTCCATCCATGGATATCATTCGAAGTAATCAGTGCTTATTAACAGACATTTTATCAATTAGAAGGACAACTTTTATGAAAGCAGGATAATTCTAGGTGTAGTGTTATATGTATTACGAACAAATCCTTTGTCTCAAATTTGCTTCCTGACATAATAAGCTTAGAGTGGCCTTTCGCATAGATGTACAATGTACATGCAAGGTTGTCCGGTGGTTAGCTCTTATCCATATGCTGGATTGTTTGAGCATTTCAAGAGATCAACCTTCCTTGACTTGTATATTTTCTATGTTTTTGTTAGTCATAAGTATTTTTTACATGTTGTTGATGACTAGATTCCTTAGCTAAGTTTTCTAGAAGCTAATCTCAATATGTCAATTTTTCATCTAGAAAACACCCCAAACAAATTTTTGTCCTCCTACCCCTCCCTGTCAGTCTATGATGAGAGCAATTTTTAGTTTTCAAGTCATATCTCACTTCAGCAAAGTCTCCTTGTCTATAGCTATCATAACTTCTCTTCTCTGCTATCATTTTCCCTTGCTTCTCATACCGTTCACTATCTGAAAGTTGACAAAGTGTCTGCTCCTCTATCCCTGATCATCTTATCATATGACAATCTGATCATGCCTAAGAAAACACTCAAAATTTGTGACTATTGTCTCTAAGTTAGATAGTGGTGTTTAGGGATTTTTTCCTTGGCTAAGATATCCTAAGCCAAAAAGCCTGTGTCTAGTACTAGTTAGCCATGAATCTTTCCCTATTTTGCAAAACAAGCCTTGATCTATCCATAGGTCGTGCACCACTAAGAGGTCACTTTGTCTCATTTAAGAAGAAGTTCAACAAAGATCCAAATCAGGAAAAGATGAGGATGTTCGTTGTCTGAAGAAATGTGCTTAGATTAGGCGAAATCTCCATGAAACACCAAAGGAGCTCTCCAAGGTTCAAAAGCATATGATTTTACATCTTTGCGGGGGTGTAATTGAATGATGATCAGTGTGAAAATGGAAGCAAAGGATCAACTGAAAAAGTTTCTCATACTGAAATATTTTTCCTTCAATAATCAGATGGAGAGATGTAAATTAAAGAGCAGCAAATGTACATGGTTTAAATCCAAAGGCTGCCTGAAGAGAAGAGATCATTCCTCAAATCAAATGAACACCAAAGACTGAGTGATTCTGATCAGCAGTGCTCCATAATCTCCTCCAAAAAGCAGTGCTTCATAATCTTTCCAAAGGGCATCATCATATATGGCATAAGAAGACAACTGCTTCTTATGTTACCTTGAACCTGGGATGTGAACATTAGTTAAAGGCAGTTTCAATATACCTCTAAAAGAAAAGTCAAGGGAAAAGCTAGTTCAATGATGTCTAGCAGTGAACACTCTCCATATACCAATCACATTTCTTCCGGTCTATATTTCACGGTGATATTTTACAAAAGGGATATACATCTCAGACAATGCCTCATAAAGCAAGAGGACATTAGGTTCAAGTGATTTTACCAATGATAAATGTAAAAATTCACTTTGTTTCCTATTGATATTCTTCAAGCAAACATATAGAGCAAGGTACAGTGATTGAAATAGATGAAGATCCTGTGTTTAAAAATAACCTCCTTCAATGATAAGTAGAGGGAGAAACACACGATGGAACCTCCTTCAATGATAAGTAGAGGGTTAGAAAAACATTGTTGTGACCTCCTTCACAAACAAGCAGAGGGTCAACATGTTTTTAAGAAACTTCAGAGTTTGATTTGCGCCACTTCCTCCAAAGATGAACAGAGAATGCATAGCAGGGTTTAAAATTATGTTTGAGAATGTTTTCTTTTGGAAAGCCTAGTTGAATAATAGTGGTGAAACAAATGAGAGTTCATAGGTTAAAGGCCTCTTCCACATAAGAATCAAAAGAGTGACATGATGGTGCTAAAAGGCCTCTGTTCTCATGTTTATGAAAGCCTCCTTCAAAGGATAAATCAGAGGTTATAATTTTGATTAAACCATCCTCATCTAAATGGCCAAGGAGGTAGACTAAGTTATGTTTCTAGTGACTTCTGCAACTTATATAAAAAAACAATCCACACAGATGGTTTATGCGAAAAGGGAATTCTTGTTTTCAAACAAATCCATTATGGTTTATCAAAGTTACTCCCTCCAAGTGATGAATAAAAGGGTCAGCTCTCCAAAAGATTTACACTATGAATCAGCTCATTCAAAGGGTTAAAAAGGTGATGAAGCCATAATTCACATTCAGTCAAAGTGTGTTTCCATCAGATGTAGGAGACCATTTCTTGATGGATACAAGCAATCCGCATTTTTACGTGTTTTAATTCAGAGGATAAATTCAAGTTTCAAGTTTGAAAGGCCACCTTTGAAAGGACAAAAAGGCACACTGTATGATAAAGATAAGCTCTTTATGTTTTAAGTTGATCTCTTTGGTAAACAAGCAAAAGGAGAAAACACATGGTTTAAAGGCCTCTTAACTTCATAAAATAGTGGATTTGCCTTATGGTGTTGAATGGCCGCGGTAGTAGTTTTATAAGGATGATCTCCTTGGAAAACAATCAGTAGGTCAAATCTTGGTTTAAAGGATCTCCTTGCTTCACAAACAGTGGATTGGCATAGTGGTTTTAAGATGGCTACAATAGTTTTTTTATGGTGACATCTTTGTAAACAAACAGAGACCAACACAGTTTTTTAAAGACCCTCTACACTTCATAAAACAGTGGATTTACCTTATGATGTTGAATGGCTGCAGTAGTGGGGTTTTTATGAGCTTCTTTCACATGATATACAATGTCACAGTTTGGAGAAAACCTTTGATATGAATTGGCAAAAGAACAGTGTTTAAAGGCCTCTTTCACAAAAAGAAAAAGGTCAAATCACAACGAGGGAAGAAAGGGCGTTCAAAACATTTTTGAAAAAGGAGCTATAAAAGCCCTCAAAGTAAAAGTTCATTCCTATTTTTCAAAGGGCCAATAAAAACATTTGTTTTGAAGCCTTGGGCGAACGTTTGTAGAAAATTGAGGATGTGACACCCCTATAATTTAGCGCGACACACCTGTTGGCATTCACCGAAGAATTTTTCACACGGCACGACGCGCCTGTAGCGGCGTGCGAGGCACCTGTGCGTGTAAACCGACAGGCCCGCCCGGCGTTCAGCGGGCGCCCAGGGCCCGACCTGATAGTTCAAACGCAGAGTTCAATGCTACGCACCTGTGCACAAGAGCGTAGCGCCGCTCAAAATGCCTCCTTTTAACCTCAAATCAATATTTTTTCCCCACAAACTCATCTCCAAAAAGCAGCCATACATTTTTAAAGAGGTATTTACTATTTGTCTCAGTCAAGTTTTTTATTTGAGGGAAAATTTGATATCAAAGTTTAAAAGAAAATAGTGATTGAGGGTAAAAGGATAATCACAGTTTTACAGAGAAGTTTGTTTGTTGGAAAAGACTTGTTTGTCAAACAAAGAAGAACAATTGTGTGCTAAAAAGAAACATTCTTCTACTCAAGATCAAAAAAATAATTTGCCAGTGCTTAAAGAAAAACATAGTTACTCTTAAAAACTGTCATATTTATTAAGATACAGAGAAACAGTGATAGAGGAGGAAGGTTCATTGTCAAGGGGCTTGTTGTTATAAGTAGTTAAGGGAGAAAATTTAGTTTCCTATCAAAACATATCTTGTTTGCTAAACAAAACAAGGGACAGTGATTAAAGAAGGAAAGGCTTATTGTCAGTTTAAAGGGTTGTACTGAAGACACAAATTTGTGGTCACTTAACAGAAACTTGTTTGCCAACTAAAGACAACACTCAGTCTCACAAAGAGGAAAACAACGTTTGATTGAGGGCCTATTTCAGTGATCATTTAAACATTTGTTTTGGTAAGCCAATGAAGGGTATCAAAAGCCAAATGCCTCCAAAGAAGGCCAGCAAGGGTGGATTTCACAAAAGGTTGGATCCTGTGACAACTCAAGAAGTAAATGAATCCCCTTCAATTATTTTTAACTTCCATGAGGTGGGCTGCCTTGATTTTTTCCAAAAGGTCCAAGAGGTCACCAATTACCCTCCCTTAACACAACTGTTCACCCTAAGGCTGCAAGGAAATCATGTCCACTTAGTTTGTCTGGACTTTAAACTCACTCCTAGGGCTGTCTCCAAAGCAACTAAGATCCCCTATATAGGAGAAAAGTGGTTCAAACAAGCATACCTAGATCTGAATCACTATAAACCTTTCTTAAAACTAGACCATCAGGATGCTTTCCAAGCTATATTCCCTTTTTCTCACTTATTGAGCAACTATGCCCCCCTCATGAAAGTCATCATGAAGTATTTCACTTGTGAAGGGAGGTTTTCCCGAATTTATTCCTATCACATCAGGCTTCCCATGCATTTCACAAGAACTCATTTGTTGAACCTACCTTTCTTCCTCTGCAAAAGCATAGACAATATGTCCTCCCTTGTTCAAAAGAGACCTCCTGCTCAGCAAAAAGCCAGTATTTTCCATCATTCTCTCATCAAAATCATCATCCTTCACTGGCTTGAAAAGAAAGGAGTGCCTTGGGAGACTTTCATTTCTCATCCAAATTTTTCCATTGCCTCTTCATCTCATGGCCCATCCCACATATCCTCCTCACCCTCCACTCACTATGTCTCTCCTCCATCAATTCAAAATACTCCTCAAAGGAAAAAATCACCCATGATTGACAATGAAAAAGAGTAGTCTTTTGAAAGCAGGCATGAGGTTAGTGGTGATGAGGAACATGGGGACACTAAGAAAATTAGTGAGCATGAACCAAGTGACAAATCTCAAGGCAGTGACCATGAGTAGAAAACTAGTGATGATGAAGACAAACAGGGAAGTGACCATGATCAACAAGTTAGTGAGGATGAAGAGCCCAACATCCCTAAACAGAGCAATGAAAATGAGCAAGGAGACAGTGAGGAAGAAGAGGTGCAAAGTAGTGATGATGAAGACAAACACGGTAGTGACCATGATCAGAAATTTAGTGAGGATGAGGAGCCTAGCAGCTCTAAATAGAGCAATGAAAATGAGCAAGGATACAGTGAGGAAGAAGAGGTGCAAAGTAGTGATGATGAAGGGCAGCCAGCTAGTGGTGATAGAGAGCAAGGTGAAGAGGTTCAAAGCAGTGATGAAAGGAAAAGTGACCATGGTGGCATCCCACACACAGAGTCTAGAGAAAATAGTAAGAGAGGTGATAGCATGTAAAATGATAAAGAAAACAGTCATAGTGAAGGCAGCCCTCAGCAAATTCAAGACAGAGATGAGGGTAAACAAGGCAGTCTACAGGCATACAGTAAATATGGTCAAGCATCAGAAAAATATGATGAAGTTGTCAGCCCTAAACAAACTCAAAATAGTGAAGAAAATAGTGACAAAGGTGAAGATGGAACAGATGTTGATGAAGGAAGCGATGTAAAAAATCAAGTTGAACAAGTTCAAAAACCTCCTCCCTCTTCTCCTCAACATAGGCAAGAGCATGTGCTAGCTGCCTCTCCTAGGCAAGGGGCCATGACTCTTCCTCCAAAAGTGGTGAAGCCTAGAAACACTAGATCTGCAAAGAAGAAGATCACTCCAGCAGTGACTATCAATGTAACAAGAGCAGCCAATAAGAAAGACGCCTAGGAATATGGGTCTTAGGAAAGCTTTGGAGAAAAAGAAGGAAGAAGAAGCAACCCTTGTTCGATCTTATCCTCTCACACAATTGCTCGCCCAAGAAATAAAAAATGATAAAGAATCATGGCTTGAAAGAGCCAACAAGCATTTGGAGGATAAATTGGAGAAAGCAAACAGATACTTGGATCTGTAAAGGAAGATGATCGGGCACTATAAGAAGTTGAACCAATTTTCCCGAAGAAAGCTCAAGCTTGCTCAAGAAAGGCTCAAAACCGCCCGAAAGAGGCACTCGGTAGAAAATGTGGAGAAAGGAATATCTAGTCTCGAAATCTTGGCCTCATCTTCCTTACATGTTTCTAAGAACCCATAAGGGGCTTTCTCGCCAAAATTGAGCAAATTTTGACATGATTTTTTTTTTTTTTTTTTTGGCACTAATAGAACATTTTTCAAGGCACTGCCATGGGTGCTAGGAGCATCCTCAGCTCATGAAAGTCATTTTTTTGGATGGATTAAATTTGGGGGTAGCTACTCACAAATTTCCACATCCAAAGGAGGTATTTTGGTCCCCCAAAGAGGCAAAAACAGTCAAAATTTACCTTTTTGCCTCACATATCAGCAGATGAGACACCCCTGGTTTTTTTCACTCGGTCCACCTTTTGACATACTTACAAGGATAGTTTTGGAAAAAATCAAGTAGTTCTAGAAATTAGACATCTAGGGCTTTCCAACGAGATATCACGAGCCTCGTTTTGACATCAGTAGGTCCTTCAAACGTTGTCTGCAAAATAGGAAATTTTCTACTGCTACACTCTTGTAGTATTTTGGCAAAAAAGGCAGATTTCTGAAGATGCTCATCCAAATATGCGTTAAGCCTTTTTTAGCACTTTTCAGTCATGTAAAGTCAATTTTATTTCCTTTTTTAGCATTTTATAGATATTTTTGAAGATATTTTGTGCCTTGGGCTTTGCAAAGCCTCAAGGAAAAAATCAAATATTTGTAATAGACCAATGGCCTTCTAGATGCTTTTGGATAGTTTCTTTCTCTTTGGCCTATATATTCCAAGAGATTTAATTGCAACAGGAGGCTGAACTTGATGTTATAGAGCAATACATGGTATTACAAGCTTTGAAGAAATATTTTGTCTCATGAAGTGGATATTTTCTTATTTGACTTGGATGGTGGAGAAGGACTGTTTGTAGGATTCCATGAATTGGTGAATGGTATAGTGTTCCTTATCTGTTATGTTTCCTTAGTTTATCATACATGTTTTTCATGCTTCTTTCTTCCTGTAGGTCAGTAAAGAATAGATTTGAGACATGCCCATGGAGGCACCTCAAGTTTCTTGATTCATTACAGATTCTATGTTTTTCTTCTTTCTTGGTTAGGTCAAAGAATTCTTAACTACTCTTTGATACCCTAATAACTTGTTATTAATTTCATTAATGGTTATTATGTATTCTATCTAGTATGATTCACGGTATTCCCTGCTTACTCATAGCTAACCAAAACCCCATCACTGGAACCTTTCTCTAAATATTTGATTGTCCTAGTTAAACCAAAGAGGTCTTGTTTCGATCTTTCCCTTTGCCCATGCTTTGCAATCTTATTTCAAAGTTCTCAATAGTTCAAAATATTATGTTTAGGAGTTACCTCTTCATAGATTTAGTTGTTTGTTTGACTTATTTGTTTTCCCAAAAGTCTGAAGGTCATTTTCCAAAAGTTAGAGGGTCTTATACTTCTATGTATCACCTGAATGTTCATTTTATGCATCTATCAGTTTGAGTTTCATTTATAATGATTAATGGTTAGCCCTACCACATGGATGTTTGCTGTAAAACTATTTATGCTTAAAACCTCTTTTTTTCTCACAAACTTAATGTCCATCTCATTTCACTTCACCTTAAAGAATCCATTTATCTCTACCAAATCTGCCCTGCAATATACCTTATGCACCCTTTGAGGCAGTCTCAACCTTATCGACCCCATAGCCCAGTTGATCTGACAAAATTTTGATCTAGTTATCCTTTAATCAGTTCTCCCTCCAAAAACCTAAAACAAACCAAAACATACTTAACAACTAGCCTAAAATAAAAAAACATAGAAAGCAAACAAGTTTACATCCTTTGCATTATAGAGAGATCCCTCTCTGAGTCTAGGAAGGCTAGGTCCTAGGGCTCCAAAGTTGGTTTGATGTTACCCTGTCATTTGGCTTGCCAATCTGCCAAATCATGGAACCCTAACATAATGGCGATCACGGTGGGACTCTGAGTGAATAAACAAACTTAGACTTCCCTAAACATTTCAGCATCCCTTAAGAAGATTATCTTGTCGACTTACCCCACCGCTCACGCTTAATGGAAATCACGGTGGGACATTGAGTTAAAACATCCTAGGTATCCCTTAGGAACTCTCAAAGTCTCAGTCAAACTTAGAAAACTCAAGTGTTGTCCGAAGAGTAGAAAATAGCTCTTTCACCATCCTAGAAAAATGATGATTCAGTTATAGGAAACTCTTACAAACCTCAGGGCTACATATAGGAACTGAGAAAACTCCAAAAAATATCCCTAGATTGGATTTTTCACAATTATTGGTGGTGGACCGTAAATAAATATCTCTAAAAAACAACAAAAACATCCACCTGGAAACTCCACTAGCCTCCAGTAGGCCTAATACTCCATGAAAAACCAAAAATTTCATAAATCATAATATCCTATTGTCTTGCCTTTCCAAAAAACACAAAGTTCATGATGTATCCTCTGAAATCAGTGACAAACTAAGTACAACTTAGGGATTCAGAAATCTTCATCTAAACATAGGAAATCAAGAGAATAAATTGCAAATAGAACTATAGCTTTCTCAACAAACTAGCAAACGGTTGCCCTAAGTTCTAAGTCATTTTTGCAAGTTTCCACATAAAACGTTTTCTAGAAAATATTTTTCATAAAAATATTTTTGTCAAGTATTGGTGGTGGACCATAAATCTCAAAGAAAATCCACCTGGCGACTCCACTAGCCTTCATTTTGTTTTCACCTCACTCACATTAGCAAAAACCCTAGAGAGGACAATCATCCAAAAACAATCACAACTATCATCCTCTCTAAACTTTGACTTTGAAATCTGGCTTCATGAAGAATTAATACCATATCTCACCCGAACCCAAATCCCCCTATCATAGTTGATGACCCAGAAAATATTTTGTGGAAAACTTTATAAATTGGTACTTAGCTACCGATAGGACCATCCACAAAAAAAGCTTTGTACCTGAACATCTTACATCCTTGCAAGATTCCCAGTTTGACTTGAATTCAGCAAAACTCTTTTTAGATGCAAATCGCAAAGTAAAATCAACCTTGACAATCTTGAGCCCTTAGATTTGCAACAGAGTCCTAGTAGAGAAGCCTCGCCCACTACACCTCCTGATTTTCAGCTTCTCCACCATTTTGGCTCTTATCACCCCAAATCTGCTCAGAATTAGTCCACAAGTCCAAGTACCTCTGCCACACCCTTTCAGACCACCACTTTGCAAATCACCTCATCCCATACTACAAACCCTCATACTATAAATCTACCATCAACTCCCATCATGGAAGCTTGGTATGTGCCTTTAGTGTTACCATTGCCTTTGGTACCTTTTCAAAATGATTACCAATCTCGAATCCCACACTTCACTGGAACTGAGGCTACTACTGCTCAACAGCATGTAGATAGGATAAATGATGTTTTTGACTACGTGGAATTAGAAGATGAAACCATAAAGATGAGAATTTTCACCCAAAGCCTAGGTGGAGAACCCAAGAAATGGTTTAAAATATTAGCCCCTAACAGTATACATGATCTCCCAACACTTTACCAAACTTTCATAAACAGGTGGGAAATCAGGAAAAACCCCATCCAAATCCTTTCCGAATATAACCATCTTAAAAGGAATATGGGGGAAAGTGTTCAAGACTATTACACTAGATTCAACAGTGTCTATAATGCCCTCCCACCTCACATGAAACCTCCACTTGGCTCAGCATTAGCAAAATTTCACGAAGGTTTTGATCCAAATATGACATACCAACTAAGAGAAAGAGACCCCGCAACTTTAGAAGAAATGCAAAAGGTAGCTATTAGTGCCGAAGCCAACCTAGCTGAGAAAAGAGCTAGGATAAGATCAGAAAATAAAGTCACATACCGTGATGAGGTCATGCCTTTAGTTTCCTCCTCAGATACCAGAATAGACAACCTGGTTAGATCCATGGAAAAAATGTGGGAAAGAATAAATCTGAATGAAAAAACACCTCTTAAGGACAACTAGCCAAACCCTCAAAACAGAAACCGGAACCAAAAATTTAGAAGAGACCCGCCTCAGAACAAACCAAGGGAAAATGACCAATAGATCAGGCCACCTTTCAATGAAAACTATGTTGATGAGGTAGAAAGAGATATGGAACCACTTGATGAAAATCACTTAAACTTGATAGGTTCTGATAGCGAAGGTGAGGTTTTCCTCACAGAAGAAGAAAAATTTTTCTTCTCCTCAAATCAAAATGAAGCAAATTATGAGGACCCCGAAGATCCTGAGGTAGGATTAGAAAACACTATAATGGAATTCCACAGACAATATGATATTAGGAGTAAGAAAAACCAAGACAACTCTAAGAAAGGTAGCTCAAACACTATTGTTACTAAAACCCCCGATACCATTCTTAAAAGAGCAGCAAATAGTAACAAAATCATGGCTAAGAAAACTGACCAAAACAAAGACAAAGATAGTTAGGCAAGCCTTGATCCAAACTTTCCTAGTACCTCTACTCAAATTCCCGAAACAGTTGTATTGAACAAAACCCCAAATCAAAATCAGCAAATTAAAAATATAGAGAAAGTCATGGCTGAAAAAACTGAATCAAATCTATCCAAACTACAAGCACCTTTCAGTTTTGAAGGGGAGATTTCCAAAATTAAGATCACCATGCCTCTCACTGAACTTATTGCCCAAAGCTCATACAAATCTCAAGTGCTAAAGGTCCTAAACATAGGAAATGATGCAGATAGTTTACACCTAGATGATGATACCCCTGAGGTGTTGTTTGGACCAAAAATAGAAGGAAAATATCATGAGGGAACCACTCTTCCTTTTTACATTAGTCTGAATTTACATGACAAAATCCTACATAATGCCATGCTAGATTCCGGGGCCTCTCACAATCTCATGCCGAAAGTAGTAATGGAAAGATTAGGCCTAGAAATAACGAAACCTTATAATGACTTATATTCATTTGATTCAAGCAGAGTCAAGTGTCTAGGCCTGATAAAAGATCTTTGTGTCAGTTTGGCCCAAGTACCTGCAAAACACTTGGTCATGAACATAGTGGTAGTAGACATCCCTCCCAAGTACAGAATTATTTTATCCAGATCTTGGGGGGACAAGCTTCAAGGAAATATTCAACTAGATATGTCTTACGCCACCATTCCCGTGTTTAATCAAACAAGAATACTGTATCGGGAATCACACATGAAATATATGGTCAGTAGCCAAGAACGGCCATATAACATCCCTAATGTTTTCCATACATTCAGATCTAAATTCCTTCATTTTACACACTGAGAAGACATTGATAAACAGGTAGGAGAAATTGAAACAAATCTAGGTGCATCGCATCAGCCGCCCCCGATTCTCTATGATAAGCTGGATACTCAAAACTATCATGACCATGAACAATTATGTCTTGAAGAATGGGAGTTTGATTTTATAGAAATAGAGATAAATCAGAAAACAGAACACATTCTACACCCTCAAGAAAGTTGCTCAAACCAAGGACAAACATCAAAAGTACAATTAGAAACTTTTTTCAAAACAAAAACACTGGAAGGCTTACATAGTACAAATCTTTTTGGAAATCATGAATAGGGGAGTCTTATGTTCTTACCATACTTAAATGATTCACCATCCCAAAACCTTACCTCTCCAAGTAAAGCTTTAACTTTTGCAACCACTTTGATGAATCTAGGGAAAATGTCAAATGAATTCAATAAAGAGGAATATGATGACAGCAGTCCCAAGACACCTGAGCTAATTGAACTAGCTAAAATTCGGTCATTTCACCAGAGATTAAGAACTGCTAGAGTATGAAAAATTGTTCAAGATACTAATATATGTCAGGAAAATAGTTTAAAACATCGTGACAATGCCATCATTTAAAGAAGTAACCCTTACAAAAAGAAATGCAAAAATCTTGGTAAAACATTAACAATTAAAGACAAAGCAAATGGACATAGGATATGTGTAGAGTTCAGAAACACCGATAAAGCTCCCCAGAACATCACTTATATCCTTCCCAAAACAGATCATACCATACAGAAGCTAGGATTTTCTAATCATATGTCTTTGCAAAGTTATGCTTCAGAATATCATCAATTAATTCCTCTTCAAAGAAAACAGCTTAAAGATTTTTTCAAATACACTGGAAGCAGTTCCAAATTCAAACCTAGAGTTGCAAAACCACCAGACACCAAATACATGTTCCTGAAGGCCAGGTTTCTAGTTATGAATTCATTCATTATGATGTAACTTGACGATGTCATCATCTGTTTTAAAAATGAAAAAGAGTATCCGTATTACCTAAATAATATGTACAACAAATGCAGGAGCAAAAATCAAAGGTATAGAGAAAAGCAGCAAGCAGATACTGAATTTTTCAAAGATTCTTGTAAGAACCCTTATGTTGTGCTTGAAAGGGAAAAATTTTCAAACTTTTATTTTCAAGAGCTGACCGGACCAAGAGCATCAGGAGATCCCTTTGAAGACAAAATGCTAAAGTTCCACCATTTTCAATATTTCTAGTTTCAAAAACATTTTCACTCATTGTACATATCACTGTTTGAAGAAATAAATCAAAAAATAGAAAATACAAAAAACAGTAGAAAAGTTGAAAGGAGGGCAGTTTTAGAAAATAGTAGAAAAGCCCCATGTTTAAAAAATAGTCATATAAAAATTGCACAAGTCTAAATGCCACTACTAGTGCTCAAAGGATATCTTGTTCAGTTATATAGCCTAATCATAACTGAACATGTTTTAAATTGATTGCTGATAAGTTAGTGAAAGAAGTGATAGTCAAAATGTGTAAGCTTGACTTGTCAATGAAAGTAGATTAGGAAAATATACTGGTTCCACACACTCAAAATAGAACCAAAGAGGAAAACAGGGATGAAAAAACAAACTATGTATCCTAGCCCTGATTTTTCTAAATCTCATTTCATGCAGAATAATATTTGTGTGCAGCTTGTATTTATGCCACAAATACATGACAAATCAGACCGTCTAATCCTGATTTGATCATTTTTCAATTTCATGTTTTAGTTTAGTGAATGAAATCCTATCAAACAACCTAATCTTGACAGTCGATCTTGCATAGGTAGAGAAAAAAAGGAGTTCATCAGTTTAATCTGAACTCCCAGAAGATATAAGTGTAGAATTAGATAGTTTTATTTTCTAAAAAACATCATGTCGAAAGGTTGCTAGTCCAAATGCACCTAAAGAAGAAAAAATGTTAGGAAATATAGTTGGGTAGGTAGAGATGACTTTGATGCTAATCATGCTGTCAATTTTTAGAAATAGCATCAAGAAAGAGAGAAATTTGCGCCAATGGATAAGGCACTGGTCTTCACAAGCCAGAGATCTGCAACTTTGGACACCTCCTGAAAAGGAGATTCCCTCCCCAAATGGAGCCATTGTTAGTCATCAATATTTTTTACATGTTGTTGATGACTAGATTCCTTAGCTAAGTTTTCTAGAATCTAAACTCAATCTGTCAATTTGTCATCTAGAAAACACCCCAAAAAAAAATTTGTCCTCCTACCCCTCCCTGTAAGTCTATGATGAGAACAATTTTCAGTTTTCAAGTCATATCTCGCTTCAGCAAAGTCCCCCTGTCTATAGCTGTCATAACTTCGCTTCTCTGCTATCATTTTCCCTTGTTTCTCATAACGTTCACTATCCGAAAGTTGACAAAGTGTCTGCTCCTCTATCCCTGATCATCTTGTCATATGACAATCTGATCATGCATAAGAAAACACTCAGAATCTATGACTGTTGTCTCTAAGTTAGATAGTGGTGTTTAGGGAGTTTTTCCTTGGCTAAGATATCCTAAGCCAAAAAGCCTGTGTCTAGTACCAGTCAGCCATGAATCTTTCCCTATTTTTCAAAACAAGCCTTGATCTATCCATAGGTCACGCACCACTAAGAGGTCACTTTGTCTCATTTAAGAAGAATTTCAACAAAGATCCAAATCGGGAAAAGATGAGGATGTTCGTTGTCTGAAGAAATGTGCTTAGATTAGGCGAAATCTCCATGAAACACCAAAGGAGCTCTCCAAGGTTCAAAAGCCTATGTTTTTACATCTCTACAGGGGTGTAATTGAATGATGATCAGTGTACAAATGGAAGCAAAGGATCAACTGAACAATTTTCTCATACTGAAATATTTTGCCTTCAATAATCAGATGGAGAGTTGTAAAGTAAAGAGCAGCAAATGTACATGGTTTAAATCCAAAGGCTACCTAAAGAGCAGAGATCATTCCTCAAATCAAATGAACACAAAATACTGAGTGATGCTAATCAGCAGTGCTCCATAATCTCCTCCAAAAATCAGTGCTGCATAATCTTTCCAAAGGGCATCATCATGTAGGGCATAAGAAGACAGTTTCTTCTTATGTTACCTTGAACCTAGGATGTGAACATTAGTCAAAGGCAGTTTCAATATACCTCTGAAAGCATAGTCAAGGGAAAAGCTAGTTCAATGATGTCTAGCAGTGAACACTATCCATATACCAATCACATTGCTTCTGGTCTAGATTTCACAGTGATATTTTACAAAAGGGATATACATCTCAGACAATGCCTCATAAAGCAAGAGGACATTAGGTTCAAGTGATTTTACCAATGATAAGTGTCAAAATTCACTTTGTTTCCTATTGATATTCTTCAAGCAAATATACAGAGCAAGGTACAGTGATTGAAATAGATGAAGATCCTGTGTTAAAAAATAACCTCCTTCAATGATAAGTAGAGGGTTAGAAAAACATTGATGTGACCTCCTTCACAAACAAGTAAAGGGTCAGCATGTTTTTAAGAAACTTCAGAGTCTGATTTGCACCACTTCCTCCAAAGATGAACAGAGAATGCATAGCAGGATTTAAAATTATGTTTGAGAATGTTTTCTTTTGGAAAGCCTAGTTGAAGAATAGTGGTGAAACAAATGAGAGTTCATAGGTTAAAGGCCTCTTCCACATCAAAAGCCAAAGAGTGGCATGATGGTTCTAAAAGGCCTTTGTTCTCATGTTTATGAAAGCCTCCTTCAAAGGATAAACTAGAGCTTATAATTTTGATTAAAGCAGCCTCATATAAATGGCCAAGGAGGTAGACTAAGTTATGTTTCCAGTGACTTCTGCAACTGATATAAAAAAAAAAATCCACACAGATGGTTTATGTGAAAAGGGAATTCTTATTTTTAAACAAATCCATTATGGTTTATCAAAGTTACTCCCTCCAAGTGATGAATAAAAGGGTCATCTCTCCAAAATATTTACACTATGAATCAGCTCATTCAAAGGGTTAAAAAGGTGATGAAGCCATAATTCACATTCAGTCAAAGTGTGTTTCCATCAGATGTAGGAGACCATTTCTTGATGGATACAAGCAATCTGCATTTTTACGTGTTTTAATTCAGAGGATAAATTCAAGTTTCAAGTTTGAAAGGCCACCTTCGAAAGGACAAAAAGGCACATTGTATGATAAAGATAAGCTCTTTATGTTTTAAGTTGATCTCTTTGGTAAACAAGAAAAAGGAGAAAACACATGGTTTAAAGGCCTCTTCACTTCATAAAATAGTGGATTTACCGTATGGTGTTGAATGGATGCAATAGTAATTTTATAAGGATGACCTCCTTGGAAAAAAATCAGTAGGTCAAATCATGGTTTAAAGGATCTCCTTGCTTCACAAACAGTGGATTGGTATAGTGGTTTTAAGATGGCTGCAGTAGTGTTTTTATGGTGACATCTTTGTAAAGAAACAGAGACAAACACAGTTTTTTAAAGACCCTCTTCACTTCATAAAATAGTGGATTTACCTTATGATGTTGAATGGCTGCAGTAATGGGGTTTTTATGAGATTCTTTCACATGATATACAATGTCACAGTTTGGAGAAAACCTTTGATATGAATTGGCAAAAACACAGTGTTTAAAGGCCTCCTTCACAAAAAGCAAAAGGTTGAATCACAACAAGGAGGGAAGAAAGGGCATTCAATTTTTTTTTTTTAAAAGAGCTATAAAATCCCTCAAAGTCAAAGTTCATTCCTATTTTCCAAAGGGTTAAGAAAAAAATTTGTTTCGAAGCCTTGGGCGAACGTTTGCAGGAAATTGAGGACGCAACGCGCTTGGAATTTAGCGCGACGCGCCTGTTGGCATTCACCGAATAATTTTGCACATGGCACGATGCGCCTGTAGCAGCATGCAACGCGCCTGTGCGTGTCAGCCGACAGGCTCGCCCGGCGTTCAGTGGGTGCCCAGGGCCCGACCCGACAGTTCAAATGCAGAGTTCAACGCTACGCGCCTATGCACATGAGCGTAGTGCCGCTCAAACTGCCTCCTTTTCACATCAAATCAGGATTTTTTCCCCGCAAACTCATCTCCAAAAAGCAGCCATACATTTTTAAAGAGGTATTTACTATTTTTCTCAGTCAATTTTTTTCTTTGAGGGAAAATTTGATATCAAAGTTTAAAGGAAAATAGTGATTGAGGGTAAAGGATAATCACAGTTTTACAGAGAAATCTGTTTGTTTGCAAAGACTTGTTTTTCAAACAAAGAAGAACAATTGTGTGCTAAAAAGAAACAGTCCTCTACTCAAGATCAAAAAACTAATTTGCCAGTGCTTAAAGAAAAACACAGTTACTCTTAAAAACTGTCATATTTATTAAGATATAGAGAAACAGTGATACAGAAGGAAGGTTCATTGTTAAGGGGCTTGTTGTTATAAGTAGTTAAGGGAGAAAATTCAGTTTTCTCTCAAAACCTATCTTCTTTGCTAAAAAAAACAAGGGACAGTGATTAAAGAAGGAAAGGCTTATTATTAGTTTAAAGGGTTGTACTGAAGACACAAATCTGTGGTCACTTAACAAAAACTTGTTTTCCAACTAAAGACAACACTCAGTCTTACAAAGAGGAAAACAGGGTTTGATTGAGGGCCTATTTCAGTGATCATTTGAACATTTGTTTTGGTAAGCCAGTGAAGGGTATCAAAATAAAAATGCCTCCAAAGAAGGCCAGCAAGGGTGGATTTCACAAAAGGTTTGAACCTGTGACAACTCAAGAAGTAAATGAATCCCCTTCAATTCTTTTTAACTTACATGAGGTGGGTTGCCTTGAATTTTTCCAAAAGGTCCAGGAGGTGACCAATTAACCTCCCTTAACACAATTTTTCTCCCTAAGGTTGCAAGGAAATCATTTCCACTTAGCAGGTTTGGACTTTAAACTCACTCCTAGGGTTGTCTCCAAAGCAACTAAGATCCCCTATATAGGAGAAAAGTGGTTCAAAAAAGCATACCTAGATATGAATCACTATAAACATTTCTTAGAGCCAGACCATCAAGATTCTTGCGAAGCTATATTCCCTTTTTCTCACTTATTGAGAAGTTATGCCCCCCTCATGAAATTCATCATGAAGTATTTCACTTGTGAAGGGAGGTTTTCCCGGATTTATTCCTATCACATCAGGCTTCTCATGCATTTCACAAGAACTCAGTTGCTGAACCTACTTTTCTTCCTCTACAAAATCATAGACAAGATGTCCTCCCTTGTTCAAAAGAGATCTCCTGTTCAGCAAAAAGCTAGTCTTTTCCATCATTCCCTCATCAAAATCATCATCCTTCACTAGCTTGAAAAGAAAGGGGTGTCTTGGGAGACTTTCATTTCTCATCCAGATTTTTCCATTGCCTCTTCATCTCATGGCCCATCCCACATATCCTCCTCACCCTCCACTCACTATGTCTCTCCTCCATCAAGTCAAAATACTCCTCAAAGGCAAACATCACCCATGATTGACAGTGAAAAAGAGCAGTCTTTTGAAAGCAGGCATGAGGCTAGTGGTGATGAGGAACATGGGGACACTAAGAAAATTAGTGAGCATGAACCAAGTGACAAATCTCAAGGTAGTGACCATGAGCAGCAAACTAGTGATGATGAAGGCAAACAGGGCAGTGACCATGATCAATAAGTTAGTGAGGATGAAGTGCCCGACAGCCCTAAACAGAGCAGTAAAAATGAGCAAAGAAACAGTGAGGAAGAAGATGTGCAAAGTAGTGATGATGAGGAAAAACAGGGCAGTGACCATGATCAG
The DNA here is from genome assembly GCA_034641835.2 of Pinus albicaulis. Classification (NCBI taxonomy): domain Eukaryota; kingdom Viridiplantae; phylum Streptophyta; class Pinopsida; order Pinales; family Pinaceae; genus Pinus; species Pinus albicaulis. The sequence goes on from CM076578.1 coordinate 46,049,608, forward strand.
CAAGTTAGTGAGCATGAAGAGCCCAGCAGCCCTAAACAGAGTAGTGAAAATGAGCAAGGAAACAATGAGGAAGAAGAGGTGCAAAGTAGTGATGATGAAGGGCGTCCAGCTAGTGGTGATAGAGAGCAAGGTGAAGAGGTTCAAAGTAGTGATGAAAGGAAAAGTGACCATGGTGGCAGCCCACACAGAGAGTCTAGAGAAAACAGTGAGAAAGGTGAAAGCATGCAAAATGATAAAGAAAAAAGTCATAGTGAAGGCATCCCTCAGCAAATTCAAGACAGAGATGAGGGTAAATAAGATAGTCTACAGGCAGACAGTCAAGATGGTCAAGCAGCAGAAAAAGATGATGAAGTTGTCAACCCTAAACAAACTCAAAACAATGAAGAAAATAGTGACAAAGGTGCTGGAGCAAATGTTGATGAAGGCAGTGATGTAAAAAATCAAGTTGAACAAGTGCAAAAACCTCCTCTCTCTTCTCCTCAACATAGCCAAGAGCATGTGCTAGCTACCTCTCCTAGACAAGGGGCCATGACTCTTTCTCCAAAAGTGGTGAAGCCTAGAAACAATAGATCTGCAAAGAAGAAGATCACTCCAGCAGTGACTAGCAATGTAACAAGAGCAGCCAATAAGAAAGACGCCTAGGACTATGGGTCTTAGGAAAGCTTTGGAGAAAAAGAAGGAAGAAGAAGCAGCCCTTGTTCGATCTTATCCTCTCACACAATTGCTCGCCCAAGAAATAGAAAATGATAAAGAATCATGGCTTGAAAGAGCCAACAAGTATTTGGAGGATAAATTGAAGAAATCAAACAGAGACTTGGATCTGCAAAGGAAGATGACCGGGCACTACAAGAAGTTGAACCAATTTGCCCGAAGAAAGCTCAAACTTGCTCAAGAAAGGCTCAAAACTGCCCGAAAGAGGCGCCCAGTAGAAAAAGTGGAGAAAGGCATATCTAGGCTTGAAATCTTGGCCTTAGCTTCCTTACATGTCTCTAATAACCCATAAGGGGCTTGCTCGCCAAAATTGAGAAAATTTTGACATGATTTTGTTTTTTGTGTTTTTTGGCCCCAATTGCACATTTTTCAAGGGGCTTCCATGGGTGCTAAGAGCATCCTCAGCTCATGAAAGTCATTTTTTTGGATGGATTAAATTTGGTGGCAGCTACTCACAAATTTTCAGATCCAAAGGAGGTGTTTTGGTCACCCAAAGAGGCAAAAATCAGTCAAAATTCACCTTTCTGCCTCACATATCAGCAGATGAGACCCCCCTGGGTTTTTTCACTCAGTCCAAATTTTGACATATGTCTAGGGATCGTTTTGGGAAAAATCAAGTAGTTCCAGAAAACATACATCCAGGGCTTTCCAACGAGCTATCACGGGCCTCGTTTCAACATCGGGAGGCTCCTCAAAAGTTGTCTGCAAAACAGGAAATTTTCTGCTGCTACGCTCCTGTAGCATTTTGGAAAAAAAAGGCAGATTTCTGAAGATGCTCATCCAAATGTGCGTTAAGCCTTTTTTAGCACTTTTCAGTCATGTAAAGTCAATTTTATTTCCTTTTTTAGCATTTTATAGATATTTTTGAATATATTTTGAGCCTTGGGCTTTGCAAAGCCTCAAGGACAAAATCAGATATTTGTAATAGGCCAATGGCCTTCTAGATGCTCTTGGATAGTTTCTTTCTCTTTGGCCTATATATTCCAAGATATTTCATTGTAACGGGACGCTGAACTTGATGTTATAGAGAAATACATGGTATTACAAGCTTTGAATAAATACTTTGTCTCATGAAGTGGATATTTTCTTGTTTGACTTAGATGGTGGAGAAGGATTGTTTGTAGGATTCCATGGCTTGGTGAATGGTATAGTGTTCCTTATCTGTTATGTTTCCTTAGTTTATCATACATGTTTTTCATGCTTCTTTCTTGTTGTAGTTCAGTAAAGAATAGATTTGAGACATGCCCATGGAGGCACCTCAAGTTTCCTGATTCATTACAGCTTCTATGTTTTTCTTCTTTCTTGGTTATGTCAAAGAATGCTTAACTGCTCTTTGATACACTAAGAACTTGTTATTAATTTCATTAATGGTTATTATGTATGCTATCTAGTATGATTCATGGTATGCCCTGCTTACTCATAGCTAACCAAAACCCCATCACTAAAACCTTTCTCTGAATATTTGATTGTCCTAGTTAAACCAAAGAGGTCTTGTTACGATCTTGCCCTTTGCCCATGCTCTGAAATATTATTTCAAAGTTCCCGATAGTTCAAAATATGATGTTTAGGAGTTCCCTCTTCATAGATTGAGTTGTTTGTTTGACTTATTTGTTTTCCCAAAAGTTTGAAGGTGATTTTCCCAAAGTTAGAGGGTCTTATACTTCTATGTATCACCTGAATGTTCATTTTATGCATCTATCAGTTTGGGTTTCATTTATAGTGATTAATGGTTAGCCCTACCACATGGATATTTGATGTAAAACTATTTATGCGTAAAACCTCTTTGTCTCTCACAAACTTAATGTCCATCTCATTTCACTTCACCTAAAATAATCCATTTATCTCGACCAAATCGGCCCTGTATTATACCTTGTCCACCCTTTGAGGCAGTCTTGACCTTATCGACCCCATAGCCCAGTTGATCTGACAAAATTTTGATCTAGTTATCCTTTGATCAGTTCTCCCTCAAAAAACCTAAAACAAACCAAAACATACTTAACAACTAGCCTAAAATAAAAAACATAGAAATGAAACAAGTTTACATCCTTTGCATTATAGAGAGAGCCCTCTCTGAGTCCAGGAAGGCTAGGTCCTAGGGCTCCAAAGTTGGTTTGATGTTACCCTGTCATTTAGCTTTCCAATCTGCCAAATCATGGGACCCTAACAGTTTGATTTCAGGTTCATAATGTAAATACCCTTCCCGTTGAAAAAAAAAAAAGTGAATATTTGGAGGATGGATGCGGAGAGCTCTGGATGCAAAGGTGTCTGATTATTGGCACCCACTCTGATTTTTTTACTCTGGTTACTATCTTCATATGAAGTTACATAGTTACGCCATGAATAATAACTCAGATGCCAAAGCGATTCCAACCCATCGTGTCACAGGAACAAGTGCAAAATTTGCATATTATATTGGTCACTGTAATGGTGCCAACCAAATACAATGAGCATTAAACTCCTCGTGTCTCCACAAAGGCATATGAACGATTGGGTGTGCATACCAAACCCACAGAGCACCAGCTATGTGAATCATCATACCAGAGAGCGAGCACTGTATAAATTCAATGTTCCATGCTGTAATGATCGGATTATAGTTAGTCTTGGAATGCATTACTGAGAGTGATATAATGTGTCATCCTACTGAGATCACCGAGCCATTGCTATCTATTATCTAACTATGATTTATTGTGTGAAGTTATGATATACAAATTATTATCATCACACAAATGTGAGCCACAAAAATTTACAACATGCCACTGTTATATAGGATGAAGATCCAAAACACATCGAGCCTTTGCAATGTCATCAAACAATGTAACAAATATTAAAATTGTATACAACTATATCACCCTGTAGTGAGAGTCATCTAAGCGATCCTCACGTGAGATAAATAGTAGAGTGAGCTTTTGTTGAACCACACAGAGGTTTGTTCGATGCTTGAGGCATCACATAAATTAGGATCCAAGGTTTGTATAAGCCACAATCCATACAAAACATGTTCATCGAGCCTTTGATTACAGTGGGCCCAAAACTCACCCTCCAAAGAATAACTAGAACCTTTTATGCTGCTGCAAATTTTGTATCTTGAGACATCACTGCCCATTTTTAATGACCCTTCTATGTTGGTTCAACTTTACCAATATATACCCGAGTTGTTACCATGCAATGGAAACACACAATATGGCAGTAAACAGCCCAGGATGCAGCTGGATCGAGGTCAAGAACATATTCCATTCATTTTTTTTTGGAGATAGATCGCACAAACAATCAGAGCGGATATATTAAATGGTGGATTTATTGGCTGGGAAGGTGGAAGATTCAGGGTATATGCCCCAAATCTAGTAAAAAACACATACTGAAGCTAAACCCTAAACAATAATACATACGACTAGAGCAATATGTTAACGATCTAACTCGTGAAACCCTAAAAACTAGAGCAAATAGAACATGGGTCTTCAAAAATTTAATCGATCTGCTTTGATTCAAGATATAATCAATAGATTTCAATGGAAAATAAATAATATGTAAATTATCGTATCGACATGTTGAAAAATATAACTAAAATACAAAAGAAACCGCAAATGAAGTGTGAAATTCGCAGATTGACCTGTGATGGAGCCAATTACAGTTGGAATTCCTTTCGACTTGTGGAGCGAGAAGACCTGCAACAGGCACTCAGGATCAATTTCTTTACCTACCACATCTTTCATCCAAACCTGGGATAGTATGGCCGCATCCTTCCTCCAAACCTGCAATAGTATGGCTGCATCCTTCCTCAAAACCGTCGACGGTATAGCCGCATCCTCCCTCCTTCCCTGGACAAACCATGCAACCGAAGGGAAATTAAAGAGGGAAATTAAAATATCAACCAGAGGGAAATGAAAGAGGGAAATTAAAAATTTGGATATTTGAAATTTTTTGACATTTTGAAATGAAATACGTGTGTTTGATTATAAATAATTATTAAGGAGATTATATCTAAGACATTTATTTAAATTATTAATTATATAAAATTGTTGAATTTTTATTTCATAAACTAGGGATTTTGGTTGATTTTTTAATCTAATTATGTGATATTAAAGATGAATTATGGTAAGTTCTTAAAAATAAGTTTTATGTGGTTAAAAGGGAAGTAGTAATGTTATGGTATGAATGATTATTTTCAATGAAATTTTTGGTTTAGTAAGGATAACTCATCTATGGACATTTTCCATGATTTTTAAGACGAAGTCAATATAGGAAAGGTGATACTTAAAGGGCTCCCACATGCTTTAGAAATTTTATATCTATTGGTTTATAAACATTAGAGGTGGAAAAATATCCTAAGCTCTAGAGCTAAGTTTGTTCCAACTTAGTTATATCTTGAACAACAAATTGTTGTTGACATCAAGGATATGATAGAAATTTGGTGGGTTGTAGGGTAGTCTTGTCATGAAATAAATGTAATGTAGTTAATAGGTAGGTAGGAGGAACCATTTTGGTGGAACTTGGCCATAAATGGGACATCTATCCATGCATATTTTTTTAAGAAAAAATACACCTAGTGGATTATCATTGTACGGGAATCACTTTAGGATCTAGGCTACTATGCACACACTAACTAAATGGATATTAGTGAAACCCACAAAAGTATTATAGGTGCTTTTATATAAATAGGTGTTCTTATGTTCTCATTGGTTAGTTATGGGAAAATGACAATAAAGTAAGAGAAGTTATAGGTGCTTTTATAGAAATAGGTGTTCTTGTGCTCTCATTGGTTAGGTATGGGAAAATGACAATAAAGTAAGAGAAGGATTTGACTACTGGACAATTAGAGGAATGATTCCGCACAAAACCAAGCATGGTACTGTATCACTTTCTAGGATAAGGGCTTTTTAAGGGGTTCCCCCACCATATGACCCGAAGAAGAGAATGATCATTCCAGATGCTCTGAAAGTGTTGAGGCTTCAGCCAGGTCACAAGTATTGTCTGCTAGGAAGGATTTCCAAAGAAGTTGGTTGGCATCACTATGACACAATTATGGAATTAGAAGGGAAGAGAAAGGCAAAGGTTCATGTATCATATGAGAGAAGGAAGAAATTTGCAAAATTGAGATCAAAATCAGTGGAGTTAGTCGAAAAGAAGCTTGCCCCAGAGATGGATAAGATAAAACTTGACAACATATTGGTCAATTTCCTTGACCCTTTATTGGTTATTCAGAAGGAGTAAACCCAAATATGGAGCTCTTAGCTTCAATAAAGTATTAGATAAGTTGCATGTTGTGCTCAATGAAGCAATCAATTTTGAAACGACCACCCTCAAACGAAACGACCCGACCCGACCTGAACGCGTTTGGGTGGGTGCCCTCACATGGTGCGCCCAACCAAACAAAGGCACAAGGGAGAAAAAAGCAAACAGGCCACACAAACGTGCACAAGACACCCATGTAGTCACAAATTATAAAATTTTATACGGTCGCCCTCAACCGAAACGACCCGACCTGAATGCGTTTGGGCGGGCACCCTCAACTGAAACGACCCGACCCGAACACATTTGGGCGGACGCCCTCAACCGAAACTACCCTACCCGAACACACCTGGCCCGAACGCGCCCAACCCAAATGTGCCCGGTCGGGCGACCACAGATGGCGCGACACGACGAATGATGCCACAGCAGATCAAATGGAAAACGGGCCGCCTGAATGTGCACAAGGAACCCGGGCAGTCACAATTTATCAAAACTGATACGAGCGCCCTCGAACAAAACGGCTCGACCTGAACACGCTCAGTCGAGCAACCTCACACGGTGCGCCTGAACGAACGATGCCAAAAGGGAGAAAATGGCAAACGGGCCGCCCGAATGTGCACAAGGCACCCGAGCGGTCACAACTTAGCAAAACTGATACGGCCACCCTCGAAAGAAATGGCCTGACCTGAACGCGCTTGGTCGGGCACCCTCACACGGCACGACACGGTGCGCCCGACCAAACGATGCCACAAGGGAACAAATGGCAAACAGGTTGCCTAAACGTGCACAAGGCACCCAGGCGGTCACAACATAGAAAAATTTATATGGGCGCCCTCGAATGAAACAGCCCGACCCGAACACCCCCAGTCGATCGACCTCGCACGACGCGACATGGCGCTCCCGACCGAACGATGCCACAAGGGATCAAACGGAAAACGGGCCGCTCTAACGTTCACAAGGCATTCGGGCGGTCACAACTTAGTAAAACTGATATGGGCGCCCTCAAACGAAACGACCTGACCGAACGAAGGCACAAGGGGGGAAATGACAAACAGGCCACACGAACGTGCACAAGGCACTCGTGCAGTCACAACTTAGAAATTTTGATACGGCCGCCCTTAAATGAAACGACCCGACCTGAACGCGTTTGGGTGGGCACCCTCACATAGCTCGACACGACATGCACGACTGAACGAAGGCACAAGGGAGCAACATGCAAACGGGCTGCACGAACGTGCACAGGGCACCAGTGCAGTCACAACTTAGCATATTTGATACGAGTACTACCCTCAACCGAAACGACCAGACCCAAACGCGTTTGGGCTGGTAGGCACCCTCATCCAAGACAACCCGACCCGAACGCGTTTGGGTAGGCGCCCTCAACCGAAACGACCTGACCTGAATGGGTTTGGGCGGGTGCCCTCAAACGAAACGACAAACGGGTCGCACGAACGTGCACAAGGCACCCATGCGATCACAACTTAGCAAATGGGTTAGGGTAGGGGGTTAAATGGGTTAGGGTTTTAGGTTTAGGGTAGGGGGTTAAATGGGTAAGGGTTTAGAGGTTTATGGTTTAGGGTTTAAATGGGTTAGGGGTTGGGAATTAGTGTTTAAGGGCTATGGGGTTAAGATGATAGTTTCATTGTTCTCTGTTTGTGCACAGTAGTTGCTTATCCTTTGCGTCTCAAAGTAAAAATTTTGTAAGTATTGTTGCTTGTTGCCATGTCTTCTTTATTTATTAATTTATAGTATTTTTTAGCCATTGCTTTACATTTATTGATGAAAATTTCTATTGCAATCAAACAAAATGTATGTTCAATCTCCAGTTTCAAACTCAGCCACAGTGTTGTCACATAATTTAAGTCCGGAGAATGACCATCTGATGAAGTCTTAAGAACCAGACTGCACCTCATGACTACTCCAGAAAATCTTAAGTTCGTGTGTCCCACATTTATGAGAAATTTAGCTCTAATTATACTCTTGCTCCACCTGACTCTGTCCTGGAAATACCCTTGTTTATTGCAAAAACATCCTAATGTTGTCGACCTTGTCCCTTAACACACCAAGGAAACATATGTGACTGAGAGGAATGGAAAGCACTAAAAAGTTGAAGAGATTACAAAAGACTAAGATGGTTTAAAGGATAAGCTTGAAGAATCTAATAGTTTTGAAACAACTAAAAGTTGTCCCAAACAAATAGTTGATAATGCGAAACCTTCTTCTGTACCAGTCAAGCAAGACTACATTCATGTGAGAGCAAGAAGAGGCCAAGCAACTGATAGGCATAGCCTGGAAGATAGGGTATGGTTCCCTCTTTTTGATGAAATATTTGATCTACATTTTGTCTATCGAAGATTAACCATTTTAACCTTGCCAACAAGGCGGACAAGGGGAGTCACAAGGGAGAGATGGAGATAAACTAAAGGAGAGGGGAGAGAAGGAATGGAGAGAGATAGAGAGGGAGATGAGTGAGAGAGGTAGATCAGAAGGGTAAGAGAGGGAGATAGTGACACAAATATGGAAGGGGGGCAGAAAGAAGGATAGAGGGAGGGATATAGTGAGAGGATTGGAGGGTAGAGAGAGAGAAATAGAGAGAGAGGCAGAGGGAGATTGGGGAAGAGAGAGGGAGGCCCGAACGTGTTTCCTTAGGCAGCTTCATGACACGACACACCTGACCAAACGTGCACAAGGCACCCGGGTGGTCACAACTTAGCAAAACTGATATGGGCGCCCTCAAACGAAACGGCCCGACCCGAATGCGCCCGGTCGGGCGACCTCACATAGCGTGACTCAACGTGCTCGACCGAACGATGCCACAAGGGATAAAATTACAAATGGGCCACCCGAACGTGCACAAGGCACCCAGGCGGTCACAACTTAGAAAAACTGATACGGGCGCCCTCGAACGAAACGGCCCGACCCGACCCAAACACGCCCGGTCGGGCAACCTCACACGGCGTGACACGACGTGCCCGGCCGAACGATGCCATAAGGGATAAAATGGCAAATGAGATGCCCAAACATGCACAAGGGGCTCGGGCAGTCACAACTTAGCAAAACTAATACGGGTGCCCTCGAATGAAACGGCCCGACCCGAACGCACCTGGTCGGGTGACCTCACATGACGTGATATGGCGCACCCAAACAAACGATGCCACAAGGGAGCAAAAAAAAAACAAGCCACCCAAATGTGCACAAGACACCCGGGTGGTCACAACTTAGCAAAACTGATATGGGCACCCTCGAACGAAATGGCCCGACCCAACCCAAACGCGCTCGGTCAGGCGACCTCACACGGCGCGACACGACGTGCCTGAACGAACGATGCCACAAGGGAGAAAATGGAAAACGGGCCACCTAAACGTGCACAAGGCACCCGGGTGGTCACAACTTAGAAAAAATGATACCGACACCCTCAAACGAAATGGCCCGACGCAACCTGAAGGCGCCCAGTTGGGCAACCTGACATGGTGCAACACGGCGGCGCCCGATCTAATGATGCCACAAGGGATAAAATGGAAAAAGGGCCGCCTGAACGTGCAGAAGGCACCCGGGCGGTCACAACTTAGCAAAACGGATATGGGCGCCCTCAAACGAAATGGCCCAACCCGACTCAAACGCACCCGGTCGAGCGACCTCACACAGCATGACACAACGCGCCTAAAAGAATGATGCCACAAGGGAGAAAACAACAAACGGGCCACCCAAATGTGCACAAGGCACCCGGGCAGTCACAACTTAGAAAAACTGATACAGGCGCCCTCAAACAAAATGGCCCAACCCGAACGCGCCCGGTCGGGCGACCTCACATGGCGCGCCCAAACAAACGATGCCACAAGGGAGAAAATGAAAAACATGCCACCCGAACGTGCACAAGACACCCAGGTGGTCACAACTTAGCGAAACTGATACGGGCGCCCTCGAATGAAATGACCTGACCCGACCCGAACGCGCCCGATCGGGCGACCTCACACGGCATGACACAACGTGCCGGAACGAATGATTCCATAAGGGAGAAAATGACAAACGGGCCACTTGAACATGCACAAGGCACTCGGGCAGTCACAACTTAGCAAAACTCATACGGGTGCCCTCAAACGAAATGACCCGACCTGACCCGAAAGCGCCCGATCGAGCGACCTCACACGGCCCAACACGACGCATCCGACCGAACGATGCCACAAGTGAGAAAAAAGAAAACAGGTCGCCCAAACGTGCACAAGGAACTTGGGTAGTCACAAGTTATAAAAACTGATACGGGCACCCTCGAACGAAACGACCCGACCCGAACGTGCCCAGTCGAGCAACCTCACACGGCGCAACACGACGCACCCAAATGAATGATGCCACAAGGGATCAAACGAAAAACAGGCCACCCGAACATACACAAGGCACCTGGGCGGTCACAACTTAGCAAAATTGATACGGGCGCCCTCGAACGAAATGGCCCGACCCGACCCGAATGCCCCTGGTCCAGTGACCTCACACGGCGTGACACGATGCGCCTGAACAAACGATGCCACAAGGGAGAAAAAGGCAAACAGGCCGCCCAAATGTGCACAAGGCACCCGAGTGGTCACAACTTAGCAAAACTGATATGGGTGCCCTCGAACAAAACAGCCTGACCCAAACGTGCCCGGTCGGGCGACCTCACACGGTGCGCCCGAACGAACGATGCCACAAAGGAGCAAACAGAAAATAGGCCACCCAAACGTCCACAAGACACCGGGGTGGTCACAAATTAACAAAACTGATACGGGCGCCCTCGAACGAAACGACCCGACCCAATCCGAATGTGCCTGGTCGGGCGACCTCACACGGCGCGACACGGCGCGCCCAACCGAACGATGCCATAAGGGAGAAAATGAAAAACGGGCCGCCCGAACGTGCACAAGGGTCTTGGGCAGTCACAACTTAGCAAAATTGATACGGGCGCCCTCGAATGAAATGACCCAACCCGAACGTTCCTAGTTGGGCGACCTCACACGGTGCGCCCCAACGAACGATGCCACAAGGGACAAAACGGAAAATAGGCCACCCGAATGTGCACAAGACACCCAGGTGGTTACAAATTAGCAAAACTGATACATGCGCCCTCGAACGAAATGGCCCAACCCGATCCGCTCGCGCCCGGTCAGGTGACCTCACACGGCGTGATACGACGCGCTTGAATGAATGATGCTACAAGGGAGAAAATGGAAAACAGGCCACCCGAACGTGCACGAGGCACCCGTGTGGTCACAACTTAGCAAAACTAATATGGGTGCCCTCAAACAAAACGACCCGACCCAAACGCGCTCGGTCGGGCGACCTCACACGGTGCGACATGACGCGCCCGACAGAATGATGCCACAAGGGAGAAAACGGTAAACGGGCTGCCCGAACGTGCACAAGGCACCCGGGCGGTCACAACTTAGCAAAACTGATACGGGCACCCTCGAACGAAATGGCCCAATGCGACCCGAACGCGCTCGGTCGGGCGACCTCACACGGCACGACATGACGTGCTCGACCGAACGATGCCACAAGGGAGAAAACGGAAAACGGGCCGCCCAAACGTGCACAAGGCACTCGGGTGGTCACAACTTTACAAAACTGATATGGGCGGCCTCGAATGAAACGACCCGACCCGAACGCGCCCAGTCAGATGACCTCACATGGCGCGACACGGTGCACCTGACCGAACGATGTCATAAGGGAGAAAACAGCAAACGGGCCGCTTGAACGTGCACAAGGCAGCCGGGCAATCACAACTAAGCAAAACTTGTTAGCTAATGATTAATTCTGTTATACCAAAAAGTGGCTAATTTTGTTCTTCAAAACTCCAAGAGATAATTCCCCTTTGAGAACCTATCATCCTTGAATTTTTTATGAATATAACTAATTCTTTAGTTAATCTTCACTGTTGTTTCCCTTATAAACCTAAAATAACTGTTGTTTTGCCTAAAGAAAAGACTGCTGAAAAAACCCCATTTTTCATCATTTTTACCCCTTCTTTCATTCATAAGAACCCCATTTTCATCCCTTTTTTTCTTCATAAAAACCCTCCGTAAAGCCTCATTTACCCTTCAAAATCATTCCAAGCACCCTTCTAAACCATTTAGTCCCCTTTCATTTGGTTCAAAAACTCCTTTTTTCCCTATCGGAACCCTTAATTTTCCTTAAAACTCTGTTTTTTAGCCTTAAAACAGTCCAAAAACATTATAAGTGTTTTTAGCCCCCGAGGGCTTAACTCCTATAAACCCCGCTCTCATAAAACCATAAGCCCCGCAATCGGGCGCTTAGAGGGTCCAAACCCCCGTCGTGAACCTTCATTTCTTTGTTTTTCCTTTATATATTCATAAAACCTGACTTTCCTTCAGATTGCAATAAACCTGACAGTTCAATGTGTAAATAAATATCAACCGTTGATCTTCTCCACTGTCCCAGATCCAACGGTCCATTTTGTTTCCTCATTCCCCTTTTGCCTTCATAACTTGATCTCCACCGTCGATCTAGTTTCTAGGTCAACGGCTCGCGCTTAATCGCATCGCGCAAAGCATGAAGTGCCATCCCTTGGTTTTCCCCGATTATGTGATCTCTGATTTAATCAGGACCATCGATCATCCTTTGATCCAACGGTCGTTACCTAATTGCATCCCAATTTTTTGTTTCACCCTTTTTTTCCCCTCCGCTGATGCGCTCCTGCGATTTAATCTGGACTGTCGAATCCACAAGAATCTGTGGCCTAGATTTAGTCGCACTCTGCTCGCATCCCCGACCATTTCGCCTGTCGATTAAATCTCCACCGTTGATCTCTCCTAGATATAACGACCCGCATTAAATCACATCAGCAAATTTCATTGTGCTTTCTTTTTTCCTCCGCCGATTCACGACCTTGCGATCGAATCTAGGTCGTCCATTTCATAGATCCGACGGTCCAAATCTAACTTGACTACCTTTGTTATTTCTTAAACCCCGCAGTGTAAAATATTTCGGCAAAGATCCACCGTTGATCTCTGCGGATCAACGGTCCACGTTTCACCTGATCTCTGACTGACCCCTGCATCATATTCAGTTTCATTTACCCTAAGATTAAATCTGAGCCGTTCATTCTGAAGATCCAATGGTCCAGATCTAAACCACCTTAACCCTGCCTCCCTTCTTCCACCCGTGCAACTCGTCTTATCGTGCTCTCATCTCCACCATTGGATCTGCCCACCTTTCATCCGATGGAGAGGACTCCATATCGTTTAAATTTGAGTCCGAAAGTTAACTCCTAAAAATTACGCAATATGGGCGGTTTCTAGAGGACACGTGTCAGCCAGGGACCCATATCGCGTTTTTTTGGGAAATTTTGAAAACTGCCTTTGAGCAGCGCGACACCAGTGGTTTTTATGGCCGAAGACACCATTTCCATTTCCATTAAATTTTCTTATAAATGAATCTCCGCCGTTGATATCTGTTGGCTAATCCAATCCGACAGCCCAAAATCGTCTGGAAACCCCAAATCTCATTTTACCCCATTTTCCTTCCGCCTAAGGTTTTTCGCCCATTTCCTTTGTAAATTCCTCCATTTTATTATAAAGTCACCCCCTCTACATTATATAATCTTGATTGATCTCGACCGTTGATCTTTGCAGATCAACGGCCCAGACTTAATCTCCACCACCATTTATCCAACTGCCTTCCCATCTGATCCCAGCAAGCAATCCTCGCCATTGGTGGCTTTCATCCGACTGTCAAAATTTAACCTTACCACAAATTCATTTGCCCTCCATCATTCCTCCAAATGATCTCATTAAATGATCTCAACCGTAGATCTCTGTTATTTGATCTAATCCAATAGCCCTTATTCAATATCACGCCCAAACTCTTTTATTCACCTGGTTAGCTGTTCTGCCAGGTTTTCTCCCTATTCCACTGCATTTTCTCCATCGCACGGCTCCAAACCGCCCTCCATAAACCCTCCAAAGCAGTTTAAACCAATAAAATGTAGGATTTCAATAATATTTGTGTGTTTTTGTGCAGTTTTAATGAAGATAAAGTTAGAATTTTCCGCAGGTGATTACACTGTTATTTTCCAAGGATGACGATCCTTGCGGCCTTTTGATATATATTAAATGGTTTCAAAGGGATAATTAAATGTTTAAAGAGAATCGATAAGTCATGATTATCGATTTTCTGAGAAAAAGACTTCAGTAAAACCCTTGCGCACCTGTAAACGACAAAACACAATCATCATCAATTATGAAAGTGTATCGGTGTCAAAGATGAATAGTATGGTTTAATCAAGCCTAAACACCAATCCAAATATAAATCACTATGTTTAGGAAACAAAGAATCAGATCGAAGTACACCTTAGAGCCACATCAAAGGGGCTAATTGAATCCCCCAGCTACCAAAGAGCCACTTGCAGCCTCAAAGCAATCAAAGAAGGCCTACTTATTGCCGAAGCAGAAGATATTTGTTTAAAGGTAGCTGAATAGTTATTTCAAACAAAAGAAGATATTGTAAACTGTCAGTGAAGTTATTGTAAAGGATAAATAGGCCTCGAATTCAATAGTTTTACCCATTAAGCGATAAAAAAGCATAAACATAGTAAATGAAACCGAGTTGTAAATGAAATGCATTCCTGCCTTAAGCCTTGCATGGTTTTCGAGGCTAGGAGTTGCATTTAGTGTATAATTTATTTCATTTCAATCCTAAACTCTTCCACCTCCTCATTTCTTCTATAAATAATTCTGAAGAAGATGAGATACAGGTTGGTTGATTGCTCACTAGTTGTAATAATGAAACTATCTGAAATAATACATAGTCTGTCTGAAGTTGAGGAAGAAATTGAATTCTTGGAAGCTTGATGATGTTGTTGCATGCTTGTTCTTGAGAAGGCTCTATCATTGGATCCATGAGCTTGGCTGTTGGTGAAGTATTATGAACTTTTTTTATGTTTTCTCCTGTCTTCATTTTGTTCCATAAATGCTTACTACACTAGGATGAAATTTTTAGGCTAAGAAATTACTCCTAGAAGCACCTTAGACCTGTTCACCCTTCACTGTTTTATGTTTTCTTCTGCTGAGGTATTTTAGAGTCTTAAATCTCTCTCTTTACTCCGCATGCTTGTTTATTTCTCTAATAGTTGAAATAGTTGGTTTCAACATGATTTATGGTTTTCCCTACGTGTCTGCTGCCACTTGAAAGCTGTTACTAAAGTCTTTCTTTGAAGTACCATTGTCTTAAGTTAGCCAAGGAGGTCTGTTTTGATCATGCCCTTTTTCCTTGCTTGAAAAATTGTTTTAAAGGTCTTTATATTTGTAATCATAGATGTGTTAAGTGTTCCCTCTTCTATGACTGCAATTATCAATGAATATTTTATGTTTTCTAAGTCATTTGAAATAAAATCTTTGAGGAAATAGGATGTGCTCCCGAATCTTAGATTTCATTTTGAAAGTTATCTTGAAGTCATTATTTTCTTAAAGAGTGTTTGTAGAATTTATGGTTAGCCCTGTCTATCAAATATCTCTTTATTTTTCAAGTTATTTTTTCAAGTTCCCTTTGTTGAGAATTCAATTTCTCTTTCCAAATCATTGATGTCCATCTCATTCACAAAACCAAAGGATCCTATGGACAAGTTAGATTTTCCCTCTGATACCCCATATCCATTGATGATTTTGTTATGACCTCTTCTTGACTCCATTGCCCAATGAATCAGATGTTTCTCCTTTCTACATATCTTTCCTAGAACTTTCATGTTCTGTTATGTCCTTCAACCAATCAAACAAACAAACAAACACTAGCACTTAATAACTAGTCTAAAAACCAATACTCAAAGCAAAAAAGATAAACCTTTGAAAAACAAATAATTTGACATATCCCTCTCTAAGAACAGGAGGACTAGATCCTGGAACTCTAAATATTGGTTTTGATGTTGCCTTGTCTTTTTATTTGCCAATCTATCAAAACACGGGACACCAACATAGTGGCGATCACAGTGGGACCTTTCTGAGTTAGTGACAATATAAGTACACCTTAGGACTCCAGAAAATCCCTTAGTCTTTCAAACAACCATAGAAACTCAGAAAAACCCAAAACTATTTCAGATTGGCTTCCTAATAAACATGGTGGTGGAACCATTCAATATTTTACCTTCATAAAAGCTAAAAAGTTTCCACCTGGTGACTCCACTAGTGCCAGTAGGCCTATTATTCATCTAGGTCTCCAAATCTCTTTAATATTGTGTTAACCAGTCTCGAGGAAGTTTAGAAGCCTAGTCCCATACTAGATAAGACGTTGTGAGAGGAAATACTTTAAAAAAAAAATCCCAAAAAACTTCAGCCTTTCTCATTTTTGAAAAGCAGTCTGGCTTCACATAGGATCAACACTAGATCTCATCCAGACCCTAATCCTCCTACAATAGTTGACAATCCAGAGAGAATTCTTTGGCAGACTTCTAAATCTAGAAAATCAATTGTTGATAGGAGCCTCTTAAGAACAAAATATGTCCCTGAAAACCTTGTTGTCTTAGAGGATTTACACTTTGATTTACACCATGCAAAGAACATCTTTAGAACCAGATCTCAAGGTGATTTGAAGCAAACTAATCTTGACATTGCATATTTGAAACAAAGTTTTAGTAGAGAAGCCTCACCTTCCACTCCTCCTGATTCACAGCTTCTTCACCACTTTAGCCTTTTCCATAACAAATCTGCTCAAAACCATTTTGCTGGCCCAAGTGTTTCTTCCACTCCAATCCATACTACCACTGTTCAAAACACCCCTTTTCAGCCCACTTTCACTCTTGTAAATCCACCCTTCTTTCCAGCCATGGCAACATGGTATGCCCCATTAGTGTTACCACAACCTCTGCTTCCCTTACCAAATGAGTACCAATCCAAGATTCCTCATTTCAATGCAAAAGAGTCTGCAACAGCTCAACATCATGTAGATATGATGGAAGATGCATTTGATTACATGGAAATAGAGGAGGAAACCATTAAGATGAGGATATTTGCCCAAAGTTTAGGAGGAGATGTAAACAAATGGTTTAAAAACTTACCTCCTAACAGCATCAATGATCTCCTTTCTTTGCATCAAACATTCATCAACAAGTGGGAAACCAGAAAGAACCCTCTCCAAATACTAGCAGAGTATAGCAGCCCTAAAATAAATCAAGGGGAGAGTGTCCATGACTACTCCACTAGGTTCAATAGCATTTACAATTCTCTTCCACCTCACATGAAACCTCCCCAAGGCATGGCCTTATTAAGATATCCCAAAGGCTTTGATGCTGAAATGGCCTATCAGCTAAGGGAGAGAGATTACTTAACATTAGAAGACATGAAAAAAGGAGCTGTGAGCATTGAAGAAAACATAATTGAGAAGAGAAATAGGTTAAGATTAGAGAAGAGGGTAACTTATAAATATGACATTGCACCCTCAGCTTCAACTTCTGACACTAAAATTAATAACCTAGTGAAGGTAATGGAGAGGCTGCTTGAAAAGATCAATTTGAATGATAGAGTGCCACCAAGAGAACCTCAAAACAACCAAAATAAAAATAGAAATCAGAATTATAGAAGAGAAAACAATCAAGACAAGCAAAAATAAAATGACCAACAGATTAGACCTCCCTTCCAACAAAACTATGTAGATCAATATGAGGAAGATAGGGAGATTGAAATATTGGGAGAAGGTCATGTGAACTTGATTAGATCAGACTGTGGGGATGATGTTTTCCTCACTGAAGAATAACAAGGTTTCTTCTCCTTTGATCAAAATTCAAACACCTATGAATATTCTGATGATTATAGATTGGGGTTTGAAAATGCAATCATGGAGGTGCACAAACAGTATGATCTTAGGAGAAAAGGGAACGTAGACAATTCAAAAGATAAGAACACTAGTACTGTTGTCAAGAAAAACGCAGAAAGTTAGCCTAAGAAGATAGTAGAGAAACCCAACATTTTGGCTCAGAAAACAGATTCAAACAAAGACAAAGCAGCCAACCAAATGTTGAACAAAGCACCCCTAGCACTTCAGCTAGTGGTCCTAAAAAAACTGTCCCAATTACCAGTCCAAACAAGGTTCAGCAAATCAAAATTGCTGAAAGGAATTCAATTTAAAAGACAGATGTAAATATGACCAAATCAAATTTTCCTTTCAACCTTGAGGGAGAGATTGCAAAGATAAAAATTACCATCCCTCTAGTTGAACTAATAACCCAAGAAGTGTACAAAAACCAAGTTTTAAAAGCTTTGAACTTAGGAAGTGATACTGACACATTAAACTTGACAGATGACAAGCCTGAGTTGTTGTTTGGTCCAGAAGTTAAAGGAAAATACCAAGAAGGAGTTGTCCCTCCCTTCTATGTTAGTTTGAACATACATGAGAAATTTTTTCACAATGCCATGTTAGACTCTGGAGCTTCACATAATCTAATGCCCAAGGTAGTAATGGAAAGCTTAGGCTTAGAAATTACTAAATCATACAAGGATTTGTATTCCTTTGACTCAAGTAGGGTCAAATGCTTGGGTTTAATCAAATATTTATGTGTTAACTTATCTCAAATCCCTACTAAGAGTTTAGTGATGGACATAGTTGTAGCTGACATTCCCTATAAGTATGGCATGCTCTTATCAAGATCATGGGGAGCCAAACTTCAGGGAAGCCTTCAAATGGACATGTCTTATGCCACCATCCCATTTTTTAACCAAAGCAGAAGGTTATACAGGGAATCCCACATGAAATACATGGTGAGAAATATAGATAAACCAAACAACTCTCCAATATATTCTATTCAGTCAAGCTTAGATTCCTTTATCTTGTACAAAGAAGATGAAACTACTCAACAAGAAAAGGAAAACATAGACCCAATCAGTTCACCAAAACAATCAAATCTTCCCCCGAATCAAATTCAAAACATTGAAAATCAACAGCAACAAGAAAATGAAAATGAGACTGACATACTTTGGATAATAAACGTTGATGGATCTTGTAATAAAACTAGTGCAGGGGTAGGTGTATGGATTCAGAATACAAATCAGAGCTTTTCATATAAACTGGATTTTCCATGCACAAACAATATCGCTGAATATGAAGCACTTCTCCTTGGCTTACAATTGCTTAAACAATTAGAAGCCCAAAGGATATCAATCTTAGGAGATTCCGAACTTATCATAAGATAAATCAAAGGAGAGTACTCAGCTAGAAACCCAAGACTTAGAGAGTATTGAAATGCTGCACTAGATTTATTAAAAACCTTTGAAAAGTATGAACTCAGTTTCATTCCAAGAGCACAAAATCATCTAGCAAATGAACTTGCTTTCAATGCCAGCAACTACCAAATACCTTAGATAAATGAACAACTTAGTGTAAAGGTGAAACACAGACCTGTAGTGCCTGATAATGAGGACCACTGGCAAGTGTTTGATTCTGACAAACACATAGATGATTTCCTAAAGTTAGAAAATGATTTTGACATACCAACATCAGAAACCAGCCATAAAGAAAACTGTTTATATATTGAACAAATCCCAGAAGTTGAAATGACATATTCTACTGATATAAATCAATATGAGAATCCTTTTGAAGCAGAATTAATTAACTGTGCATACCAGAAATACTTGGAAGTTTTACAGTGAAAAAATGATACAATTCCAAGGGGTCTTACACCTTTAGAACACCTTTTTTATTTTAATGATGTAGCCAAAGAACCAAGAATTGAGCCTGTGGAAATAGATGTAGAAGAACATAACATAGGCACCCTAACAGAACCCAAGATTATTAAACTATCCAGCACTTTCCCAGCTCACATAAAATTGCAATACATAGAGTTGTTCAAAGAGTTTAAAGATGTTTTTGCTTAGGGATACAAAGATCTGAAATCTTGTGATACTAACATCATTCAGCACAAGATTCCTTTGAAGGAAAATCAAAAGCCTTTTAAACAAAAACTAAGGAGAATAAACCTTGTTTTATTACCTTTAGTTAAGGTATAAATTGAAAAGATGCATGATGCTAGGATTATAGTACCAATTAGATATTCAGAATGGGTGTCAAACTTAGTTTCTGTTAGGAAGAAGACAGGGGAAATTAAGCTCTGTATTGACTTCAAAAATTTAAATAGAGCCTCCCTAAAGGAAAACTACCCCTTACCCAAGATGGACCATATATTTCAAAGGGTAGTTGGGTCAAAAAGAATATCACTATTGGATGGGTTCTCGGGTTACAACCAGGTGTTAGTGCTCCCAAGTGATCAACTCAAAATTTCTTTTACTACACCTAGGGGCACCTTTATTTATGTCAAAATGCCATTTGGCTTGATGAATGCAGGGGCCACCTTCCAAAGGGCCATGGAAATAGCCTTCTCTGAAAATATTGGATATTTTATAATAATTTACCTTGATGACATAACTGTGTTCTCAAAAACTGATGAAGAACATTTGATTCACTTGAGAAAGTTTTTTGAGAAGTGTAGGAGATTTGGCTTATCTTTGAATCCCAAGAAAACACTCTTCGATCTCCAAGATGGTAAACTTCTTGGTCATATAATTTTAGAAGAGGGAATCAAAATAGACCTTAAAAGGATAGATGGCATATTGCAAATCAGCCATCCAAGAAGCCTCAAAGAATTACAATCTTCCATTGGAGAGATTAATTTTTTGAGGAGGTTTATCCCCAACCTTTCTGAGCTATTAAAAAAAATTACAAAAATGCTTAGGAAAGAGGTAGGAGTGAAATGGAATTTACAAGCTAAACAATCATTCAAACAAGTTAAACAAGCTCTCACTCAAACACCAGTCTTGATTAGTCCAAATTTCACCAAATACTTTTATATCTTTTCTTTTGCATCTGAGCATACAATAGCTGTAGTATTACTTCAAAAGAATGATTTGGGGCAAGAACAACCAATATAATTCTTTATTATGGCCTTAAGATATGCTCCTCTCAAATATAAAATCATGGAGAAGCAAGCCTTAGCATTATTGAAAGCATTCAAAGACTTTAGAGTCTATATTTTACACTCTCACATAATTTATTTTGTTCCACATACTGTTGTCAAGGACATTATAATTCAAGACCCTGATGGTAAAAGGGGAAAATGGATTGCAACTATTCTTGAATATGACTTAGAAATTAGGCCCACCAAACTAGTCAAAGGGAAAGCATTAGCAAAACTTATGGTTGAGTCTAACTTCCAAACACTAGACATCAACATGGTAGATGTGTTGGAAGAAATAGAAGAATCTACTGCTCCTTTCATTGAAGAAACATTTCTGAATTCTCCTTGGTATGCTGACATTATTTATGTGCTTTTATATTTAAATGCCCCTCCTTCTTTGACTAGAACTAAAGCTAGATTTTTGAAACAAAAAGCTTTAAGTTATTGCATCTTAGATGGGGTATTGTATTGGAAAAATGTTGTTGGAATTTTTCTTAAATGTTTACTTGAAGATGATGCAGGAAAAATCATGCATGAGCTGCATGAAGGAGAATGTGGAGGACACCTTTACCGGAAGACCACAGTAAACAAAATTCTTAGATCTGGTCACTATTGGCCCACCCTTTTCCCAAACACTCAGAAGTTAGTCATGTCTTGCCATAAGTGTCAAAGTTTTGATGGCAAGAGAAAACTCCTTCCCTTACCTTTACATCCTATCATTGTTGAGGCTCCCTTTCAACAACGAGGCTTGGACTTCATTGGGGAAATTCACCCATCTTCATAAGCCCAACATAAATGGATCCTCACTGCCACTGACTTATTTACCAAGTGGATAGAATCTATACCCTCTATGAATGCTACTGACTCCATCATTATCAAGTTCCTTGAAACAAATATCCTATCCATAATTGGTTGTCCAAGAAAAATCATAAAAGATAATGCTGCTACCTTCAAATCTAAGATAATGGTTGATTTTTGTCACAAATACCACATTACCTTGGGCCACTCTACTGCTTACTATCCCCAAGGAAATGGATTAGCTGAATCCTCCAACAATAGCCTCATCAATATCATCAAGAAGCTGTTGGAGTAGAATCAGAAATCATGGCACAATAAATTGGTTCATGCCTTATGGGCTGATAGATTAACTACTAAAAATTAAATTAATATGTCCCCCTATTAGCTGGTTTATGGCATGGATGCAGTATTCCCAACATCATTAGGAGTTCCAGTCATGAAACTCCTCCAAGAAGTGTAGATTGAAGAGAATTACATGCAGAGAAGAATCAACCAAACAATTCATTTACAACAGACTAGAGAAGAAGTCTATGAAAGAACATAGTTATTCCAAGAAAATATCAAGAAACTCTTTGATAAAAGGACTAAGGCAAACAATTTCCAAGTTGGAAATTTTGTCCTTAAGTGGGATTCAAGAAGGGAAGAGAAGGGAAAAAATGGCAAGTTTTATAACTTGTGGAAAGGACCCTATATTATTCATGTTGAGAGGGGTCATAATGCATTTTTCTTGAAAGAATTGAATGGAGAAGATCTGTATGGAGGTCTTGTCAATGGTAGGATGCTAAAGCATTACTTTTGCCAAGATTCATGAGTTTCAAAGAATTTTATTTTTTCATTGTAAATATCATAGTCTGAAACATTGCATTCAAAGTTACAAAAATAAAAATACAAAAACAATGGAAAGAGAAAAGAGGGCAGATTGTAAAACAAGAAAGGTACAACCCCATACCAAAAAGAGAAACAAAATATGAAAGTGTGCAAGTTCAAATGCCACTCCTAAAAAACACACTTCTAGTTAGTCATACAGTTTTATCATGACTAATTAGCTTTTCAATTTACTGCTGATAGGTTAGTGAATTAGATCAGCCAAACAGCATAATCTTGGCTTATCAGCAAGGTAGATTAGGATAGAAGAAAAAGGTTCAAACAAGCTCAAAACCTGAACCTTTGAGTTTCAAAAAGATGCATGGCTCTAATCTATTTAAATCTTGAGCCAAAGATAGAAAAAAATTGGTTCTAATATGCCCAAAACCTGAACCAAAGAACAAAGAGAGAACAGCTCAAATAAGCCTAAAAACAGAGCTGAAGAAGAGTGAAGGATGTTCTTTTTTTTTTCAGATCTTAAGCCTTCACCATTTTGTTTTAAATTTTCTGTAATTTTAGTCTATGTGCAGCTTGTTTTTATGCCATAGAACACAGCAATTCAAACAACTTAATCTTGGCTTGACTGTTTTTAAATTTCTGTTTTTGAATTTAGAGAATGAAAGCCTTTCAGACAGTCTAATCCTGACAGACAGTAGTTAGGTAGAGAAGCTTATGAACTCAACTGTTTAAATTGAGTTCATGGAGGAATAATATTAGACTTAGATTAGTTTTTGTTTTTCAAAAAGAATAAAATTTTGTTGAAGAGAGTTTTCCAGTCTAAATGCACTCTGAAAAGAAGAAAAAATGTTAGGATCATTAGGAATGCGTAGGTAGACATGTTGTTTTGACAGAATTTCATTGTTTATTGCTGCAGAGTTCATCAAAAAAGAAAGGTTACTGCCCAATGGATTAAGGCACTGGTTTAAAAGCCAGAGATTTGCAGCTGAGGTTCTAGACACCTAAAGAATCAGTTGTCTTCCCCAAGTGGAGCCACTGTTAGCCACTGATAAATTCTGTTATACCAAAAAGTGGCTAATTTTGTTCTTCAAAACTCCAAGAGATAATTCCCCTTTGATAACCTATCATCCTTGAAGTTTTTATGAAGATAACTAATTCTTTAGTTAATCTTCACTGTTGTTTCCCTTATAAACCTAAAAAGTCTGCTATTTTTCCTGAAGAAAAGACTGTTGAAAAATCCCCATTTTTCATCATTTTTACCCCTTATTTCATTCATAAAAACCCCATTTTCATCCCTTTTGTTCTTCATAGAAACCCTCCATAAAGCCTCATTTACCCTTCAAAATCATTCCAAGCACCCTTATAAACCATTTGGTCCCCTTTCATTTGGTTCAAAAACTCCTTTTTTCCCTATCGAAACCCTTAATTTTCCTTAAAAACTCTATCTTTTAGCCTAAAAATAGTCCAAAAACATTATAAGTGTTTTTAGCCCCCAAGGGCTTAACTCCTATAAACCTCGCTCTCATAAAACCATAAGCCCTGCAATCAGGTGCTTAGAGGGTCCAAACCCCTGTCGTGAACCTTCATTTATTTGTTTTTCCTTTATATATTCATAAAACCCGGCTTTCCTTCATATTGCAATAAACCCGACAGTTCAATGTGTAAATAAATATCAACCGTTGATCTTCTCCACTGCCCTAGATCCAATGGTCCATTTTGTTTCCTCATTCCAGATCCGTTGTTTCCCCTTTTGCCTTCATGACTTGATCTCCACCGTCGATCTAGTTTCTAGATCAACAACTCGTGCTTAATCGCATCGCGCAAAGCCAGGAGTGCCATCCCTTGGTTTTCCCCGATTATGCGATCTCCGATTTAATTAGGATCGTCGATCATCCTTTGATCCGACGGTCGTTACCTAATCGCATCGCAATTTTTCGTTTCACCATTTGTTTTTCCCCTTCGCCGATGCACTCCTGCAATTTAATCTGGACCGTTGAATCCATAAGAACCGACGACCCAGATTTAATCGCACTCCACTTGCAGCCCCGACCATTTCACCTACCGATTAAATCTCCACCATTGATCTCTCTTAGATCTAACGGCCTGCATTAAATCGCATCGGCACATTTCATCGTGCTTTTTTTTTCCTCCACCGATTCGTGACCTTGTGATCGAATCTAGGCCGTCCATTTCATAGATCCGACGGTCCAGATCTAACCTGACTACCTTTGTTATTTCTTAAACCCCGTAGTGTAAAATCTTTCGGCAAAGATCCACCATTGATCTCTGTGGATAAACGGTCCACGTTTCACCCGATCTCTGCCTGACCCCTGCATCATATTCCGTTTCGTTTACCCTAATATTAAATCTGAGCCGTTCATTCTGAAGATCCAAAAGTCCAGATCTAAACCACCTTGACCCTGCCTCCCTTCTTCCGCCCGAGAAACTCATCTTATTGCGCTCTCATCTCCACCGTTGGATCTGCCCACCTTTCATCCGACGGCCAGGACTCCATATCGCATAAATTTGAGTCCGAAAGTTAACTCATAAAAATTACGCGATATGGGTGGTTTCTAGAGGACACGTGTCAGCCAGGGACCCATATCGCATTTTTTTGGGAAATTTTGAAAACCGTCTTTGAGCAGCGCGACACCAGTGGTTTTTATGGCCGAAACCACCATTCCCATTTCCATTACATTTTCTTATAAATGAATCTCCGTCGTTGATCTCTGTTGGCTAATCCAATCGGATGGCCTAGAATCGTCTAGAAACCCCAAATCTCATTTTACCCCATTTCCCTTATGCCTAAGTTTTTTTGCCCATTTCCTTTGTAAATTCCTCCATTTCATTATAAATTCACCCCCTCTACATTATATAATCCCGATTGATCTTGACCGTTGATCTTTTCATATCAACAACATGGACTTAATCTCCACCACCATTTATCCAACAGCCTTCCCATCTAATCCCAGTGAGCAATCCTCGCCGTTGGTGACTTTCATCTGACGGTCACGATTTAACCTTACCACCAATTAATTTTCCCTCAATCATTCCTCCAAATGATCTCATTAAATGATCTCAACCGTAGATCTCTGTTCTTTGATCTAATCCAACGGGCCTTATTCAATATCGCACCCAAACTCCTTTCTTCACCTGGTTAGCTATTCTTCCAGCTTTTATCCCTTTTCCACTGCATTTTCTCTGTCACACGGCTCCAAACTGCCCTCCATAAACACTCCAAAGTAGTTTAAACCAATAAAACGTAGGATTTCAATAATATTTGTGTGTTTTTGTGCAGGTTTAATGAAGATAAAGTTAGAATTTTCCGCAAGTGATTACACTGTTATTTGCCAAGGATGACGATCCTTGCGGACTTTTGATATATATTAAAGGGTTTCAAAGGAATAATTAAATGTTTAAAGAGAATCGATAAGTCATGATTATCGGTTTTCTGAGCAAAATACTTCAGTAAAACCCTCTACGCACCTGCAAACAAAAAAACACAGTCAGCATCAATTATGAAAGCATATCAGTGTCAAAGACAAAGATTATGGTTTAATCAAGCCTAAACACCGATCCAAATATAAATCACTGTGTTTAGGAAACAAAGAATCAGATCCAAGTACACCTCAGAGCCACATCAAAGGGGTTAATTGAATCCCCCAGCTATCAAAGAGCCACCTGCAGCCTCAAAGAAATCAAAGAAGGCCTACTTATTGCCGAAGCAGAAGATATTTTTTTAAAGATAGTTGAATAGTTATTTCAAACAAAAGAAGATATTTTAAACTATGAGTGAAGTTATTGTAAGGATAAATAGGCCTCAAAGTCAATCTTTTTACCCATTAAGCTTTAAAAAATCATAAACAGAGTAAATGAAACAGAGTTGTAAATGAAATGCATTCTTGCCTTAAGCCTTGCATGGTTTTTGAGGCTAGGAGTTGCATTTAGTATATAATTTATTGCATTTCAATCCTAAACTCTTCCACCTCCTCATTTCTTCTATAAATACTTCCAAAGAAGATGAGATACAGGTTGGTTGATTGCTCACTAGTTGTAATACTGAAACTCTCTAAAATAATACATAGTCTGTCTGAAGTTGAGGAAGAAATTGAATTCTTGGAAGCTTGATGATGTTGTTGCATGCTTGTTCTTGAGAAGGCTCTATCATTGGATCCATGATCTTGGCTGTTGGTGAAGTATTCTGAATTGTTTTGATGTTTTCTCCTGTTTTCATTTTGTTCCATAAATGCTTACTACAGTAGGATTAAAGTTTTGGGCTAGGAAATGACTCCTAGAAGCACCTTAGACCTGTTCACCCTTCATTGTTTTATGTTTTCTTCTGCTGAGGTATTTTAGAGTCTTCAATCTCTCTCTTTAGTCCTCATGCTTGTTTATCTCTCTAATATTTTAAATAGTTGGTTTCAGCATGATTTATGGTTTTCCCTGCGTGTTTGCTGCCACTTGAAAGTTTTTATTGAAGTCTCCCTTTGAAGTACCATTGTCTTAAGTTAGCCAAGGAGGTCTGTTTTGATCATGCCCTTTGTCCTTGCTTGAACAATTGTTTTAAAGGTATTTATAGTTGTAATCATAGATGTGTTAGGTGTTCCCTCTTCTATGACTGCAATTATCTGTGAATCTTTTATGTTTTCTAAGTCATTTGAAATAAAATCTTTGAGGAAATAGGATGTGCTCCTGAATCTTAGATTTCATTTTGAAAGTTGTCTTGAAGTCATTATTTTCTTAAAGAGTGTTTGTAGAATTTATGGTTAGCCCTGTCTATCAAATATCTCTTTATTGTTCAAGTTATGTTTTCAAGTTCCCTTTGTTGAGAATTCAATTTCTCTTTCCAAATCATTAATGTCCATCTCATTCACAAAACCAAAGGATCCTGTGGCCAAGTTAGATTTGCCCTCTGATACCCCATATCCATTGATGAGTTTGTTATGACCTATTCTTTACTCCATTTCCCAATGAATCAGATGTTTCTCCTTTCTACATATCTTTCCTAGACCTTTCATGTTCTGCTATGTCCTTCAACCAATCAAAAAAACAAACAAACACTTTCACTTAATAACTAGTCTAAAAACCAATACTCAAAGCACACAAGATAAACCTTTGCAAAACAAATAATTTGAGAGATCCCTCTCTGAGAACAGGAGAACTAGATCCTGGAACTCTAAAGATTGGTTTTGATGTTGCCTTGTCTTTTGATTTTCCAATCTATCAAAACATGGGACACCAACAAAACTGATACGGGCACCCTCAAATGAAACGGCCCGACCTGAATGTGCCCAGTCGGGTGACCTGATCACAAGGCGTGACATGGCGCACCCGACCGAATGATGCCACATGGGAGCAAATGGAGAACGGGCTGCCCGAACGTGCATAATGCACCCGGGCAGTCACAACTTAGCAAAACTGATACGGGTGCCCTCGAACGAAATGGGCCAACCCGAATGCGCCCGATCGGGAAACCTCACATGGCGTGACACGGCGCGCCCAACCGAACGATGCCACATGGGAGCAAACGGAAAAAAGGCAACCCGAATGTGCACAAGGCACCTGAGCAGTCACAACTTAGCAAAATTGATACGAGCGCCCTCGAACGAAACGGCCGGACCCGGCCTGAACCAGGGAAAATTTTAAGAACCCCCCTAAATTTATATATATAATAAAGGGGCGAATCCCCATGATACATAGGAAAAATGGAAGGTGGTTTTATTAATAATATAATATGTATATATAATTTTTTGGCAAATTTCTCATGAGATTATATTATCTTGTAAAATCACGGAGAATCACTAGTACAAATGGTGAATCACTACTACAAAATGGTGAATCATTGTCTAGTGGAGTTCGAGGTCTTAGTTCCAATGAATATATGGTAGTTGAACCAAGAGTAGAAGGAAGAGAACCACCGATACCAAACATGGCACATGGTGACTCATGAGGGAAGTAGTTCTCATGCAGTTTGGAAAACGCGTTCTTCTAGTTCTGCTAAGCGTAGTGTTGTTGCTCATGCTACTACTAGTACTGATATTGAGGTTGGAGAGGAGTTTGAGGAGAAAAGAACAACAACAAGAGGAAAAGAAAACATGCTATTAAAAAAGTGTTGATAAACATTGGATCCGATCCAGGTGCCATGGTACAATAACAATATCGCAAAATACTTCAGATGTTCAACTATGGAAACGCAATTTACATTACAACACCATCACGACTCTTACACAACCATATTTATGGAAATGATTTGATGCTGGGAATCTCTTAAAGGAAGACCTAGCATGGTAACTATAATAAGTTGAACTTCTTCTCACTTCTTCAAAATATTATTCCTTCTCGTGCCTTCAAAATCTGGATATTGAAAGGAATATGTGCCAGTTGTAGCCACCCTGCTGAATCTGTTAAAATTATAACCATCAACATGAAGAGAACCATTAGAAAAACTCCATTCGGAATTCCCCATGTCATGCCCATACCATGCCATGAATATTTTTGTAGCAGAATCCCACAAGTAGTAGTAGTGGCACCCTGTATTTACTTGATAGCTCCATTGATTGGAGAGAAGGTCCACTCTAGAACTTGCCAATGCTCTCCTAGTATTGTTGTACAAATGATGTCTTGTTTTAAATTTGTACAAGGAGAGATACATTTTCAGTATATGCATATTTTCAAATCTGGTAGTTATAACTTATAAGTCCAAATAAAATATAACCCAAAGAACCATCTTGTTCTATAGGCATGACAAATCTGGCTAGATATCAATTACTGGCAAGTTGTTCATGGATGTGATGAAGTCAATTATGACTGAAACAGTTTTCACCCTGGATGAACCTTGACCTAATCTTTCAATCATGAAATGTGGCCATAATGGAAAAGATAAAGGGATGAATTGGCTTTGGATTATAAAAAAATCTAAGCATTGAACTGTGTATTAAACTCAATCCCAGTTCAGTGCGACACACAATTCACAACAGTAATAAACACCTGCACAACAAGGAAACCTATTTTGGTTAAGTTGTCCGTGAATTAACTAGTCAGTGGGTTGTAAATTTATTTTTTGATTGCCTTAAAGAGAACATAACTGGTGGTAAGAGAACATAACTAATTATTAGATAGATGTCCAAAAATAAAGTGCATAAGGGTTAAAGTTAAGTGTTTTCTCGTAGGAAGTCTGTGTAGACTTTAACAGTAATACACTAATTGAATCCAATTTAATATATGACTTACATTAAAGATGAAGCATGTAATAAAACATGCCATATAGACACAATCTTCAGTGACAAAATGAAAATTACTCAACGTTATTGTACTTCATACAATTCTTGGAGGTATCTTCACACTCTGGTAGGCTGTTTGTATATCCTCCTTTGATAGCTACTAATTTTTGTGGTTACAATTCTTCATCTGTAGATGCCTAATTAAAGGTTAAAATACAGTACAATTCTCAATACAATAACCAGACAGCAAAGCCTCATGACTACCTTTAAATGATAGAAGATATTCAATGAAGTTACTGTCAATCATTCATCCATGATGTACCGCATTGTTCTACATCTATTCCTTTGTCATCATCTCTTTGATAGAACAATCTCAAAACAGCCTACCCTGCATATGATGTTTCACAGTTGTGCTACAAAAATTCCCTATTATATACACTAAAGGGAATGTTAAACTCAACTCGAGTCTTGTTTTGAAGGCTATGCTACAAAACAATAGCTCATATGTGTGCTGTTATCGAGAGAGTGAGATTCTAGTTGTGTTATGACTTGTTACCAAATCTGACTGGTGGATCTCCTGATGTCCTTGTTGAATACCCAACAGGTTTATTATTTGTCTGCAACTTTGTTCTTGGTGATTTTGGGGATAACAACTGCTTCTTTGCAAGGAATTGGTGAAATGTTTCCACAGGGATAGATGTATCTCCTATTTGGAAAAAACTGATAAAGCCAATATAAGATAGAGATCTAGTACTTCTCTGTGAATCAAATTCTCCTGCAGTTCAGGAAGGTAAAGAGCATCATTGAACAATGCTTTTAATATCGGCTATAAATTAAGGTAAAGGTCACAAGTCTATGCCACATTTATTGTCATTAAATGGACATGTGCTAGTGCATATAGAAGGGGAAGCATATCTAAAAGCACTGGGATTCCTCTTGAGATGGGGAGACAAAGTGGTAGTTGCTTCCTTTCTAATTCGTTCATATATGCTGCAGGAAAGCAACATTTCCACAACTTCCCTCATGGAAGGCCTGTTGATGGGCAGAGTGCTAGTGCATAACAAAGCCACCCTTAACACCAACATCATTTCTTCTTTATATGAGTTTGCTACTTGTGCATCCAGGACGTTATTGATATCGATTTGAATCTGATTCCGAACCCACCTAACAATGTCTGAGTAATCTCCAAATTCTACATCATTGGGCTTTTTTCCAGTCACGAGCTCCAGCAGGACCACACCAAAGCTATATATGTCACTTTTCTCATTCACGTTGTGGGTGTACGCATACTCTGCACACATGTCTACCAATTGAATCAATTCATATAAAATTGTTTATTTATTTTTGGCTGAGGCATATATATACACACATATATTCACATGCATTAACAATTCGACTGTAAATTCTTACCTGGGGCAATATATTCATATGGTCCAACAACCCCTGACATTACATTCATCTGACCCAGCTTCTCTACAATTCTAGCTAAACCAAAATCAGCAATATGGGCCTCCAATTCAGAATCCAACAATATATTATATGATTTAGCATCCCTATGTATTATTGGAGGGGAATAGCCATGATGCAGGTAGGACATTCCCTTAGCAGCACCAAAAGAAATCTTATAATGAGTAGTCCAATCCAACATTTCCCCTTGAGAAATATGAAGCTGTTCATACAGGCTCCCATTTGTCATGTGTTCATACACTAACATATTAGAATCTGAACTAGATATGCAGCAGAGCAGCTTGAAAATGTTGGCATGCCTAATCTTCCATAGAGTCTCCACCTCTGCTTGAAATCCCTTGTCTTGGGCAGACTGCAGTTTCCTGTTGTTCCAGATCTATTTCACAGCAACAATATTATCATTTCCCAGTGTTTCCTTGTACACTTTTCCTGCACCTCCACATCCAATAACATTATCTTCTGTCAATCTCTTCAGAATGTCTGACTCATCAAATTCTACCCTGTGAAAGGCTGTGGGATTCCATGACTTTGTACTTGATTTAACCTGAACAAAATTCTTGTATGTCTTATACAAGAAACCTATACCAATCAAGCAAATTACTACTATCACAGCAATAACCGAAATTAATACCCTATATAGATGGCTTTCAGATCTTCCTTTCTGCTGGAAACATGAAGGTAGGATTAATGGCCCGCCTCCACAAAGGCCCGGATTGTCAAGAAAATTTTTATCATAGGCCATATTATTGTAACCAAAAGGAACAGAGCCAAACAAAAGGTTTTCAGACACATTCAGAAAACTCAACTTGAGATTGTCTAACTCAGAAGGTATTTTCCCTGAAAGCAAATTGTTTGAGAGGTCAAGGCTGTTAAGAACAGGCAGCAACCCAAGCAATGCAGGAATTGATCTGGTGATGCGGTTGTTGGCAAGGTTAAGCTGAGAAAGACCTTTCCATGATATTATTTTCTTAGTAAGCTCCCCATACAACATATTGTGATCAAGAGAAACCCTTGATAGTGAAGATAAACTAGTGAGTTCCACTGGAATAGTCCTTGATATATTGTTGTGACTAGCCAGAAAGCTGCTGAGATTCCACATTTGTCCAATGCCAGAGGGAATAGTTCCACTGAATTGATTGTTTGATATCTCCAACACCCACAGACTGGCTGCTTTAGTGACTTGAGCAGGAATTTGGCCAGCGATTTGAACATAAACAACTTGTCATGCAATTGATATCCCATTTCCTAAAAGCACCATAGGAGCGCTTATCAACATGTTTGTCAAAGACTTGAATGTCCCATCTTAAATAATTTTGAAGATTAATATATTTGCTTAGAAATACTCTGACACAACTTTCTCCATGGCCAGTGCCCATGCAACCCTCTCTGACAGTGTCTTGGCTAATGCGTACCATAACTATGAACAGGAATATTGCATAATTAGAACAGGAATACCACAGATCACTTCAAGGCTCGGAATACTGCTTTGAACTCCAAAATATTTGAGAAACACCCAAATTTTATACATATACCCATTAAAAAAATGATCAATACCCCACCACGATGTATTTAGCTTATCTATGTAAAAATATATATACTCAGCACAAATCCATTTTAGCCCTGCTTCAGTATGCACCAAATATTTAGACAAAGGTTACATATGTAGACTTTCTCAGTATTTGATGCATTTATAACCTGGGCAAATTCAAGGACAAAAATGAATTGGATATGGATTGTTGCATATAGAGAAGATGTATGCACTTTGTTTTATTTGCATGTTCATGATCCATCCTTTTTGCTGACTCCAATACTTCCAATCCAACTTCTCTTTCGTGTTAGGACTTTAGTTTTTCATGCTCATAATCCATCTTTTTTTATGTCTCCAGTACTTCAAATCTAAAATTATAAACTGAGATCATTTTGGCTTGGCAATGTTTTGACTTCTTGGTAAAAATCAGAAGGAACCATGTTGTAATTATTTTAAATCTTTCAAGGTATGAAGCATGAATCATTTGGATATATTTCAATAAAATTTTTAATGGAGTAGATGATGAGATACGTCCCTTGGTTGAAGGAATTTGTTAGTTAAGCACTGCAAAACTCACATAGATTCTTTCATATCTTGAATTATATGTTTGCAAGATTTTAATTCTCTGGATTATTCGACACAGTCGTATGGACTTAGATTATTCATTGTGCATGTTGGGCTTGTAAAGTCCTCAAAGCATAGCCTCAAAACTTGACATTTAAACGGCATAGTGTATATTAAAATCCACAATATCCATTGTAATTGCTTAATACAATTTATTTTTCACATATAAACAAATTATGAACTACATTGTGTTTATTGTGAAAGTGCAACTCTTTGTGAAGTCATTCACCAATATTAGACTAAGAATAAGGCTTAGAAGACAATATCGAAGAACTTATTCTGGAAGATCTTTTGAGAATAGAAGCATATTTAGTTGCCTCAGAAATATGATTTCCTCTGAATTAATTTAGCGTTTACAACTCAAAACTTTGAAAATGAGAATACAAAAGCAGAACTCTTAAAATTCTGAAATTTTTCAAAGGAATTGTCTACATTTTTGCCATAAACATTACAGATAATATGTCATGACATTGTAATCAAGCAGTTAGACTGATGACCTGACCACATTATTCTTCATTTTCTTTTATCTCCTACATCCCTAACATTTTTGTCCTCTTTGTTTCTTGCACCTCAGAAAATTTGTTGTGTAGGATTTAGGGTGCAAGACTTACATGAATTTAAGGCTATTTGCTTCAAATATTTGGACTGGTTCTGGCCATGAAAACTAGAGAAAGAAGTGGTTTGTGATCAGGAACTTGCCATCTATGTAATGTCTATAATACTTGCAAGTCATAGTGCTACTGCAGTAAATCCCATGATAGGAATTGGGGAGTTGGTTCCACGTTAATACTATCCTAACATTTGGTTCTTGGTAACAACAACCTCACTTAATCTACGTGTCCACAAGTAGGCATTAGGCAGAACCAAGAACCCTCATAAAAACTTCCTGGTTATTGGGTGTGTTAGTTTGTGAAGAAAAAATACAATGGAAAACACAATCAGTCAATAGTATAACATGATAAAATCAGTATGTGGCATGTGCTACCTAAAATATACATCAATATTTCATTATTAAGTTACAATGAAAATAAGCAAGTGAAACTATGAGTGGAGTCACTCTTATCCCTCATAAGGGAAGGGAGACCAAGTATTGTGCAATGAGAGGGGAAGATATTAAGAATTTGTTGAATTTGTTTGCCAAGTATACAAGAGAGTACAAACTGCCGAGAGCCAAGAAGAAATTAGAATAGAAATTTATATAGAAGTAATCAGTTACATTCAGCTATGCCTAGTATCAGTTGCTTGTGCATCTATAACAACTACATTTTGGCTTACCACAAAGATTTCAGATCCTGAAGTGGGTATGACTGTGGATCCTACTATCGATAGTTGGTGTCATCTGTTGGTAGTTGTCACTTCCAATGTGTCCATTAATGGCAAGTTAGATATCTATTGTCAGATGTCAAACCCAGTACCATTGTTAATGAGGGTTCTGACATGAGAGTTGACAGTGGTCATGGCAGGTATCTTATGCCCGAGATGCTCCAGTCCAGGCTTAGTCAAACTGCTAGCACAGTTCTACTAAGATTTTGACAGGAAGATTTATTCATGTCAATGGGATTTATAATTGGAATAATCGTAGAGGAGGAAAGCACTAAGTTTCCAATATACTAGATCAGTTTATAGTTTCACAGGCCATTATGGAACAAGATATTTGTTTCAAATCCTCCATCCTTCCCAATATTGGCTCAAAATTTAATACTATGCATAGTAAAATATAGAAAATTAAGGCATTACATGGTATATAATTTATTTTATCATTACAAAAGATTGATGAGAAAAGGCCAAAACAAAATTTCTTAATGTCAAAATAGATGTTGGCTTTCTAAAGTTGGGCTTCTATTGTCACACATTCTACTTTAATAATCGGTGTCAGTGTGTGGATTAGTATTGATATTTGTTGGGTTAATTATAGTGCTTTGTCCATTTAATGAATGAAGAGAAATGCACAATTAATTAGGTTTTTAATTCTTGAGAAATTGATTGGGAATCCTCTTTGAATGAAAAACCCAATCTTAGTATCCTTCTAGAAAAGTGGAAGAACCAACATGAGTCATGCAATGTTTATAAATCCCTTATCATGACAGTGTTGTCTCACAAACTGTATCTTCGTTTATATTTTTAAGAGGATTATCTATTGATCCAAATTACAAAAATAATGTTTTTGCATTCATCTACTCAGATGAGCTTCCACCCATCCCAAGCAGAAAAAAGGCTAACAACCCAAAATCTTCCTACTGCAAATATACACTTCAAGAAAGGACAACAATTGTAGATATCATATAAAATTGAGGGGATAAAGTATCATGCATTCAACAATTTTTTCATGCTTAAAGAACTTCTTGAGTCTTTTCTAAAACATTGTCCTTAATCTCATAATAATCAAGTGTGAGATATTTATTCTTATGTATCATTCTCTAACAAATTTTAAGCACTCTACAATTAAATTGTTTAGACTCTTCCCATGGTTGAGGATAGGACATCGAACCTTGAACTGTCCACATAGGAAAATCAAACCATGCAACATACAACATACAACATCTAAGAAAAAGGAAGAGGTTGAAAACCACAGCCAGCCTAAGCAGAGGGGAGGCAAAATCTCATCTAGAGATAAAAACAATGAGAGCAACACAAAAGCAAAGGATGAGCCAGAGGAGGTTGAAACATGGGGTAGTGCTTCTTTGTTAGTAAAGGACTAAGTAAGCAATAATAACCTTGAAACAACTTCAGTAAATTCGTTGTCCAAAAACAATAAGGTCGAAACCAAGCAAATGATTCCTCAGGGTCTTGGAGTCTCTACAATTTCAGAGGAAGGAAAATTCAATAACAATTATAAAATAAAGAGAAAGGTCACTTTACCTTCAAAGGTGTTAAAAATTATGGCAGAAATAATAAAGAATCTACTGAGAGAAATAAACATAAAATGCCAGCAAAAAATCATTAACATAAACGTATATGTT
This sequence comes from Pinus albicaulis, assembly GCA_034641835.2. Classification (NCBI taxonomy): domain Eukaryota; kingdom Viridiplantae; phylum Streptophyta; class Pinopsida; order Pinales; family Pinaceae; genus Pinus; species Pinus albicaulis. The sequence goes on from CM076578.1 coordinate 46,085,884, forward strand.
TATCTGGGAAAACCCAAAACCCAGGGAAAAACCCAACCAATGAAATTTCATTAACTATTGGCCAAAACCCTGGCCAATCAGGCCAAGTGAGCCTTCACCGCTCACCTCCAGGCCTACATTACAATGATGTCTTCCCAGCCTTTTATAGGCTCCATTACATGCAATACCATGGGCTGAATACCATGGGTGCACAATACCATGTGCCCCAAAACCACTAATATATACCCTGGTCAACATTGACTCCATCCCGAGTCAATTTTACCTAATAATTCCCCCCTTAAACTTGACTTGGGGTTTATCGACTAAATCCAGCCAAAACTGCTAAGTGAGACAACCCCGCTCACTCTAGCTCTTCCCCCCCTCAAATTTTTACCCAGGGTAATTGTTAACTTGACATCCCCCCTATAACCTAGATCTAACCTAGACTTTACCAGTGATTACCCATGGGTACGCATGCCATACCAGGTCTTACAACAGTATGCTCATTTACATGTAATAAAATTAACAATAATATTTTTTTTATTTTTATTTTTTTCATTGTTACTGTCTTTGCACATATGACATCAATTTCCATATAAAAAGAACCCATCTACCGGATTACATGGGTCACCAGCATCTGTAACTTCCAGTCCTCTAGAAGTTCTCTTCAGATACATGGTTCATTAAATCAATCCACGTGCACATATCCTCTCTCATTTTGACGTTCTTCAAATCATTTGATTGACACATTTGTTAAACACTTTGCATGTAACCAATCCTCGTAGTTTCTTACTCTATGGATTTATAGACCAAGACCTCTCTAAACCAATAATATAATTCCATAGGCTGTATTTCCTCCTATGAAAATAACACCTTGAGGCCAGCATGATCTCAATAGCGCCAACATGATTACAATAGCAATGATCTTCCTATCTGTGGTGCTCCATATTCGCATTCATCACCTCCGGTGGCATAACCCCTCTGATCGCCATAGCAACCCCAAAATTTATATACCTGTGTGAAAAGACTATAAGCAGAATTAACGAGGCTCTTATTCCTGCTCCTCATGGATTCCATGGCATGATCCCTATGAAGCCATACATTCACATTCTCGTGCCATAGTGCCAGTATATGGTTCCTTACGACTATGTAATTGGCCTGCTCGATTCCCCCAATCGATGAAAAGAAGTCAGATATGGAACGACATGCTCTCTGTCTATCCAGGTTCGGCTCTCCACCAAAAGTGTCGTGACATTCTCCATGTCCGGAAGCTCAAAAGACTGGTACCCCAAGTAACTCCTTTGGCTGTGGTAGGCTTGCTCAGGTCCTAGGCGGGTCTGCCGGTCACCATAGAATGATCTTTACCACCTCTTTTCTTCCAACTCCAGGTTTATTTACTATCCAACCAAGAAACCAGCTCTGCCACATGGTTAGAGGCCTACTCTCGTTCGTTACCGTAAAGATAACGCAAAGCATCCAGGACGATGTATTAGGGTATGTAGAAATCATCTGCTAGGCCGGACAAGGCATGGTAATTCTTCATCCAGCTATGAAAACAATCTCCAGCACGCCGCCAACAAGGGCCAGCTTCAGCTTCACACCAAAATCCATAATATTTTGCGAGGGCTCAATAAAATTCCTACTGACATAGTGTGACCTAATCAAACCCTACTGGAAGGGCACCTTACTTTTCCCGGCATACCCAAGGGCGGCCACCATGCCAGAGTCCGGCACAGCAATCACAACATCACAGTCCACCGGTGCCTCCTCTGCCAATATCCGGCCAAAGTTCCAATGCACACATCTCAGAGGCAAAGACCACGACCTCATTCTTGTGCCTCCCCATGACCAGGGGTCGAAACCTGTTCAGGTCTCGCGCAGCCACCAGCTTATCCTCTGTTATGAAAACCAGAGAAAAAACACCCTAAATTGCATCAAGTTTAAGCAGCAGTGACATTATCTCCTCGGCTATCTTCAAGGGTTCCTTCACGCATAGATATAGATATTCAAACATCAGATCTGACAAATCCAATCAAATCAATTTCATTCCAGATCCATATCTGCATGAGTGCAAAAAATCATATCTCCATTCACAGGCCAATAAAACCCTTGGCAATAGAAGCGTCCCTCTGAAGCCAAATATTGCTCTGATACAATTTGTTAGAAATTATGGCAGAAATAACAAAGAATTTACCAAGAGAAATAAACATAAAATTCCAGCAACAAATCATTAACATAAACATATATGTTTATCCGGGAAAACCCCAAACCCGGGGCAAAACCCAACCAATGAAATTTCATTAACTATTGGCCAAAACCTTGGCCAATTAGGCCAAGTGAGCCTTCACTGCTCACCTCCAGTCCTACATTACAATGAATTCTTCCCAGCCTTTTATAGGCTCCATTACATTCAATACCATGTGCCCCAAAACCACTACTATATACCCTGGTCAACATTGACTCTATCCCGACTCAATTTTACCTAACAAAAGGGAGCAAAAGATATAAATTTAAACATCAAGGCCGAAAGAAGGTGAAAACATACATCAAGGAAGGTAAATTGGAAGATAGTTATGAAGATGAAAGAAATCTTTATTTTCCATTTCTCATGAATTGCCATTGTGACAGCTCTCAAACACATAACTGCAAAATATGTGTCATTATTACATATGTTCAGTTTTTGTACCAAATATAAAATGTAACCAATTTCAACTTAATCTAGATAAATATATAGCATGTATTAGGAAATTCACCTACGTGTGTTTTGGGGGCAGTGATTCATCTAATCTACTATCACTAATTTTGTGGTACATAACAGCCTATGGATCCACCAAAATTTTGAACTTAAGCAATACATGAATTTCGGAGGGATGTTCTCAATTTTTCAATTAATACTTTGAATTTTTCCAATTATCATTCAGGCAACCTGCTAATCAATGTCAAGTTTCAGATTAAATTATAAGCCCATGCTGTGGGATTCTCTTATAGAGTGATCATTTATAATGTACTAAAATGATGAATAAGAATTACCTCTATGCAAATTTTCCTATGCAGTTCAGAATGCAACTGACTCGAATATAACCCAGAAATCACAAATTGCATGCTTTGATTTTCTTTTAATCTACAGACCCAAAGCTAATCTCAGAGTAGAGACAAATAAAAAGAGAAATAAATACAGAAAATCCAATTAAGAAAAGAACCAACAAGTGATTCAGGTATAGGGAAGAGTAAGTTACCTACAGGGAAAAAGTGGTCAGAGGACACTACATGCCCCTAAAAAGAGTCCACGGGCCTCCTCTACTGTCAGATCTAAGAACTGAGGTTGGTCATGCCTTCACCATAGACTGCTGCAAATAAATCCTGACAGTATCAAGTGAGTGAACTGCAATAACACCCACCCCATTTCTTTGCAAATAACTCCAACCAAAATTCTAGTTTTCTTTTGTCAAGCACACCAATTTCATTCCCTGTATATGTTCTTTACTCCACAATAAAATCCCAAGCTACAATTGTATCTAACTTTGGAAAAACTTATTTGTAATTTCAGTTAGAATTTGGAATAAAGACTTTTCTAACAGAATTAAGAGTAGCCCCAATTTCTAAGGCTTGTAAAATAAAAAATTCAATTTTCTGTTCTAAGCATTGGTTTTGATTGTTCACATTGCAGATTTGGATTTTGAAAAAAATTGCAGAGTGTGTTTCATGTTCTGGGAAATCTTGTAAGGTAGGGTCTTCTAGTATAGGAGCCCTTTAGATGGTAAATTTCAGCATTGCAAAACCAAAAGAGGCTAAATCAAACAGACCATAAATTAAGAACAGGCAATGTTAATCTTCAAAGAATATAAAATTAAAAAAAAATTACATATCAGGCCTTTATGGAAAATTCACAACCTTTATATGATGAATAAAGTCATAGATGACCTTTGAACACTAATCTTTCAGTTGATACCCGACTTATGAAAAAGGAAATGGAACTCCCTCCTTGAAGAATTCCAGGACCATGTCTGAAGCTTCTATAAGATCCCCCATCTCAAAATATATTGTTTTTGTTTCCTTTTTGGAAAATGCATCAGAAATTTCATTCTTAAACAATATGAAAGTATAAGAATTTACATTACTAACTCAAAGGATGGTCACACAGGTAACGAATACACTGTATTCCATACACTGATTATCATTCTTCCCCGTGAAGATCATTTGAAATTTAGTATTTTTGTCCCTTGTAGAACTAACCAGCAGTATTAAGCACCTGATCTGGTATCTCTGGGAAGAAACAATGCAATGTAAGTTCATATGCTGAAAATATAGCTCTATTTACCAGAAAATCACGTGACATAGTTGTTCCAAGACGTCGCCAGAGGACTGCAAGTCCTTCTTCTTATACATTCTTTTTCAAGCAGTCAACAATGCCATTGTACTTGGGAGATTCATCTCCTTTTCCTTGAAGTCTGGATTTAACCACATCCAATGGATAGCAAACTACCCAAATTTCCACTCCTGCACAACCACCTACTGTGAGCATTGTTAATAGACTTTCCTCTGCACTTTTCCGACAACCTGGGTGAAGCCATTCTCTACTATATTCATATGTCCAGAAGTATACACCATGAGTAGGAGCATCGCGAAGTACAGTAATACCAAGTCCTCTATAAAGGCCTTTCAAACCTTCTCTTTCTATGATGCCCTTTGCCTCCTTAATTGGACCAATTTTATCAGAGCTTGAAGTAGGCTTTCGAGTTGTGTTAACTTGTAAGCGAATCTTGACCAGCTCCACTGGTGTAAGAATTGCAGTTTGTATAGTCCCTGCTCCTATACCTGCTAGTGCTACACTTTTATATGATGGTGGCTAATTCTTCTTGTAGTTACCATCAAAAGCACGAGATAAAACAACATAAACTTGGAATGCTATAGCGTTCTGCACCTACATGTAGAGAATAAATGAATATTAATGCTTCAAAATTCAAACAGAACAGGGGATGCAGGTATGTTCTAAAATATAATTACGGTTGCAACCCAAGGGAAAACAACACTGCCCAAACTCCTCCTCGCCCGTGGGTTTAGCTCCATGGCACTGGGGAAATGGGTTATCTTGGACCTTGAAACTCTAAATCCAGCTACCGTGGAACCAATTGCCCTCGTCAATGTGTGCAACTGAGCAGATCCACCACATCTGAGCCCAAGGTGCCTATCCCTTGGTGAATCCAACCACCCCGCCGCTCATGCGTCATCATTGATTTTTCCATTTTATGAACAGTGAAAAGATCAAGTAAAATCATAGGTCAAAAATGAATTCGAACTATGGGAGGGCCCTAACGGACCAGAGAGGGTCGGTCAAGTCCCTCGCTCAGCCAGCAAGAAGATCGGCGAGCATGTGCATAAAGTCCCAGCCACCTCTCCTAAATTCCAGTGAACCAGTGAAAAAATGGGGCGAATCACTCTAACCCCTCCCTCTGACCCTGTAAATCTAGGCGAATGTCATGGAAATCTACTCCAACCAAAGAAAATCAGGGGCGAATTTCATTTTTTCAGTTTTATGCACCTTTTTTTTGGTGGGCTAATATTTAATAATTAATTATTTTTAAAATAATTATTGGGCTAACTTTATTAAACTATATAAAATGGGTTTTATATAAAAAATTCACCCTATTAAAATTTAAAATCCCTTAAAATTCGCCTTAGGGCTAAAATTCACCCCTAAATTTTTCCCTGACCCGAACATGCCCGATCGGGCGACCTCACACGGCACGCCCGACCGAACGATACCACAAGGGATAAAATGGAAAACGGGTCGCTCGAACATGCACAAGGCACCCGGGCAGTCACAACTTAGAAAAATTGATACGGGCGCCCTTGAACGAAACAGGCCGACCCGAACACGCCCGGTCGGGCGACCTCACACGGCGTGCCCGACCGAACAATGCCACATTGGAGAAAATGGAAAACGGGCCGCCCGAACATGCACAAGGCACCCCAGTGGTCACAACTTAGCAAAACTGATATGGGCACCCTCAAACGAAACGGCCCAACCCGAACGCGCCCGGTCGGGCGACCTGATCACAAGGCGCGACTTGAATTTTTTGTCTTTCATAGAAAAATATGCAGGTTGATATTTCAAGTTGATTCTCATCGTGTTAATATCTGAAATAAGTATCTTTCATATAAATATATGGTTAATGAATCGGTCAATTTATCAATGTTACAAAACAACGTTAATAATAATATATTTGGATCAATTTTATAAACATACAAAATATCTACAAAACTAAGATTCTTCTTAATATCCTTTTCATATTTCATTCGTTATAACAAAAAAAAAATTATGAAGCTTATGATATACTATCAAAGCGAACACATAAAGTTGAAGTTAATGATCGGTTGAGGTGAAATAAAATTATACTTTTTATTTTGGTTGGGAGAAACCGTCGGACAAGCGATGTTTCTTATATAAACGTCGGTCTTGCGATGCTTAGGAGAAACTGTCAGTCTTGCGACGTTTGGCTTCACAACGTCACAAGACCGACAGTTATATGAGCAACGTCGCTTTTCCGATGGTTTCTCCCAACCGTCGCAAGACCAACAAATGTGTAGGCGACGTCGCAATTCCGACGTTTTGTCCCATAAACATCGTAAGATAGATGAAGTGTTTAAAACGTCGCAATTCCAACGACAAACATAAACGTCGCAAAAGCAATGATATCTCTAAACGTCGGTATAGCGATGGTTTGTGGCGGGATTTGAAAAATTGATAGAAATTGGGGAAATTTCCAACATTACAACAAAAGTGTCGGAACTAAAGTGTCAGAATTTCCACCAAATGTACTAGTGTACTATCTTTTCACCATTAGGAAACATTTCTTGTATCAACTTTGTCAAACCTTCCATGTCTGCTTTTAGATCATTCTTCATGTTTTCCATTTTTTCATCGATCTTAGCATCCATGTCATCCATCTTCGATTCCATGCCAGCTTCCATGCCATCTATCTTAGATTCCACGCCTTTCTTCAAACCATCCATCTTAGTTTCCACACCTTTCTTCAAAACTTCCATGTCAATTTTTTGTTGCTCTTTGCGAGAGCGAAATTTGTTGCACTTGCTCTTGTAATTTTGATATGTCATGTTGCCATTCTTCGTCTTCATGAGTCATAGTAGACCCTTCTAAAGGCTTAATGGGTGTTGAATTCTTTTTAGGGGCCATTTTAGAAACCAATACTGATATCCATTCTACAATATTCCCTTGGAATCAATTCAACTTGATTCTTCAAACAAGACTTATGCAATTCGGGAAAAAAAATACACACCTTTTACTTGCTTTTGCAGAGCTCTATATTGAAATTGAATTACCTATATAATTTCAAATCCTTAATATCTGAAATTTGGCCCTGTAGTAGTCCTCTGAAGCTTCTTTCAAATTCCACAAGTCTGACTTGATTTGGATTCTTCAAGACAAAGTTATGTCCAATGTCCCACAATGACCTAATTATGGACTGGTTCAGTAGAGCGAACTTGTACGACTTGCCACGTGTCACTGTTTTCTCCTTTGGCTCTGAAATTTATGGACAAGAAACTACCATTCATGTAGTTCGAATCACTTTTATAGAATTCCAATCTAATGCTCAGAGAGAGAGTTATGAAGATTTTCCCACGATCACCTCTTTGAGATGAAATTAGGGAGCCTGAAAAAGACCTAACTTCCACAGATCATATCTCCGAAAATATTGTGAACCAAGGTCTGAAATTTTGTGATGATGTTCCTCAGGATCTTGGCTTTGTGCTCTAAAAATTTCAGCTTCTGAACCTTCGTAGAACAAAATTTATAGCGAAAATTCCACGATGACATGTTTAAGTGAAATTTAGGAGCCTGCAAAAAGCCCTACCTTCCACAGATCATATCTCCGAAAATATTGTGAACGAAGCTCTGAAATTTTGCGACGATGTTCCTGAGGATTTTGGCTTCGCACCCTAAAAATTTCAGCTTCTGAACCTTTGTGGAAAAATTTATAGTGAAGATGCCACGATGACCTATTTGGAGCATTGAAACCCTAGAATCCAAAGCTTTGATACCAAATGTTGTGAAACCAGCTCCAAAAATAGAAGAAAAGAGATATCAACACCTTATAAATAAGCCACTTCGAGGGGGAAACCTCCAATACATTACATAAATGAACAACTATTGGATGATTCAAATTACAAAACCTCCTTTCTATATATAGGAGTCCATGGGGCCAATATGTAATCCTAGTGGGGCCATAATGTAATCCTAGCCAACCTAACAATAATAATTTAAGGGCACAATAATAAAAATATGGGGGTTACAGGGGTACAATAATAACAATAAGGGGGTTACAGTAACAACAATAAGGGAGTATACTAGTAATATAGGTACCTAACACTAACTGTTGGACAAGGTGCCCCTATGTCTAAAGTTTTGGTAAAGAATCCACATTTTGAGGAGCGAAGTGCACTGCGCGCAGATTTTTTAGAGTCAAAGGGCTTTGGGGCAGGTCAAAGACCCTTAATTTGTAAAGTGATGGGGAAATTTTGTATACATTGAGCTCCACCCATGGTTTTCGGACCATGGTGTTGTTAAAGGAAAAATTATATAAGGAGTCTAGGATATCAATTGGAGGACATATAATGCATATGAATGTCTTGTTAGATCTGAATTAAGTTTGTATTATGTTGTTTTGTGCGAAATGGAATGCTCCTATAGTTGTGTGTGCAGAGACATTAGGAAGTCTGCAGTTGAGTGCGCGCAGACCCCTGCAGCTGTGTGCGCAAGGCAGGAACTGTTGTATTGAGAAATTCTGAGCTAATAAAAGAAGACTTTGAAGACATATATGTGTACTTTACTTGTATGCTTGCATTATCTATGTTTTATGATTATATGTGATAGATCAAGGTTTTTATCTATAATCGCATCGCGAAGACTTGTATATTGCTTATTATGGTGATTAATGCATGTTAAATTAGAAACGAGCAGTCTGCAAAGTAGTTGAGTAGATTTTTTGAACAAAAATGCATATTTTTCATAATAGTTTTGTGAAGCTTTGGATAATTCTGAAGAGAATATTAGCCCTAAAGCCACACTCCATAGTCCCTCTGGATGCAAAAACCTAGTTCTAGAATCCCCTAATATTGTCTCGGGTGAGACTTTGGTTTACGCAATAGATTGTTCTGGAAAGGAATGGTAATAGAGCATTTTTTTGGTTTGCGCAACAATATCTAAACCTGGGTCTAGGTCCCCTCAAGCCAACAAATATTGGTTTCGTTACCGGGACTGGGATCTGAAGACTGAGGGATATGTGGACGTGGAATCTTACCAAAAAATAAATTCAATATTAGGTATCTCTGAAAGAGCGAGAATTTTTTGTACAAGAAAACATAAATCCATGCTTGTCAACTAAGAATTGGTTGCAAAAGTATATTTTTATAGATCAACACAAGATATTTTTCTCATCGTTCGCTAATGAGTTGCACGAGTGGCTATCAAGACTAGCTGAGAATAAGACCTATTTTAAGCATGACGAGCCTACTGCATGTAACCCAAATCTTATTAAGCGACTCAAGGAGAACGATAAAAATATCTCAAATATTGTTGATTATTGGATCGATAATATTCTTGGAGGCTTTATTACTTAGTTCGCGATTGATATATACGTGTCCTACAGCGAAGCCGAGCGCAACATTTTCAAGGGTCCAGGAGGTTTTTACTTAAACTCTTTAAAGTTGTGGATTAAGATGCAGTTATGTGAGAAGGGTGTGCTACTCATGCAATCCTATTTATGTTTGGGGGACGTAAATCTAGAGCTATGCGAAGTGGTAAAATATTTAGGGTAGATCGTGACAACTACATTGAGACTTAGTACAGTCCCTTGTTTGGATCTGAGAACAAAGAAGAAGAAAACAACCTTTCAACCCCTATAAGTGCATCATAATTAGACTTTGGAGATCATCAAGGCACCTCTGGGATTCCCCAGCTTGCCGCGTAGAGGAGGTACCAGCGCCTGTAGTATATATGGCTACGCAGTGTAGGAAAGGACTCTAGTTAAACTGGGCTGGGTATTTATGTAAAGAATTTTTGGATGATTGCAGAGAAACAGAGGAGGAGGGTAAGAAATTCCACTACACGTGGATATTTCTCTTGATTGTGCTAATGGCATGGAAAGAGTTATATGAGTCACAATTCCCCACGGTGGATTCAGATATCTGCGAGGTTGTGAGGTACAACTCGCTATGGAATTCAAATGATCCAACAAGGGCGATGGAGAGTAAGTTCTTTTGGGTTTGTTTTGAGATGAGTTTGCACATGGTGATTAGTCAGAAGCCAAGGCTATCACCAAGTCTTTATGAATAATATCACCAGATTGCCAATTTTAAGGCAGATTTTCACCATGTACACATTTGCGCAAAGAAGGACCTTGTAGAAGTATGGTACGAGCTTCTGTACTTGGTGACCGAGGATGACATCGCACACATATTCATTCAATGGCCAAGTGACTAGTTAACTCCATCCATGGAAGGAGTGGAGACAGAGCAGACACGCAATAGTGGAGTGAAGAAATATACTGCAACTAGGAAGCCAACAAGCAAGGAAGACAAGAAAGTCACCTTTGAGGCTAAGAAAGAAACTAAAAAATAAGTCGAGCCAAAGACTAAGAAGGGTGATTAGGAGACTCGGGGAGGTGATTTGGGTGGCAAAGATCCAATTGTTGATCTATAGGCCCTGACCTCCCCCTTTGTTCTCAAGAGGCGACATAAATTCGGTGGAGGAGCACCGCAGAAATAGATAAAGTCCAAAAAGTTAGCTGGAGGAGAACCGATGGTCGTCACTAAAGGGGAATTCGACAATATTGGCGATACAGTCTGACACGTCATCGAGGATATCTAGGGAAACATTGAGGACCAATTCAAGGGTGTATTGGCAGAGGTACATAAGGGCCTTAAAGAATTGTAGGTGCAGAAAAGCATAGTTCGAGTGAGCGTAGCCCAGGTGAGCGTGTCTCAAGTGAGCATGACTCAAGTAAGCAGGGAACCAGAAAGCGTGAGTACAACAAGTCCAGAGGTGGCAGTTACTTCTGACATTTGAGATTTGCATATCTCTATAGGAGCCCTATATTTTGACACCGCCGAAAATCAAGCATAAGCATTGCATTGGCATAATACCATATTGAACCTTGCATCACTCCCACTAAAACCATTGCACGAATATCACCAAGGAGTTGCATATCTGTGAGCAACGCGCCTTGCTAGTTATCCAAGATGTCAAGCAAGGTCAGAAGTTGATCTGAATATGGGAAAACTAGTTCTCCTGTGCTAGCTCCCTCACCAGTTAAAAAAAAAATGTGTTTAGGATCGTCTCAAATTAGCCATTTGTGAAGTGGTCTATGTGTCAAGTTTTTGATCTTTTTTATGAGAAATTTATGAGTTAATTAGTTTTTAAAAACTCATGTACAACAAATAAATGCAGAGAAATAACACACAACATACACATTACATAATAGCTGATAACGGAGTTCACCCCTCCTAGGATACATCTCCATGGACCTGCTTCAACTGGCTAGGACCTCTTGGGATTAATGGTCAATTGTCTGATCACATGCACCTACAGTGCTCCAATTACTTTTAAACCTACTCCATTGGATTCAAAAGTCCCAAAAACCTCAAAATAAACTCTTCAAGCTTTGAAAATTGTCTTCAGTTGATCTAGGCATGACCTCCTCTCATGGTGGCCCTAGGCTTCTTTAATATTCAAAGTAGAAAAAACACTTACAGAAGTGCTCCAATTCCTCTACAACTTTCACCATTAGTTTTATAGCATCAAAATCATCTAGGAATGACTCTTCTTGAGCCAAAATTGGTCAAAAAATGCCAAATTTATAGCTTCTTCAGTTTTCCCTAGGAAAACTCCACCAAAACTGGAACATCTCCAGTTAAGGCCGCTAAAACTGGTAGTGGCACTGAAATTGGTGGAACCTGCCAAACCTCCGCCATTTTAATTGAGATTTATTAAGTGATAAGTGGAGTTTAACTTGTTGTTAACGCTCTAAGTGTGTTTTTACAAAACCGAAAATTAAATTCAGATTAAGCGATTAGACCGTGATTTATGGGTTAATAAATCACATTTAAATTAATCTTCGCGCTTATGTAACTCTTCTCCACCATGGTCATTGGGGTGTAGTCATATGGTGAGGGGGTTGGCCCACAGGGATGCCCCCCTCCTTACCCCCGCCATTCAAACCAATTGAATTTAAATATAAGTTTTGACCCATATATATTAAGACACAACACGGTGGTATGATGGTAAAGGGTTGCGCTCGCTTGGGGGAGGTCGTGGGTTCGAGCCCCGACCCCACGACCTCGGGTGAGACTGCGATATTCTTGTAGGTCATTGCTGAAAGGGTCGGTGATCAAGGTTTTAGTTGGTGTGAAGCATAGATCGAACCTGGGTCATGCCCAAACGAACCAACACACACCTATTTTGAATTGAACATAAATTATTATTTAAAAGAAAGAAAAGGGCTTATAATTTAGTAATTAGAGGGAGACCAAGGATGTTACATTTGGAATAATTAAGACTGCTAATCTAGGTCTATATCAGTGGCCATACACCTCTTACAAAAACTTAATGGTTCTCTATTTCTTTGTAGTTTTCCATGGTTTTTGGGTCCCAATCATTTGGGGTTGTTTTGAGGCCCAAAAAGAGGTTTTTTGGTAATTTGGGGGGCTAGGGAATGTCATGTATTCCATGGATTGTACTAACTAACCACCTCAGGGATCATAACTATTTTGGAGCTTAATATTCTAGGATTAAGGTTTTGGGCCTCTAGGGTTCATTGTTTATGTTAAAAGGTCATTATTTGGCCTCTTGCAATAACTATGGAGAATGTGTGTACCCACACTCTCTCTCTCTTCAATGATAACTACCACCAGTCTATCCAATTTACTTTCTACAATATTTTGATATTTTATTTATTAATAGAAGTTGGGTTTTATTACTACACTCTTTGTTATATTTATCTATGTGTATGTTTATTTTCCTTTCTTTTCTTTCATTTCATTCGTTGTAAAACCCATACCAGTGGTATCAGAAAAACCTACTCCTTTTTTTTCGTAGTGCATGTCCTTAATGAGGTCAAGGTATAGACAATTGGGTGTCAAGCTAGTTTATCTTGGGAACGATCTCTCTCACCAACCCAAGTAGCCTCCCATTATGCAAGAAAATAGAGATGGAGTAGGAGATCTTACCAAGTTGTTTCTCTAGGAAGCACTCTCATGAGAAAGGAATGGAATGATGGAAAAGTTTTTCTAGATCCTTTGACGACTTCCAATAGTGGCTAAGGCGCCTACAACTTGTAAACATTTTGGAGGTGCAACACCCTTCGAGGTACAAACTAACCTTGGTATTCCCTTATTTGAAGGCTAAATGAATGAAAATTCTTAGGAGAAATGGTTAAATATATTATAGGGATATTACTCTATCCAAAAATTTTCAACAATGAAATGATTACCTTTACACTCTTCAAATTTCTTCCCCATGTCAAATATTGGTGGGAAGCTTATTGGGAGAGACATAACAAAGATGAGTTTGAAACATTTAAGGCATGACCCATTTGGGAAGATTTTGTTTATTCCCTCAAGGAGGAACACTACTTTGTAGGGAACTATGATGACTGGTACATGAGATGGACAACCCTGTGAGACGAGAGAGACTAGATAACGCTAGAGTACACTTTATTTTATATATTGGAAGGTTTATATATGAGTTCAACACTTAACAATGAATTCATAGGAATACATATAAATATCTCATGCAACACAGAGACACCAGATATATGTGGAAACCCATAAATGGAAACACCACATATATTGGTTGTTGATGTACAAGAAATCACACACTCCTTTTACATGAACTTTTTGCAGGATTCTACCTCTAGGAGGCTTCTACCTCAATTTTATACTTCAAGCTATAGCTTGCTGGGAGCACCCACTCCCTCCTCTCCAAGCTCCTACCCGCTCTTTATTAGGATACTACTTGAAATAAGACACCAATATCCTGAATAGATTACAAAATAACTTTGCTGATTTGCTTGGTCGTTGTCTCTAATTTAAACATTGTCTCTATCCTCTTTTCAGTTGTTCATCTCCTCTACTCCTCTTCCTCAATTATTCTTTACTTCTTCTCCTATTCCCTTTCCTCTCTTTACCTGGCAATGCATTAACTTGTTCTCAAATAAATTTGAATTCACTAGAATCTCTATCATTGAAAACACATAATTTATATACATAGTTTGCTCATTTTTTGTATTCTAATGTAGGAATTTGAAGTGAAGGGTTGCCTCCTTGTATTCCATGGTTCTTTGTGGTCTATCTCTTCGTTTCTGAATTTGAAGATAAATTCAAGACAAATAAGATTTAAAAAAATGAGATAATACAAACCATCGATAATGATTGCACTATATGGCTTGGAAATTTAAATTCAACACATTATTGCACTCTATAGTTCCTTCTTTCAAATGTAAACTCAAAATATATCATACCGAAAGTTGATAATAACATTTATATTCAATGGAAATTATAAATTTCTTCTCCCATGTATTCACTTTTCTTATATGAGTTTACATATTGCTCATCTGAGTTTAAACATTGCTTATTCTTATGTTGTCACTTCAATTCCATTTTACATCAATGCCAACATTACCAACAATAGCTTGAAGAGGGGGAGTGCCTATTCCATTCATAGATGTGAGTGAAGGGCACCCCACTACATATTATTGTTGATAGTAGGAGCCAGAAGAACTTGATATTAGCTAAGATCATCAAGATATTGAGGCTATCGATAGTGCCACACCCCTAAACATACACCATTGGTTGGTTGAGCCATGGGTGGGACATCTGTGTCAACCAACAATTTCCCTTATCCTATGGCATCAAGCCCTTCAAATTTGATATATTATTTTATGTTTCCCCACTTTATGTTTGTGATTTTCTTTTAGGAAAACCTTATATGTGGAAATGTCGTGTTGTTTATGAATCATGTCCTCTTAGTGTCATTTTTACACTAGGAGGTTAGCTCTAGATGGTACCGGAGGTAGTTCCAACTACCGTAATTTCATTGATCTCAAAAAAATAGTGTTGAAAGGTAATATCTCATACTGAAAAGTTTTCCTCTTCATGGTTTAGTCAGAAGGTGAAAGGAAGGTAATTACGACCACCACAACCTCAACATTGGGCATCTTTTCCTAATAGAAGAAAGTGGCCAAGATTCTAGAGACATACATAGATATATTTTCTCCACCTATGGGGGTGCCTCTGCATTGCAAGGTACAACAATCAATTGAATTGATACCTAGTGCTTCTTTACCTAATGTCCCAATATATAAATTATTTATCTTTCAAGAATAAGGAAATAAAATGCTAGATGCATGATATTATCCAAAAGAGCCACATTCTACTGAGCTCTTCACATTGTGAGAGTCCAATTGTGTTGGTCTAGAGGAAGGATGGGCCATGGAGACTGTATACTAATTTCCCTTAAAAAAACCCTTCCCAAGAACAAATACATGATCCCTTGTATCGACAATCTTCTTGATATTATGGGTGACAATTTATTTTTTAAGATTGATCTAAAGTCAACAACCACTGGGTTCCAATTAAAAAAATTGATGTATGGAAGACAACCTTAAAAACTAAAGAAGGAATTTTTGAGCGGTTGGTAATGCCCTTTGGCTTGAATATTTCTCCAACAACATTCTTGAGGACGATGGATCATATCCTACTACAATTCATAAACTATTTGCGGTTGTATACATGGATGACATCCTCATCTTTATCATAACTTGGGTAGAACATTTGTAATACATTTAGTAGGTCCTAAGCACCCCATGACAACAAAAGTTGTATGTAAATATAGGGAAATTCTCATTTGGAATATAAATAATACAATATATGGGATACATCATGGATGAACATGGGGTGCATGTGGACCTAATGAATGTCCAAGTCATTCAGGTTTGGCTAGCCTCGATGACTCTAACATAGCTCCATATCTTATCTAAGTTCACATATTACTGATATGAGTTTAAACATTGATGATTATTATGTTGTCACTTCAATGCCATTTTAAATCAATGCCAACATTACCAACAATAAATTGAAGAGGGGGAGCACCTATTCCATTCATAAATGTGAGTGAAGAGCACCCCACTAAATTTTATTGTTGATTGTAGGAGCCAGAAGAATGTGATCTCAGCTAAGACCATCAAGATATTGAGGCTATCGATAGTGCCACACCCCTAAACATATACCATTGGTAGGTTGAGCCATGGGTGTGACATTCATGTCAACCAACAATTTCCCCTATCCTATGGCATCAAGCCCTTCAAATTTGAGATATTATTTGTTCTCACACCACTTGATGTTTGTGATGTAATTTTAGGAAAACCCTATATGTGGAAATGTCATGTTGTTTATAAATCATGTCCTCTTAGTGTCATTTTTACTCTAGGAGGTTAGCTCTAGAGGGTACCAGAGTTAGTTCTGACTACTGTAATTTCTTTGATATCAAAAAAATAGTGTTGAAAGGTAATATCTCATTCTGCAAAGTTTTCCCTCTTCGTGGTTCGGTCAGAAGGTGAAAGGAAGGTCATTATGCCCACCACAACCTCAACATTAGGCCTCTCTTCCTAATACAAGCGGCCAAGATTCTAGAGACATACATAGATATCTTTGGTCCACCTGTGGGGGTGCCTTTGCATTGCAAGGTAAAACACTAAATTGACTTGATACCTAGTGCTCCTTTACATAATGTCCGATTGTATAAATTCTTTCTCTTTAAAGAATAGGGAAATAAAATGTTAGATGCACGATATCTTCCAAAAGGGCCACATTCTACTGAGCTCTTCACCTTGTGAGAGTCTAATTGTGTTGGTCTAGAAGAAGGATGAGGCATGGAGACTCTGTATTAATTTCCCTGAAAAAAACCCTTGTCAAGAATAAATACATGATCCCTTGTATTGAAAATATTCTTGATCAGATTAAGGATGACATTTTATTTCCTAAGAATTATCTCAAGTCAGCAACCACAATTTTCCAATTAAAAAAACTTATGTATGTAAGACAATCTTAAAATCTAAAGAAGGAATTTTTGAGTGGTTGGTAATGCCCTTTGGCTTGACTAATGCTCCAAAAATATTCTTGAGGATGATGGATGATATCCAACGTCCATTCACAAACTACTTGTGGTTGTATATGTGGATGGAATCCGCATCTTTATTAGAACTTGGGTAGAACATTTGTAATACATTTAGTAGGTCCTAAGCACCCCGTGACAACAAAATTTGTATGCCAATATAGAGAAATGCTCATTTGGCATATAAATAATACAATATATGAGATACATCAAGGATGAACATGGGGTGCATGTGGACCTAACTAAGGTCCAAGTCATTCAGGTTTGGATAGCCTCAATGACTCTAACATAGCTCCATAGATTATCTGAGTTTAAACATTTCTTATTAATGTGTAGTCACTTCAATGCTATTTGACATCAATACCAACATTACCAACAATAGCTTGAGGTGGGGGGACACTTATTCCATTCATAGATGTGAGTAAAGGGCACCACACTACATTTTATTATTGATAGTAGGAGCGAGAAGAACTTGATCTCAACTAAGATCATCAAGAGATTGAGGATATCGATAGTGCCACACCCCTAAACATACACCATTGGTTGGTTGAGCCATGGGTGAGACATCTGTGTCAACCAATAATTTCCCCTATCCTATGGTATCAAACCCTTAAAATTTGAGATATTATTTGATGTTGTCCCACTTGATGTTTGTGATGTTTTTTTACGAAAACCTTATATGTGGAAATTTCATGTTGTTTATGAATCGTGTCCTCTTAGTGTCATTTTTACTCTAGGAGGTTAGATCTAGAGGGTACCAGAGGTATTTCCAAATATTGTGATTTCATTGATCTCAACAAAATACTTTTGAATGGTATTATCTCATACTGCAAAGTTTTCCCCCTTCATGGTTCGTTCAAAAGGTGAAAGGAAGGTCATTATGACCACCACAACCTCAACATTGGGCCTCTCTTCCTAATTGAAGAAAGTGACCAAGATTCTAGATACATAGATAGATATCTTCGCTCCACCTATGGGGTGCCTCTGCATTGCAAGGTCAAATACTCAATCGAATTGATACCTAGATCTCCTTTACCTAATGTCCCAATATATAAATGCTTTCTCTTTAAAGAACACAAAAATAAAATGTTAGATGCATGGTATCATCCAAAAGGCCCACATTATATCGATCTCTTCACCTTGTGAGAGTCCAATTGTGCTGGTCTATAAGAAGGATGGGGCATGGAGACTCTATACTAATTTCCCTAAAAAAAACCCTTGTTAAGAACAAATACATGATCCCTTGTATTGACAATCTTCTTGATCATATTAAGGGTGAAAATTTATTTTGTAATATTGATTTGAAGTTAGCAACCACCATGTTCCACTTAAAAAAACTGATGTATGGAAGACAACCTTAAAATATAAAGAAGGCCTTTTTGAGTGGTTGGTAATGCCATTTTGCTTGACTAATGCTCCAACACCATTCTTAAGGATGATGGATGATATCTTCTAACCATTCACAAACTATTTGTGGTTTTTTATGTGGTTGACATCCTCATTTTTATCAGAACATGGGTAGAACATTTGTAATACATTCAGTAGGTCCTAAGCACCATGTGACAACAAAAGTTGTATGCCAATCTAGATAAATTCTCATTTTGCATATAAATAGTACAATATATGGGATACATCATGGATGAACATGGGGTGCATGTAGACCTAACTAAGGTCCAAGTCATTCAAGTTTGGCTAGCATCAATGACTCTAACCGAGCTCCATAGCTTCCTAGGCCTTTTTAACTTCTATCGAAGATTCATGTTGGGTTTTTCTCATATCACTTGGCCCTTAAGTCAAGTGACCAACGGTGAAACTAAAGAAAATTTTTCTTGGTATGAATCACAACAAAAAGAATTTGAGGATCTAAAAAACTACCTCTGCTTCACACTAACCCTCATCTTTCCACACCTGTAAGATCCATTTCTGATTGAGACGTATTCTTATGAATATTATATTGATGTACTGCTCACTTAGAAAGGACATTTGGTGGCCTATCGTAGTGAAATACTCTTTGATGATGTTCAGAGATACCCCACCCATGACAAGGATATGTACTCCATGTTATTGATGCAATCGTCACTCAATAGACATCTAGTGGCCTATCATAATGAAACACTCTCTAATATTTTCCCAAGATACCCCACCTATTATAAGGAGATGCAGTACATCATGAAGGAGTTCCATTAGTGAAATCATTATATTTTGGGGAATGAAACAATCATCCACATTCATCACATGCCTATGTAACTCATGCAAACACAAGGAAAGTTAGAAAATGATCAGCGTGAGAAATGAACCACATACCTACAACAATTCCACTTGAACATCAAACATAAGGGATTTACCAACCATGTTCTAGACTACCTTAGTTGGCCCCTAGTTATGGAACTAACCATAGTTATTAACTCTTGTGGGCATGAGACCTTTGGGTGGCCATAATGATACAATAGTCACTTTGAATTCATTTCCACATACAACACATTGATCATAGGAAAACAAGTTCCAAAATTCCACCTCTAGGATTCACTCTTGTGTTACATACGCCGCCTTTGTGTTCCTTCGAGTGAGCATAGGAATTTGATTTCGAGGACATATTACAGTTGGTGGCAGGGCACTTTTGTGTGGAGAAGATAGTAGCAATACTTCATAAGTATTTATATCAGCCAAAGTTTCGAGGGGATGTCCATTGGTATATCAAGTCATGCAATGCCTATGTCATTGCTAAACCAACTATCTGAGAAGTAGGGACTATACACTCCTCTAACTAGCCCAAACAAGCTGTCAAAGTTGGCGTCCATGTATTACATGTTAGGTTTTACCTCCACTAGACATAGTAACAATTGTGTGTTTGTGGTTGTTGATTGATTGTCTAAGATGACCATTTTGGCACTATGCAATAAGAGTATCATAATTAAATCCACTGCATGTTTGGGTTCATTTTGGGCTGCCTTGGACCATTATTTCAAATAGGGAAAATAAGTTCCTTAGTACCTTTTGTTCTAGTGTATGGTTTCTAATGGTTACCAAGTTGACCAAATCGACTGCCTTTCATCCCAAAACAAATGGACAAATGGAAGTGGTTAATAAGATGATTGTTCATATTTTGTGCATGTACAATTCCAAGCATCCATGTACATGGGATGAAATCCTTAAATATATTCAATCTAGCTATAACATATCCCTCCATAACTCTATTGGACACAATCCTTTTTAGGTGTGTTTGGGGTTCCAAGCATTTGCCCCAATTGATGTGGCTATGCCCATTACATCTTCACTGGTAGAGCCCTTCCATGCTTAGGTAAAGCAATATATAATAGTCAAATTTGTTAAATATACTGCAACACCTCCAATAATAAGTTCATGATATCTTGTAGAAAGCCAATGCCAAGTACAAGCAGTGACATGACCAAAATAGGGTTACACATAAGTTTCAGGTTGGAGATAAGGTGTGGTTGCATTTAGAGAAAGAGTGCCTCACATCCTACCATAGGAATCTTAGACCACTTCGATATGGGCCTTACATAATTACAAAGGTTGTGGGTGGAAACACTTTTGAATTTAGTATTCCCCCTTTCCTTAGCTTGCACCTAGTATTTAATGTAGAGCTACTTTGGCCATGTTTTCCACCTTTGTTGGACACCCGAGAGGTAGTGGAGCAATTGGAACCCATAAAACTCAATTCTGGCAGTATTACATAGGCTATAATGGATTAGATCATGGACACCAATACAAAGAATACTTGCCAACAACAAACTTCTTCACCAAGGGAAGTGGTTCACTAGGAGCCAAATTCAACAAAATTTTCCCCATTTGATGAGGGAATTTATCACAACTGAGCCCATTACTTCTTGAAAGGGGAGGACTAATATAGCTAGATATTGGTGGTCACCCACCTCTTCCATTGGCTCAACGATTTTCTACCTTCTTTACAAATTTTCCATGGTTT
Source organism: Pinus albicaulis (assembly GCA_034641835.2). Classification (NCBI taxonomy): domain Eukaryota; kingdom Viridiplantae; phylum Streptophyta; class Pinopsida; order Pinales; family Pinaceae; genus Pinus; species Pinus albicaulis. Next base: position 46,106,997 of record CM076578.1, read on the forward strand.
TTGGGTTCTAAACTTTTGAGGTTGTTCTAAGGCCACAAACAATGTTTTTTCGCAATTCATGGGGCTAGGGGTTTCCATAGCATTCCCTAGCCCTAGGCAAAAGTTGCAATCCTTAGATAGTCCTTTCCAACAAGTTATTTTGTACCCCAAACAAAGAGTGTATGCAAAAGTTGCATCCCCTGGCAATTGATGTACCGACCAACCACCTAGGAGCTTGCAAACCTTTTGGCACTTCATCATCTAGGGTTAGGGTTTTGGACCTCTACAATTCTTTCCTTATGTTAAAAATTCATTCTTTCGACCATGTGTAACAACTTTGGAGAATACGTGTAGCGACAATATCTCTCTTAAGAGATAACTACCATCATTCTATCGAGCTTGTGTTCTACAATATTATATTATTTTGTTTATTAATATAAATTTGAGTGTTAAAAAATGTTACCAAATTAATGAGAACTATAATCTTAAAATGAGAGCACTAGCCCAAAAAAACCCATATATTTTTGCAAAAATCTTGAAAAAATGGTCCTAAAATAGAAAAGTGGTGATGTTGCATGACCTTTTTTTAAGGTTAAAATTTCAACATTTTTCACCATGACATTAAACACTAGATCATGATCATGGAAAACCTTAAAATTCCAATAATTTTCAACCATGGTGTTAAAGATCAAATAACATGACTCTAAAAAAACCTTAAAATTATGACATTTTTTAACCATGGAATTAAAATAAAATATCACAATTACAATAAGCCTTAAAATTTCAATATTTTTCAAGCATGACATTTTGATCCAAATATCATAACAAAAAACATATCTTAAAAATCAACACCTAAATCAATTAGTCATTCTACTTTGAGCAAATGTTTTTAAAGACTAAAAGTATAGCTCTTTTAAGATCTTAGCCTCAAAGAACTTCACCCATTTTCAATAGAACACTAAAATTAAAATATTGATTTTTAACACAAAATTATGAAAAATACCCTTTAAAAAAATAGAATGATGCAATGCAATGCAATTTTTTTAAATTTCTCAATTAAAAGATGGAAATTTAGATGTATAAAATGCTCATCATTTAATTAAAAGTTTGAAAACCATGGGAACAAAAAAAATGTCTTTACACTAATTCATTTTAAAAATAGTAACAATTTCTTATAGTGTTTAAATATAAAAATTAATAACAATTTTCTGTGGTGTTTAAATATAAAAATTAGTAACAATTTACTATGGTGTTTAAACGGAGTGGTTCTTTAAAATAAATATTATTTATTATAGGGGTAGGTTGGTTGCTCACACTTTGTTATGGTGTTTAAATAGTGTAATCTTTTGTATCAAATATTATTTATTATAGGTATAGTTTAATTATTAATTTAGATTTTTTAAAATTTTAGATGTATTAATTTTTAAGAGAATTAAAAAATTTTGAGATGTTTTTTTGAAGTGTAAATTTCTTTTAGAGTGAAAAGAGATTTGATTTTTCTCTACTAAGTAGACCTTGAATTAAGATAAATCTAGTCTAGTTTAATTATTAGTTTTTATTATAGCTGTTATGATATCTGTGCATAAATTGTTTTCCATTTCATATTTAAACGAATTTTATAAAATTTCTTTAAAATATATATTTATATATTCAAAATGTTTTATTTATTTTTATTGGTTTAAAATGTGGAACATATTCACATATGTAGTTGGGAAGTAATTGAATTTAAAGTGGTATTTTAATTTTTTTACATATTCTTTAACTTATTTTACTTTTAAAAAATAGTAATCTTTATTATGTAAATATAGAAAAATAATTACATACTATAGACACACCATGTGTGTATGCAAATCTGATCAATTCAAGTCTCATATAGGCGGCAAACAAATGTCAAAAAAGATTTTGGGAGAGAAACCCTAGGGACAATAAACCCCCTACACATAGTAAAGAAACCCATAAAAAAACATGAAGCGAAATCCCAAAAAAGAGTAGAATCAACACAAAAATAATATGGCCATCACTGCACAACAAATCAAAAAAATACAAGAAGACTGAGCAAGAACCTCATGCCTCAACAAGTGGTAAATATTAGGGCAAAAAACCCAACATCAAGAGAAAAAAAACTAAAAAAAACATGGTACAAGCCACTTTGAAAACTCAAAAATGTGACCCAAAACTAAGCCACATAAGAGAAAAAAAGAATGTGTTGTGCCCCAAAGCCCATTGAGAACACATGTGGACCACTGGATAATATGGAAAGTGATGGGAAGAAGTTGTGACGTGGCCCGAAAGAAAGAAGAGCAGACCTATGACGATGCCTATGCCAACGAAGTCAAGAAGCCACTGCAAAATATGTATGTCTGCCCACAACAAACAAAATCCACCACAGAAAGCCCATTCGAAGTGATAGTAACTAATGCTGGCAAGAAAAGGCGTGAGAAAGAGTCTAGCAAATGTGTCCCCTCAACTCTACCCACAGAGGGCTAGACAATGGTGCAACAACATCTACTAGCCAACATCAAAACCTCCACAATGGAGAAGAGAATGAGAGGCACGAACCAAGGTTGAAGCAACTAGGGTTAGCCATCTTGACCCCACTCCCTCAACTCCCTCCAACTCATTTTACTTTTATGTTTTTAAATAGAATATATTAGAGAATAATACCATGAGATTAAAAAATCTTAGGAAAAACCATGTTGGGTTACCAATACTATGGAAAAAACCACTAATGTTTACATGACATGACAACATCTCTTCTACTAGACACAATTAGATGTTCTTATTTTATTTTTAATTTTGATGATATAATTTAAAATAACATTATAATTTTTTATTATTTAAAATGTATTTTTTTAATGTATAAATTAATTTAACACACTAAAAAACTTTTAAAACACTTAAATTTTGCAAACTAAATCATCAAAATACAATTAAAAAAAAAACAAAAACCAATACATTAATTAAAAAAACAAAACAATGGCAATATCTCAAAACTTATATTTAACATTCACATGGCAAACATCAATTTACTTATATTTGAAATTTACCACACAATCTCAATCATATTATTTCATCAACCCTCTATTCAACTTAGAAAGTCAAGACTGGAAAATTCAGACCATCACAGACCATCACTGTTATTCATTGAATCTGATCTGGACATGTTAGCCTTTAAGAGAACACCCTTATGTTGAACCTGAAGAATTGTGGCAGAAGCTGCCAAGAACCACACTATCAACTGTCTATCTTTTTCATATCTGACTGTCTCTGTCACTTTACTGAGTTTATGCAGTGCAACCTCCTGACTTGGCATGCATCACTTAGCCAATAAACCAATGGTATTGCTCGACAACTCCTATCAGTAGGTCCATATAACGCCCAATCTAATACTTTGCCCACATGCAATCAACCAAAGTTCGAAAATACAGATTATTATGTTCAATATAACCTTACAAATACTGAATCAATTGGGAGTGCATAATATAATACAGATTATTATGTTCAATATAACTTCACAAATATTGGATCAATTGGGAGCGCATAATATCAAGGAAGTATTATTATTAGAAATAAAAAAAAAATTTCAGAAGAAAAAAAACGCTGTATATATTTGAAGTTTATATATGACAGTATATATTCACCATTTCATTTTCAGCTGGAACAAGAAAATCCAAATTCCCAAATACATACAAGTATAACCTAGTTCTTTGAAAAAAAAGACTATATATTTGAAGTTTATATATGACAGTACATATTCACCATTTCATTTTCAGCTTAAACAAGAAAATCCAAATTCCCAAATACATACAAGTATAACCCTTCTAGATAGAAAAGAGATACGATGTACTTGACAAACCAAATTACTGGTAGGATAACCTGACTCAGCGAGATTGAATCTGATCATCCCTATATACAATACAACAAAATACATATATAGAAGCATCATAATTCATGTGAAACAGGGATTAATAGATCAAAAACAGAAAGAAAGTAAACATTCAGCATATGAACCCATATCGAAATGAGAACCGTAGCTTCAGATGATTCAGGCTCGCTTGTATATAGTTCCATTCAGGCTCGCTTGAGAATAGGGATCAAAAAACATCGTGGATGTTAATGTAAGTGACAGGGCCCATATAACAATCAGAGGAGCGATTGAAAAACCCAGCAAATATACATTTCCGCTCACTTGATGAATTTCACAGTGGACAGCTAAGGGAAAATTCCTGTAGATATATATACTCGAAACCGCCTAATAAGAAAAAGTAACAAGAGGTTGATTCAGGCACGCTTGGGTAAATAATCAAACAGGCTCGCTTGTATTATAGCTCCGGACAGGCTCGCTTGAGATTGGTGACCAAGAATCGTCCTGGTGATTAATGAAAGTGTCATTCCCATTTAACAATCAGAGGAGCGATTAAAGATCCCAGCATGGTAAACATTTCCCGCTCGCTTGATGAAGATCACTGTGCTCAGACAAGGGGAAAATCCTGTAGAGATATATGCTCGCAATCCGCCTGTGGAGAGGTAGTAACAAAACTGTTCAAAGTATGACCGCCATTAAGTCAAAATGTCAAAAGAGAACTGTGGGTATATATTTAGCAGTTCCAAAAAGGATCGTTCCAATCAACGGATTGGAATAGTCGATTCCCAGATCTGTAGTCCATCTTTGTATTAGAGAATGTGCATATATCCAAAATCAGCATTGATACTTCTCTTGGATAAAGCATCAGCTTTGGTGTTACTTTCCCTGTAAATATGGAGAATAGGAAGACAGTTTATAATGTGTCAAATTCTCTAAATCCTCTGTCTCCATCTCTGTAATCCAAGGTTTAGCATATCCGATCTGTGTGTAATCCAATCAATCACAAGCCTTGAATCACCATAAAAGTTAGGAAGTACACCATAAAAGTTAGAAATAATTGGGAAGTGCATAATACCAGGGAAGTATTATTACTAATCCATAATTTTTGGGTTCAAATTACTGTGTGAATTCACAGTAGCTTTTGTTCAATTATTTCAATAAATTACCAAATAAATTATCAATTCATATTAATTTTACTACTCCGATAAATTACCGATTCAGAATTTCTGCCCAAATGACACACTCTAATTTATTAGGGATTTATCATGATTTAGATAAAAAGATAATACAATGAAGTCACATTCAATCTGAATGTGTTAAACCTACTTTCTCTAATTTATTAAGGATTTACCATGATTTAAATAAAAAAATAATACAATGAAGTCACATTCAATCTGAATGTGTTAAACCTACTTTGTGTTTAAAAAATCTTATAACATTACAGGCCTTAAAGTCTTATATGATTACAGACTGTAAAGTCTTATTCCTGCAGAGAGGGATAAATGATTACAGACCTAAAAGTCTTATATGATTACATCCCGTAAAGACTTATTCCTGCAGTGAGGGAAAGTTCCATGTGTTTTTTGAGCCTAGGCATGGGCTAGCTCATTTATTACATATTTTGTAATTGAAAATTTTATATGATTACAGAATGTGAATTCTTATTATTATAGTGAGGGAAAGTTTTATGTTTTTTTAGTTCAGTGGATGAAAGTTATTTTTATTGTTTTTTTAAGTCTAGGGCTAGGCGAACCAATTTATTGAATGGAAGATAACTGATTATTTTTTTTAAGAGAGTTTAATGACTTCAAAGTGGCTTCCATTCTAATTCTTCAAAATGATGCTTATTTTTTTTTAGGAAGTTTAATGTCTCTAAGGTAGCTTTCATCCAAATTTCCCACAATAATTTTTATCCTTAATGTCTCCTTACTAAATTTAAACCTCCAATTTCTAAAACTAAACCCCACACAAACCAACTAATTTACATCTTATTTAATTTACATCTGTGTTGTTATCCAAACTTAAAATCTGATACCACTTTCACTATATGCAATCAAGGAAGGTTCCGTGCAGTCGATAACAGTTATTATCGACTGGGAAATTTAAATTGATGGTCATTTTATGGGTAGAATCTGTAACAAAATATGGACGCGTTCAAGCCTCATAACTAACCATCTCCATCCACATAAGGAAAAAGAAAACTGAAAATACAAAAAACAACGAAAAATCAGATCCCAACAAACCCTTCCAGCCATGACATCCGCTTTTCTGCTTCATCTAACCATTGAGAAATAAATTTGATAATGCACATCTACAAAATAAAATCTAAAAATAGAACAACGACGGCTTGTGGAAATCTTGAAATAAAAAAAAAAATGGCTTATTCAAATCCAAAACATGACCAAGTCAACTATGTCATGTTTATCGCCAATCTCCTCTGTCAGAGTCTCAAAAACTCTGACAACTATTTTTATGTTCTTTTGGTTGAGTCCAGTTTTAAGTTAGAAAACCCAAAAATAACCCATCAATTTGCTTGACTCGGAATATGATCAAGCAATCTAGCCAATCATTACAGAACCCATCTTACATTTTTTTTTGTTTCAATGGCTATAAACAGCCAGAAAGCCCCATTCTAATTTGATCACTATCACCAAAATCAAGGAGAGGGGAGAAACCCGATGGCTGTAGTGAAAAAAGAGTGTCATAACCATCAATATGGCAAATTCCATTTCGTGCTGATACATGGTGCATGGCATGGAGCTTGGTGCTGGTACAAGCTCATCCATCTTCTGCAAAACTATGGGCATAAGGTCACTGCTATAGATCTCACAGGATCAGGCCTGAACACAATGGATCCTGATTCAATCACTTCATTTGAGGATTATGACAGCCCTCTGATGAACATACTCTCAAAAATACCTCTCTCTCAGAAGGTCTGTGATCACCATGGATTCAATTTCCTTTGCCTCCATGTAAGTTGTGAAGTTATTTGGTATATTTATCTGTTGTTTGATTAATGTAGGTTGTGCTGGTTGGCCATAGTGCTGGAGGACTAAGCTTGACACATGCAATCCATGTATTTGGCCATAAGATTGCTGTTGCAGTTTATGTTGCTGCCACCATGTTGTCTCATGGGTTTTGTACAGACCTAGATGTCCAGCAGGTTGTTGACCTTATGAATCCAAAGCAATTACTGTTAATGAATGTTATGATGCTTCAGAGATTATTTTAAAGACCCGCCATGGTTTTTTTTTATGCAGGTTCTGCTGTATATTTGTATGAAACTGGGTCTAAGCATACGAAACATTTATGCAGATTTTTAATACTATATACACAGTTTTTGCTCTGTACAAATTGAATTGATTGGTAAAAAATCTTCAATGTTTCATATGCTTACACCCAGTTTTATATATGTGTGTATTTCTTTGTTTAGATAGGGAAAATGAAAACTTTTCAATTCGATCTATGCAGGGAGCTCCAAACCTGTTTAACGAATATGAATTCTACCATGGCCTTGGATCAGAACACCCATCAGCAAGCGTAATGGTACGCAGAGAATTGCAACAAGAAATTCTATATCAACTCAGCCCACCCGAGGTATAAAATCTATCAGAATCAGCACAACAAAATAATTCCCTAATTTCACTGGTAATGAAGGCCTGTGGCCTTTTTTGAAAAAGTATAACCCATCTCAATTTATGCAGTTTTCAATCATTAGCCTGTGATTTCCACCAAAACCTTAAACCCAACTGTATATATAGAGTCCACTTGAAACCCAATAACTATTTTTTTCATTAATATCGATGTGGGTATATTCAAATTACAGGATGCTGCTCTGGCCTCACTGCTTATAAGACCAACACCATTGATGGCAATCCGGGCAGCCAAGTTTACTGCAACCTCAGAAGAATTTATGAAGGTTCCAAGAGTTTATATAAAAACTTTGCAGGACAGACTTTTACAGTTGGATAAACAGGAAGCCATGATCAAGAGGTGGCCTCCTGATGTGGTCTTTAGCATGGATACTGACCACAGCCCTTTCTTTTCATCCCCTCTGGAGCTCCATGGACACCTGCTTCAAATTGCCCAGCTGTTTGCAGGTTGAAGATGCTCCAACAACTGCTTTAGTTCATCTTTGGTGATATACTAAATATATATATATATACACCATCTAGTTCAGATGTATATATTCCTATTGATTCCATTGATCATTTCAACTAGTTAATGCACCTGCAAATTTAGACTTTGACTCGGAAGCTTTGCTTTATATTGAAAGCAAAAGGATAACTGAACAAACGTGGAGGCTATATTTGACAAATGCTTTGATATCATTCCCTTGGCTGAGACTCAATTGGTAAGTGTCTCTTTGTACACAAGTTGGTCAAGTTTGTTTACATTCCAAGGAAGCTTACACTTCCATGGTTTCTAGGCATAGTTATGATTATGAATTATTGTTCAAATGGTAACTGAGATTGCACAGGGTAGGTGTTAGGTTTCTTTTCCAGATATAGGTTGATTTTAACATTTAATTTCATTTTGAGTGCGTTTTATATTAGATTTTTGTTAGTATTTTTGGTTTTATTGTTAAAATGATGATACACAGCCATATTCAATGATTTAGAATTTTAACTTTAATTAATGTTTTGAATTTTTTTATGAATTTTAATTTATTATAACATTTTATTATGGGTATGTTTTTCTGAATTTTTTTAACATAAATATTTAATTATAATATAATTTTATTGATATTTATAATAATAAAATATTTTATTTTTAATAATATTTAATCAAAAAAATTTAAAATATTAATTAATTATTTTATTTTATTTTTTATAAATTTAATTTATTTTTAGTTAATACTTAATTAACAATTATTAGTTATTTTATCTCTTTTCTAAAACAGAGAATTGAATTTACAACTGTGAGTGGTCTGAAGAATGTTGACATTAAGATTAAAATATTACATTGTATACAAAATACAATAGTTACTCATAGGCACAATTCAACTTAAAATTGTGAGTAGTGTAAAAAATGTTGAAGTTAAGATTGAATCATCCAATAGATATTATGTTGCATATAAAAAGTTTTTGTTTTTTGTTTTTTGTTTTTTTTTAATAAATGCACTTTGTATTTCATTCCAAAAATTGAGAATTGCATAAGTAGCATGACATAAAAGCTCTATGAACTCAAGCCACCCATAATTATGACAACAAAAACAAAGTAAACATATCCACATCTGATTCAAACCCTATAAAAAATGTAACACCCAACCCCATATTTACGCACTTGTCTGTTGGACATTAGGTTCAACGCTCCCCGTGTGTTTCGCGACATAGACTAATCGTTTCTCGTGGATCCTAACTCTGGCGATTGTAGCAGAGACTAACGCCTGCAGGTTTTGGTCTAACGACAATCGTGATTCTAACAATTGGTTTAAGAGCTTGGTTCCTTCAATAACAGTTTAACAGTTGGAAGGAGGTCATGGAGCATACCAAGAATGGTGTACCTCTGTTCAATGAAAATAATTATGCACTCTGGAAAGGAAGAATGGAGGTCTATCTCTTGGCGCAAGGTTACGAAGTATGGGACACTGTTCAAAATGGATTTACATCAACCGCGGATGAACACGGTAAGAATAATTTGGTAAATGATGCAAAAGCAAAGAATATTATTATCAGTGGACTTATTGAATCTTCTTATCATAAGGTGTTGGGTTGTAAAACTGCCAAAAATGTATGGGACAAGTTTGAGAATATATATGCAGGTGACTCACATGTCAAAGAAGCAAAGCTTCAAATCTATAGAGCAAAATTTGAGCAACTCAGAATGAAAGAAGATTGCAACATTGTTGCATACATCCAATACATTGATGAAATAACCAATACTCTGGAAGGATTGGGAGAGCCAGTTGACGAGAAGACTATTATACGAAAGATTCTTAGAACGTTACCAGGGAGATTCAACCCAAAGGTGTCGGTCTTAGAATACAGTGCAAATATGGACAAACTCAGCAAAGAGGAATTACATGGAGTTCTCATAGCATATGAAATGAAACTTGATGAAGAAGAGGGTACTTCGCATCTAAAAACTGCGTTCGTTGCATCTAAGAAAACCAATAAGGACAAACAACCTTCAATTGAAAAGACATGCATCTGCAAGTGTGAAGAAAAGATAGATGATGAAGAAGGTCTCTCAGATGAAGAATATGCTTACTTTATGAGAAAACTAAAAATTGGTAAGGGAAAATTCAAAGGTAAACTTCCATTGATATGTTTCAGCTGTGGTGAGGTCGGGCATTTCGCAGCAAAATTTCTGAACAGAAGTGATGGCAACTCAAAAGGAAAGAAAGGCTTTAAGAAATTCAACAAGCAAGAAAAAAGGAAAGGATCCAAAAGGAACTTTCTCTCTAAAGAAGATAGCTTATCATCCGATGAAGATAGTGATAGCGAAGAAGAAGCTAATGAGAGAGTATTGTTTATGGCCAAGCACAATAAACAAGAGGTATGAAACAACGAAGAAGAAAGGTTGACCATAGAAGAATTTTCTAAGGAGGAAATCAGGTTTATAAAAGAGCTCAAGCCTGAGAAAATCCATTCCAATACTCTTGAAGAACAAGTTCAAGGTCTCAAAATTGAAGTTGAAGAACACAAATGTATTGAAGAGTCACTTCAAAGGAAGTTGGAAGAAAGCAACCAAGAAAGGGAAGCATTAGAAGCTGAAGCAGTCTTGCTGCGTAAGGAAGTGAAGAAGAGAAAAACTGTCCAAAACTATGCCAACAACTCAAGGGCATTGGAAGAACTCATCAACAATCATCGATTTTACAATGACAGAACTGGCCTCGGTTACAAAGAAGAAGAAGCAAGACCTTCTAAAACAAAATACAAGGAACTTATGAGATCTGACATGCATGTAGACTTCATTGGACAAGATTCCCAAGAACATCCTTGGAAGACGATTCCTCGACAAAGTTTTCCATCCAGGTACCAACATATTTTTCATGGCTATTGTTATTCATGTGGAAAATTTGGTCATAAAGTTGTAGAATGTCGTAGGTACCCTAGGAACCAATACAATTCCAAAAGATCCTTCAAATATGAACCTCCAAGGGCTCAACGAAACATCAATAGATTTGGACATTTAAGAAATAATATTGAATGTTACAAATGTCAAAACTTTGGACACATAGCCAGAGACTGCGGACTTGAAAATCCTCCAGAAGAATCCTCGAAGCCACAGAATGAACGAACATGGAAGAAGAAGAAGACTGATAATTGTGCTCTCACTCTTAACGCTCAAAACAACAAAGATGTGTGGTATGTTGACAGTGGTTGCTCAACGCATATGACTGGAGATAGAAGGAAATTTGTATCTCTGAAAGAGAAGAAGGATGGAACTATATCCTTTGGAAATGGTGGATCTTCAAATGTTATAGGATTAGGTACCGTCACTCTCGGAAGCAAAGATGTTATAGCCAAGAATGTTCTATTGGTTGAAAACATGAATCACAATCTGCTCAGTGTTGGACAAATGTGTGATCAAGGGTACACAATGCTATTCAACTCCACAAAATGTGAAATCAGGAATGGCAGGTATGGTAAAATTGTGGCTACAGCAAGTCAAGCTCCAAACGACATATATGTTTTGGATGAAGCAACTAAAACATGTCTACTAGCTAAAGAATATGAAAGCTGGTTATGGCAAAAACGAATGGGTCACATAAAATTTGACAATCTTGTCAGGATAAGCAAAAAGGAAGCAGTATGAGAAATGCCGAAAATCTCAAAACCTTCCAACACACTATGTGAGGCCTGTCGGCACGACAAGCAAACAAAAGTCCAATTTAAAACAAAAGAACACTTTGCATCACATCCATTCGAATTGATACATACTGATCTATGTGGTCCTGTGAGAACAAAAGGCTTAGATGGAGAATTATATTTCATGTTAATGATAGATGAATGTACAAAGATGACGACCGTCAGTTTCCTAAACAAAAAATTTGAAACATTTGAGTGCTTTAAGATCTACAAGGAGTTGGTAAAAAAAAAAACTGATTTGAAAATAAAGTGTCTAAGATCAAATAATGGCGGAGAATTCACTTCCAAATTATTTCAGAAATACTATGACGAAAATGGAATAAAAAGACAATTTCAACAGCAGGTACACCTCAGAAAAATGGAGTTGCTGAAAGAAAGAACAGAATCATACAGGAAATGGGTAGAACAATGTTGAAGGACTCAAAATTGGATGAAAAATTCTGGGTTCAAGAAATTGATACGACAGTCTTCATTATCAACTGAAGTCTTCTCAGAAATAATTGCAACAAGACTCCATATGAATTATGGAAAGGAAAACCAGCTAATGTAAAATATTTCAGAATCTTCGAAAGCAAATGTTATATCAAAAGAGAAGATCAAAATTTGGGTAAGTTTGAATCATGTGTTGATGAAGGTATCTTTGTTAGTTACTCACGCAAAAGAATGACGTATAAATGTTATAATCTAAGATGAAAACAGATAGTGGAGAGCATAAATGTTACATTTTACGAATATGGTGTTCTAACGAATAATGATGAGGATCTAGAATCTTTGAAACTTGAGACAGAGGCTGAAAAAGACACCGATAAAATTCTAGAACAAGAAGCAACTATCAAATAGGAAGAAGTAAATAATGATCATCAAGATATACCAAAACAACAATAAGAAGCTCCTCCAAAGAGAACAAAAGAATGGATTCAAAAGAACCATCCATCAAATCAAATCATTGGTGACATAAATGAAGGTCGACAACTTCGTTCATCACAACAAGCTCACATTGCTTTTCTAGCAACCTTTGAGCCTTGTAGTTTTGAGGAAGCTAGCCAGAATGAACATTGGGTAGCAAATCGAGAAGAATAACACCTGGGAATTAGTTCCACGGCCAAAAGATAAAAATATCATTAGGACTAAATGGGTGTTCAAGAACAAATTGAATGAAGATGGACAGGTTACCAAAAACAAAGCAAGATTGGTTTGCAAAGGCTATGCACAAGTGGAAGGAATTGATTTCGACGAAAAATTTGCACCAGTTGCCATAATGGAAGCCATCCGAATGTTTCTCGCCCATGCATGTTCAAGAAAAATCAAAGTCTACCAAATGGATGTTAAGTCAGTATTTCTGAATGGAGAATTAGAAGAAGAAGTTTACATCGAACAACCTGAAGGTTTTCTACTATCAGAAAAAGAAGACTATTTTTTCAGGTTAAAGAAGGCTCTATATGGTCTCAAGCAGGCTCCCATAGCATGGTATGCTTGTCTTGATGGATATCTACTACAACAAGGGTTCAAGAAAGGTACTGTTGATTGCAATCTTTATATAGAAATAGATAAAGATAATTTAACAATCGTTGAGGTATATGTGGATGATATAATATTTGGTAGCAATGATGATCAACTAAGTAAGAAATTTTCTACAAATATGAAAAGTGAGTTCGAGATGTCTTTACTTGGTGAGATGACATACTTCTTAGGGCTTCAAATATCTTAGCAAGAGAAAGGAATATTTATATGTCAAGCCAAGTACATCAAGGAAATGCTCAAGAAATTCAAAATGGAAGATTGCAAACTCGTCCTTACTCTGATGGTAACAGGTTGCAAATTGAGCATAGACGACTCATCTAAGGATGTGGATCAGAGGTTGTACAGATCTATGATTGGTAGTCTTCTATATTTAATAGCCTCTCGGCCAGATGTTATGCAAGCAGTTTGACAAGTAGCAAGATTCCACATAGCACCAAAAGAATCACATATTATTGTTGTCAAAAGAATTCTTTGATATCTAAAGGGAACATAAGAATATGGCTTCTGGTATCCCAAGGGTAACAATCTCATTATTCAAGCCTTTACAGATGCAGATTGGGCAGGAATCGTTGATGATCGTAAGAGCACTAGTGGAGCAACATTATATCTAGGTGGTTGTCTCGTATCATGGTTGAGCAAAAATCAAACCTCAATCTCATTATCTACAGTGGAAGTAGAATACATTGCTACGACAGCATGTTGTACTCAAGTCCTTCGGATGAAACAAACTTTGCAATATCTTCAAGTACAATTCAGTGAGCCTATTCCCATATTCTGTGACAACACCAGTGCCATCAACATCTCCAAGAATCCTGTCATGCATTCAAAAACAAAACACATTCCGATCAAATATCATTTTGTTAGAGAACTAGTTGCTGAAAATAATATAAAACTTGATTATGTTGTTACAAAAGAACAAATCGTTGATATCTTCACTAAACCTTTACCTCGTGAATCATTTGAATATCTTCTCTAGAAGCTTGGGATTCTCCCAAGTTCTCATTAGATTACAGGTCCGCAGGATGGTTGTGTGTCAGGGGGAGTGGAAGTGTGTACAAGTCCGCAGGATGGTTATGTGTCGGGGGGAGTTACGAATGTTGTAGGAAGAGGTGTCATGATCACAGGGGGAGTACTTGTGTTGCCATCAATGCAAAAGGGGGAGATTGTTGATCAGCGGTTGTCATTGATGTCAACCCAAGTAGCACCAGGGGCTACCCAAATATTGCATGGAAATTTTGGCCTACCAAATTACTATATTCTGGGTCAAGAATGATTTTGATGGTTTCTACTTGTCGAGATGTTTCTGTTGATATATGGCATGCCACGTAATTCTTCACGGTTTGAGAGATATTCATGTTTGAAGTTTGTAACCCTAGTTAGTGGGCTAAAACCCCATAGGGTTGTGGCATGGGTCATTGAAAATTCAATAATTAATAATTTTTAAGCTCCTAAAATCCCTTCCACGTTCACTTGTTTAAGCCCCTCTCAACCTAAGCATTTATATAAATTGTGATCCTCATATCCTCCTTATGCAGGGATTTCACTATCTAAAACAGGTCATTGTGGAATTTTCACTCATTTTTTTTTTTTTATGAAGGTTCAAAAGCTGAAATTTGTATGAGGTGAAGCTGAAATCCTGAGGAAGCTCTTGTACAAATTTCAGATCAAGATGTGCAATATTTTTGGAGATATGATCTGTGGAATTCAGTGTGTTTGCAGGCTCCTTAAATTCATTTCAAAGAATTGACCTTAGGAAAATCGTCATAACTCTCTCTCTGAGTATCAGATTGGAATTCTGTAAAAATTGGCATATAGTGCACGGACTGTAGTTTTTTCTATATCAATTTCAGAGCCTAATGAAGAAATAGTGACACATGGCACATCATACAAGTTCGCTCTACTGAAACAGTCCATAATTAGGGCATTGTGAGAGATTGGGAATAACTCTCTCTTGAAGAATCCAAATTGGGTCAGACCTGTGGAATTGGAAAGAAGACTCAGAGGACTACTACAGAGCTGAAAATTACATATTGGGGATCTAAAATAACATAGATACACCAGATTCAATATCGAGCTCCTAGAAGGCAAGAAAAAGCTACATCATGTGTTGTCAAGGGCTGCAAAGGACTAGACTTTCTAGGGCAGCAAAGCAAAGCAAGGTGCAGTAGAGGGTAGCATGACAAGAGTAGAAACCAAGGTGCATAAAATTAGCAATAAGTTCACCACATGAAGTCTTCAAGTGGGCAGCACTGCATACAATCATTGTAAAGGTATCATTGTACTAAGTCATTGTAAATGCATCATTGTAAAAATTGTACAAGTGTGTATCTGCCAAGAGTTGAAGAGGCATTGTCGGGAGGTCTAGGATCATCATTAGGTGGTTGTGTCATAGTTGGAGTTATGGTCTAGTGTGTCTTCTTCTTCTACATCATTCTATATCATTGTAAAGTGGACCATTTTCCTTGGTACGAGAGTCCATTCTTCTTTTATTCTTCTATAGGGTGGTAGGCTGGTGCTAGGCTGGTGCATGAAGTCACCAATAGGTTCAAGCCTGTGAAAACTTCAGTGTGGTAGGGTGGTGCTAGGGTGAGTTGTATCTCATTGGGTGTTGGGGCATCTGTTCAGTTTACTACTGAAGAATATCGGGCATTGGAGCGTCCATCCAGTGGGAGTTGGTGAAGAATGCTTTTGTAGATTCTAGGAAGTTGGAGCTTTATTTTCAATTGGATTTGAATATTAAAAAATTATTAGAAAAGCATTAGGTGGTTTTTGTCCCAGAGTGGGTTTCCACCTTAAAAACTGTGTGCATTTGTGTTCCTTTTTTTCACTGCTATCATTGTACAACCACTAATAATAATTGAAGATTAACTAATGCTCTAATTGAAAGGAATATTGATTCACCCCCCCTCTCAGTATTTCCAACAAGTGGTATCAGAGTGACAGGTCTCGAGTTCTAAACTCAGCCGGCTCGCGTTGCGGGGGAGATTGTTGGACATTGGGTTCAACACTCCTCGTGTGTTTTGCGACATGGACTAATCACCTCTCGTGGATCCTAACTCTGGCGATTGTAGCGGAGACTAACGCCTGCAGGTTTTGATCTAATGACAATCGTGATTCCAACATTGTCTTGCTTACCAGGGTAAACTTGAGCTGAGAGTTACTATATATAACCCAACTTCCCAGATTCAGTTATGGAAATGGGGTCCACATGTTCAAAATTGACTACAAACACCTATAGACACATGATCAAATTGTTATCAGCCTATCTTTACCTCGTGATCATTTTCCTTGAGCTTAGACCACTCCTTTACCTAATTTACTTCTCAGCCGCATGCATGCATGATTGTTAGTGTGGCTAGAGGCTTCCAGTTGCATGCAATACCCATCCTCAATGTGTCTGTGGCCGGAATTTCCTAGTTATAACAATGCGGCCACAAACTTTGTTCCAGAATTTTAGGGCCAACATTCAAGCCAATTACTGAGACTTTTCCAAAAATCTACCAACATTATGGACAAGTATTCATGCTCTATTGTGACTCATAGTTTCCTGGAACATAACATTCATTTTTAAAAACACTTTCTGACTATGGTACCTGTAGGTCATGAATGCATAGTTTGCTCACTGTTTCCAT
The DNA here is from genome assembly GCA_034641835.2 of Pinus albicaulis. NCBI lineage: Eukaryota > Viridiplantae > Streptophyta > Pinopsida > Pinales > Pinaceae > Pinus > Pinus albicaulis. The sequence continues at coordinate 46,123,811 of CM076578.1, forward strand.
TAGTTTCATCAGATGTTCATCAAGAAGGCTTGCTTCCCTCTCATACTAGCTGCAATAAAATATAGATGAGATCATGCATTCACATAAATTATCCAAGAGCTTGTCAAACCATGAAAAATATCAATAACAAGAGCGCTTCATATAACAAGAAAAACGTTATGCGTATAACACACATTTAAACAGTAATGGAGCCATGTTAAACCAGTCACATAATTCAACACATTAAAAAAAAACTTGTGCTCATTAATCTTCATTAAAGAATAACACATATTAACAAATTCATAGTACCAACCAAGTCAGGGGCTTCCATGTTTCACCCGACCATATATTAGGCTGAACCAATTATTTCTATCCACCCAATCATCCACATACCATATTCCAAGCATGAATTTGGGATTACATGGGATAAACCAAAACATAACCAAACAGGGGATCCAAAGGAAAACCACCTCCACCCTCAAACCACAGGGATTTCACCTAACACTAGGTCCATAAATCACCAAAATCAATACAAGCTTGGATGCCTTAGAATTTCTTCACCACACCGAGAGGATTTTTTCCTATCTCTACCCACTTGTCAAGGGCTCATCCGAAGAAAAGCATCTCCACCCTCAACCCTTGTGATTTTCCTGAGACCACCTCTATAACAACCCCCATCCAAAATATACAAACAATTACATCAATTTATATGATTAGTAATCAACACCCAATTATTCAACTATTTAACATATAATTTTCAAAAAACATGTGTAGAGATGACTTACATGTGTCGATGATATTCCTTACTTGTGCTTTTCGAGTTGAATGCTCTTTGAATTCTGCTAAGCGCACCAAATATTTTGGGGAAGACTCTCCACCTAACCGTAGGCTCAGCTACACATAATATTTCTACAGTTGGCCACCCTTGAGCCCTCAATCAATGTACTACTGCTAGGGAATCCATTCTCTCACAACACTTTTCTCCCAAGAGAATGGATGAAGGAATGATGAATCTCATCTTCCTCATCATCCATTAAATAGATGATCCAAGTGGATATGGTAGCCACCTACATATTCCACCTAGACCTCCAATCAATTTCACCAGTTTCCTTGTTTATAGCAGCATTTACTATTTTTAGCAGTTTTTCAGGTCCTAAACTTCTGGAGCAATTTTGACCCCCTAAACGACATTTTTTTAGGTCCGCAGCAGGCCCGTAGCCATAGGCTATGGTCTATAACAAATCCTATAGTACTTGAAGAGACATTTCTAACGATATATCATATGTGCCAAACAAAGATAATATGACCAAGTTACGACCCCAAGAAGTTGGTTGCCCAACTAACCCTAACTGAGCGCACAAACTCTTGGCGTTCCATCTCCTAGGGTTAGGGTTTTGGTTGTTTATGGTTTTCACATGTTGTTCAATAATAAAAATGCTCTTGAGCCTCATTGTAACATAGTTCAGAGTCATATATCCACCACATCTCTTCTGAGAGATAACCTACCATCGCCTGAGCTAGTTTATTTCCATTATGTCTGTAAGCTTATTTCACTTATTTGATATTGATGAAGTGAAGTTTTATTTCTTTTGCATCTCTGTGTTTATGTTTATATCTGTATTTTGTTGCATTCCTGCATAAGTCTGGATCAGTGGTATCAAAGCGATCTGCTCTTTCTCGATCTTTCTTTTCATGTCCCAAACGAGATCGGGGTATAAGGAGTTAGGGTTCGATCTGCTTGAACCTTTGTAAGATCAACCTTCCAAACCAAAACGACCTCCCATGGCAGAAGAAAAGAAATACAAGGGAGTAGGAGATCCTATAAAAATATTGCTTGAGGAGGCCCTCGAGAAAAAAAGGAACACGATGATGGATAACTTTGCCCAGATCCTTCGACGACAACCCACAAACGACACATCTTCATCCGGCAGCCACTCTAGAGGCACCACTCCTTTTAAAGTACAAGTTAACTTTAACATTCCCATATTTTAGGGCCAAATAGATGTAGATGTCGTAGATAGATGGTTGAATCTATTAGAAGGATATTTTTCAGTTCAGGACTTTTCCAATCTGGAAAAGATTACTTTTTCACTCCTTAAAGTCTCCCCCCATGTCAAGGAATGGTGGGAAACCTACTGTGAGCAAAATGATGATAGGGAATCCTCCCTGTTCTTGGCCGCACCCACTTGGAATTATTTCCGAGACACCATCAAGGAACAATATTACCCTATGGGGAGAAATGAGGACAATTACATACAATGGGCTACGTTGCGGCAACAAAGGGATCAATATGTGCATGAGTTGAAAAATCTATTCCATACCCTGTGCACAAAGTTGGGTATCAAAGATTTAGAGAAACATTTGGTGCTTAAGTACTGCAGTCGTCTGAATAGATACATCTAGGAGGAAATGGAGTTCCTCGACATCTCCTCGCTTGGTGTAAAATACCAGTATGCTTCTAAGATTGAGCATAAATTAAAATAGGAGAAGCGAGACTTTGGATATGCGAATCAAAAGCGAGGGAAAGGCACACAAAACCACAAAACAAAGGACAAGGCCAAGGAGGGGTGGCCTAGGAAAACCTGTTGAGGCCGCAAGCGAAGAACAACACCACGAAGCTAAAGAAGGACATGGGGAAGTGGTGTGAGTTTCATAAGAGATCCTCTTACAACACAAGTGAATGTTGGGCCAAGAAGTTACTAGTGGTCGAGCTGAAGGCTTATGAATCAAATGCATGTTCCTATTTTGAGTCAGAATCAAACAAGGGGAATGACAAAGGGAAGAATATTATCGATGTGAAGCTGAGTTCCACTGTTTCCACGACCAAGATCCAGAAGGAGGAACCTGAGGATCTAGAGGAGGGGGAGTGCTTCTTCCATTCCTAGATGTCGGTGAAGGGTTCCCCACTGCAGTTCATTGTCGAAAGTGGGAGCCAAAATAACCTAATTTCAGTAATGGCCATGAAGCGGTGGGGTCTGCCGACCAAATCATACCCACAACTGTACACCATCGAGTGGCTTCACCAAGGACGGGATCTTCGAGTTAGCCATCAACGTCTCTTTCCCTCCATCATCAAGCCCTTCACAAGTGAGGTATTATATGATGTTGATCCTCTTGAATTTTTTGATATATTATTAGTCCAACCATACTTGTGGAAGCAACATGTTGTGTATGAGTTTAGGCCACACACTGTTATTTTTACTTTGGGTAATAAGTCATATAGGATACCAGAGGTAGCATTGCCTACTTCCATTTCTTTAATCATTACAAAGCAATTTAGTAAGCTCATTTCCCAAATCGGGAAATTTGTTTTCCTTATGATCCACCCTCAGGGAAAGAAGAAGACTATGGCCACAACCTTCATATAGGGCTCCTCTATACGGAAACAACAGATGGACAAGGTCATGGAGGGGTACAGGGACATATTCACATAACCTAGAGGGGTGCCTCTGCACTGTCAGGTCAAGAACTGCTTCGATATGACCCCATGTGCACCGCTACCCAATGGACCAATTTATCAGTGTTCTATTTTGGAGAACGAAAAAATCAAGAGGCAGATTCAAGAGTTACTACAGAAAGGTCACATCTAGCTGAGTTCATCGTCTTGTGGGAGTTTGATCATGTTGGTGCAGAAGAAGGATGGGACTTGGAGACTTTGTATTGACTATCGGGTGTTGAACACGATCACTGTCAGGAATAGATATCCAATCCTACAGATTGATGACCTTCTGGACCAACTTAAGGGGCCAAGTATTTCAGCCAGATTGACTTGAAGTCTGGGTATCACTAGGTACCAATTGAACCCTCTGAGTGAGGAAGACTATCTTCAAATCCAAGTAGGGAATTTTTGAATGGTTGGACATGCCTTTCGGGTTGACGAATTATCCCACAACCTTCATGAGGTTGATGGACAAAATATTGCGACCATTCACCAACTCATTCGTGGTTGTGTATTTGGATGGCATCCGATATTCAACCAAAGTTGGTAAAATCACCTCCACTAGTTTCAAGAGGTCCTCCAAAAACTGCGGCAACACACATTGTGTGCCAATTTTCAGAAAATGCACTTTTGGCATGACCAGGTTCAATATCTAGGAAACATTATTGATGAGCGGGGGGTGCATGTGGACCCAGGAAAGATCTAGTTCATTCGGGATTGACCAGCCCCAACCACTCTAATAGAGCTCTGCAACTTTCTGGGTCTTGCCAATTTCTACTACGGGTTTGTGTTGTGGTTCTCTCATATCACTTGGCCTTTGAGTGAAGTCAACAAGGTAGGAGCGAAAGAAAAATTATTTTTGTTTGAATCTCAACAAAAGGCGTTCGTAGAGTTGAAGCATCGCCTCCGCTCTACACCAGTGCTCACATAACCAGACTTGCAACAACCATTTGAGATTGAGACAGATTCCTTTGACTATGGTATTGGGGCAGTACTTACTCAGCAGGGGAATCCAATGGCATATCATAGTGAGACACTTTCAGACACAGTCTGAAAGTATCCCACCTATGAGAAAGATATGTATTCCATTGTGCAGGCCTGCTGACAATGGAAGCATTACATTTTGGGGGAGGAAACAGTCATCCACACTGATCACCAACCCCTGTAGTTCATATAGACACAAGGGAAGTTGCGGAATGATCGGCATGGTCCACATACCTACAACAGTTCCATTTGAACATCAAGTACAAGAAGGGCATAACCAATAATGTTGCAGACTTCCTCATATGACCGCTGATAATGGCACTAACTGTTGGACAATGTGCCCATATGTCTAAATTTTTGGTAAAGAATCTGCATTTTGAGGTGAAAAGCATGCTTTGCAGATTTTTTAGAGTCAAAGACCTTTAGGGCGGGTCAAAGACCCTTATTTTGTAAAGGGATGGGAAAATTTTGTATACGTTGGGCTCCGCCCATGGTTTTTAGACCACGATATTGTAAAAGGAAAAACTATATTATGATTCTATGATATCAATTGGAGGACATATAATGTATACGAATTTCATGTTAGATCTGAATTAAGTTTGTATCTGTTGTTTTGAGCGAAAGGAAAGGCTCCTGCAGCTATGTGCGCAGAGACCTTAGGAATTATGTAGCTAAGTGCGCAGACCCCTGCAGCTGTGTGTGCAGGGCAAGAACTGTTGTATTGAGAAGATCTGATCTAATAAAAGAATACTTTGAAGACAAATCTGTGTACTTTACTTGTATGCTTGCATTGTCTATGTTTTCTGATTATCTGTGCTAGATCAGGGTTTTTATCTATAATTGCACCCTGAAGACTTGAATATGGTTTATTATGGTGATTAATGCATGTTAAAGTAGAAATGCGCAGTCTAAAAAGTAGTTAAGTAGATTTGTTGAACAACATCTATATATTTGTCATACTGGTTCTATGAAGCTATGGATAAGTCTTAAGAGAATATTAGCCCTAAAGCCACACTCCATAGTCCCTGTAGATGCAGAAACCTAGTTCTAACATCCCCTAATATTGTTTCGGGTGAGACTTCGATTTATGTAGTATATTTTTGCCAAAAGGACCGGTAATAGATAGTTTTGTTGATTCGCACAACCATCTATGAACCTGGGTCTAGGCCCCCTCAAGCCAACAAATATTGGTTTCATTGCCGGGACTGGGATCTGAAGACTAAGGGATATGTGGATATGGATCTGACTAGAAAATAAATTTAATATTAGGTATCTCTGAAAGAGCGAGGATTTTTTGTACAAGAAAATAGAAATCCATGCTTGCCAACCGAGAAGTGGTTTTAGAAGTATATTTTTACAGATCAACACGATATCTTTTTATCATCATTCGCTAACGAGTTTCACAAGTGGCTATCAAGTCTAGCTGAGAATAAGACCTATTTTATGCACGACAAGCCTACTGCATGGAACCCAGAGCTGATTAAGCGACTCAAGGAGACCGATAACAAAACCTTAAGGGTTGTTGATTATTGGATCGATAATATTCTTGGAGGCTTTATTACTTAGTTTGCGATTGATACATATGTGTCCAAAAAAAAAAGACGAGTGCAAATTTTTCAAGGGTCTGTGAGGTAAGTACTTAAACTCTTTAAAGCCGTGGATTAATATTTTTTTATGTGACAAGGGTGTGTTGCACATGCAATCATATTAATGTTTGGGGGATGTAATTCTGGAGCTACGCGAAGTGGTAAAATATTCAGGGTAGATTGTGACAACTACATTGAGACTTAGTACAGTCCCTTGTTTGGATTTGAGAACGAAGAAGAAGAAAGAAAACTTTCAACCCCTAGAAGTGCATCACAGTTATACTTTGGATATCATCAAGGCACCTCTTGGATTCCCCAACCTGCCACATAGAGGAGGTACCACTGCCTATAGTATCTCTGGCTACGCAGTGCAACAAAGGAGTCTAGTTCAACTAGGTTGGGTATTTATGTAGAGAATTTTTGGATGATTGCATAGAAGCACAAGAGGAGAGTAAGAAATTCCAATATGCATGGCTATTTATCTTGATTGTGCTAATGGTGTGGAAAGAGCTAGATGAGTCATAATTCCCCACTGAGGTTGTGAGGTACGCCTCACTATGGCATTCAAAGGATTGAACAAGGGTGATGGAGAATAAGTTCTTTTGGGTTGGTTTTGAGATGATTTTGCGCATGGTGATTAGTCATAAGTCAAGGCTATCACCAAGTATTTTTGAATAATATCACTGCATTTCCGATTTTAAGGCATATTTTCACCATGTACACATCTGCACAAAGAAGGATCTTGTATAATTATAGTACAAGCTTCCATACTTGGTGACCGAGGATGACATCTCACACATATTCATTCAATGTCCAAGTGTCTGGTTAACTCCATCCTTGGAAGGGGCAGAGACAGGGCGGGAAGGCACCAGTGGAGTGAAGAAATATACTACAACTGGGAAGCCAACAAGCAAGAAAGGAAAGAATTCACCTTTGAGGTTGAGAAATAAACTGAAAAATAAGTCGAGCCAAAGAATAAGAAGGATGATCAGGAGACTGGGGGAGGTGATTTGGGTGGCGAAGATTCAATTGTTGATTTAGAGGACCCCACCTCCCCCTTTGTTATCAAGAGGTGACATAAACTTGGTGGAGGAGCTCTGCAGAAATAGATAATGTCTGATAAGTCAGCTGGAGGAGAACCGATGGCCGTCACTAAAGGGGAATTAGATGAGATTGGTGATACAGTCTGACACATCACCGAGGATCTCTGGGGAAACATTGAGGACCAATGTAAGGGTGTATTGACAGAGATACACAAGGCCCTCAAATAATTGCAGGTGCAGACAAGCACAGTTCAAGTGAGCGTAGTCTAGGCGAGTGTATTTCAAGTGAGAATGAATCGAGAAAGCAGGGAACCAATAAGCGTGAGTACAAAAAGTCTAGAGGTGGAAGTTACTTCTAACATTCCAGCTATGCATATCCCTGTAGGAGCCCTATATTTTGACACTGCCAAAAATCAAGCACAAGCATCCCATTAGTATAATCCCAGATTGAACCTTGCAACACTCACACTAAAATAATTGCATGACTTCAACTAGGGAGTTGCAGATCCGCGAGCAGCATGCCTTGCAGGTTATTTTATCCAAGATTTCAAGTAAGGTTGGAAGCATATGGCAGAGGAAAAGTAGTAGATCGTGCAGGATCGAGATGAGGTAGCAATGCACACACAATGGTTGGAGGCAGCAATCACCAAGGCTTGTAGTGAACTGCCAGAAGAAAAGATAGAGGAGCTCGCGATGGTGGTTAATGACTCTAAGGAAGAAGTGGATAAGGTAAAGCTTGAGCTTCAAATTCAGATTGTTGAGCTTCAGATGAAATTGCATCCAACTACTCCACCAGAGGTCTAGAAGCAGCGTGGAGCAGATATTAAGGTTGACATGAATAATATTGAAATGATAGTCAAGGATTGCATCCAGATATTTGATGATATTATGGAAATCTGGGCCTCACTGCAGGAGGACCCCCATGAGCAAAAAATTGAAGTAGAAATTTGAGAGAAGAAACAATAATTTGATCAGATAAAGCTAACTGCACAGACCTAGCGGTAGAACAACGGTTTGCCCGTATTCAAGAGGTACAGATGTTGCAAGGACAAATTGATGATTTGTGACGAAAGGAAAAGATTATCATCACTAGAATGCATCCTTGGGAAGCAGAAGCCAGTCAGCTATCCCACACTGTGGATAGCGAGCAGAAATCACTCTGACAAGAATAGAAAGAAGTCATTCAGAAAATAGAGAGGCCCGCTACAGAGAAGTCGTTGAATCAAGTTCGTGAGGCTGATAAGTAGTGCGCCGAGACAATCCAGCCACTGAAGAATGCGTTGAGAAGAATCAAAGAAAAAAATCAGGGTGTACCAGCTGAGTAACTTGGGGCGAGTCACATCTTTGTGTTGGGTACCCCTATGTCTAAAGTTTTGGTAAAGAATCCACATTTTAAGAGGCAGAGCACGCTGCACGCAGATGTTTTAGAGTCAAAGGTTTTGGGGTGGGTCAAAGACCCTTATTTTGTAAAGGGATGGGAAAATTTTGTATACGTTGAGCTCCGCCCATGGTTTTCAGACCATGGTATTGTGAAAGGAAAAACTATATAAGGAGTCTAGGATATCAATCACAAGATATAGAATGCATATGGATGTCATGTTTGATATAAATTAAGTTTGTATTCTATTGTTTTGTGTGAAAGGGAAGGCTCCTACAACTATGTGCGCGGAGACCTTAGGAAGTCTACAGCTCAGTGCACAGACCCCCGCGGCTATGTGCATAGGGTAGGAAGTGTTGTATTGAGAAGATCTGAGCTTATAAAAGAAGACTTTGAAGACATATTTATGTACTTTACTTGTATTCTTGCATTGTCTATGTTCTATGATTATTTGTGCTAGATCATTTTTTTTATCTATAATTTCATCGCACAGACTTAAATATGTTTTATTATGGTGATTAATGCATGTTAAAGTAGAAATGCTCAGTCTACAAAGTAGTTAAGTAGATTTTTTCAACAACGTTTATATATTTGTAATATTGGTTCTGTGAAGCTTTGGATAAGTTTGAAGAGAATATTAGCCCTAAAGCTACACTCCATAGTCCCACTCGATGCAGAAACATGGTTCTAGCATCCCCTAATATTGCCTCGGGTGAGACTTCGATCTACGCAACATATCGTTGCCAAGAGGGCTAGTAATAGAGGGTTTTTTTGGTTCGCGCAACCATCTTTGAACCTGGGTCTAGGCCCCCTCAAGCCAACACTAACCATTTTGCTCGAACCTTGTGGGCACGAGACTTCAAGCTGGACACATCTCTACAAAATTTTGGGAAAAATACTGAGAGGGGGGGGTGAATCAGTATTTAGAGCTAACTGAAAACTTTTTACTTTTTCTTTCTCTTAAAACCATATGCTACTTTACTGAACCAAACTCACGTATACACGTGGATATCCTTAATAAAACTTGCGTATGTCCAGAGATCTTATTATGCATTTAATTCTTTACTTAGATCAGTGCATCATTCATTCATCAGATGTTTAGTAAGCAGTAAACATGTGCAATAATAACAGAATAAACCATCACACATAAGAAACACACATGAACACTAGTATTTAAGGTGGAAACCCAATTCGAGAGAAAACCACTACTGCTGTCCTCTCTGTCTTCAATATTTATTATAAAGAAAAATTCTTACAATTTTGTACTGGTGCAGACTCATACTAGCACGCAGGCACCCCCCTGCAGAAGGTTGCAACCTTCTCTCGTTCTCCAGCCACTACTGGAAGGGAGCTCCAACCCCCTCACTGAAGGCTTCGACCCTCAGCACCACCATGAACCACGTTTCATCAATTTTCATACTGGATCCAACAGTTTCCACACAACATACCTTGTAGGCCACTTTTCATCAGATTTTCAGACTTCACCCACTCCATACATGAAACTGAAACTTATAACTTCATCAACCAATCAACCAACAACTTGATCTTCAATCAACATAATCAGCAACATATTCAACATTCAAACAACCCAGAACTGTATGAATACATCATTGACAGATAGCAGTAAAACATCAAAACAGATCAGATATTTCATTCCACACACTTCAGCAAAACCCTAGATTCCATACGCACTTTTACTTCAATGAACCTGCGTATATACGCGCTTTCACAAAGACAAACCTGCGTATACGCACTTTTTCTGAAACGAACCTGCGTATATACGCGCTTTCACTGAGATGAACATGCATATAGATCTGTAACTCTTCAGAACAGATAACTCAGATTTCACCCTTTACTTCAACAAAGATTCGCTAGATCACAGATCTAAACATTCCATAAACAGATCTAGAAAATACATAGTCATTTCAGATCTATAGATCCCTCTTCATCATTTTCTTCATAGGGACATTATTAATTCAGATCAATCAATAAATTGTTACCCATTCCATGCAGACTTCAGAGTGAAGTATTCATTAACACCCAGACTTCAGAATAGATATGCAGATACAAACTCAACCCTGAACAGACATTGATTAAAATAGCATACGCTACTTTGCTTTACTGAAGCTGCGTACATACGTACGCACTTTCCTGCACATCAACCCGCATAAACTTCTGTGTATTTAATTCTTCAAAAACCCTAACTGCCATACGCGCCTTTCATGAAGAGAACCCGCGTATATACGCGCTTTTACCGAGACAAACTAGTGTATAGATCTGAAAAAGATAAACTTTGCAGAACAGACCAGATCTATAAACTTACCCAGATTTCTTCAATTTCTTCATCAGACTTGTGCCAGGTCTTCATCATTTCTTTTGCAGATCATCCTAGAGATTCATCATTTCTAGATCTAGAGATCTTGAACCTTCATCATATCCATAGGTGCATCATAGATTCAGATCTAACAATTAAGACCAGAGTTCATCCATGCAGATATTCCTTAGAGAGATTTATTCATTAACAACTCTTACACATGCACACATTGCACTATGATCCTCTTCTCCTTATATATTTTTAGCCTTTATCAATACCATGAGTCAAAACCACTTAACCGCTGATGGTATTCCTGGATGGGATCAAATAGATAATCCAGTGCTCAATACAGTGGGCCAATACCATGGTAATGTCCCCTAGTTTTATAAATTCAGAGTGAAAATAGGCATACACTACTTGGTACGTACTTTTCCGCGTACATACGCTACTTTGCCTTTACAAACCCGCGTATGCTTTGTGACATATCTTATTCATCATTACTCTGGCACTTACTGGAATTTCTTTCTTTGTTACTTCTAAAATGCTCTGTAGATACATCAGATTTACATTATTAACAAATAGGTTTCTATCCAAAGTCAAATCATCAAGTTAGTTTCCATCAAGGACAATTTCATCAAGTAGGTTGCCATCAAGGACAACACATTGCATCATATTTCCAACAATCTCCCCCTTTGGACTTGATGGCAACCATGATGGTGTTTGATCACCAAAATAGGTAGATACATTGAATATAACCATTATTCAAACACCATGATACTCTCCCCCTTTGACATCAAGGGCAAAGGGCGGATCAAAACCAAACAAGGTTTTTCTTCTCTTGTAGAAAGACGAGCTATGTAGATGTGATGTGCACTGAAGTTACCATGCTTGCTCCCCCTGAGTTCATGCTGAATCTTCAAACATATTTTTCAATGAAGTACATGACTCTATGACCTTTCCTATCACCAAGGAATCATACTTACATCAATGATCCAACCAAGTGGATTTACATATGTTACTCAAGTACCCAACCAAGTGGGTTTACACATTTTGACTTAATTACCCAACCAAGTGGGTTTACAAATTTGAAGAAGTCCTTACATGACTGAATATAAAAATTTACATCATAGGTATAACATTTTCATCAAAATATAGAAATAACTTATACAATCAAGACCAAAGAATCTCAAGCATTAGATCAGACCACAACAAATAATTAGAATGCCAACAATGCATCCTTTCCATATGACCAAAGCTCCCCCTTAACTTGTGCATCCTGAACACTTTCAACAACAAATCATCAAGGCATCTTCATCAGAAGCATTAGAGAATGAAATAGAAATATGAGAGGTATAACATCACCAGAGATACCCAACAGCACGACAGCTGTGCTGAAGAATGTTGACCCAGAAAAAATTTGTCAGCAAATACCCATACGCGGTTTTCTGTGTATAAACTCGCGTATATACGCGATTGTCCTTCAAGAAAACCGTGTATCCAATTTAATCTTCTGTATTTAAGTAGATCTGATCTTCTGCATGGCAGAGACTACTCCCAGCTTATGTCTGAGATATTCGAACGCTTCACCGGATTATATGAGAGAGGAGACGCAACTTGTTCTTGAACATACCAACTTCACCTTTATCCTACACCATTACATAAGAAGTGATACTTGATGGAATGTTCTTGGTCTTAGAATGTATAATTGTGACTTGTTTTACCGATGGCACTTGTATTATCACACGCAATGGAGATAGGAGGTGAAAATTTGATTTGAAAGTCTTGTAAGGTTTGCATCATCCAAAGAATTTGAGTGCAACATGATGCGGCAACCACATATTCTGCTTCTGCTATAGATAAGGCAATGGAGATTTTCTTCTTGCAGAACCAAGATACCACAACCAGGATGCGACCATGAGAGATGAAGGGCACTATGTTTTCTCGATCATGCTTTTCCAGCCCCACCCGCATTTCTCTAGAGAGTGAGATCAAGATTCTTTGATACCATAGTCCAAAGTCTTGAGTTCCTTGTAGATATTTGAATATTATTTTGACAAACTCGAAGATGAGACTTTGGATTAGCTGACCACCCTCCGCCTAAACCGCATGCATAATGTCCGGGTCTAGTCCCAGTGAGATAAAGTAGACTTCCTATGATAGATCTGTATTCTGGTTGATTCACCATGGGAGAATCATCATGAGAACTAAGATTACATCCGATTATCATTGGTGTACTTACAGGTTTGCACACTTCCATGCCATAATTCTTCATAATTTTCTTAAGATATTTTGCTTGTGATAAGAATATGCCATTTGTTTCTTGATGCACTTGCAAGCCAAGAAATAATGTTAGTTCCCCAAGTAAAGACATTTCAAATTCTTGTTGCATAATAGAAGCAAATTTATGACTCATAGACTCTTCATTACTTCCAAAGATGATATCATCAACATATACAACCAAATCAATAGTTTATCATTTTCAGTTTTTTTGTATAAGTTTCTATCAGCAGACCCCTTTGAAAATCCTTGTTGATGAAGATATTTGTCAAGACAATAATACCATGCCCTTGGAGATTTTTTGAGACCATATAGAGCCTTTTTAAGTCTACAAACAATTTTTTCATCATTTCCCAAAATGAATCCTTCTGGTTGTTCTATATAAACTTCTTCTTCTAGGTCACCATTGAGAAAAGCAAATTTAGCATCCATTCGATAAACTTTTATTTGTTGGAAGCTTGAAGAAGCAAGAAATATTCTTATGGCTTCAAGTCTAGCTATAGGAGCAAAAGTTTCTTCAAAGTCTATACCTTCTTGTTGAGCATACCCCTTGCAAACAATTCTAGCTTTATTTCTTATAACATCCCCATTCACATTTAACTTTTTTTTGAATATCCATTTAGTTCCAATGACATTTTTGTCATGAGGTCTTGGTACTAATTCCCAAGTGTGATTCTTTTCAATTTGATCAAGCTCTTCATTCATGGCTTGAATCCAACATTCATCTTTGCTAGCTTGATTGACATTGAGGTCAGTGGATAGAAATGCCGTATAGCTAGAAGATCCCACAAGAGCTTGTTTGTACACCCGATCCCTTTTCTCCCAAAATTTGAGATTCCGGATGATTCTTTTGAACATATCCGGATGGAGCTTTTTCGCATAAATCATCTTCGGTTTCTTTATTGGGTTCACCGTCTATATCATTTCTATTTGATGTAGAAGTATATATGTCACCTTGTCTTCATTTTTTTTTTAGTTTTTCTTCTTTGAGCCGTTAGGAGACTCATCAATAACAACATCAATACATTCAAAAATCTTCCGAAGTTTTGATCTTTGACAGGGATACTATGCTGTCAATTCTAAGAGAAACTTAAGAAGTATTCCTTCATATCCGGCTTCTGGGTTCAAACTTGCCAAGTTTTTCATAATTATTTTTGATAAAGCATTCACTTCCAAAAACTCTAAAATGCTTCACAGTGGGAGGATTACCATACCAGAGTTCATATGGAGTTTTATCAATATTTACACGAAAATGTGCCTTACTAAGAATATTTACCGTTGTATGCGCTGCTTCTCCCCAAAATGTGTCAGGTGTTCCGGAATCATCAAGCATAGATCTAGCCATTTGTTGAACTATTCTATTCATTCTTTCTGCTATGCCATTTTGTTGTGGAGTGCCAGCGACATAAAACTATCTTTTTATGCCATGTTGTTCACAAAATTCAAGGAATTCATCTGATGTATATTCTCCTCCTCGATCAGATCTAAGAAATTTGATTTTTAGATCTAATTCATTTTCAACCAGTGCTTTGAAGATCTGAAATTTCTCAAATGCTTCATCTTTGTGTTTAATCAACCCAATCCAACACATTCTAGAGAAATCAATAAATAAGATATAGTATTGTTCACCACGGGTGACTTTTCCCCTGTGTCGACATATGTCAAGTATGAATGAGTTCAGAGGCTTACTTGATGATCCTTCTGGCATTAAATTGCACTCTGGTTTGCTTACCAATTGGCAAGATTTGCATATGATACTAGGTACAAGAATATTGGAAAGATCAACAACAAAGCGTAAGTCCGTTTGATTGGTTGATTTGAGAGAAGCTCGTATGCCTATATGGTGTTCCATAGCCAATTTTCCGAAGATTTACTCAAGTAACATTGTTCTCCGGGGTTCTTCAATACATATAGGTTGCTTGGAGTTCCTTTTCCTTTTATGATTGTTTTACTTGTATCAAGATCACGAACCACACATTATTTTGAACTAAAGACAACTTCAGTTCCTTGATCACACATTTGACTTACACTTAACAGCTTATGCTTTCATCCATCCACATACATGACATTATTAGCTTTCACCTTTTCTTTTAGAAAAATAGAACCTTTTCCCTTAATGACAGCAGGAGTATCATTTCCAAATGTAACATTCTTTTCTTTTTCTAGAGCACTATATGCAAGAAGTTTGTTTTTGTCACATGTCATGTGTTTTGAGCATCCACTATCAATGTACCATTGGTTTTCTTCACCTTCTGCAAATAAATCTATGCCACAATTTTCAACCTGCAATTCCTTCTTTTTCCACACTTTGGAGCTTGAAGGAAAATGTTCTTTTGGCTGAACTTTGCTCCTGCATTTAGATTCTTCATGGCCAAAGTTATTGCAATAATCACATTCAACTTCATTTTGAAGAGGAGAAAATTTGTTATAGGTATTCTTCTTTGTTCCAATATCAATCCTTTTCTTTCTTGCTTCTCTTGTCATGATGGTTTTATATGGAACACATTGAACAAATTTATAACCAAAATTGTGACATGAGAAACGTTGTCCATTGAAGAAGAAATTTCTGCAATCATGAAATCTTCTACTTGAATTTACCTGTTGATTGGTGTTTCTTTGAAAGATATTCCTGTTAGTATTTTTTGAATTGAGATGATCATGCTTTACCTGTAAATATTCTCTATTCCCTTGCTGAGTGGCAGAATGTTGTATACTAGCTGTAGCTTCTTTTAGATAATTTGGTGTTGAAGCCTGAGAAGATTCTCTGATATATCCAAGACTTGTCTTTATAAGAGGAGAACATTGTACCTTGATAATCTCATCTAAGGTTTCAGATCCTTTAGAAAATCTAAGATTCAAACTCTTTACTTTCTCAATTTCTTTTCTTAGACTTACTATTTCAAATTCTAATTTCTCATTGTGTTTCTCCTTTTCTTCAAGCTGATTTTTCAGAGTTTCTATGGATATTTTACTTTCTTCTAAGCATATTTTGAGTTCATTGAACTCATCAAGAAAATCATTGTTCTCTAACGAATCCGTAAAAATATCTTTTTCTTCTCTAGATCTTTTCAAAATGCCATGAGAAGTCTAAGATCTTGTCTACATTCTTCCTCACTATCGATAACCCATCTCATCGTCTTCATGAGTATAGTCACTTTTTCTAGTGCTAAAACCGTTTTTATCCTTCTTGCTACTTCCTTTCCTTTTCATGTGTTTCTTTATGGATACAATTAGCAAAAGATAATGACCAACTCTTCCACAAGAAAAACATTTGAAAGGAAGCTTACCTCTGAACCGTCGTGTGCCAAGTTGGAGTTTCTTTACAAAATTTACCTCATCTTCTTCTGAGATATACCCTGATCCTTCTGTCTCTTGTACTTCTTTCCCTTTGTAGAAGCTCTAAAGACGACTTCTTTGACTTCAGATGGTCCTCCTCTTCTAATTTCACATGGAGTTAGTATGCCATGAAGTTGCACCACAGTAAGATTTTGAAGATCCTGCTTTTCTTCAAGAGCAAAAACTTTTGACTCAAATTTTACTTTTAGCGATCTTAATACTTTCTCAACCAAATTAGATTCAGCTATTGTTTCTCCCAGATTTCTCATACGATTTACAATATCATCAAGACGTAAAAAGAAATTGGCAATGCTCTCCTCATTATGCATTTTTAGATTCTCATATTGAATTCTGAGAGTTTGGAGTTTAGCACTTTTTACCTTTGCATCACCTTCATAACTTAGAATGATTTTGTCCCATATTGCCTTTGTTGTATCCAACTGCATGACTTTGACAAATTCTAATTCAGTTAGACTTCCCAATAGAGCATTGACCGCCTTTGCATTTGTTTCATAATTCTTTCTTTCCATCGGATCTGTTGGTGTTGCGACTGGATATTGATATCCTACTTCAGCAATAGCCCATACATCTACTCCCAGAGACTAAAGATAGGATCTCATCCTTGTTTTCCAGAAGATTAAATTGTTTCCGTTGAAGAGTGGAGGCCTGATAGATGTTATTCCATCTTGATTTCTCATCTTGTTTGATCTTCCTTCAAGCGGCTACGCTTTTTCAGAAGGATCTGCTCTGATAATTTCAGAATTTGGAAAAAAATACCGAGAGGGGTGGGGGGGTGGGGGGTGAATCAATATTTAGATGACCGAAAAATTCTTACTTTTTTATTTCTCTCGAAAACCATACGCTTTTTTATCAACCAAACTCGCGTATACACACGCATATCCTTAATAAAATTGCGTATGTCCGTATATCTTATTATGAATTTAAATCTTTACTTGATCGGCATCATTCATTCATCAGATGTTTAGTAAGAAGTAAACATGTGCGGTGAATAATAGAATAAACCATCACACATGAACACCCGTATTTAAGGTGGAAACCCAATTCGGGGAGAAACCACCGCTCGCCGTCGTCTCGTCTTCAATATTTATTATAAAGAAAACTTGTTACAACCATGTAACGGTGCAGACTCATACCGGAACACGTTGTGCACCCACCCGCAGAAGGCTACAACCTTCTCCTCGTTCTCCAGCCCACTACGGGAAGGGAGCTCCAACCCCCTCACTGAAGGCTTCGACCCTCAGCACCACCATGGACCATGTTTCATCAATTTTCATACTGGATCCAACAGCTTCCACACAACATACCTTGTAGGCCACTTTTCATCAGATTTTCAGACTTCACCCACTCCATACATGAAACTGAAACTTATAACTTCATCAACCAATCAACCAACAACTTGATCTTCAATCAACATAATCAGCAGCATATTCAACATTCAAACAACCCAGAACTGTATGAATACATAATTGACAGATAACAGTAAAAAAGAAAAACAGATTAGATATTTCATTCCACACACTTCAGCAAAACCCTAGATTCCATACACGCTTTTACTTCAATGAACCTGCGTATATACGCGCTTTCATAGAGACAAACCTGTGTATATGCAGTTTTGCTGAAACGAACCTGCGTATATACGCACTTTCGCTGAGATGAACATGCGTATAGATCTGTAACTCTTCAGAAGAGATAACTCAGATTTCACCCTTTACTTCAGCAAATATTCTCCAGATCACAGATCTAAACATTCCATAAACAGATGTAGAAAATACATAGTCATTTCAGATCTAGAGATCCCTCTTCATCATTTTCTTCATAGGTACATTATTAATTCAGATCAATCAATAAACTGTTACCCATTCCATGCAGAAATACTTCAGAGTGAAGTATTCATTAACACCCAGACTTCAGAATAGATATGTAGATACAAACTCAACCCTGAACAGACATTGATTAAAATAGCATACGCTACTTTGCTTTACTGAAGCCGCGTACATACACGCTTTCCTGCACATCAAACCACGTATACTTCTATGTATTTAATTCTTCAAAAACCCTAACTGCCATACGCGCCTTTCATGAAGCGAACCCGTGTATATACGCGCTTTTACAGAGACAAACTAGCGTATAGAACTGAAAAAGATAAACTTTGCAGAACAGACCAGATCTATAAAATTACCCAAATTTCTTCAATTTCTTCATCAGACTTGCACCAGGTCTTCATCATTTATTTTGCATATCATCCTAGAGATTCATCATTTCTAGATCTAGAGATCTTGAACCTTCATCATATCCATAGGTGCATCATAGATTCAGATCTAACAATTAAGACCAGAGTTCATCCATGCAGATATTCCTTAGAGAGATTTATTCATTAACAACCCTTACACATGCACACATTGCACTATGATCCTCTTCTCCTTATATATTTTTATCCTTTATCAATACCATGAGTCAAAACCACTTAACCGCTGATGGTATTCCTGGATGGGATCAAATAGATAATCCAGTGCTCAATACAGTGGGCCAATACCATGGTAATGTCCCCTGGTTTTATAAATTCAGAGCGCAAATAGGCATACGCTACTTGGTACGTACTTTTCCACGTACATACGCTACTTTGCCTTTACAAACCCGCGTATGCTTTGTGACATATCTTATTCATCATTACTCTGGCACTTACTGGAATTTCTTTCTTTGTTACTTCTGAATTTATCTATAGATACATCAGATTTACATTATTAACAAATAGGTTTCTATCCAAAGTCAACTCATCAAGTTAGTTTCCATCAAGGACAACTTCATCAAGTAGGTTGCCATCAAGGACAACACATTACATCATATTGCCAACAATCTCCCCCTTTGGACTTGATGGCAACCATGATGGTGCTTGATCACCACAACAGATAGATACATTGAATATAACCATTATTCAAACACCATGATACTCTCCCCCTTTGACATCAAGGGCAAAGGGCGGATCAAAACCAAACAATGTTTTTCTTCTCTTGTAGAAAGAAGAGCTCTATAGATCTGATGTGCACTGAAGTTACCATGCTTGCTCCCCCTGAGTTCATGCTGAATCTTCAAACATATTTTTCAATGAAGTACATGACTCTATGACCTTTCCTATCACCAAGGACTCATATTTACATCAATGATCAAACCAAGTGGATTTACATATGTGACTCAAGTACCCAACCAAGTGGGTTTACACATTTTGACTTAATTACCCAACCAAGTGGGTTTACAAATTTGAAGAAGTCCTTACATGAATGAATATAACAATTTACATCGTAGGTATAACATTTTCATCAAAATATAGAAATAACTTATACAATCAAGACCAAAGAATCTCAAGCATGAGATCAGACCACAACAAATAATTAGAATGCCAACAATGCATCCTTTCCATATGACCAAAGCTCCCCCTTATCTTGTGCATCCTGAACACTTTCAACAGCAAATCATCAAGGCATCTTCATCAGAATCATTAGAGAATGAAACAGAAATATGAGAGATGGAACATCACCAGAGATACCCAACAGCATGGCAGCTGTGCTGAAGAATGTTGACCCAGAAAAAATTTGTCAGCAAATACCCATACGCGGTTTTCTGTGTATAAAATTGCGTATATACGCGACTGTCGTTCAGGAATCCGCGTATCAAATTTAATCTTATATATTTAAGTAGATCTGATCTTCTGCATGCCAGAGACTACTCCCAACTTCTGTCTAAGATATTCGAACGCTTCCCTGGGTAAAGGTTTGGTAAATATATCAGCAACTTGTTCTTTGGAGGGAACATACTCCAACTTAACCTTTTTTTCAAGCACTTGTTCATGTAAGAAGTGATACTTGATGGGAATGTGCTTTGTCTTGGAATGCATAACAGGATTCTTTGAGATACTGATGGCACTTGTATTATCACACATAATGGAGATAGTAGGTGAACATTTGATTTGAATGTGTTGTAAGGTTTGCATCATCCAAAGAAGTAGAGTGCAACATGATACGGCAGCCACATATTATGCTTCTGCTGTAGATAAGGCAATGGAGCTTTACTTCTTGCTGAACCAAGATACCAATCGAGGCCCCATATAGAATGCACCACCACTAGTGCTTTTCCGATCATCAACATTTCTTGCCCAATCTGCATCAGTGTAAGCATGAAGAGCGAGATCAACATTCTTTGGATACCATAGTCCAAAGTCTTGAGTTCCTTGTAGATATTTGAATATTATTTTGACAGCCTGAAGGTGAGAATCTTTTGGATTAGCTTGGAATCGTCCAACAATCCCAACTGCATGCATAGTATCTCGTTTAGTCCCAATGAGATAAAGTATACTTCCTATCATAGATTTGTTTTCTGGTTGATTCACCATGAGAGAATCATCATGAGAACTGAGATTACATCTGGTTATCATTGGTGTACTTACAGGTTTTCACTCTTCCATGCCATACTTCTTCAGAATTTGCTTAATTTATTTTGCTTGTTGTTGTGGAGGTGAATCCCCTCTGCGGACAGAGGCGATCCTGTTGGAAATGTTGTCATTGATGGCAAAGGAGCACAAAGGAGCAGCACCTGAACCAGCAATAAGGCAAAGGAGATGAAAAAGGAGGAGCACTTGAAACATTAGCCAAGGAGCAGAGAAAGCATAAGAAGAGGTAGCAGAAGCAGCAAAAAGGAGAAGCAGGGCAGCAAAGAGAAGCAGAGACAGGACCATTTGAAGAAGCAAGGAGCAACAAATACAGAGGAAGAGATGAAACGGACATGCAGTAGAGGCAAAGGTCGAGCAGCGTTGAAGCTGAAACAGGCAAAGGAAACAGGCGGAAGAACACTGCTAGAGTGTAACAGTCGAATATAGAGGCAGAGTGAAACGGTCGAGCAATGGAGACAGAGGCGTTAGCACATCAGAGGCACATAAATTCCAGGAATCGCTGAACCCCTGGCGGAAGGATACATACATATATATATATATCCATCACAATACATTTAAATGCCACACATTTCATATTTTGCAATGGTCCAAGGCATATATATTAATATATATATTTAAGTGGAGCGTGTTATGATCAATGGAAAGGAAGTAATATAAAGTGGGACCCTCACCCAATCGCATCGGAGAAAAGGTTGGCAGCGGAACATAGTGACAAGAGCTCCGATTGAGTTCCGGACCTGATAGGGCATACAAACAGTGGCTTGATAAGTTTGAAATCTGGTTTAATCGCATCGGAAAGA
Organism: Pinus albicaulis; assembly: GCA_034641835.2. Classification (NCBI taxonomy): domain Eukaryota; kingdom Viridiplantae; phylum Streptophyta; class Pinopsida; order Pinales; family Pinaceae; genus Pinus; species Pinus albicaulis. The sequence goes on from CM076578.1 coordinate 46,145,409, forward strand.
AACAAACCATCGCAACACATATTAAAAGACTTGTGATTGCGATTAAGAGTTCAGAACCGATGGGTGTATAAACAATGGTTAATATATATTTGAATTCCGGCCTAATCGCATCGGAGATTATAAGAACATCACAACATCGCAACATCGTGTCATCGCACCATCGCAACATCGTAACATCGCACCATCGCACCATCACAACATCGCAACATCGCACCATCGCACCATCGCAACATCACAACATCGCGCCATCGCACCATCGCACCATCGCAAATGTTACATTGTGCGATTTTTTTGTTTGATCTATCGATCGTCGTTGCGATGTGTTGTCTGTCGTCAGATGTGGGGCCCGACCCTTTCATATATTAGAGGCTGTGATTCGACTTATTGGATTGTAATATAAGACCAAAGGCTTAAGGTGGAGGGCGATTGTTTATATAAAATGATTGTTGCTAGATATATAAAACATGGTTGCAGTTGTATTAAAATATGCCACATGGGCTGTGAACCCACGGGCCTCGGCTTAATGGGAGGGCGATTATTAATATACAACGACTATGATATATGTCCGTTCCGCTTGCGGAATGTTCCACATCAACAAGACACTCGTGGCATGAAAAGCGTTGGAATATGGCCTAGAATTACAGTCAGCAGATTCATTTATATATAAAGCGCTGATATAAAAATGAAAAATGCAGTTACACAAATACAGAAGTTACGCAACAACCACAAACAGAAAGGCATACAGAGAAGAGAAATGGACAAAGACACAGTCAGAGAAAAGACAAATGCGCAGTAAGCCAAGAGACAAAATGAGTGAGCTGGAGTTTTCATTTGTAATTTGAATGTAAATGTTTTATTTAAATTTATATTGTTGTGATGCATTGGCAAGTCTCCGGAAGAGAGCAAATATCCCACTATAATATTAAAATAAGCACCTACTGTTATATTTTCTGAATGAGCAGATAAAAGAGATGAGAAGGCAGAAGGCAAAGAGACATGGCCGTCCATTTCAAATTCCCAGTGGAATAAAAACAGCCATGAAGCTGTTTTTGTATAAAACAAGGTAATATCCAAGGGGAGAAGAAGTTGACGAAAGAGAGTGAGAGAAGAAGAGAGTGTGCAGCAGAATTAAAGAGAGTTGAAGAGAATAAGCAAGCTGCAAGAAGAATGTGAATAAGGAGGAGCTGAGCAAAGAAGAATAAGGGGCTGAGCATAGATGATGCAGGTCTGGTATAAGAGTTGATGAACAGCAAAGAAGAAGGTACAAAACAGAGCTGATATCCAAGGTAAATCAGCAAGTGTTTTTCTTTTGAAAGAGTAAAGAAGTTGGAGCTTCCCTATCAAGTTGTAGCTTGATAGATGTCAGTTGTAGCTGACTGAGGTAGGAGCCTCCTGTAGGTTGGTGCCTGCAGAAAATAGATGGAAGTTGGAGCTTCCTTGCAAGTTGTAGCTTGCAGAATTGAGGTTGGAGCCTCCTGTAGGTTGGTGCCTGCAGAAAATCAGTGGTGAGAGGGAGTTGGAGCTTGCCTTTGCATCACAACAATAACAAGATGTGGTTTTCTCCCTTTATGGGTTTCCACGTATATCTGGTGTCTATGTGCATGATGTCTATGTGTTGATATGATATATCTATTCTGCTAATACTTGCTGCTAACATATTAAGACTGCTGGTACATTATCTAATCGACTTATTAGTTGCTGCTCATAAATAAATATTGCTCACACATTATGTTGATCATGAAATGAAGGTGTTAATAAAGTAAAATAAGTTTTAAAGGAAAAGTTTTAAAAGTCCATGAATGTGTTAAACTGATTCACCCCCCCCTCTCAGTTTAACTAAGAGTTCAACAATTGGTATCAAGGCAGGTTCCTTTGGTGTAAGCTTAATAGCTTGAAGGAGATCTGGTTAAGTCATGGACTATCAAAATGTACCTGTGTTAAATACAACAAAATTTCCTGAATGGAGAGATAAGATTAAAACAGGATTATTGGCTTATGAACCTGAAGTATGGGAGCTTGTTTGTGATGGTTACCGCACAGACTCCCCCACAGTGAAAGAACAACAGAGGAATGCCAAGGCAAAATGTGTGATATATGACAGTCTTCATAACAAGGACCTTGAGTTGATAATGGATTTAACCTCTGCAAAAGAAATCTGGGACAGATTGCATTTCATGCATGGAATAAACACAGAGGACTGCATTGTGAAGAAGGAGAAGAGAATTAAGAAGAAGAAAAATTCAGTTCAAAAGGAAAATATTCAATCAAATGAGGTACCTGCTGGTGTGAATAGTAGTGAGAGCCATGAAGAAATTGCAGCTGAAGAAAAAGCCAAACTTGACACAGCTCTGACTGAAATAGAAAAATTGAAGAATGAAAACAAAGACCCTAAGAGATTGGTACAAATATGTGATGAGAAAGAATATGAAGACAGAAAAGAAATTATTTTCCTGAAGACACAAATTGAAGAGGCAAAGAAAGTAGAAGACACTCTACTACAACAAATGAGTGAGAAAAGTCTTGAATGTGAAAAATTGAAAGAAGAAGTAGTGAGCCTAAGAAAGAACTTAGAAAAGGCCCAAAGAGAACTATTAATGAATACACCTCTAATGAAAGGCTCTGGACAGTTGGACCAGATTCTAAATGCACAAAGGTCACCTCTCATAAAGACTGGGATAGGATATGAAGGAGAAACCAGTAAGTCCAAGGCAGAAGATAACAAGAAAATCATCTTTGTAAAAGTTGTGAAGGACAATGAAGCATCTCAACAGATTACTACAAAAATAGAATCTAGCAAGAACATGAGTTGCAGAGAAACAAATAGAATCAAGCAGCAAAATGAAAGAACAGAGAATGAGAAGATGAAACAATCAATTGCTGAAGGCTCATATGCTCCTAAGGATGTATTGAACAAATTTGGAAGATGTCAAAGGAGGTTCCTCCCTCCTATGAAAAATAGCACATGTTTTTCCTGCCACAAACAAGGACATAATGCAGCATATTGCAAGACAAAGCCAATTCAGTCCAATCAGCAAAGGATGCAGCAAAAGAGAAGAATCCCTCAAGCAAGAAAATGGAAAGAACAATCTTTCACCATGTACACAAATCATTTCCATGGCTATTGTTATGCATGCAATAATTTTGGACATAAAATCGTTGATTGTAAAATGTATCCAAGAAGAGAAACAAAATATTATACATCAGCTCAAATGCACATTGGTCAAATAAGATGTAATGTATGCCTCAAGCTTGGCCACAAAGCAAAGGAATGTAAACTGCCATATATATTAAAGAACTCCAGACAGATGATGAAATCCAATCCAATAAAACAAAACTATGAATCGGAAAGGAGTGTAGACATTATGATGAACCCCAATAAAGTATGGAAAGAAAAGAGAAAGGGGGAGCCTATTATCTCAATAACATAATGAATACATCCTAGTCTCAGGGGGAGTTGCTCTAGGAAACAAAGAAAATATCTAACCAGTTACAAATATGAAGCAACATCCCAGGGAGAGAGCAGTTCATATATAGACCCCATGAAAGTAGTCTAAGAAGAGCTCCATGTAATGAGAACAGCTATGAGATGAGGAAGAAAAAGGAATTAGAGACAGAGCAGTGGAGTTGAAAAAGGCCTGAAGGGGTGTAATATAGTTTGCAGATTAATTATTGAGAAATTAGTTGAGCATAGACTTTTATTGAAGAATAAAACCCTGTGATAAGACTTAATATGCTTGGGGATGAGTTGGAGCAGTGCTTAAATGGCAGAAGAGGACTGGAGAGGGAGCCCGAGAGCTGCAAAGAGACAGAGAACCTCTTCAATAACAGTATAGGAGGATAATGGCCATCGAGTTGAATATCTGGCCTGTTATGAAATTGTAAGAATTTGCTCCAAGATCTATCGCCTGTATATATACATATATCTGTTTATGAAGAATTGTGAATAAGTTCCATGTATCTTTTTATGTCTTCCTGGTCGAATCATATAAGGAAATTATCTCAGCGTAACTGTGCATTTGTTGTTTAACTCTGTGTGGAGGGGACCTTTCGTAATTGTGCATTTGCTGAGTTAAATCATGTATAAATGTATGTATGTCTTCTTGATGAAGGATAATGGATTTGTGTAATTGATGTTCGAATCCCATAGCCAAGGATACGAGCGGAGCGATAGAACTCTGTATACCCTATAATAGGAAACTCTATGCAGGAAGACGGAATTGAAATCATGTATATGATTGAGTTCTAGTGGTGCTCTGGGAATGCGTGAGAGTGCTTTGACTCTGCAGTAGTGTACTCCGTCCCTGTGTTAATGCATATACTCCGAAATGTTCGTGGTTATACGCTTCGGTGTGTATATCGAATATAGAAATCATGTGCGAATAGACCGTGGAATGGAAATGGTTGAATAGTATCGTTGAACATATTGGAACCACGAGTTAATGTTGTACACGGAAGTGTCAGACCGGAACCTGGAGCATAGGAGGAAGTGGAACCACGACCAGATGAATAGTGAACGCGGATTGCCGAAAACCACCCTGCCATTTCGCACCGCTTCTCCGGAGTAGGTGGTATTTTCTGAATTGGAGCGATTCCATACAGGAATCGACACGTGGCAAGGGACCCATTTCAAAACCACCCTTTAAAGTGCGCCTTTGCGCATTATATATCGTACCAGGACACGGAGCGAAATGGACAGGAGCCGTCAATCTGAAGGGCCGACATCTGACGGTGATCGCTCGCAGGACTTGCACGAAGTTTAAAGGAAGAGCCCGGGGGTTAAAAAAGGTACAGTGCGTGCATTTGATTGGTCCTTGATTGTACTGTGGGCCCGGGGCGGAGTCATATACAATGAATTTGGTTTATATTGTTTATTAAAGTCTGACGGGTTATTAATATACGGTGGAAGACTAAGGTTTCTAATTAATAAAAGATTGCCGATTATCTAATAATATATGAGTGGATATATTATATATAATGACTGTATATGTGAACGGGGCCTAATACATGTACATGTAATGGACTGTCGGATTATAACTGAAGAATTGAGATATTAAAAATGACCAGACTTGTTTTTATTAAGTTTGTCAGCGTGGAATAAAGAGAACATGCGAGAGTGCCCGGATTGGAAAAATGACTGGACAATGAAATTTTGGGATGCATTTACACACAGTTAAGTGAAATATTGGAATTTACTAGGATAATGAACAGATGAATAGACACAGAGGTGAACCAATATATATAGAACAATTGAATTGTATGTAAAGCAACAATGGTTCTAGAGCAGTCCTAGAAAAGAAAATGCTATGACTTCCTCTGAACATCATGACAGAAAAAGAAAAATATTAATGAGACCAAGATCAGATTCAGTATATTGATGATTTTTGTTGAAAATAGTGGAGAGCTCAATAATAGATGTCTTAATTATGGGTAAATGTGCAAGCTGAAGTGAAACCTCTGCATGGTTTACCAAAGTAATATCAATTGGTGTTTAGGTACAAGCAACATGCTTATCAACAGATTACCAAGCATTATCAGCGGAGCAGCAGTATGATACAGGTCCACAGGATCAAAGAACTATGGCAAAAGAACCTCAAGGCCCCTTTCTTAAGGTCAGTTACAAAACAATGTGAAGGCTGTTTGCTGGGTTTTCAATCAAACATCTTGAATATGCCTTTGTGGAAGTTCATCCTGATAGAACAGTCAAAGTATCTGAAGAATAAAGGACTAGCTGTGATTACCATCTAAAGCTCAAATTTTTTTTAAATACTACTTCAACACAAAGAATTTGCTGGTAATCAACCTTTAAAGAGAGATTGATTACTGACATATATACCTCCTTATGTCATAAATGAATTGCATGGTTGATAAGTGAGATTGACAAATACATTGAATGCAAGAAAAGTGAACCACAACTATAACAGACATATTGGCTTCATCACAATTGAACAAATGCTGTACTGCAGATGAGTATTGCAGAAGAAGACATATTCCATCTACAATCTTCCTCAATAGAAATATATTGGCTCACTACATCAGACAGAGACAGAAGTATATTTGAAGCCTTATCATCATTTTAGTTTTTAAATCAAATGATGCATCTATGATTAGTTAAAGATAGTACAATGTGTTCTATGAAGTGTCATTATCCTCACTTTTAGCTCTATACAAGTGAAAGGAGTCAGTGCTTTGGGATTGTATCAACTTGTAGTATACATTCAAGAGCAATAATCCTCAAAGTGTTCTCTCAACAAGTCTTGTACATCACTCTGGAGCAGCATGTTACAAAGTCAGCAGAAGAGGGCCTAAACATAACTCAGAGAGAGGAAATGCAAAGACAGAATCAACACTAAGAAATGTGCAACCCTTTGCCATTGATGTCAAAGGGGGAGGAAAAGAAGGTAATAGAAGAAAGGGTCTTCTAAAAGAAGCCAGGCAGAGAAAGACTTAGAGGAAGCATTGGATTATCAGTGGAGGTGTTGCCATCAATGCCAAAGGGGGAGACTATTGGAAATGTTGTCATTGATGGCAAAGGAGCACAAAGGAGCAGCACCTGAACCAACAATAAGGCAAAGGAGATGACAAAGGAGCAGCACTTGAAACATTAGCCAAGGAGCAGAGAAAGCATAAGAAGAGGTAGAAGAAGCAGCAAAAAGGAGAAGCAGGGCAGCAAAGAGAAGCAGAGACAGGACCATTTAAAGAATCAAGGAGCAGAAAATACAGAGGAAGAGATGAAACGGACATGCAGTAGAGGCAGAGGTCGAGCAGCTTTGAAGTTGAAACAGGCAAAGGAAACAGGCGGAAGAACACTGCTAGAGTGTAACAGTAAAATACAGAGGCAGAGTGAAACGGTCGAGCAGTGGAGACAGAGGCAGGGATTACAGAAGCAGTGAAGTGGTCGAGTGGCAGAGGCGTTAGTACAGCAGAGGCAGAGGCGTTAGCACAGTAGAGGCACATAAATTCCGGGAATCACTTAACCCCTGGCGGAAGGATACACACACACACACATATATATATATATATATATATATATATATATATATCCATCACAATACATTTAAATGCTGCACATTTCATATTTTGCAATGGTCCAAGGCATATATATTAATATATATATTTAAGTGTAGCGCGTTATGATCAATGGAAAGGAAGTAATATAAAGTGGGACCCTCACCCAATCGCATCGGAGAAAAGGTTGGCAGCGGAACATAGTGACAAGAGCTCCGATCGAGTTCTGGACCCGATAGGGCATACAAACATTGGCTTGATAAGTTTGAAATCCGGCTTAATCACATCGGAAAGAAACAAACCATCGCAACACATATTAAAAGACTTGCGATTGTGATTAAGAGTTCGGAACCGATGGGCATATAAACAATGGTTAATATATATTTGAATTCCGGCCTAATCGCATCGGAGATTATAAGAACATCACAACATCGCAACATCGCGCCATCGCAACATCGTAACATCGCACCATCGCACCATCGCAACATCGCAACATCGCAACATCGCACCATCGCACCATCGCAACATCGCAACATCACGCCATCGCACCATCGCACCATCGCAACATCGCACCATCGCAAATGTTACATTGCGTGATTTTTTTGTTTGATCTGCTGATCGTCGTTGCGATGTGTTGTCCGCCATCAGATGTGGGGCCCGACCCTTTCATATATTAGAGGCTGTGATTCGACTTATTGGATTGTAATATAATACCAAAGGCTTAAGGTGGAGGGCGATTGTTTATATAAAATGATTGTTGCTAGATATATAAAACATGGTTGCAGTTGTATTAAAATATGCCGCATGGGCTGTGAACCCATGGGCCTCGGCTTAATGGGAGGGCGATTATTAATATACAACGACTGTGATATATGTCCATGCCGCTTGTGGAATGTTCCACATCAACAAGACACTCATGGCATGAAAAGCTTTGGAATATGACCCAGAATTACAGTCAGCAGATTCATTTATATATAAAGCGCTGATATAAAAATAAAAAATGCAGTTACACAAATACAGAAGTTACGCAGCAGCCACAAACAGAAAGGCATACAGAGAAGAGAAAGGGACAAAGACACAGTCAGAGAAAAGAAAAATGCGCAGCAAGCCAAGAGACAAAATGAGTGAGCTGGAGTTCTCATTTGTAATTTGAATGTAAATGTTTTATTTAAATTTATATTGTTGTGATGCATTGGCAAGTCTCCGGAAGAGAGAAAATATCCCACTGTAATATTAAAATAAGCACCTACTGTTATATTTTCTGAATGAGCGGATAAAAGAGATGAGAAGGCAGAAGGCAAAGAGACATGGCCGTCCATTTCAAATTCGCAGTGGAATACAAATATCCATGAAGCTGTTTTTGTATAAAACAGGGTAATATCCAAGGGGAGAAGAGGTTGACGAAAAAGAGTGAGAGAAGAAGAGAATAAGCAAGCTGCAAGAAGAATGTGAATAAGGAGGAGCTGAGCAGAGATGATGCAGGTCTGGTATAAGAGTTGATGAACAACAAAGAAGAAGGTACAGAACAGAGCTGATATCCAAGGTAAATCAGCAAGTGTTTTTCTTTTGAAAGAGTAAGGAAGTTGGAGCTTCCCTATCAAGTTGTAGCTTGATAAAATGTCAGTTGTAGCTGACTGAGGTAGGAGCCTCCTGTAGGTTGGTGCCTGCAGAAAATAGATGGGAGTTGGAGCTTCCTTGCAAGTTGTAGCTTGCAGAATTGAGGTTGGAGCCTCCTGTAGGTTGGTGCCTGCAGAAAATCAGTGGTGAGAGGGAGTTGGAGCTTGCCTTTCCATCACAACAATAATAAGATGTGGTTTTCTCCCTTTATGGGTTTCCATGTATATCTGGTGTCTATGTGCATGATGTCTATGTGTTGATATGATATATCTATTCTGCTAATACTTGCTGATAACATATTAAGACTGCTGGTACATTATCTAATCGACTTATTAGTTGCTGCTCATAAATAAATATTTCTCACACATTATATTGATCATGAAATGAAGGTGTTAATAAAGTAAAATAAGTTTTAAAGGAAAAGTTTTAAAAGTCCATGAATGTGTTAAACTGATTCACCCCCCCCCTCTCAGTTTAACTAAGAGTTCAACAGATCCCTACTAGCCCAGACCGGGTCTAGCAACAATCATTCACGCTATAGCACAGGTTCCTAATTGCAAATAAACCAACTAGCGATGAAGGCTTACCCGGAATCCAACGCTGTTGCTTGTATAAGAGGTAGCGCTCCTATTCCTTAGCCCTGGCAGATCGTGATCCCCACGATCTCCGTGATGGACACCTGCACATGCGAGAAACAAAACAAACGCAAGCGTAAAATCCAGTAGATGCAACTATATGTCAGTCAGAAAGGACATAACTCATCATCATAAACAACAACAAGAGTGGAACCATAACCAATAGTCGTTTATTATTAATCAATCAAAGGAAGAATAAAACCATAGTTCTGACGTTGAATTCTCCTTCGGAGGGTCGCCAGCAGAACACGTCTCGAAAGCCTGTCAAGGATGGGACAAACCTCTCTCTTCGGATCTTGACAATGGTCTCCTTGCTTGAATTTGGCCTTAAGGGAATTATGGAGGCTCTTGCAGCATAAGGATCTTGAGAATTTGGGAACTTGAAGACTAGCTTGCCATGGAGATGGGTAAGCTTTTATAGATGGAGGAAGGGGAGTTGGGATCCCTATAATCATGGGATTGGCCCTATCAAGGAAGCTTCCATGAGAGGTGGCAAAGCCACTTCCTCTCTATGGAAATCCGTAGCCAAACCTCCCAACTCAAGATAGATAGCAGTCCAGGAATTTGTTAGGACGAAACTTCTGCCATTTATTTTTAAAAAACACCCCTTAAATTGGTTGGCGCGAGTACGACTCTGGGACAGAGCGCCAATTGGCACGACCTCTTTAAAGGATTTTCCCCATTGGCGCGGGTACTGAACTGATTGCCCGCGCCAATTCAAAAAGGGCCATTTTAAGGGTTTTTCACAAGGAGATGTCTTCAGGGCAATGAAAGTTCTTGTTCAGAGGGATGTCATGAAAGTATTTTCAAGTTATGTCACTGCTCACAGGTCACAAAATGAGCCCTCCAATGTGCGAGATGAGGATTGCAGGGACGGTGACAAATTACTGTGTAATAGATGCCCCCTAAAGCATGAGGCCCGAGAGAGAGAGAGAGGGGTGAAATGCTTTATGAGAACGTGTCCAACTGAAAAATCCGCCGCCGGAAAACCTGCGTGAAGAAGTACAACTGATATCTCAAATACATGATATATAGGCGGAATGGGCGCAACCATCTATAGTAGAGTATACAATAATTTAGATCCAAGGCATGAGCGCAGCCATCCAGTGAGGATCGATAAATAGACTCAGGTATGGTCATAGCCATCTAGTCAGTGAGTCATGTAAATAATCATAATAATTCACAAAATCACAGCCTGGATTACAACAGACACAATCCAGGGTCTTGCGCTCCATCTCGACCTGAACACAGTACAAGTCCAAGCATGTGAATAAATGAGCTAAAGTCGAACACGCAAGAACATCGTCTGATTACTAGCCAATGATGAAAGCTGTTAACAGACGCGAGAGGTACCACCAATAATAACAATGGCCCTCAAGGTACTACAGGTACAATCTACGGCATGTGAATCAATGAGCTAGCGTCGAACACCCGTAGAATCACTCGATCGGAGGCCAATGATGAAAACCTCGCGTCGAATGCGAAGAACCTGCCATTGAGGCATGCAGGCTCCAAGGCACCAGAAGGGAGTCTCTAGATCAACTTCCTGGATAATGAGCTGAAGTCGATAGGAAGTGACCTTGATCGAAGGTGGGCCATAGTGTTTCCCACATCATCAACGTGAGACTGAGGAACATAGTGTTTTTGTGAATCACAATCAGATGAGAATCAGAGGAAGGTTGGTATTTGCAGAGGTCAACTTCTCTTGAACATATGAACGACACGACAGTGGACTTGGCAGTATTTTTACATCAAAAGATCAGAGTTCATAGTGACAAGGCAAAGAGAAAATGAGAGGTCAAAATGGATTACCCAAACCCACGGAAGCAAGCGAAAAATGAGATGAGATGTCCCCAACCCGACACGAATGCAGACAAGTGCCATGTTCAAGAGCGACATACTGCCGACGCGACAATGATGCTGGTTCCATTTTTTCCCCACCATTTCTGGCGAGTACCCCAATTATTTTTGATAACAAGCTTGAAGGGGATAGCATATGCTTGTAATATAAGTACGTCCTTCGGACGAATCCATCCTAGTACATTTAACGAGCCCTAGGAAGGAGCGACTCAAATAGCGTCATCACGACTGAATCCGATGTCATCAGGTTTTGACATAGGAAGAACTCGGCGTCTTTTCTTATTTAGAGAGTTTGAAAAGACAGCTGAAAATTAAACTCCACCGGTCCCTTTTCATAAATAGTTCCTCATATACGAAAAGGTAGAAAACTATGTCTGAGAAAACCTCCTAGTCGTGATAGGCTAGGGTATTCCTTTTTCGTAAATAATCTATCCCAGCCCGAAAAAGGGGTAAACGTATACTGGGTAGATCTCGTTTCGCAGCCACTTTAACGAGATCGAAACGACAAGGGCCTCGACAATATTTTCGTGTTTAGAGAGTCGGAAAAGGGCTGAAAGATGACTCCAAAATGACTTTTCCGTGTTTTTACTGAGTCCGAAAAAGTATAAAATACAACTCGTTTCACCGTTGAAGTCGCGTAGAAACCTGTTGTTGCACACAGAGACAAGTGTAAAATCCATTTTCGACAAAATATATCAAAATATTAATGAAAATGCCTTTTAAAACATTCTTTAGATTTCAAAAAGTTATAAATAGTCTCAAATGGTAAAAACAAAATTACTTTTACTATTTACCTCATTTGGAGAGCAGCAGTGGTCCATTTTGTGCAAACATTCTGACGGCGATTGCGACAGATCAGGGCTACCATTCAGATTCCTGTTCATTCCAGGTAAGAGGCGCTTCCTTGTACTCCATTTTAATCCATTTTTTTATAGTTTTCCATTGCTCATTAGATTTCTGTGGAAGATTTTTGTAATTTTAGGGCTCTGCCCATTGGCGCGAGTATCAGGCACAGACCCGCGCCAATGGCCTTTTGTATACAAAGAGCCCGCGCCAATGGCGCAACACAGTTTTTCATTTCAAAATTCCAGATAACTAGTGATTTGAATGGATTTCCAAGTATACCAGAGATCTAACCAAGGGTTTTTGACCATGTTGATGCAGGCAACCGAGTACAATGGTGATCGAATGGAAAGAGAGGGAGCATGGGGAAGAGGAAGAATTAGCCATGGAGAACGAAACTTGTATGAATGCTCTCAAGAACTGCAGGCTTAAAAAGTTCTTCCTGACACCTTGCTTACGAGCTCAACCTGAGCTCCTACAATACCTGATCAATATTTGGGATGAAAATGAACAAGTGTTCAAGCTGCGGGATCAAGTATTAGAACTGGAGGTTTCTGACATATACTTCATAACCATACTATCGCGCAGAGGTCCAGTGCCCATATTGACATGGAGCAGACCATCTGGTGAAAATATGGAGCAGGTAATGGCGAGGGTGTGCCCAAGGGCATGAACCGGATCAGGAAGCGGAAAGGTAGACATTCACACTGTTGAGGATCTAGCACTCAGAGTAGTGCTACACACCATTACACGAGCTGCAGGATCGCAAGCTCCACATGAGGCGACTAAGGCCCAACTCATACTAGCCTCAGAGTGTATGAGTCCTGCACTGTTTGACTGGGCTACAACGGTGACAGTCAACATGAAGAGATAGCTCACGAAGTGCAAGCAGGCCAAACTGAAGCAGTTTGGCTACGGTTCTATCCTGGTATCTTTCATTCTGGAATGACTACCAATCTTCCAGGGCCAAGGGGCCATAGTAGCTGAGCCAGTACCACGAGAGCCGAGAATGGCTCGCTAGGAAGCACTGATGCCCAGAGCAGGAGGGGGCCAACAGACGTCCTGGAGGTCGGAGTTTTTTGGGTGGCTACGGCGTCAGTTGATCGTAGTCGAAGACTGGCCATATACAGGGACCGATTTCACTGGTAATCTAGATCTTCCACTCCTGGAGGGAGATGACTGGGACGAGGAGTTGGGTAAGATCGTCTTTTTTATTTTTGTGTTTTATGATTTTTTTTTGTTAATACATGTCCATTCTGACAGCATTTATATGCATATGCAGATGTCGGCCCAGAGAGACCAGCCGGTATGTCTCCCATTTCACGGAGAACTCATCCCGCAGCTGACCCTCAGGCAGAGGGTGCCGAGGGAGGAGAGTTGGTCCAGAATCTCGAGGGGATCGTCCGGGGGATTCCAGACTACGCTCAACTGGCAGATGTCCCACTAGCATACCAGAGACATACGGTGGGAGTGCCTATTCGCCTCCACCATCTTCTGAGATGCTTAGTGAATGTCGTGGCTTGTTATCATGAGCACCACGCAGATTAGACACCTAGGGCTTTATTTCATGCATATTTTTTGAGAGACATGTCATCTCGGATGTATAAAGAAGAACATGTGTATTTTGATTTATGTAATTGACACTATGTAAACATTTCGATAGATATATATACATACCTATTTCTGGATGGATCTCTTCACATGTGATGATGTTTTGTTTATAAATTGCGCAAATGTCTATCTAAAACCAAATTAGCTACTGCATCCGTTAATGTATTCATATGTCTAGGTATATGTTGATATTTAATATAGTCAAAGTTTCTTTCCAACAGATGAATACGCAAATACAGATGTAAAATGGATGGATTTCTGACTGAATAGTGACCATTGAGCTGTAATACTACAAGTTGTGAGTCTAGATACACAAGTAATTCACGGATACCAAGGTTTACAGCCTCGGTTAATAATTCTAACACAGCACTATATTACGCGATGTTATTTGTAGTACGTCCCAGACACACCCCTTGCAAGTTGACTAACTCACTAGCAGGATCGTAGATTACCCAGGCTGCCGAAGACAGATTCCTGGTACTGTGGGAGGCACCATCTGCGAAACCAACAAATGGATTGATAGACATCTACACAATCAGGAAGACCCGATCAGCAGAAAGATGTTTACAACGCACACCACACCACACATGCACACAAATGAAAAAACACACTTATGTACACACACCACACCAAAAATCACTTCAAGCGTAGTATTTTTTCAGGTATAACCCATTTCTGGGTTGTGCCAGCGGAACTCCTTCATAATATATAAGCTCATAAGCCCCATCCTTCAAAACGCGTTTTACTATGTAGGGCCCATGCCACATAGGTTGGAACTTACCAGCCCCAAGCTTTTCGTGTGCTTGATCGTACAGGAGGACGAGGTCCCCTTCAACAAAGGAACGTGGAGAAACTAATTGATCAAAGTGAGCTTTGACCCGCTTCTTTTGTGCTTCAATGACTAAAGCAGCCAAACGGTGGGTTTCATCTAACCGTTCTAGATACAAAAGACACTCTTCCTCAGCAGAAGTTTCGGGTAGAAGTTCCACAGCTAATTTCAAAGAAGGAATCTCGCATTAAACGGAAGAGTTGCTTCCAGACCATACACCAATTGAAACGGTGTGAATCCAGTTGCACTCTTTGCAGACGTCTGGTAGGCCCATAGAGTTGAGAATAGTTGGAGGTGCCAATTGGATTTTTGAATACCAACTATTCGTTGAAGCATAGTGACCAGAACCTTGTTCACAGCCTCAACCTGGCCATTTGCCTGAGGGTAATATGGCGTTGAGCTATCGTGGCGTAATCCCAATCTTGAAGTCAGCTCAGCCATCATATAATCTCAGAAATGAGTACCATGGTCGGTAACGATGGCCTGAGAGACCCCGAAACGTGCAATGATATGGTTGAAGATGAATTGGGCAGCTGTCTTACCGTCGACAGCTAGTGTAGGCATCGCTTCGGCCCACTTCGTAAAGTAGTCTACGGCGACAATTATATACGCATGCCCCTCGGCCGAATGAGGGTTACACGTCATAAAATCTACGCCCCATTTTGCAAAAGGGCCGACGGTAATAACAGGATGCAAAGGGAGAGGCGAGGCATGCATCTTGCGCTGAAAGACTTGGCACGTGTGACATTTACGGACGGCGACAATACAATCTTTGAATATTGACGGCCAGAAGTATCCTGCTCGCAGAATTTTCTGAGCAGTGGCATATCTAGACATATGACCGCCACAGGCGCTACTATGGCAGTCATTTAGGACCCTTTCAGCCTCTTCCAAGGTTAGGCACCGACGGAGCACCGAATCTACTCCAACACGGTATAAGGTATCTCCTACGATGCGGTAGGGTTGAGACTGATGCCGAATCCGACGTCGGGCATCTTTAGTCAACTCAGACCGAAATGTGGAGGTCTGAAGATACACAATTATGTCACCATACCAAGGGTCGCGAGTACTGATAAGGAAAAGAGTTTCGTCCAGGATATGATCTTCGGAGTGTGAAGGAGTGGAGTCTGTTGGGAGTGAGCATATAAGATCCGCGAAAACCAGTGATTTGGTTGACTTAGAAGTAGTGAAATCTAAGTCAAACTCCTACAGGATAATGATCCATTTGGAGTATTTTCCCCCCAGTAATTGTCAAGAGAGAATATATGTCATGGGGTTGCAATCCGAAACCATTGTTATCGTGCGCAGCAGGATGTAGTGGCGAAAACGCTGCATAGCATGTACTGCGGCTAACGCCAGCTTCTTGACATGAGAATAATGTGTTTCTGTGTCGAGAAGGTTTCGTGACAGATAATAAATGACATGTTCATTTTCATCATCGTCATCCTGCACCAGAACCATAGCTATGGTGCTAAACGTGGTGGCGAGATACAAAGTGAAATTACGGTGATAATCAGGAGGACGAAGCAAAGGAGCATTAACCAGTAACGTCTTAAGCTTCTCAAAGGATTCTTGAGCAATGTCGTCCCAATGGAAGGGAATTTTCTGCTTTAGAAGACGCGTGAATCCTTTGGCCACCTCCGCGTAGTTCGGGATAAAGCGTCAAAGGAAGTTAGCTTTTCCCTGCAGAATCTGCAACTGATATAATGAGGAGGGTGATGGGAGATTGATGATAGCCTTGACCTTTAAAGGGTCAAGGTGAATTCCGTCTTTGGAGACTATGAATCCCAAAAGACGGCCAGAATCCACGCAAAAGACACATTTATGAGGATTAAGCCTAATATTGTAGCGCTACAGAGAAGGAAAATCTGGCGGAGGTGTTCAGGGTGGTCCTCTCGCCTAGCTGAGTGAGCTGGCAAGTCATCCAGATAAGGCTGAACGATATGGCATATTTCGTGGAAAGCGTAAGACATCGCCCGCTAGAAAGTGGCTCCAGCGTTCTTCAAGCCGAACGGGAGCTTTTTATAAGCGAAAGTACCCCACAGACAGATGAATGCAGTCTTGTGTTGATCCTCAGGTGAAATATTGATCTGATTATACTCGGAGAAGCCGTCCATCAAGGAATAAATCTCACTTCCGGCACATTTGTCGATGATTTGGTCTATGAGCAGAGTGGGATAGTTATCCTTTGGACAGGCGCGATTAATATCGCGGTAATCAACACAGACCCTAATAGTACCCTGCTTTTTATCGACAGGGACAATTTTTGAGCCCCAAGATTGTTCTTTCTTTCATCTTACTTTACCTCATTTTCCTTTGTCCATTGTTATCCCAGGCCCAATTGATCAATGAAATTATTTAAAATTACTTTAAGAATGATTAACATGGCTAACTTGCTAAGTTTTGTGATTTTGTCATTGTAATGCATTTTGACCAAAATTAGCTACAGAATGCAGACATTCCGTAGCTAACCGGAAATTCTGTAGCTGTCTTCACGTTCAAGCATGTTCCAGGTGTCCTCTCAGGAAAAGCCACACATGGGTATATTCCACATTATGTCCCCATCGTTCGTTGCTCACCATGAATAATGAACCGAATTCTGGACGTGGTTTTGGTACGTGGGAACTCATTCAAGGAGGCAGACTTCTAATAGGACTGTCCTAGTCCAGATGTCCTTTGTCCCTTTACGCTGCCATCTTTAGAGTCCTAGTACGATTTTGATAAGGAAAGAAAATGATCCCCGTATTGTTGCAAGTTCTGTTATGTAGATTTGTTATAAAAGCACTCCGGAAACCGAGAGACAAGCTCTAGATTTTGTTTAGATTTCATGTATTGACTGCTATATTTCTGAAGACCGAGAATACTCTGTTTCAAGTTATTTTCCTTTAATGAAGAATACAACATTGCTTTGAATGCGTTGAGTTTATTTTGAGTTAGATTCCGTCTGGTGGTAGAGGGCCCCTGCCTCCTGCACGGCTTTACTTTCGTAATTTAGATAAGTATCTTAGTCGTTTTCACGTTTTTGAAGTTTGAGTTCATAGTTAATTTCATTAGTCACTATAGCTATACTTGTTCTAAGAAACTCTTCCAAAATATCATGATAATGAATGGGAAATGTATTATATGTTGTAGATTTATTTGTATTTTTGTCGACAGTCATAAATAAAACTACTATAAACTCTTCCAAAAAATCCTTATGATGTCTAAGATCAGTGGATACTGAAACAGAAGTTGAGCTTGTTTAATAAAGTGTATGATCTGTATCTTTTAAAACGCTTTTCCAAAATATCATAATAATAAGAGAGATAGCCGGATGTCTAGTTTAATTGTCACTATTATACTTGGGATTGCAATCAATTGTACAGCTGATTTTGTTCTAGGCAAGTTTCCTTCCAGTTAATATCACAGATAATAAAGACAGGCTGTAGAATTCCATAGATTAATGCATGATAACTTAGTTAGGGTACTCCGGAGTCGAATTGCATTCAATTCATGCTCTGTTATTTTGTTTTAAGTTTGATAATGGCTTGTTAGTTCAACACTTTTTTAGACTAGTGACATCTTAAGTTCAGTTTTAGCTTAGCTCATTGCATTTTCACTCCACAATTAGTTTTCATCCATTGCATATTAGATTACATTAGTTGTTAAACTTAACAATACGGCCTTCATTATTTACAAAATCTCTTTTGTTTCAAATCCATAATTGACTCATAACCATCTGAACAGAAGACAGTATCATCTCAAGGCCTGAAGTACCTTTGCAACTTCTTCATAAACAAAACCTTTCCTCAAAAAGACTACTTTAAAAAGGAATCCATAACTTTTGAATAAGGTTTAGTGATGTTAAACTAAGTTGCAAAAGAGAATTAGGAGCTAGTTTTAGAGTAGAGATCTTATGATGTTAACAATATTTTTCTCCAAATATGTTTCAACAAATCTTTAATCATGGATAAAATTTTGTATCATTATAAGCTGGTTGTTTAATTGTTTAGTTAGGAGAATTTGTACACTTAGCTGACCATTTCTCAAGCTCTCCCAAAATACCTTTGATGAAAGAATTGGACAAGTTAAGTTTATGTTTTGATTCATTTTCTTGAAGTCATTATCAAGCTTTGTATTTTGCTTAGTCATAGTTTAGGTTTGATTTTGTTTCAGTATTTGCATTTGCATTTTTCATTTGTCATCAACCAATTAGGCTTCACTCTGTTTTTAACCAGTAGCTTCTTTCCACTAGCTTTTTAGTCATTTTCCTTGTGAACATAAAAACCATCAAAAGACCAAAAACATCATAAATCATCATAAAAGACCAAAAAAATCATAAAACACTAAACACAACGCATTAGGAAACAAACACCTAGGCACATACAGTGCACTTCACTTTAGCAGTTTACCAACCCTGGTTGACAATTAAATGAACTCAATTTAGGAGACTAGGTTGAGCACAAACATTTTGGCACTGTTGCCGGGGAAATGAAAAATAGGTAACCTTTGTTTCTTAATTCCCAAAAAAAATTATATGCGTAGAGAGAGAGACACAAGGGGTAGATTCATAAGCAGCAGAAACATAAATTTGATTCCTAGAACACCACTTGTTTCACCTAGACCAAGAGCTAGTACACCTTCAACTCAGACCCACATTCCATCCTTTACTGATCCTGGACTCCTAGAATACCTAAGATCAGATATTCCATTAGAGAAACCTTCCACTTCATCCACTGAACCTGCCTTAGAAGAAGATCTAAAGACTCCTGTTAGGGACACAAACTTTTCCACTTCCACAGGAGAGTCAACCATGGCAGAAGAAGGGGGAGGAGGAGTCTTTAGTGGAGAACACACATTATTTGGAGGTAGAGGTAGAGGTAGAGGAGAAGGAGGTAGAGGTGCCGAAGGAGGAAGAGGTAGAAGAGAAATGGGAAGCTCTTTTGGGTTCCCTATAATTGATGAAGAAACCAATACAACCATGAAAAAAATTTCACCCTCTGTCCTTCCAAACTTCTATGGACTTAAAACTGAAGATCCTGAAACCTTCCTATTTGAATTTGAAATCCTATGTAGAACTTATGACTACTTACAAGATGCTCAAAAACTTAAACTATTTCCTTCAACATTGAAAGGAGCAGCATTGAAGTGGTTTATGAGTTTGATCAATAGTTCTATTAGGACATGGGAAGACATGAAACAAGAATTTCTAGAGAGGTATTTGGATTATTTTATGCCGGTCAATCATAAGGAAGAAGTGTTTAAGATGTTACAAAAAGAAGATGAAAACTTGGAAGATTTGTTGGAGAGATTTCATTACAACATTAAAAGAGCAAAAATGGAAAACTTAGATCAAGACACCTTAAAAGCTCTTTTGTTGAAAACAATTAGGGATGAATGGTTGGATATCCTTAACATGATGGGAAAAGGGGATATATCACAGCTCACATTACCTAAAATATTTGAGTTATGTATCAACCTTTCAAGAGGGAAATCTAAAACTGTAAAAGGTCCAAGAGATCCTGCTCTTGCAAGGGCAAGTAAGTCTACTTCTGGGACAGTAAGTAGATCAGAAATAGGACATATGCTTGATGATTTTAAATCTGACATCTTAGGGAGTCTTAGTGAACAAATAGACACCCTTAAGATACAAAACAAGAAAAAAGTTGAATCTGATGCCTTGGCAATCTTTTGTCCCAAATGTAGAAAGAAACATGCCTTGAGAGAGTGTCCATTGGATGTAAAAGTTGTAGAGACCTGTGTCATTTGTTCTGAAAAACATGAGACCAAGAATTGTCCTTCTCTCCCTGGTCTCAAAGCTGTCTTTCAGGAGGAAACTCCTACAGATTCCACAGAATCTGTTAATTTTGTCTCTAGAAGACTTTGGCAGGGACCTCAAACACAAGGATTCCATGATCAAATGTATAATCAACCTCCACCTTGGAATTCTTGGCAGCAACCTTGGCCTCAATTTCAAAATCAATCTCAAGCTTGGGCACAAGGAGCACAAAATCTCTATGGAAGATACTCTCAATACTATCAGTATCCACCATCCTATCCACCATACCCACATTTTTATCCTCAAAATCCTCAACAACATCATCAGAACCTACCACATCAAAATCAACCACTTCCATTACCATTCCCTCAAAAATCAAATCAGTTGCCTGCTCAACCCATACCAAACCCCAATAATAAAAATCCTCAGAACACATACATGATAGAAGGCCAAAAGTTTCCAACTTATTTAATTACTCCTTTAGACCTTAGTGATGTTCAACTTAGGTCTGGAAGAATACTTGAAAAGAGGAAACCTTCTGTGATCATACAAGAACAATATAACTCTGAGGAAGACTCTCTACGGGTGAATAAAAGTCTTGAGGAAGACACATCTTTTCAAGACCCAAACACTGAAAAATTAAAGCAAAAAGATCCAATAATTTCAACTCATGTATTAGAGCAACCATCCACATCTACTTCTATACCTCCCTTTCCAGAAAGATTACAAATTGATAGAGGTATAGAAAAACAAATTATGGTGCCTAATTATGATTTCCTAGATGAGCTGAGAAATGTTTGCATTAAAATTCCATTATTACAAGCCATCAAGGAAATTCCAATTTTAGCCAAAACAATAAAGGAGTTGAGCATGAAGAAAACAAGAAAAGAATAAGAGAAACAAAGAAAATTCAACTGGCAGGACAAATAGCAGACATTATGATGGGAAAGATTTCTATTCCAAAGTATCTTGACCCAGGAAATCCAGTTGTCAAAATTCACATCAATGGAATTGAAATCCAAAACACACTCATTGATTTAGGAGCAACAATCAATATCATGAGTAGACAAATCATGGATAAACTGAAACTTCCTAATCTTCTCTTTACACCCACATTATTACAATTAGCAGACAGATCTGTGATCAAACCAGATGGGGTAATAGAAGACATTCCGGTGTCCCTAGATTCTTGGGAGTACCCTGTGGATTTCATGATCCTAACTCCTAAGAATAATCTAGGAGGACATCCTGTTATATTAGGAAGACCTTGGTTGGCTACAGCTGATGCTTTTATTAGTTTTAGATCTAGTGATATGTACATATCTGATGGTATTTCAACTAAGAAATTCACTTTATATCCTCCAGCTAGGACAATTACAGATTTAGATGACACTCAATGGATAGAGGATGAAGAAGATTTACAACCTCTCTTCACAATTTCAGAAATTAGTGAAGATAATCAAATTCTGAATACTCTAGAAAACTTTGAATCCTCTCCAGAACACAAACATGAATCATTTCAAGAGGAATCCAATATTGAGTTTTTGTCATCAAGGCAGATGTCTCTTCATTCTATGGATAAATTTGGTAGCTCTACAAGTGAGATATTTCCAGGCAAAACTTTGAACATAAACAAGAACCTAGAAAAATCTCAACAAGAAGAGTTAGTCAAAGTATTACAGAGACATTCTTCTGCATATGCATGGGAGTACACTGACATGAAAGGGATAAGCCCCAATACTTGCACTCATCACATCTATATAGAGGAAAATTGTAAACCAATCAGACAACCTCAAAGACAGATGAATCCAAATCTTAGGGAGATTGTTAAAGAAGAATTGCAAAAATTGTTAAATGTCAACTTCATCTATCCTATTTCAGATAGTCAGTGGGTTTCTCCTTTGGTAATTGTGCCAAAGAAAAATGGAAAATGGAGGGTATGTGTTGACTACCGAGAACTAAACAAAGCTACTCTTAAAGACCATTTTCCCTTACCTTTCATAGATCAAGTGTTAGATACATTAACTGGCAAAAAGTACTTCTCATTCTTAGATGGGTTTAGTGGTTACAACCAAATCCAAGTAGCACTTGAAGATCAAGACAAAACCACATTTACCTGTCCTTGGGGTACCTATGCTTACCGAGTATTGCCATTTGGATTATGAAATGCACCTGCAACATTCCAAAGGGCAGTATTAGGAATTTTTTCAGATCTAATATATGATTGTGTAGAGGTATACATGGATGATTTCACAGTTTATGGAAACACATTTGAAGAAGCTTTAGCAAACTTGGAAAAAGTTTTAAAGAGATGTCAGGAAGAAAATCTTTCACTTAGTCATGAGAAATGTTTCATGATGTTTACTGAAGGTATTTTTTTGGGGCATCACATTTCAGGGGATGGGATTAGAGTTGATGAGTCAAAATTTGAAGTCATCTCTAACTTATCTATTCCAATTTGTCAAAAAGATGTTAGGAGTTTTCTAGGATTTACAGGATATTATCGGAGGTTTATAGAAAACTTCACCAAGATAGCATCTCCACTCTTCAAATTTCTTACCAAAGACTGTGAATTCAAGTGGAATTCTGATTGCCAGTTAGCCTTTGAGACCCTGAAAACCAAAATTTCTGAAGCACCTATTTTAAGGGGACCTAACTGGAAGTTACCTTTTCATATCTCAATAGATGCTTCTGATACAGCTCTAGGAGCAGTATTGGGACAAAAAGACCTGATTCCTTATGCCATCTACTATACCAGTAAAAATTTGACTCCTGCAGAGTTAAACTATACTGTAACTGAAAAAGAGTTTTTAGCTGTTGTTCATGCCATAAACAAATTTAGATACTATATAACAGGCTATGAAACTTTTGTTCACACTGATCATTCTGCAATTAGATACTTAATGAACAAATCAATCACTAATGGCAGAGTTATAAGATGGTTGTTACTATTGCAAGAATTCAACATTACTATTCTAGATAGGCCTGGAAAACAAAACACAGTAGCCGATTTCCTATCTAGACTCCAAAATATCAAAGATGACACTCCAGTTGAAGATCAATTTCCTGATGAATATCTTTTTGCAATTTCTACTCAAACTCCATGGTTTGCTGATATTGCTAATTATTTAGTTTCAAGGAAATTTCCTTCAATAATGAATGCAAGGGATAAAAGAAAAATCATTTATGATAGTGAAAAATATTCATGGGCTGCTAATGAGTTGTACAAGACAGGTCCAGATTTGATCATTAAGAGGTGTGTTCGTGAAGATGAGATGCTTGAGATTCTCAAAGCATGTCATGATGAACCTTGTGGCAGACACTTTGCTGATAAGAGGACAGCCTATAAGATCCTTAATTTAGGATATTATTGGCCATCCTTGTTTAAAGATGCTAAAGAGTATGTCAAAAGGTGTGACAGTTGCCAAAGGGTAGGGAAACTTTCTCCTTTAGGTGAGATGCCATTACAACCTCAGGTACATATTGAACCTTTTGAAAAATGGGCTTTGGATTTTGTAGGACCTATTAGTCCTCCATCAAGACAAAAGATATATATATTAGTTTGCACTGATTATGTTACTAAATGGGTAGAAGCCAAGCCATTACTTTTTTCTAATGAAGCATATGTAGTTACTTTTCTTTTTGAGGATATTTTTACTCGTTTTGGTGTCCCAAGGGAAATTGTTACAGATCAAGGAGCTCAATTTACATCAAGGCTAGTGGAACAAATGATGGAGAGATACAAAATCAGGCATAGAAAATCTACTCCTTATCATCCACAAGAAAATGGTCAAGTGGAATCTACTAATAAGATCATTGAAGGAATCCTAACAAAGACTGTTCATTTACATAGAAGAGATTGGGTAGATAGGCTTCCTGAAGCCTTGTGGGCCTATAGAACTACATGGAGAAACACAACAGGCCATACTCCTTATGAACTTGTTTATGGAAAGAAAGTTTTTTTTCCCATAGAGTTCCAGATTCAAACTTTCAAAATGGCAGTTCAGCTAGGACTTGATTTAAAGGAGGCACAAAAGCATAGATTGGAGCAGATTAATGAATTGGATGAGATCAGACAAGATGCAGTTCAGAAAAAAAGTCTAGTCCAACAGCAAAGGACTAGATGGCATGACAAATACATCAAAGAGAAGAAATTAAAAGAAGGTGACTGGGCTCTCTTGTTTGATTCAAAATTCAAGGATTTTCAAGGTAAATTTCAAACACATTGGCTTGGGCCATATGAAATTGTTGAAATTTTTGACAATGGAGCAGTAAAAATCAGGACAATAGATGAAGAAAAGGTCACTTTTCTTGTGAATGGTCATAGATTGAAGCTGTATCACAAACCAATCTCAAGAGAAGAATTTGTCAAGAAGTTCCAGGAAAACAGTGATGTGAAGTTAATGAAGAAGAATCTTTCTTCTTCATCAACTTGATTGAATTTTCTGAAGCATTTCTTTTGAAAAAAGAAAAAGAAAAAAAATAATAATAAGGTATAAACATGAAAACCAATCATTGATTGGCATGTTTATACTGAAAAGATAGGGTGAAAATCAGAGTCTTTCTGACACTCTAACTTTTCCATTTTGTTTTTGCAAGCAGCTGTTACAAAATCATAAGTTCAGATCCATTGCACTTATGATCCATCTCATTTCATTCCATTCCATTTACTTATCCATCCATACTCCATTTTATTCATTCATTCATACTTCACTTCATTCCATACTTCATCCAACTCATTTCCATATCAAAATTTAAAGTTTGATGTTTTTCTGCAAATGAATAACACATGTCATGGATTGCAGGCCATTTCCTATATTCTTCCACTCCATTTCATAAATTGAATCCATCCCATTCCATCATCCCATTCCATCATTCACTTCATACATATTCCATTATACCATGTTTCATCACCTATCTTCACTCATTCCATAAAATATTCTATGTATATTCCAAACCACTCCATTCCATGATTAAAAATTCTCCACAGGTACATTCTGCAGCTAAACAGATATTCTGCAGATAATCAGACTTTCCGCAGCCAGACAGTCATTCTGCAGCTACAGATCTTGAAGGCACTAATCAACAAACATTTGAATTGCAACAAGATGATCCAGTATATCCATGAATAAGAAGAATCAAGAAGGATTATGAAGACTCTTCCAGAGGAGAACAAAGTATACAAAGACCACAAAAAGCAAATGAAAAGCAAAGGTAAAAAGTTCTGGTTATAATGGCATTTCATGAAAACTTTAGTATAGTCTAATTAT